>CAXIVR010000003.1:137498329-138698329 GCA_964035755.1 Teleogryllus oceanicus | reverse complement strand
TTATTATTATTATTATTGCTATTAAATCAAATTACCATATTAAAATAAAAAATGGATCAAGGATAATGAATGAATAATGAATGTGACTTTTATATAGGAAAGTGTGTGTGTGCTGCTATCTTTGTGACTAAAGCAGCAGTGGAATATTCAGCAACTATGTAACTTCATAAGGACAGAAATTTCACATATTATCTCCATCTGCATTTACATTACGCAGTAGTAGTAGTAGTAGTAGTAGTAGTATAATAATAATAATAATAATAATAATAATAATAATAACAATAATAATAATATTTGTCACATAAATATAGTGTAAGCCTTGTATGGCAAGACAAGAAATGCAAATAAAGATATTTCAAAAAACTAAATACAGTACAGAAATACATTATATTCATAATAATATAATTTGAAAAGAACTTTCTGGCTGGATGTTTAGCCTTATAATAATAGTTTACTTGTCATATATTTATTGGGCTTTTCCACCAGGAAGTTTCCAATGCAGACACAGAATCTAAAAGCTATCAAGCATTGCCACTTTTACATCATAATCAAGATTGTAGCAAAATACAAAACCAGTGAAAATGAAATCCATAAGTTGCATATTTTTATCCATAAGTTTATCTATATCTATCATTGTAATCTAGAATAATTTTCAATTGTAGAACAAAATTTGCAGTTTGCATTGATTTGTGACCGTAGACAGAAAGGATTGGAATTGAAAAAAGATGTGAACTTTGTAATAATAATAAATATCTACAAATAAACATGCTGAACAATTAAAAGATGAATTAAAGAAAATTAATTTTAAAAATGAACTACTTATTTAATATAGATATGCCTAGTATTATCTTGCATCTGCATATCTGACACACAAAAATTGGGGGATATCAAAAAAAAATGTGGATCTCCCTAAAATCATTGTTTTTAGCCTTGGCAAATTTTTAATAGATTTATTGAAGTGAAAAACATATACACTCAAGATAAAAAAGTGTTAAGTCAGGCAATACTTGACAATAAACTCAGGAAACGAAGGCAGACTCAGGAAATTGATACTCAAAACAGTTGGCATCAGACTGTTGATAATCAAATTAGTTGTCATAAAGAAGATTGATTTTGTGTATTGTAACTATTATTGTATTGTACGTTTTATAATTTAATGATTGAATTATTGTATATGTGATTGTTAAATTATGTAACATTTCTGTATGTATTTTATCATGTAACTGCTATGTACATTGTGTAATCCTGACTATTAGTTTCAAATTGTAACGACTAGGGAACGGATTTCCATGTAATTACATGTTTTTACAGGAACTAGATACTTGCATTCAATAATATTTTTTAGGGTTTACAAGACATTCTGAATGAATTGGAACTATTTTTATTTTATATATTTTTACATATTTTGGTGCAATTACATATTTTACCTACTACTACATATTTTGTTAAATTTTAATGCATTTATATGTTGAAACGGAACATTTCAGATGCGCGTTTGCAATACACGTTATGGAATCACGTTTCTTACAAATCGAATGTAATGCTGCTGCACTTATATGACCACATCTTTCCCCATGAATTGTCAAACTTACCCTTCCCCTCTCCCTGCTTACTGCATACTTGGAGTCAAGGATGAGTGGATTTTTATGAACAGAAGTAATTTCAACCACGATTGTACTCACGATTCAAACAACAAATTCATTGCTCGAAAATTAACAAATATGTTTTACAGAAAATTGTCTTACCACTTTGTTTGATTGGGAGGGGGGGGGATTCCCTTTAACCCCATCCCCTGTGATCCATCACTGGCTACACGGTACTACTATTCATTGGAACTACCCTCTCTTAAACATTGTAATATATACAATGAACACATTTTGTATTTCGAATAAAATTCTCAAGTATGGTGAAATCTAGTGTAGAATTACTTCTGTAGAGGTAGAACCTACTTTCAGCCACTCCAAATGCTTGTTAAGAATGGATTGGCTCGGAAAAATCTTGTAGAGACGTTCTATGCTCGGTAGAGAACAATTTTAAACACAATAATGAATTTTTATTTTACTAATTTTCTATTTTTTCTTACATGTTTTGGAAAAAATAAATACATATGAATGTACATATTTTGCATTTTTTATTAGAATAAATTCCGTTCCCTAGAAATGACAATCAGATGACTATTAATAAATATTATTATTATTATTATTGTAAAGAAGACAGCAGTAGATTAGTGTCGTCACGGCTATGGCCCAGAAATTTATGACCTAAAAATGTCTCTCTGTCTCTCAGGCAAGGAATAATGAATATTTAACTCGTTTTAAATGAAGAAATAAAACATATGAATCGAAAACATTTATAAACTTCCTTTATTACAGTGTACAAAACATTTAAATATTATTCTATTACACTACATTAAAAACCATCTAATATTAGAAAATTTACCAAAGGATGTAACTTACAAAGGTGAAATAAAGTTCTGCAACAAGTTAGAAAAATATTTACACAACAACAAAATTTACGAACACTATCAATTAATTCTTTACACACTTATTTTAACCATTCCAGTGGAGAATTTGGGAATACTTCTATACTTAAAAGCATTCACGTGTACCATTATGAATAGAGTAACATTTTGAACACACTGTTAATTCAGGCTCGGAGGTGGTACTTAAAGATTTTGATAACATTTTATCAAGCATCCAGTCATGAAACGAACTGTGAAGAAGAAAACATAGCAAAATTCATTAATAACCTTTGCCACTATACAAAACTCTCTAGAGAAAAAAATACAATTCAAATTTCAGAATTTTACCAACCAAAAAGGGGTTCTTGAATACAATATTCTTTTTACCTTTCATTATTAACATCATAGCCATCCAATGTGGAGCATAACTCAGCAGCTTTCCAATCCAATTCATCGTCTACAGATCGTTCATTTGAAGTATCTTCAGTTTCAGTTTCAGGCACATATTCAAATATATCAATAAGAGATTCAACTGCTTTCTTTCTCTGAATTTTATTGCTACCTTCTAATGGACTCTCTTTCTCCTTAGGCTGAAGGAAGGTTTTCAAAATTTCGTCCTCTTCCTTTGGTAAAGCAAGATTTTCATCATAGATTTTGATCAAAGATGTTGATGACAGTAACTCCGCAAGTTCGTCAATTTCTCTGTCACTCTCCTCATCAGACAAAGGCCCATCAGAATCCTCAGACGTACTCTCTTTTCCTTTCCATATGTTTCTTTTTTTTTAATTTTCAAAATAAAAAACTTTCTTTAAAATGTACACTCTTCAATAAAAATCTATGGCAAAATATTTACCAATTAAATGAGAAATTAAAGGCCTAAAACTGAAATATGTGAAATTTATCAAAACTTCATACGAACATAAATGTTCTTAACAGATCAAGGCAGAAAGGCAAAGATTCACAAATAAGTCAGATGAAAACACTTGTGACTGGGAAAAACTTAAATTAATAACATACATATGCAATAGATTGTGAAACATAAGTTTTAAAAGCTTCTGAAGTTTTACCTCTTCATTGTTTTTTTGATCACTTTCTTCATCGTCTTGTTGAGCTTTTTGGGCAGAAAAACTCAATTTGGGAGTTTCCTGAAATTAAATTAAAAAATATGAAGACCAGAAACACATATACCCCATTTTTAAAACAATTGTGCACATGTATTAATGCATATTCTTCCATTGAAGAAAATCTTGACAAAAGAAAAGACTTAAGGAAGAAAATATAAGATATAAGAATAAAGAAATTAATCTTACATCCTCATGGGCTTGTTTGAAATTCTCTTTCTCTCGAAGAAATTCAATTATATTGAATTTTTTGACAAGTTCCTGAGCTTTGGCAGGGCCTCTTCTTCCATTCATAAGTACATCCTCATTCTGAAACATATATTTCTTGTCGTGCAAAAGGACACTTCTAGAAACTTAATGTTTACTAAGTACTTTACATAACTGTAACAATTTCATTCAAATATTTTTTGCTGACATTATTTTTCCAAAAGCATTAGTTTTGGAAACGACTTATAACCTTTTCCTTAATTTTGTAAACTTTCTTTCAATTCTTGGGTTACTTACAGGTGAAAGTTCTTCTTCACTGTCACTGCTAAGTTCATGAAAATCACCACGTCGCTCCCAACTATTAAAACAAATCTCACTTGAATCTTTCCGCCTATTTACCATTCCCATCATTCTCTCATCCACACTGTCGCTATAGCTAATAAAATCTCTGACAAGTGGATTTGCTGTATGTTCAGCGTTCGTTCCGTCATTCATCATAGAATTCTCGTCACTTTTACTATCGTTTTCGTCATGATCACTCATTTTGATGGATTAGCTGACGAGGCAATAATAATTCTGCACTAAGAAAAACTGTTTATTACAACATAACCTACAATACGAGACACTGTCCATTGAATCATTGTACTAAAAGCAATAATCAATACTTAAATATCACAATACGCTATTTTTAAAATTGAATATTTTATACGTCAGCACTCACTACGACCACCACTTTTCAAGAAAAAACTTCGTCCACCTATTACAGTATAACTGTGGTCCATCACTCTCCATGTATGTTGATGTTTTTAGTCTTCCGATTCGATTCCGAAATCGATTCATTTCTTTCGACTCCTGTGGAATCGGTATTCGATTCTTTCGCTTTCGATTCTTGATGGAATCGATTCCAGAACTGAATCGAACGAACGCATGCCTTCATTATTGTTTAAACAAATATGCATATTCCTGCGTTTGTGTTGTATTTTTCAGAATTCCTGTCGTTTACCATTATTATTAATGTAGTTATTACTTTATCATTAATTTTACAGAAATCCATGACGTGTTTGAAATCTACCTTGCCTCCACCTTCCGCTTCGTTCAAACCAAACCTCTTGCTTCAAAACATTTTTAGCATATCAATTTTAAAAAAATTTTCCGGAATTTTTTTTTTTTTTTAATACTATTGTTTATGTAATAATCTATTATATTTTTCATTTATGTTCTATTAATAAGTTTTCATTTATACATTCTATTACTCTATTTCAATTGTATTATTTCATCCATTATGTTTTTACAGCCACGTAGTTAATTATTATTAATATTAAAATTCAATGCGCATTTAATGTGATGCGCAGAACCAGCTAAAATGCAGAGGAACTCATGTATTTCCACCATAGGTGGCGTTGATCAAGTACATGTACGCGCGTCGTTATTGGCCGAAAAAAAGGGACAAGTTCTTTCATTGTATGATGTTGCTGAAGCTCAGTGAGTCCGATTAGCTACCGATGTTTTACGTACATATTCCCCAGAGGGGGATCGTGTTTGCATAAGCTGCCACGATCTCTGGTAGAGAGTTGTAGACGACCACGCAGCCCCTGAGTTTCACGACCGCACTCACGCCGCCGTTAGCTTCAAGGTGGAGGCAGTGAGTAAGACGATACTAAGCTCCGTGTTGTCGGGCCTTGCCCCGTATCCCATCAGTTGGGTCCCTGGAGCGTCGAACTTTGGGCAGGATTGGGTGAAGGTTGTCTTCGGAGTACTCCGGATACCACATGTAAAAGTCTAGACGGAGACAATGAACCTCCCTATCAGGTTGCCTAGGTTCTGGCGGTACTTGCGTCGATAGCTTCAAGGTGGAGGCAGTAAGGAGATGGGAAGGGGTCCCCGAGCTGCCCGGATTTTAGTTCGGCTCTTGGATTCGCCATGGCAGTAAAGTTCTATGAAATTGTGTATTTAATTCTATAGACAGACATACATATTACTCAGAGGATATATTCATAATTATATTTTATAAAGTGCGTACATCATCGTATAATATTCACTTCAGTGTAGCACCGAACTCCATGAATGAAAACATGGAGAGTAGGTTTTCAAATCCTAAGGGCTTGACGAAGAGCTAACGTCAAAATTATCCTTCAACCCATGTAAAGACTCATCTCGGAAGATCTTAATGCTGAAGACAATCGAAGTGTAAGGTAAAAGACAACGTTTAGCGAGACAGTTTCATTACTCTCATCACTCATTACTCCAAATACATTCCGTGCACTTATCGTGTAAAACTCACGTGGTAATACTCGTAATAGTACTGCGAGTTACACCATTAGGAGTCTCTCGCATTCCAGTTTCCATTTAAGTCTATCACTTCAATCTTCTGTAGTTAATCCCCTTCTAGTTCTCCCATCTCGGCTTCTCCACCCCTTTCTTTCATGTACTTCTGGTTCTTCCTCGTCTTCTTTGTGATGTCGGTTGCCAATTTCAGAGCTTTAGAGGCCATTGTTCTTTATCCATTCTGCTTAAATGACCATACCATTTGAGCCTTTTAATTTCAATGGTATCGATAATGTTGAAACTCATTTCTGCTTTTCTTCTAATTTCATAGTTTCTTATTTTATCCAACAATGATAATCCACAGCATCTTTGCCAATAGTCCATTTCCATTACTGTAAATTTATTCTCATTATCTTTCGATATCTCTTAAGGCTGGTTCTATACAAGAGTTAAGCAGAACCACACCTGTGTTCTGACAGGAGGCCCTTGCCCTTTTAGGGATTCAATAGGCTCACATCACCATCACCATCACCATCACCATCACCATCGCCATCGCCATCGCCATCGCCATCACCATCACCATCACCATCACCATCACCATCACCATCGCCATCGCCATCGCCATCGCCACCGCCATCGCCATCGCCATCGCCATCGCCATCGCCATCGCCATCACCATCTTCCGATATTTCCCAAACTTAAGACACATATGTGGCAATACTCTCAACGATAGTCTTCTTCTCCTAACATTCTTCCTAAGAGTCAGTTTGATTTCAGACAAAATCATTCAAAGGTGTATCAACTTCTACGCCTAACCGATTATATTGCCACTAATTTTCAAAAGAAAAAACATAATTTTGTATTTTACTTAGATATAGAGAAAGCATTTGACAGTTTGTCATGAAGGATTACTATACAAACTATGACAAGACGGTTTCTCTCACTATCTTCGAAACAGTATTAAAAGATTTCTTTTAAACAAAAATTTTAAGTTAAATTGAATAACATTAGAAAGTTTTTGCTAGTCGATGATTTGAAAGGCGTAAGAATACAATTCTGTCGAGAACTGAACTGCGCATGCGCTGGCATCAAAAGACGGGATTTCGATTGACGGGTCCCTACATTCTCCCTGTTTTGTCGTCTACGACAAATATGTTCGTAACTTACTCTTTACGTAGTTTTCGCCGCCACCTTTAAACACGAATTCAACACTAACACTCAATAAGCATGGAAGTAATGAAAAATACAATATCTATATTACCAATATAAAAAGGCAGGAACTTAATGGATGATATTTTGTATGTTAATTTAAATATGTTAGAAATAAACTAGCGTAATTGTTAAGGATTTGGAGGTTATGTATATATTGAGGCTCCTTTGATTTCATATAGGAGGTCTATCAAACGTTTTACTATCTTGTAATGCTTAAAAAAGCAAAAATGGACTCAGAGATACACAGATGTTCAATAAAAGCTTTTAGATCCTGTTAGAGGTATTCAGTTCCAATTAGTTCCTAGTTTTAACGTATGTTTTCGATTGTACAACATGCAAAAACTCATTTTTCTGAAGATACGTTAATTCCTATTGACGATTATGTTTACGTACTACGACAATGGATTTCCCGTCTTAAATAACCTCTCTATAGAACTGAACAACTTATTAACTTATACGGCATTTTTTGCAGATGATACTACAATATTTACTGCACACTCAGATCTTATACAAGAGAGATAATCATATGTTATCACTGCAATACCTAGAGTTTGAGTGCCGACGGTGGCAGAGTTTTTGACACTAGCTACATAGCTAGGTTGAATTCAGCTGGAGGATAATTCTAAAACTGACTGCACTGATAGGTAGTTTTTCGTGGTTTCTCTGATCAACATAGGAGAATGCTGATGCAGTGCCCTACCAAACTGGCCATGGACGCGGATTTTTCCGTCCTTTCCGCATCGACATGGATATTTCCTTCCTTTTCTATGTCCTATCCTCGCACCTTACTTACACACACCACGCAAGCTGGGAGCATAGAGCTTGTCCCGGGCGGGGAGGTGCATCTCTAGTGGGAGACACCTGGTTGGGGAAAAATCTAGGGTTGCTAACAATGTTCATGTAAAAGGGAGGGCAATCGGTAAGGGAAAGAAAAAAAAATCAACACTATTTTTTATAAATATGTAAATTAGACTAACATCAGCCCTATTTTTTATTGTAGTTGCTAGACAGAGACACTATCATGCATTCGTGTGTCATGTGCGTGTGTGTCGTGCGTGTGTCAGCATTCAGAAAAAGAATATTAATATAAAGATTTTATTGCATGGGTGTTTTTTCTCCCTTTCAAAAATTCAAAATTTAAGTAGTATATGACTAAGTGTAGGGATCACAGAATTTTGAAAATGTGCACACAATTCACTTTTCCCCATAGCACGTCATACGCAGTTTTTAACTGTTTTTCTGACGTAAAATAAATAAATAAATAAATAAATAAATAAATAAATATTCATGTTTTCTTTTCTAAATTCAACAATAATACAACGTGGCAGATGTTAGTCATGTGATAAAATAATTGAAAAAAATGTTAAAATTTACTAAAAAGAGGACATTAAAATACAAAGGAGTACGAGAGGACAATTGATGTCAATAGAAGACTGTCCTCCACCCTCGAAAAATCTCCCAAGCCGAGGCTAAGTCGGCGCCGGGTCTCGCCACGCAACGGAGGAAGATCAACTTCATCAACCCGCGATAAAAGAACAAGCACTTCACTTACGGGAGTAACGGCCGTAGTTGACGCGCCCGGAATCCCAAATCAATGAGTCGCGGGTGATGCAGCCGCTGCAAGAGCTCTCCGGTCAGAGGGCACGCGTCCGACGCCTCGCTCGACCGCGTGATTACTCCGTGGAGAGGGGCTGGGAGGGAATCTCACTGGAATTTTTATAGATACTCCTTGGAATTTTGAAGCGTGTTCAATATTCCTTATCTACACCGAGCATGCTAATTGCGAAGTCAGAAGTCTTAATGAAAATGCAGTCCCCCTCACTGGATGCTCCCTCAGCCGAATCCGATGTGAGAGGCCTGCGAAGACCCGTGCAGGGAGAGGCAAACGGGGGAAAAAGGACTGCGAACCAGTGAATTGTGGTCTGATCCTAAAGAGGTCTGTGTTAATTGTGGTCTCATCCTAAAGATATCTGTGATAATTGTGGTCTGATCTTAAAGAGATGTGTTAATTGTGGTGTGATCCTAAAGAGATCTGTATTAATTGTGGTCTGATCCTAACGAGGTCTGTGTTAATCGGGCTATCAGAGTCGTTCTTAATATCATGCAGCCCAAAGGCTACGAAGGAGAGAATAGTTTTTGGCTTTTAAATTTTTAAGAAGTATTTTGACAGATATTTCTATTACTTTTTCTTTCTCGCCCGCTATGTTCTTATGTAGTACGACGAGTATCGTAATGTGCTTTACGATTATTTACATTTTTTTCAAAATATGCTTAGTTCAGCGTCATTTGAAAATGATGAGGCAATTTGATGATGATGATGATGATGATGAGGCAATTTTAAAAACACACTTTCTCAAAAAGAGTTACAATTGTTTCAACTTTTTTGTAAGTGGTGCTAAATGCATTGAATAACATGACATCAAAGCCTTTTCATGTATTCTTTTGATTTTTACAATATTATTATTATTTAGTAAGAAGAATTTTGAACAGGTATTTGGAGTTTTGGGAGTACTTTACATGAAGCTTCAACATTTTCTCAAAAATGGCTCCAAATTTTTGGATTAAGCTTTGTCTTCGGAGAGCATGAAGAACTCTTAGAGAATGGAATGGAAGATAGAGCTGTTTTCTTAATGAAATATGTTGTTGAAAACAGAATTTTCAAATAACGCCAATGAGAATTTCTGAGTTTATTAAAACTGCAAATTCGAATTTTCAGCTTTTTAAACCCTCGGGGAGCCTGCGTTTGGCCGTGAGCCGGGCAGTGGAGGGTCCGTGAGCCTGGGGAAACTTCAATGGCGCGCTAAACGGAATCACCTGAGTTGGAATCCCAGCGTGGAAAAATGTTGCTAGTAAACACTTTTGTCGGTTTTTTTATTTTTATTTTTGACATTTGTCACATTGTGTGTGTCACATTGTGTGACAACGTTCACAGTCACGTTTCTGCTTCAAGCCAACAACTTGGCATAGAACGCTTATATACTGTACGGAGTAATCCTCTGTTAAACTACACTAAACTAGTCTGTAGTCCGTAAGTCGTGTCAGAAGTCGCGAAGAGG
Organism: Teleogryllus oceanicus; assembly: GCA_964035755.1. NCBI lineage: Eukaryota > Metazoa > Arthropoda > Insecta > Orthoptera > Gryllidae > Teleogryllus > Teleogryllus oceanicus. The sequence goes on along the minus strand of CAXIVR010000003.1, from coordinate 138,688,007 downwards.
ACCGCCAGGTAGCATCTCCGCGTACGCGCTCTCTCTTGCGCGCTCCTGCGTCACTACCCAGCGGCCAGAATTAGGAAGGAATTAGGAAAGTTGTAGGAATTAGCACACTTCACAAAGGTTGGACTAGCCCCTAGGTTCATACAGTATAATAATTAAGCTGCAGATTTTTGGCTATTTGCCTATTATTTTTCTTCAATGGAAATATTAATATTTCAGGTTATTTATTCATTTTGAGAAATTAGGAGTATTATACGCGAATTTTATAGTGCCTATAAATACCTTTTTCACTAATACATGCCTATTTTCTGTTTAAATGCCTAAATGTTGCCATTCTCGTTTTTATTGATCAATAAGCAATTACCCTTAATAAAAAAATTTAAAATTAAAGATTTGTTTTCGTTTTTATCCCGCAGATTACAGAAAAATTGAACAACTATCGCTAAATCTATGTTCCATTTTACTGCCATCACAGTGCGGGTATTTCGTATTATGAAACGTGCAAAATCGCTAGTGGTTATGTTTTCTTCGAATTTTTAAACAACTTTTTACTCTAATTTTTCTTAAAAATTTCTTCTAAAATGAATAAAGGATGGTAAAAAAGTTAGCGCCTGTTCCATTTTCGCAAACATTGTATTTTCGAAAATTGCAAAAAGGTAACATTGCAAAAGTATAATGTTGAATACAGAGATTTTTGTCTCAACTGAAAAATGTTCTAAAAAATCAAATCTTTAAAAAAGGCCGTGTATAATTTTTTAAAATGAGTGTTTTTTAAGTTATATTCATTTCATGCAAGTTATAAAAAAATTCTCAACAACCACTATTAATAAATAACTTAGAAACCTGAAAACTGTTCTTTAGGGAAACAAAATTTTATTCCGAGACGAACGAAAGAAAATCAGTTTTAGTATTTCTCAAAATTTGTGGAACATAGCAGCGTTCTAGACAACTTACTTTCACTTTGTGGAGCTTCTTGACAGAAGTTGTAATATTCCCGTTGATTTAATTGGTTTTAGTAGGATTATCCAAACTCTTTTAACAGTGGAACACCTGAAAGGTCGTATTTCTCGTCGAGTCCTTTATCCATGACTTTTTCTAATCACTGCCAATAGTACAGACAATGCACTGCTTGGGATTTTCAGGAATTGACAACGGTACTCTATCAGGCTTCAGAGTATGTTTTTGGGCAAGGAGAGTAAGTATTTGGAGCAAATCTGATCTCCTCGACTCTTTAAGCACTGCAAATTAATATTTTCAGGTAGCACCCCAATGTATTTTTTTTCGTCCCAACGCTTTAGATAAATACGTGTATGTTCCATGAAGTCAATTATATATAGTTTAAAATATTGAAAACCACTAGATATCTGATCAAATTGTGGATTCCATTTCTGTAAAAAAATGACCCAACAGATTATATTTTAAATGTTGAAATGGGAACAAGGATAATAATTCATATTTATAAATCTCCTCAAAATAAAGGCCAGAATAACAAAAGTTGCTTTCACGGTACAAAAGTCTTATTTGGGGCCAAATAAAATTGATTGAGACAGATCGTTTCTCGCTATCATTGAAAATCCTTGGCGTTTTCTCCTAGTCTTCATCGTTTAGAACTCATATCTATGTTAATAACAATGTTGTATGCCCCATTTTTTAATCTCTGGACAAGGTAGCCTAAGCCTGTTGAGATATGGTTTGTTTTTACGCCCTCCTATGTTTTTGAACTCAATAAGAGAAGATAGCAGTTGATATCTGAGCTATCTTTTCTTGGGAGATGTAACTCTTTTGGACATTGTTAAAGAGTGATTCAGAAAATAGTCAAAAACGATGAGAGAATGAGAGCATTTCGTGAAGTTTGAGTACTGTGATATGATGATAATACATGAAAAGGCAGATAAGTGATTTATTGCCATTTCGTCACGTCAAGTATTTACGTATGTATTTGGCATTTTTGGGTCGATAGTCCAACTTTGGCGGCCAGCTAACGTTCCCCCGTGCCTGAGTCTGGTTAAATTACCATGCTTCGTGGTAAGAGTGACAAATGGCGAACAATACTATTCCCTTCGCCGTAAGAACATGGCATTCCCCTTTCTAGTAAGATCTGCCTGGCTGAGCTTTTCTTCGATACTCAGCTACATAAAATGGGAGGATTTTTAAGCAAAGCTGCAACTCTATTTTTGCCTCGACCAGGAAACGAACCTCGGACCACGTCACGGTAAGCTAGTACGCTATCCACGAGCCATTCTAGAGGCTCAAAGCTTTTAAATATGGTCAATTATTATTGAACAATATCATTGGTGCTATGTTCCGTGGGTGCGGGAGTTTGAAAGACGACCCCCGCCTTCCAGATTTTCCTTTCGCTCCGGCAATTCAGCTGATCACTAGTGAAAACTAAATTTACAGGAGAGCAACACATCTTGCCGTCGTTTGATTAAATAATTTGAAATTAAAATGTTTGATTAAATTATTTGACTTGCTGACTGTACCCCATAGTTCTATGCCGTAAGTAGGCTTGATTATTGCTCTGTAGAATAATATTTTGTTGTATAAGGAGAGCTTAGATCTTCGATTAAGTAGCCATGATAATTTACTTTCTTTTGTAATTCTTTCCTCTTTTTCATGATATGGGGTTTCCCAGGTTAAGTGGCCATATAGATGTAAAGAAAAACACTTCACAACAGTTGTTACTGACAATTCTGACGAGTTTAGTTTCACTTTTGGACACTGTTCCTTTCGATGTGAAAAGTAATATGTAGTGATTTTGCTGTGTTTATTGTCACGATTTGATTCGTCCACTCTATCTTATCCAGGTGCGCTTGGGGGTGTTGTGATGCTCGAGTTTAGTCCTCCATTAGCTACGGCATGCTACGATAGTTGCGATAGCTGTGTCATCAGTGAATGTGGCCATCATAGTGCATTCTGTTGTTGGTAGGCCAGAAGTATATATTACATATATTATTGGTCCAAGACAATTTTTGGCATGATGGCGAAGCTTCTTGAAAACATATTGATACGGAAAACTAGAAAACGGACAAAGAGATACGTCTCTTCGGAAATAAGCTCTCCAATTATCCTTCTCCAGAACATTTTGAATTATCAGAACGTCTATTCTTTCTACCTATCAGCACTGTCCGATGACCTTGTGATTGTGCGATCAAAACTTGGATAAGAGCCCTTCCTTCAACTCTATAGATAATGTACTGGTTCTTTGACATTGACCTGGAAGAGAAATCACATCACAAGAAAATATCGAAAGACGTATTAAGTTACAACATACATATGATTCTCTATTATTTTTCGCTCATCTTATGAGGTTGTTGTGCTAGGCTGACAACATGACCTCAATAGTCCAGTGAACCAATGAACTTTTTGCGCTGTTGGAACAGATGAAAGCTCATCTTACAGTAAGTTGAAATACGACTCCCATTTTCAGGACAACCCTTTTCTACTGGATATTAACCCTTCCCTCCTATTAAATTGGACGTTCAAAAATAGCTGTTATTGATGCATTCAAAAGTTGGTGGATCACAAAGTTTTGCCGGGAAAGTTCACAAATAAATATGGCGGAAAAGCCCACTTACCATCTATGAGGCGCTGAGTGTTATTTTGGCTTCGGTGGTATATTGGGCTGTTACACCCAAATTCGCGAGTTCAAACCCCAACAAAGCTCTAGATTTTTAAAGGCGAAAAAATCATTCGTACGCCTTCGTTCGGAGGGGAAGTAAAACTGGCTGGATATACTGCATGTAAGAGCTCATCAAGCCTAAAAGAAGCCTCTGGACAAAACTCAGATCGCCTATTTCGTCGTCCGCGTGATACCTTCTTTCTCAGTCCGATTGCGGAAGGAGCGTCGCGAAATTTGTGTGGTCAGGCAGAAGAGAAGGTCTGATGGTCTGTGCCTCGCCGTGTAAAATAAGGCATTATTGATTGATTGATATTCTTGAAAGCAGACAACTCCATGATTTACCGGAGGCGCTCACTTCGTTCAAAAGGGCATACATTTTTCTTAAATGTTTGTAACATAAATAATCCTTCTATAACTGTGAACATTTTTGCATTTTCTGTTAAAACATAATATAACACTGAAACGTTTGTATAAAAATATTTTCTTCATGAAATACCGTCCTGCTAGTTCCGACAATTTCGCAGTTTTCTCGTGAAGTTTCGAAAATTTCAAAATTTTAAATTACTGAATTGCATGAGGTTTCAATAGGAAACATTTTTGGTGCTCATTTTCGTCTTTCATTGTCTTCTCATTCCGATGTTCAATTAGTAATATTTCTGTTGTCATTACTTTAATGATACCACCGTCATCATGTTGGTTGTAAATCATTTCATCCTTTTTATTTCGTTTGTTTTGTTTTTATTTTGTAAGTCATTCGCTTGCAACACGGACTAATTACTTCTCTCAATATTAGTTACTCCCTGTGGATGGGCTTAAAATTGATGACAGTTTAATGGAACATAAACATTGAGATATTTATGCAACACGCCGTGGTTCGTAACCAAAAATAATTTGTACAAAGATTTGAACATCTCAACTATGGCAGAGACTATCACCGAGCGAAGTAAGAGGCATCAGTTGAGACCGATCTACAGCCCGAATCAACAATCAGTGAACAAGTTGGACAACAGCGAACACGTGTATAGACTAAAGCGTAAACATAATTTAGATTAACCCTTTAGATTCACTTAATAATTACTTACATCTTGTAAACCATTTACTAATTGTTCCATGTGAACAGATTGTAAATTAGCAATATAAAGATTTTTTTCTTTAAAAAATCATGCCAAAAATTGTGTTCGAAAATAGCATTTTTCCTATATTATTAACAGGTATCCAGAAACCACTGAATCATATTCTCAACTAAAAGGCTGAAGTTAATTACTTTTCTTCTTGATTTTTTCTTTCAGGTATGTCATATTAGAAATAAGCCCCTCAATTACGAAAACTTCATTGTTTCAGAAATCAAAGTAAGTCTTGCAGTTTTATTAAAAGTTAGTTACTCTGTTAAATCTGTGATCGTATTAGTGTTTGGTGACAATCGGGGCCAAAAATGTTTTGGAAACCATTTTTCTTTCTCGATTTACTACGTAAGAAGCAAAGAAATAGTATTGTATTCGTGCGGCGGAAATCTGAGACTTTTCGGCGGAAATACTCTTATCGATTGACCCTGGTAACGAAAAAGTAGATAAATCTTGTCTCAATGTGTAGTGAATTATTTCATCTAAAATGTTGTGAAGTCAGAATCCATGTTTTTTGGGGTTCTTGATACCGAAAAATCGATTGACGGCAAAACGTCTGTCTGTGTGTACGTCCACCTGTGTGATAAACGCTTAAACCCAGCAGCCGATTTTCTCCAAAATTGATTTTCTCCGAACGAACTCGACGCCCTGCGAGTTTGAAAGGGATATATGAAGTAATTTGTAATGTAGAGAAGTTATGAAATGCTGTGGAAAATCGATTTCGAGATTTCAACGGAAATACACGTTTGAGGGTCTCCTGATATCGAAAAATTGTTTTTGTTTTGTTTCCAAAATGTCAGTCCTGTTCTTCCATCTGTGAACAACACCCTTAACTATTCGTAGGATTTTTGCCAAAATGAATATTCGCTTGAGAATTTGAGATTTTGAAATATAATCTTTAAATTTTAGAGGTACTTTACATAAAGCCTCTGAAACATTTTTAAAACTTAGTAGAATTTTTTTCTTTAAATTTCTTAGGAGAATATTTAAAATACAATGACTTATGAAGATAATGTATGTCCGATTTCACTGTTAACTCTGAATTTTCGAAACTTCCATAAGTTTGAAATATTTTAAGTGTCTTCTTATAACTACAATAATGAAGATAGAGATTTTTTTTCAAATGAAATGTTTTCCACAATTCGTATTTAATTAATGCAATTTTCATTTTTGAAAATATTAGTAGTTGAAACGCAATTTTGAGTGGAGTAATGGCAATGATAAAAACAAATTTTTTTCATAAATGGCTACAAATGTTTGGTAAGTATAGTACTAAATGTAGTGCATAATGTGACATGAACGCCTTTTGTTATTATTTTGATTTTTCGAAAAATACACAAATATAATTATGTATAAACATATATATATATATATATATATATATATATATATATATATATTTGTGTGTGTGTGTGTGTGTTTTGTTGTTGTTGTTGTTTGAAGCTGTTATTCTGTTAAATCCTAATATTTTACGTTGACAAAATGAAGTCTTCATAATGATTTCCTTGTCGATGTCAAACTACTTTAGTATCAAATGATAGAGATGGACAGATACTTCATGCCAGTAGCATTCTTTTTTTTTTTTCGAACACAAAAAAAAATTGAATTCTTATATTTTTGTACAATTTACTACGCCTCTCAGAAATTTAGAACTGGCTTGTCTAATAAAACCGTACGGTGTTTCGGGCATTTAAAAGCATGAACAAATACGAGATAGGTTTGAAAGCTAAAAAAATCAATCCACATTGTTAAAAAGATCCTGACGAGATAAAAACTTGAAGATTTGATAACGCAAACCAAGAATACATTTTCATACCTGTTTTGTTTCAGGCCTTAGTATCATCGTAAGTCGTAACTTCTATAAAGGCCATCGGAAAATTTGCAATATCTCCCAGGAGTTCTGGGTTGTTCTAGCTTAAAAAAATAAATAAATAAAGGCAAGGCCATGTCCGGTCACAGATAAGATATCTTGCAACTGGCGAATACCGGTATCCATCCATCCCGCATCGGGTCACTGCATTTTCTCGCCAGTCACGAGGGCGTTCCATGGCCCCGTTATCAGTGCGAGCCCCGCCAGATGGCAGCGCCTGCGCGCGCCAAGATGGACGCACACCACGACCCCGTGATAAGGCCTGCGCACTTCTGCCTCCGTTCGCGAACGGGAGCACTTTTCTAACCTTTATTACACCAACTGCAACATTGGCCACCACATAAATTAACGGAAACATTTCAGTTCACTGATAATGGTATATTCGTTTGTCATTAATGTTTTATTATTTTTTCTAAAGTTTTCCGAAGCTCATTTAAAACGTCTTATCATACTGGGGTCTGGCAGTGAAAACTTATCAGGAGTTTGCACAGATAAAGCAGACTAAGAAGGAAAGTTTTAACAAATATAGTAAAATATTTGGAATTTTACTTTTTCCTCTTATTTCGTTAGTAGACAAAGTATTGTAAATGTGCGGCGGAAAACGATGATTTTTTGACAGAAAAACTCTTATTCTCTGGCTCTTGTAATGAAATAGTGGATAAATCTTGATCCTAGTGAATTACTTCATCTATCACATTATGTAGTCAGAAGCCATGTTTTGTGGATCCTTGATACCGAAAAATCGAAGAATCGGTAGAAGTCTGCCCATATGGTCTGGCCTATGGTCACTGCTAGCACCAAATCCTTTTAGCTGATTTTCTCCAAAATTGATATTTCCCGATCGATTTATGAAAGGAACTCGAAGAATTCTGAGGAATGTTTTCCTCGGATAGAATAGAAGACGCTTAAAAGAAGGTCACATTTTCTTTGAAACCCTGATTTTTCGAAGTTAATTTTTATCTTCGGCGTCTTCTTACGACTACAACATTGAAGATAGATATGTTTTCCTTAAATCTATTGTTCAAAGACATCTTAAAATAACGTTATGTACAATTTTTCCAAAATTAGTATTTTTAGCAAATTTTTCGTGAAATATAGGCAATTTGTAAACAATGTTTATCTCAAAATTTTTAAATTTTCTCGTCGTATGAATCAAAGGGAAGAAAAACGAATACTGCTGATCCCATTTTCGGTGAACTCTATATTTTTGAAAATTACAAAAAGAAAACATTGCAAAACTACTAATTTGAAGATAGTGATTGAAGATCTAAAACGAAAGCTGTTCTAGAAAATCAGATCTTTCAAAATAGCCATGTACAATTTTTTGGATGGTCGGTTGGCTGGTTAGTGATTCCGACCGCGTCAACAGCTTAGGCAGTGGCGTATGGTGACATTTTTTCTAGGGAAGCAATTACATTTCAGATGGAAGATTTTTACTTTCTCGTATATGTAGGTATATACGGAGTAATCTACGTATTATAGAGAAAGTTAAGTAACGCTGCGGAAAATCAATTTCGATATTTCAACGGAAATTCACGTTTTGGGGTCTCCTGATCCCGAAAAAGTGTTTTTTTTTTTTTTCAAAACGTCCGTGTGTCTATGTCCGTCCGTCCGTCTGTCTGTGAACACTACTAATGCCTAAACCATGCGTAGGAATTTTTTCAAATTGAAGATTTCTATACATTATTGCATTTGCGAGTGGAAGTGTTTCAAATTACTTCAAATGAAGAGTTTCGTTAATTCAATGGATTCCTATGAAAAAGAGCTTCAAATTTCGCATTACAGTAACGCTTAAACGAAAATTGCAATTTAGGACAAGGTTTTACCCTGTTTTAATATTCTTGAAGTAATTTTTCGGTTCAGCTATTAGGAAACCGAAAAGTTTATAATTAAAAAAAAAAAAGTTTGGGCGGCAATAGATGGCAGCTGGCAAGAGGATGGGGCAAGACCGAAACAGCAAGGAAGTTAGAAAACATTACTCCGAGCAAGAATGTGCCACTCTGTAGCAATACTAGTCAATTATTCACATGTATAAGACGACAAATGGATGATTTAAACACTGAACCGATAAGTACATGCGGAGCCCACCACACGCGCGCAGTGAGTCACGCTGTATGCAACTGGCCGATTGCTTCCAAAGGCGAGCTCCACTGAATGAGTCTGCGCGCGCCCACCACACGTGCCAGCATATCGGCTGATCACAGCATTCCCTATGAGACGCTGGATGCAGTCAGCCCAGTGCTTTCAAAGAGCTTTACAGAGGAGTAGGGTAAGGAAGAGGAAGGAAAGATCGCGCGCGGTCCGTGGCCCGTTTTTTAGTGTACTGCTCTGGCATTCGCCTGGTCAATTTTTTTGAAAAAAAAAAAAAAAGTAATTTTCACGTTATTTTCTGCTTGAAGTTAATGCAAATTGTAAGAAAACAATTTCTTGAAAGCCACTCTAACTTTTATCTTTAATTTTTTCCCCCACAGGTAGAGCAAGGGACGCTTAAAAGAATAGTGCAGGTCTCATGTTGGTTGAAATGTCTGAATGTTCGAAAATTGCAAACATTAGAAATAGTGCGAGAAAGTATGTGCTGTTGGAGCCCAGCTAGTTAATCTTTTGGAGCCCACATAAACGTGCTAAAAAGGGTTGTTCAAAATGAAAGAAAAGGGACTCACGAATTTGCATTTAACACAGTATAGAAACTTATGATTTCGCAACGTGTAGTATCATTATGCGTATAGTATACGTCAAGTCACCTCCCCTGTAATGACAAAATACTTTTGCAATATAAATGAAAGCTCACAACTCCGAGAGCGGGAACTCGAGGATAGGCAGTTACGCGACGATCGCTAAGCCACTGGCCCTGGGTGGAACTAGATGAGAAAGGGCCTAAAAATGCGACAAAGAACGTGACGTATCGGTGCGGTTACTTAAACTCTACTTTTATATTTTCGATAGCAATTGTTTATTTACAGAACTACAGGAAAGAGCAACGAACAGTTCAGGAATAACCGACAAATGCTTGAGCAGCACAGAGGGTTCATCTGTGAAATTTCTAAACATAGGAATATTTACGAAATTTTAAATACTATTTCAACCACCCCATGAAGTGAAATTTAAAATGTATTACACATATATTTTTGATATCTGTTAATATATTTAATGCAGTATCAGTATTATTCCACAAGTTCATATCAGATGTTTTAAGATAAGAACACGTTAGGAGGCCAGCGCCGTCCTTCTATTCGCGCTACATCAGAATAGAGCGATATTGATTAACAATGACTAGTATTTAAAGCCTAGTGGCTCTAGCTTAATGTATTGTTTTTTAGAAATACACATCCTTTAGTGTTAAAAAATTGGTTTCTTAATTTCTTTTTAGTTCTTGGATGTTCCCTTTTCAATAACGATTTCATACGACTTGAAATCTTAACATTTCAACAACCTTCTCATATTATTATTCTCACAAAAGAGTAAACAAATAACATTTATTTCAATGTTCATGATACGAACATCATAAACGATCGGAAGGAAGTAAAGGTTTTTTAAATATATTTTTATTCACTGGTCAGCTCTAAGGTATTCCACGTACTAATTGTTTGCGAATTACAAAAATATATACACAATTTTTTGAACAGTTTACCACTTGAGGTTCACTCAACTAGTTCCTCCTATTTTTGTGTATATATATATATATATATATATATATATATATATATATTAAATTTAGGCATCTTTTAGGTGACGGTGGGGAGTGGAGTTACAGGAGAGGGCAATTGTTATTTTATGACCTCGTATGAATATGGTTTCCTAATTCTTGAAGGACGTGATGATGATTTTCCCAGTGAAATGATGGTTATACTTGGAACCGAGGGCAGATATAGGAAGAAGTTTATTTTTAATTGTTTTATGAATTGCGTCAGGTACTGAATGCCAAGAGTTTGTAAAGTTGGTTATTGCAGACACACCTGGGGATGTTTGTGATTTTGGGGAGAAATTTATTTTGAAGTCTTGGAAGGTGATTGAAATTAGAATGAGGTGCTGTAAATAATATTGGGGAGGGGTATGTTGGAGATGGAAGAATGAGAATTTTGTGTAATAAAACGGTATTTGTGATATTAAGTGATTGTTGAGGAACGAATGTAGACGGGTTGAATTTGTCATAAGCCTTATTTTTAATAGTTGATTTGATACTTCCATTCTAGCGGCGGTCGAGGTAGTACACTCCAAGACAGAAGTGCTTTTGTAGAACGAAGCCCTCCTGTGGGAGGGGAGGGTTTGAGAGCGTGAGAGAAGTCGCGAGGGTTTGAGGGCGTGAGAGAGAGGATCTTCGTAATGTGAATACTATCAAATTTACTAGCCACGCGAATGCCAATTCGTTGCAATTCTCTTGCAGAACTTTCAGTCGTGAAGACGGCTAGTTCTTTTGCAAGAAAATTTGGGAAAAATTAATTTTTAAAAAGGGCTAGCAGGAAGCACCGCGTCAAGGCAACATTTCATGCAGTGACAATCGCGGAGACTTTTTAGATTTCAGGGATTGGCCGAAAAAGCAGTGACAGTCGTGAAGACGGCTAGTTCGTTTTGCAAGAAATTTGGGATTGGCTAGGTACGAAGGTACATCAAGTGTTATCTGCAAATAAACAATCGAAAAAATGGACCGAGCTTTGCAGGGCTGAAAGAATACGAGAGACAGGCATTCTGACTGATGCCGTGGGCTTGAACGGATCGTGCTCCAATTAATGTTAGGAGTTTTTTTGGGGACTTGTAAGTATCTACTAGGGAATGGATATTGAGAGAACATCGAATTTGAATACTAAGTGTGACAGTGGAGCTTAAAATATTTCAAGTGAACGAGTTGGAGGGACATTGAGGGGTTGGGCGAAAGTGTCAGTGATTGGACTGGAATGCTAGCAGTAAATAGTTTATTGATCTGATGAACGGTGATTGAAATGTGATTGAAGTGTGCTTCCGAGAAAAGAAGAGAGAAGATGGTGTCTGGACCTGAGGACGGCGGCGTCGGAGATGAATAAAGATGGTCCAAAAGCGCGCAAAGACATTATAAGGTTCGAACCGGTCATGACAAAGGTTTAATTTTATATTGGGTAAAATTATACGACACTAAAATTGTTTAATAAATTTCCATGTTTTTGTGAAATAAATACATGATTTTCATTGAGCCAATTCTAGCAATGAAGTAGCAAGATAGAAATATATTTGCTTTTCAGGTTCCTCGACCACTCTGTATAAATGGCAGATCGGATAATCATCTATTAGCATACAATAGTGATTATTTCTATAAAACCCATCGACACAGGTAGTCGGAAACTAATTTATTACAGAGTTGAAGGTTGACGTGTGTAATAGTCTCTGCGTAATCTTTTCCTGGCGCCCATTCATACAAATTCGGAACTGATTACGTTGGTATAGATGGTCATGAATCATTTCAGTACCGAGCTGCGAGGTCTGAGAGGTCATTTTGTAACTTGGCAAATGCGGTGTCAAAATTATACGCCGATGTGAAAAAGTCTGTCATCGGCGATTAAGGATATTTCAGAAGAGAGAGGTAGAGATTTGTCATAGATAAATACTGATCATATGTGGCCCTAATATACTGCCTTGGCCTGGCCACTCCTGTTTTGTGAGGTGGGGAGCTCGAGTTTTATCTGAACTGAAATGGTTCTGTTGTTTGTAAGCAATGTGGTGGAATAATTATTTTGCTAGGTTCCCCCGTATATAAATTCCGAGCCGTCACTGGCTAATGCATATTCAAGCAATAAAGGCGAAAAAGTCTGTCATCGGCGATTAAGGATATTTCAGAAGAGAGAGGTAGAGATTTGTCATAGATAAATACTGATCATATGTGGCCCTAATATACTGCCTTGGCCTGGCCACTCCTGTTTTGTGAGGTGGGGAGCTCGAGTTTTTATCTGAACTGAAATGGTTCTGTTGTTTGTAAGCAATGTGGTGGAATAATTATTTTGCTAGGTTCCCCCGTATATAAATTCCGAGCCGTCACTGGCTAATGCATATTCAAGCAATAAAAGCGAAATTGGCCTTAAGTCTTTTGATATCACCATGCAGATAATTTGAATCTGTTTGGTTGGCACATGAGACTTTTGAAAACTTTTTGTTCGTATCAAGACTGGAATAGTCTACACAAACCAACTGCCAAACAACTATTACAATTAACCTTTATCAACAGTCCCAGAAAACAAATTAGTCGAACTGACTTGCATGAATAGTCTCGCCAAATCAAATTTTGATGAAATACTATTAATTAAATGAATAAATCAGGAGGAGAAGAAGAGAAAGAAGAAAAAGAGAAAACGAAAGAGGGAAGAAAATAATAGAAGAAGAAAGAGTAGAGGAAAGAGAAAGAAAACGTTGTTGACTTGGCCTAATATTCTGTGTTCTGTAATCATTAGACCTCGGAATTTAAGCACACAAAAGTGATGATTTAAGCACCTAAAATATATAAGAAAATTATGAAATTAGGCACTATTAGGTATCAAAAATGACGTTTTAGGCACTTAAAATACATTTCAAAATGATTAAATTAGGCATTTAGGACATTAGACATGCAAAGTCATGTTTCTAACTTCTAAAACGGATAACAAAAGGATTAATGCAGGCATTTTTATGTTTCAGGAAAGTCAAGTGCTTTTACTTTTATATGAGCGACTATAAGAATATTATTTTATTCACTTTCATTATTAAATAGTACAGTATATAATTAAGATTCGAACCAAACCACACACACAGAAGGAAACTCGAAATGACTCTTTTTACTTTCTACTGATTCAAGACTTGGGCCTATTTTGTAAGATTCGCCTTTTCAACAATAGACTTTTGCCTGGCCTTCGTCTTTCCTCGCCTGGATTGAGTAGACGACGCGCTTTGGCGACCTGTCAACTGCGTAGCTGCACAGGGAACACGTGCAATTTCCTAAGAAGTGCGTGTGGATCGGAGACGAGCCTGAAACATTCTCTTGACTTGCATAGCTCCGTATGTTCGGTGTGTTGGGTGAGAGATTTCGGTGAGTAGTCGATTGCATTTTGTCGATCAGTGAATATTCGCGTTTCGGGACATTCAGGAAAGTAGTTGCGAAAGTAGTAGCCCGTTGAGGAACTGCTGTTTACTGGAGCAAGTGGCGACGCGACCTCTCTTAAGCGGGCACTACCGTAATAGATTACCACAAAAACAAATATGTCCCATGTAGAACTATTTAATTGCTGTGGGGCGGACAGTTCGGTATTTCATATACATCTGCCGCACCCGGCCACCTCCCGGCCATTCGGACGGGCCGGACCGCCCAACCCGTCACCATTAATTACACGGACGTTTGAAGAGCAATGAAATTATTTTTGCGTAATTAATTATCAATTAATTCGTTCTAAATGATGGCATTTTTGTTTTTGTGCTAACAGGTGGTCTGAATTAGCTTAAGTCTTACGGGTTAGTTCTTCATTAATTACTCGAAGTTTGAAGAGCAATTCATTTTTGCGTAATTAATTAGCAATTAATTGGTTCTCCATGATGGCTGATTTGTTTTAGTGGTACCCGATAATGGAAATGCCGGTACAAGAGGGATGGCGGCGCGTCGGTCGGCGGAGGCGGCTGGCGGGCATCTGACCCGCGCCGCGTGATTTGTCCTCCGGAGCGGCGGGGCGTGATTGCGTGCGACGCGCATAATTCCATCAGCCCAGCGATAAGGCGTCGCTCGAGACCCTGGCGACCCGCCTCGTGGCGCAAGGCCCCGGGTCACGCCAACCACGGTCGCCGAGCGATACACCCGCCACAGCGGGACGCGCGTCCGACAGGAATGTTTTTATTTACTTACCGCTGACGATAACGAGTTGGGAAGCCCGGATACAATTTCATGCAGAGTGTTTCAGCGAAATCCATATACAGCTCATCTTCTCATCTATTTTTGCATGTGTTGAAATTCGAAAAATACATTTGTATATTTTTACTTTCTCGTATACATACGTCTCGTACATACAGGAGTAATATACAAAGTATTAGAGAAAGTTATGTAATGCTGCGGAAAATAGATTTAGAGATTTCAACGGATATACACAATTTGGGGTCCCTTGACACCGAAAATTTTTTTTTCAAAAAAAAAAAACTTTTTTTTTTTTTCAAAACGTCCGTCCGTCTGTCTGTCTGTCAGTCTGTCTGTCCGTCTGTCGTATGTGAACAAATGTAACGCCTAAACCATTCATACGATCTTTTCCGAATTGAAGAAACCCCTGTCCATTTGGCTCTAGTTAAAGTTTTGAAATTTTGAAAAACATTCTTTAAAAATTGGGGGTACTGTACATGAAGACCCCCGGACATTTTCAAAATTTTCTCAAAAATGTCTCCAAATATATTCTTTAAATTTCATGCAAGAATAGAGTAGAATACACTTATAATGACGTAGGGCCTATTTTCATGGTTAACTCTGAAGTTTCGAAAATTGCAAAAGTTTGAATTTTTTTGGGGGGGGGTCTTCCTACAACTATCAAATTAAAGACAGATTTTTCCTTCAACTGGAATTTGTTACTCATAAATAGTTCTTTCATTAAGGTCATGTAGAATTTTCTGAAATGGTTAGTAGTTTTTGGGCAATAGAGCGTGCAATATTTTCAATTTTAAAAAATTACAAAAACATGATGTTCTCAAAAACGGCTCCAAATCTTTTCTTTAAATTTTTAGTTGGGTTAGTGCCCAACCAAAACCCCTATCCCATGACATACACGTCATATTGCTCTATTCTTTTTTTTTTAAAAAAAAAATTACAAAAACCTATTTTTTGACTTGTCTCTCACGTCGGTAATATTTACTTTAGAGGCAATTTCTTCAACTATTATATTTATAGTATATGTGCTTTAAATAATGTCAAATAAAGTTTCTCAAAACTCAACAGTTTTCTGTAAAAATGAGCTCAAAATTCCGAATTTTCAGAAACGCTCAAACGCCATTTTCTCAAAAATGGCTCCAATTTTTTCTTCAAATTTCTGCAATGGATAGTGCTAATTGCACTGTTTAATATGTCGTAAAGTTAATTTTCGTGCATTCTTTTATTTTTTTAAAAATTACACAATTTTGTTTAAAAATATCTCTGAGGCTGATATCTCCGTGCTCGAACGGCTCCATGGGGCTTGCAAATGGTGTCCCCCCCGGGACGCCGTCGAGCAGAGAGGAAGTATTCTACTTCAGGCTTTCTATTCACTGACTAATAAACTTAGCGCATAATGTTCGTTCGTACATTGTATTCCCAATTGGTGGCCGGGCAAATAATATTACGAAAGACTACTATTTCATAAAATATCCTTTTCTTTTTAACAAACACGGATTGTTCCTTTGTCGATGAGATTGCCATCAATATCTGAGTGCAATTCACGATCCAAAATTTGCATCATTCTTCGAACTAAGACCAGTCAATCTCTCGGAGATCTCTAGAGTCGGCTAGTTTCGGGCGAGGGTACAACGCATCCAATCCACTCCCCTGAGCTTGACCTTGTTTATAAAATCATATATCATGCGGGATAATTGCTACATAAACATGGCTGAGCGTAGACCCATTACAGTACATTTATAAAATATCTGGCAGTGTACAACAGCCATATCTTTAAGCACCCTCACTGATGTTTTCCCTTAGTGTCACTACTGTCTTTGTGTACGAGAGAGAGAGAGAGAGAGAGAGAGAGAGAGAGAGAGAGAGAGAGAATTTATAATTTATTTTTTTCTTTTGTAGTGATCGATCTTCAATTGCGTGATCCCGAAGAGGAAAGACCTTATTAAAACAATTCTGCTAAAAAAACTGAAACTTCTGCCAAGTGCGTGTCAAGTTTTTTACGTTTCTGTCGTCAAATATGAACCAATAACCTTTAAGAATTTCCCCTGTGATAATGACAGTTTAACTATGAAATTTGTTTTATCGCTAGGGTTTTACCGATTTCATCATTAGAACATGCGATGGTATGTTCTTTAGCTTCGTATTATATAACAGTGATATTAAATTATGAATATATTTTTGATTTCAACGAATATTTTGCAATTATTTAATATTTTCATTCGTGAAAGAGGTTTACTCAACACGCTCGTGATTAGGAAAGTCATAGATAAAGTCTCTTGCCGCATGCGGATTTGTTCCGAATTTCCAAACATCCATTACTTTTGATATTGCAGTTTCCCACGCACCGGTCGCGCACACAGACCCCACGCCCAGAGGGCGCCAATGTAGAAGACAACGCACCGGCCGCAGCTTGATCGACCGGTGACATCTCCAACCCCCTGACTTCCCTCCCCGGTTTCTGCAGTTGCCTAGCTTAAGGTAGTCAGGTCTTAAAAAGAAAAAAAAATGAGACATTGTGACATTTCCTTGACTAAAAAAGGGGTACTATGGGACAAGGCTATTATCAGCCTCCACATTTGATAAGGAAAATGTTTGACTAAAAATAATCAGAAAATGGAGAAAAACAATGTGAAAAAAGAACATAAGAATGGAACATTAAAAAACAAAAAAATATTCTCATTAATTTTATTTGCACATTTTCCATTATAAAGTTGACCGGTATTCCTTAATTGCTTTGTAAGTTGCACAGAAACTGACAAAAGCAGAAGTTTCGGATTATTGAATTTCTCGGTAACGATATCGATAGTGATATAGCATATACAAGCTCAAATGACACGATATCTCAATTTCCCTTTCTAAAACTATCGGTGAATATCTCCGATCTTCACTTCAATAGTCTGTGAAACACTCTTGTTACGTGGTACACGAGCGAATGATCTATATGCTTATTTTTAATGAACTAACGCAAACCCAACGGAATAAATTACGATAAATTTAAAATTATTGACGGCACTTTACGCCGATTAGTCATTGTCACGAAAACGGAACATTTTGACATCCCGTTTTCGTTTCAAAAAAATTCGAGACAAAGACACAAAGAATAGTGACTGTCCCGGCTAATAAGGGACGCCTGGTCACCTTAGCCTGACTGCTCTGAACATGGAAAGTTCATGTGAGATAAGGGCAGAACGTATTGGAAGCCGTGAATAGAATTTAGCGTGATTTAATTAACCTAAGTATGATGGGGATATGGGATAATTATCAGTTACATGGCTGGTGATATATTACAGGCGATCGCATGCGTTTCTTCAGAGACCAGGCTGACAATGTTAAAATAAATTGTTTCACGCGCGGCGCTATCTACCACATGGGCGTTACATTACGATATAAAGAACTACTCGTATTTTCAATGTTAATTGCAATTCGAATTTGTAACGAATGGGAACTATGCTGATCTCAATAAAACTGAAATATTGTTCTCTACGACGAATGCAGTTGAAGATATAGGTAAAGGTCTTTTATTGAGATTAATGTCAAGATCTGACACCAACACATATTAGGTTCCCAACAACCGGGGGAAATCTTCCATGTGTCACTCCCTTTTTTCAATTCTCTCAGAACATGTTCATTAAAAAAAAAGAAGTGATAATCGTTGACCTCCCCAGAAGTAACATTCAATCTTAGAATATATTCTACAGATGCTTCGGAAGAGGTAAAATAGGATTTCGCTGGCAATCTGCAATCCATTGAGGTATCGCAGATTGCGGCGTAGCGAGGCAGAGTTGAACACCTGCAGGGGGGGGGGGGGCAGGGCGAAGCAGGATATGTGAGGATTTAAATCAAATTACTTCCAGTGAACACTAGATAGAAGTTATTCGTTTTCCTGTCTAATAGATGATTGTGAAAAATATACACCCAAGGAACCCCAAGTTTGTTCAGCTAGTCTGAAATACTGCAGGGCGTCGGGCAAAATGATTTCTTTCCGTCTTTCAATGGTTCACTTCGAAACTTTAGAGTTGACAGTATTCCAGCGTATCAGTGGACAGTTTTGATAAAACAAAATTCGACACGAGACGTTTGGACCGACTAAGATTAGCTCAGAGGCCACAGCATTGCCGTTGTCTGCAGCGACCTCACCGGGAGGGCTGGAGGTCGAGTCCCGACGATGGCGAATTTCGGCCACCAGACAGAGAGCTACGTCGAAATAAGACGCTGACTGGAGGACAAATCTAGCGGCTGGATGCTCTCTTCGGGTGTATTTCGGGGTTTCTCCGATCAATACTAGGTGAATGCCAGAGCAGTACTCTAATAGAAGAAGGGGACTTGGACCACACGCGAATTTTCTTTCCTCTGTCTGAACACGGAAGACGATAGCTTAAAGAGCTTGTCCCGTGTGGGGTGTTCCTCATTGGAGGAGATACCTAAAGGGGGAAATCCCCAGGCCGACATGTGGGTCGGCGTCGGATCGCAACATACAGAGGGGCATGAATCATCACCAGTTCTCCGAATAAAGCATTCACTATACTAACTAAAATGACCACAGCAGATTTCAAACAAATGAAATAAAATATCGAAAAATCGATTTTTTATAGCTTTCTACATTTTATACTTCTTTTTACTTTCCTACCTTTACTTCGTAAAAAGAGAAAGTATTGTAATAGTTCGCCGGAAAACGGCGAATTTTCGACAGAAAAATCTTATTGCAAGGCACAAAAGAATGGTTCATCTTGTTCCTTTATGTATTACATTATAATGGAAATTTGCATCTCACTTAATAGAGGAAGCATTCGTTTCGCTTTCAGAATCGAAAAAAAATTGTTACAAAGGGTGATCGTGAAAGAATTTAATCAATAAAGATAACACAATATATTAAGAAAGAACATACAAAACGTCTACTTCACATCTCCTTACGTACTTACTCCTTACGTATGAGGAAGAATTACTTCTGGAATATGTTGAAATATTCCAGAAGAGTTGTTAGATTAGAAATAATTGTCTGTACATTTCAGTAAAGTGTTATGAGGAAAATGCGAAAAATTCTAAATAGAAATGCTACAATAAATTAGTTTGTTAGCCCAACACAGAGATAAGAGAACTGTTATGACAAGAATAACTTTCATCAGTATCACTTGAGTCTGAATCGACGTTCATTGATAGTCCAGAGTGTGCGGTAGTTCGTTATCGAAAAACTGGGTCAAGTGCTTCCATATTGTTCATACAATCTTATATCCGAAAAAAAGGTTCTTTAAATTTATGAAACAAACCATCTACTTTCCTCCCTAAAATGAACTCGATACTCACGGATATTGAAACGGATATTTTGATTTTTGGGGGCACTTTACACGAAGCCTCAAAAATATTTCTCAAAATTTTTAGATTAAACATTGTTCTCGTATAGCGTATAGAAGCTTATTCCATTTTCCTTGAAATCTCCGAAGATCAAAATTGTTTCCTAAGACAACAAAATTGAAGATTTTTTTCCTTAATAAACTTTGTTGTTGAAAGACAGATCTTGAAGTAAAGTCATGTAAAATGTTTCAATAATATGAGTACTTTGTGCGTACTTTTGCTTGAAATGTAAGCAATTTTTAAACAATTATTTTGTCGAAAACGGTTCCAAATTTTTTTCACCGGTAGAACACGGAACGCCTAAAAGATTGGCGTATGTCTCATTTTCGTTTAACTCTTTGTATTTTCGAAAATTGCAATTTTTTTAAAAAATGCGAGAAAGTTTGAGCTGTTGAAGCACCACAAGCTTTCGAAACACTTTCTTGTATACGTACTTCATATACTCGCAGTTTACGGAGTAATGTAAGTAGAGTAGAGTACAGAAAGTTATGTAATAGTGCAGAAAATAGATTTCGTGATTTTCGACAGAAATACAAGTGTTTTATGTTGTTGTTGCTTTTTCGAAACGTCCGTCCATTCGTCCGTCTGTCTGTGAACACCACTAGCGCCTGAACTATTGGAAGGATTTTTTAAGAATTAATGTTCCCGATCGATCTGTCCCACTCCAGGCTCTGCGATTTTGAAAAACATTCTTTAAACTT
Source organism: Teleogryllus oceanicus (assembly GCA_964035755.1). Lineage (NCBI taxonomy): Eukaryota > Metazoa > Arthropoda > Insecta > Orthoptera > Gryllidae > Teleogryllus > Teleogryllus oceanicus. The sequence continues at coordinate 138,667,519 of CAXIVR010000003.1, read as the reverse complement.
TGATGGTACTTTACATCAAGCCCCCGAACACTTAAAAAAATTTCTCAAAAATGATGCAGGTTTTATTTTTGTTCAAATCTCTGAATTTTCAAAAATTGCAAAAGTTCAAAATATTTTCGACGTCTTCCTGCAACTATTATACTGAAGAGAATTTTTTCCTGAATAAAATCTGTTCTTCAATGATACAACTTAAAATAGGGTTATGCACACTTTTTCAAAAATATGAGTAGTTTTCGCGTTTTGTGTGAAATAGAAGGCAATTTTTAAACCATTCTCAAAAACAGCTTCAGGTTTTTTCCTAGTTTATAGCAACGGTAAAGAAAATGGTGCTGGTTCCATTTTCGGCAAATTCTTTCCATTTTCGAAAATTGCAAAAAAACTAACATTGTATAAGACAATATTAAAGATCGAGATTTTTGTTAACTCTGGCGCAGTCTTACAGCTAGACTTCAACACGTTGGAATCTCATTTTAGTATCAGTCAGAGAAGAGAACATTTCATGGGGAAAACATTGTAAAAGTTGAATATGTTCTTTAAAAATAGGACATTGTCATCTGTGTCTCCACGGAAAGCATAAGTACAGTTTTGCTATTTCTTAAAAACTGCAAATCTGTTAGGAAAACCTTCAGGAAATTTTTGTCGTAAGTATGTTGCCAAATGCATGTAGCATGAATCCTTAAATATATAGAATATTGTATTGTTTGTAAATGTGTGGCATTGTGTTTAAGGTGACTTTGTATACTTATGTGACATTGTATGTAATTCACTGCTAAAAGTGACAATGGTATGGTGCCGTACATAGTCTCAACACCGTAATTAGCGCTTCGACTGTCATCGCAACTGTAGTCGGAAGAGTGCTAATCTCGTCTCGTTCCAGTTCCCGTGACGTCTGCGGAAAAGGCTCTCGGTTTTTCCAGCTGCATGCGCCGCTCACTGGGCCGAATCTCAAGTTTATTTCAAAAGATTTCTTACGTACATAAATTATGTAATGTATTAAGTCCACTCCTGTTATTCAAAAATATTTCAGATACGAGTTTCTGTTGAACTGCAGAAAATTTGATTTCGTTTCACCGAGCTGTTTAACTTTTTAGGTACTATATTTTAGAGCACAGATATCACCAGCAATTCAATTTCTAATATAACTGGAACAACTGTTTTTAAACAATTTTTCCGTGCAAATTACATTAAGAAATTTTGGGATCGTAGTAGTAGTAGTTTTTATCAGTTATTATCCAGAAAAGCACGTTTTAAAGTTTTCTATTACTTTTTTAAAATCACTTTTTGACCAGGAAATCAAGTTTCAATTGATGAAATGTTACAGAAAGAATAGTTTCGGATGTTAAAATGTATATATTTATTTTTTTATTTATTTACATATTCATTTTTTATTTATATTTATTTATTAATTTATTTATTTATTTATTTATTCATTCTTTATTTAATTATTTATTTATTTATTTATTTATTTATTATTTATTTATGTATTTCTTTCTTTCCCTTTGTTTGTTTGTTTGTTTATTTATTTTATTTATTTATTTATTTATTTATTTATTTATTTATTTATTTATTTATTTATTTATTTATTTATTTATTTATTTATTTATTTATTTATTTATTTATTTATTTATTTATTTATTTATTTATTTATTTATTTATTTATTTATTTATTTATTTATTTATTTATTTATTTATTTATTTATTTATTTAATTATTTATTTCGCGTGAGGAGCAGACGTCCCGCGAGGAGCTTTGAGCAAAAGGAGCAAAGCGGGGTGACCTCGCGGCGGGCACGCCGTTAGCCAGCGCCTCTTGCTGACGTCATGGCCCAGAGAGACTGCAAATGCCTCAGCACTCTCGCCGCTGTAATACAGTGGAAAGAGGATGTTGCCAACTTCCTTTGGTAAATCCACACAGAGTGGCAAATATCGAAGTGGTCCTGAACGAATCGTTTCTTAATTCATTGCCGCATTATTCCATTATTTACAATGTGGTTAGCTTCATTAGCTTGAGCTTTCCTTGCAAACGATTAATTTTTTTTTTTTAATTATTTATTCAAGTTCGCTTTACAGCTGCTCTGGTCATGAGCGACCGCTGTAATTTACAAGGATTAAACATAAATACGATCTCATTTTTTCTTCAAGAGATAAGAAAATATTGAATTGAAATTTTTTCGACGAGTACAGAAATTACATTTTTTTTAAACAAGCCGATATTATGCAGATAGTAAACAAACAAACAAACTTATATTATTGAGTTAATTAAAACTTTATCAAGAAGCAACAAAGCAAAATTATTTAGAGTAATTATTTAAATAATTCTGTGTTGAAATTAAGTCGCTATCAACACATTTGGTGTCACAACATCCGGCGGTTGTGGAAGCAAGGGCTCTTCCCTGGCGTTGTGGGTTCGAATCTCACGAGAGGCTGAAAGGTTTTTATCTCGTGTTTTCTGTCGTGGAAAGCAATGAGAAACCAACGCGTTTACTGTACCATCTTCTAAATTATCTTTCATCATTTCATCATGATGCCAAATATCAGAATTCTACACCATGTGACCTACGGCCCTTTGGGAGTTCAAAAGCTAGGGTTTATTGTTTCAATAAGTGATAGCGGCGCTCTGCGAGCATCCCGTTTTTGCGAGGGAGTCTCCTCGTTCGCACGCGACGAAGCGTCCGGCCTCAACTAAGCCGGGCTTCCCCAAGAGCGCCTTCCCAAAGTGGACATCGGGAAATCCCCGACGAATCGGATGGAATGTAGTCGCTCGTCGTTGTGAGGAGATTTAGACGGTCGTTGGACACGATAGTGAAAAATGAAAATTGGGATTTCAGCCCCCCCTCCTCCGAAATTGTAAGGAAGAGTGGGACTTAAGTTATTGTGAACAAAGTGCAATGAAAACAGAAAAATATAAACAAATATGAAATTTAGATTGCATTTAGATTTTTTATTTTCAAATGAGCGCTTCATAACATTTTTTTTTAGAGGGCTTACAATTTAGGAGGCCATGAAATCCTAATTTTCATTTTTTACTATCCGTGTTCAACGACAATGCAAATCTCTTTCCAATAAAATACGACTATATTCCATCTTCCCTGCACTGAAGAAGCAGGGATCGTCCCCCGACAATAATAATAATAATAATAATAATAATAATAATAATAATCGTAATAATAATAATAACAACAAGTTTTATAAGCGTTGCTAATTTAATAAATTAGCTCTAAAGTTCCCCTACGAGGAAACATAGGGAAAGTACGCAAAAATTAAAATTCAGGACAGGTGTTAGATGCCTTCGAACAGTCTTCTTTTGTTAAAAATAACACACAACCTAAATTACTACTTGAAAATAAATCAATATTCAAAGAAAGTAATTCTATATTTCAATTCTGTAGGTGCCTACATGTATCAACACTCGTTAATGGTATCTTTATGACGAGCGTGTCATTTTACGTGTTTCAGATACACACGTACGAGTATACTAGTAACTCAAGGACTTTCAACACCACTCAAAAGTCGTGAACAGATGGACATTATTTTTTTTCTTTAATTTCCACAGACCAGCATAACTGCTTTACAGGGATTGTTTACATTTAAATAACAAATCAAAACACAAACATACAAAAATAAATAACAGCGAAATTTATTTCACTGAACATTGGAACAAAAGGTAGCACACATAAAATGCATTCATTCTTTAGATAAATAGAAATAGGGGAAGCCCAACAGGTTTTTCATTATTGTATGTTTTTTTCTAAGTAAAGTTGAAGTTTACCATTGCATTGTTTATTCTAATTTTGAAGGATTTATGGAGGATCAGCAAATTGGATTAAATATTTGTCATATGGAAATCTGTTATTTATTCGGGATGTTGTTGCTGATGACCGAAGGTTGTAATGATCACTTGCTGCTATATGAGCTACTTGAGCTTAGCAACGACCGTGAATAAACAATGTAGTTTTTGTTTTTTCTAAATGCATTAAGAGATGGCTTGGTGCCGAAAGTAGAAAATTTGGGATTGGGCGAAGAAGTTTAGACGATCAAAAGGTCAGCTACACCAAAATATAACAAACGTATGGATTGGCTGGGTGAGAGAAGGACGGTCAAATGTTATGGAAAAAATGAAGGTAGTTTAATACGAAGTCTTCGAGGGATGAATCATGCAAGAAGATTTCATTCTGCTCGGAAACGCGCTTCTGAACTGATCGTAGGTTCGTGAGAGGGAACGAGTACAATCTAGATAGAATTGGGTTATCAGTGAAATTTTAAGGACAGTGTATGATATTGCAGATATTTTCATGTGGAAGCAATATTGATGTATAAATTGGAACTTTGTCGGGAGTGGTAATCGAGTTCGGGACTATGTCATAGGACGTAATCGGGACTGATAATTTTGATAGTTTGAGACCAGCTTGGATAGGGGCAGAAGAGGATTTCGTGGAATTTTGGACTACGGCAAGCTCGCAAGATATTTCGACTGAGAAGTCTACGAGGGACATCAACGAAGAAAAGATAAGTTAACCGCGGTATAAATTGTAAATTGAAAGATATCTTGATCAAAGGCCTAAAAATTGTAAATTCACTAAATTGTTTGCTAAAAGCGTAAAAATAAACTTTGTTGAATTTTGTTCTTTAGAAAAGAAAGTGATCTTTCATTTAGTCAATCCAAACAGAAATGAACTAGGAATAGAATCATTCTATTTCAGATTCCCAGCTGCGCTGTATAGTCGGCGGATCCTATAATCCATTATAGAGGTAATAAGGATTATAATATATCGTGACCCATTGACCCAGCAAGCCGGACGCTAAAATCTTTAGCAGATATAAATGTAGAGAGAGGAAATTTTGTATATCTCAATATATATATTACTCGATATGGAACTGTTGTTAATTCACAGTTATTGATTTGATTCGTAGTATTATTATTTGAATTTGTATTTAGAGCAAAAGTTTCTTGAAAATGTTCAGCCAATATTTCACATTTTTCTTTTGTTGCTGCAGCCGTCTCATCTAATTTCGTTAATTCTAGTATGATTGTTGGTTCTTTCAATATGTTTTGAAATCTGCCATAAGTTGCTGTCTTTAGAATTTATCTTTTTAATGTAATTTTTATATGGTTGGATTCTGTGTTCGTCTAATGCTCTTTTTACTTGGTGTATTAGTTTATTTAGGATTTTCTTTAAGTCTGGGCTTCTCGATTGTTGCCATTGTCGTCGTATTTTGTGGTTCTTTTGAATTAATTATTCAATGCAAAGAGGTTTGCTATGTTAATTTTGGTTTATGATTAGGGTTAGTATTTACTTCTTTTTCAGCTTTTTGTATAATTTTAATTAGCAAAATCATTTTTTTCTTTATTTTTCATGAACCGGTCTCTAGGAAGAGTGTTATCTATATTTGTTTGGAATTTTGTCCAATCTATGTATTTTGTGTCTATACCATAAGGCAATTCTGTTTTAATATAGTTCATATCTGAAGTGAGTATTACGGGACAGTGGTCAGAGTCTAATTCAGGTAAGGAGTGAGCATAGAGGGTGTGTTAAATTTTTAATGATGGCAATGTCAAGGATATCTGATTGAGCATTATGGTTTTTGGGGTAGTGAGTAGGATTTGTTGGTGCTAAGGTTTGGAAGTTTAGAGTTACTGATGCTTTCAGTAATCTCCTCCCATGAGGAGTATTCACTTTGCAGCCCCAATTGATATATTTGCTATTTAGGTCTCCCATCATAATGGTAGGTTCTGTACTGTGTAATATTTGTTTTAAATCATTTATATTAATTTGATTTTTAGGTGGTTTATGTGCTGTTATGATATCTAAGTATACATTTTTTTAATGTTATTTTCACTGCAATCAGTTGAAGATCATTCGATTTTGTAATAGAAATTAATGAGTGCTCGAGTTTCTTTTTGATTAGGATAGCAACTCCTCCTGCTGCATGTTGGCATACTCTATCTTCTCTATAGCAGATATATTAAGGTATTTTAAATGTTTGTCCTGGTACAAAGTGTGTCTCTGTTATGTATGCAATAGTTATTTTATGTTTTTAGTTTTTATTTTTCCTCAAATTTTTTTTTTTTTTTTTCAGTTATTGATTTTAAGTTGGTCTTCTTATCCATTTTTTATTATATTAGATATTTGGTTTGATACCATGTTTTGTATTAGTGGAATTATTGTTGATGTTGTTTGATTGATTATTGTTGGTAACATCAGCATTAGTATTTCTGTAATGTTTATGATTTTGTTATGGTTTTTATGTTTCTGTGTGGGTTTCATTTTCACATATGTGTTGTGATTGTGAGGTTTGGTAAAAGTTATTGTGTTGGTTTGATTGTTGAATTCTCTTTCTTTTTGGAAAGTACTTGCATCGTTTAGAAGTCGCCGTATGATTTTCTTTACATAGAGTACAAATTTGGGGTGGAGGGTTTGTTATCTGCAATAATTCACAGTCGTTTGTCCAATGATGTACTGTACAATAGCCACAGTTTGGGGATATTGTACAATAATTTTTTGTGTGGTCATAAATAAAGCATTTTTTTTATATTGAGGTGGGTCTTGTGGTTTCCTTCTTAATTCTACTTTTACAATATAGTCCAGTCAGTAAATATTCCTTTTCCTTCAATTGAGTTGGTTAGTTCTAGGCAACTACTTTAAAGGGCAATTGTTCTCTGTTAGTCAATCTAGTTACTTTTTTATAAGATAGTTTAGACTTTCTAATTCATTATAACTCTCTTTCTCTGTGAAAAAGGTACGTTTTTTATTACAACTGAGATTTTTTTCTGACTGTACACTGTATGTATAATAAGGGACATTTTTCCCTTCACAATATTTTCTGACTTTTTGGTAGTCGGTAACATTTTTCATTAATATTTTTACCGAATCCCCTGTGGTTTTAAGAGAAAACCCATTTCCCATTAATTGCGTTAGATCTTTAGTTAGGAGTGTTACGTTTCCTGCCTTTCTAATGCATATGGGAGATATTTTTATATTTTCTGAGTGTGATTGTTTATTATTTACATTTTCATCCGATTCATTACTGTTTCTAAGATTGAATATTTATTTAATTAACTATAGTCTTTTATTGCACTATTGTTTAACATTCTGCGCTTTGCGTCACTATAATCACTTACTTTTGTGAGTCCTCTTTTTTTGTCAGTTGTTGATGTGAACTTGTTTGATGATGTTCACTAATGTTTTCTGCTGTTCTCTCTTCAGGCTGATGGTTTCCGGGGGACAGGGCAAGTTCCACATCTGTTTGTGGAGCATGTTGTGCTGCTGCTTCCGTGCTATTTGATGGGTCGAACCGTGATTGTTGAAGCTGTTATTGTAGAATTTGGTTTTGTTGCTCTAACTTTTGGAAATTATCTCGTTGCATATGATTTTGATGTAGGTGATGTTGCTATTGCTGCTGTAGATTTACCATTTGGTTTTCGTGTGTGAATTGTGAATTAATTAGTGTTGTGTACGAGTCACTAGTTCCTTCATTGTTCAATAGTTCTATGGATCTGCTAATATGTCCCTCTAGGGGGACATATTCTGATAACATTTTGGACACTAAACAGTACTATTGGACTGTCATTCACTTTGGCACTTACTAGTTTCAGCACTGTCTTGCCACAACTTGGGATAACTGCACTTTATGGCCTTGTCCATGTGACGTTGCACCAATGTTGAACTACAGTTGTTCGTATTGTAGTTTTGCCGCAATGCGGCAAAACGGTCGTGAGCTACGTCTATGCAAAAGAAATTATCGATCAGTTGTTCTCCTCATTCCTGAACTTGGTAGATTTTTTTGATTTTTTATTATTTTTTTAAATGGACGCAACGCGTCTCAAAACCCCTTAAGGGGCGTTGAGCGCTTTGCTCTGAGGAGTAATGCTCCATTACCTGGCGCGGGAGTAATCCTCCATTACCTTTAAGTCAGGTCACGTCACGTCGCAGTCAGTTGTTAAGAAGACTGCCAGGTAGCATCTCCGCGTACGCGCCTCTTACTACGCGCTCCTACATCACTACCCAGCGGCCAGAATAAGGGATAGGAGTAGGGTTTACGACACTTCGCAGGGGTTGATCTAGTCCTTATGAAGCAGCCAAACTCGTTTTGTTGAAACAAATTTCACATGAGATTCCACGGGAATCGAACCCGGACCTCAGTGGCAAAAGGCGAGCGACTTCGCTATGTGCCACGAGCGCATTTCTTCTGTGAACAATAAAGAAAAGTAATTACATCAATGCACAATAAATTAAAGAAATAATGGAAATTACAGTTAGTGGTAAAATTAAGAGTGACGTAATAAGGATTGGAAAAAGTTTGAAAAATGCAGTCAAAGGAACATTAAATTTTGGAGAAAACGGAATTGAAAAACACATTTGGGGAAAAAGCATTGTATTAATCAATTTTTTGAGGAAACGGACGTAGGAAAAATGACAAGTCCCATAAATTGCATCTTTCATGAAACAACATCATAGCAGGTTTCTGATCCTGGCAATTTGGTCTGGAAAGAGAACCTATGTCCTTTTCTTGACCTGACATCTACTTGATGTTCCTGATCGTGGCTTCAAGTTTGATGAAAAAGTGTCTTTCCTAAATTACAACTTTGCCTTCTTAAAATGGGGCCAAGGAAACGTAGGAATCTTTCAATCACTTGAGAAAGATATATGGGAATAGTTTTATGTGTCTTAGTTCTTCTGTAGACCCTATTGCAATATTTGAGAGTATAGTTAGTAACTCAACATAAAATCATAAATAAAAGTAATAAATTGTAAGACGAAAAGAAAAAATCGCTTTCTGAACTTCATTATTAACTTCGAATAAACTGCAGCCAGACCCCCAAGACCCCCAACGCGGCCATCGTCCCGTCGTCTCTGGGCAGCACATACTACCTCGTGATAAGGGGCAACAGACTAAAACGCATCTGCAACATGACAAAACAAAATGCTTACTAAAGTGGTCATGTAAAACGATTTAACATTTTCTGTTGTGATAATTACACTTTCTCCAATACTTAAATGAATTTAATATTATTTGATTCAGCATATCGTTGATCTGGAAAAAGTTTAGAAAAAGAAAGAAAGTTGAGTAAAAGGTATCTTCTGAAAGTTTAAAATAGCTAAAGAATTCGCTTGAAACTAATTTGAAATTAATTGTGAAGTAAATAAATAAATAAATAAATATCTTTATTGGTGATGGGAAGGTTCATGCCTTTTAGCCTGACCACTCTCCTGACCACTCTCAACATTTTTATTACAATAGTGCATAATAAAAAGGTCATCAAATGAAAAATACGTACGCAATTTGGGTGAAGGGTTTCTTAGAAGGATTTCTCAGAAGACAGGAGTAAAACCGAAGGAGGAAGAAGTCGATAGGAAAGCAATGCTCTCACAGCATTTGTGTGATTAAATTTATTAATTTCAAGTTAGGAATGTATTAAAAATTAATCACAAATACATCAGGTTGAACACTACGAGATTTTACTCAAATTTAAAGAAATTTTCTTTTGGTGACTCAGCAAGTTAGATATAGAAGAGGGTTGAAACGAAATTGTTCAAATCAGTGAAATGTTAATAAGTACTACTAATTGTTTCAAAGAGGTTTTGAAGAAGCTAAGATTGCGTCCGTATTTTTGAATTACTCTTAAAAAAAACTAGTTAGGGAGGGAATCTCGTCAGCATACAAGCGAAAATACATCAAGTCAAGAGTTAATTCATCTTCAACCGTTACTCCACCTATGATGAAGTGTCTAAGGGTATAGCTTGAACACAAGCACCGAATAAGTGGTGTAGTGAGAGGCAAGGGAATCAAGAAGGAATCCTCATTAAATAATTGAGATTTCGACCCGAAATCTTACATGTTTTGAGGAAAGTCCGAGTGCTGGGCACTACGCTATGAATTGTCAATGATGAAGATATAGTCACATAATATTTCACAATGCTTCACAATATATTGGACATAGATTTTTCTTAAATGTGAATGGGAATGATGTGTTAAATAAAACTTAATTTTAAATCTGGGTACGTTGTTTACTTTGTCAGTGAACAAACATAGAACTAGGTTTATATAAATTTTTTATACGCTTCTTCCTTAACATTATATATTCTCAGCCCTTTTCTGTTTTCTCCACCAAAACATTTCATAGATTAGGGCATTAAATAAATAATACTCAGAAAAAAATATTAATTTTCAATAAGGAGGCACGCGCATATGTCACTAAAAACCTCGCACATTCTTGAACACATTACTTACTGTATTGAGTAATGAATCGAAACTAGAGATACTGCAACTCTAAGACTTTCTCTTTGTATTGTTTATAACAGTTACAAAGACTCATAATTATATTGTAAATTTGGATATCTCATGCAAAACTTTCTTCATAAAACTGCGTGAAACACACCTGCAACAGCACCTGCATACAATCCGAATTTCCTTACATCTTCCAGAAAGCACTGCATAAAAAATTACCTTACGTCTGAATATTTAGCCAACCATACGTTTATCATCACTGAAGGTAGACAGTAAAGCCTTACGTCCTGTGAGAGAAAATGCAATGGGAATCCATGAAATGCTACAAGAATTGTGAGTAAAGAACGGTAGCAAACTTGAAAGGTGGGAAATTTTCAGAAAATTCAACAATCATTTTGATTGTTATTGAAAGTAAAATGAAGATCTGGATATAAAGTGAAATTCAGAAGGCGTTTTTTGAACATCAGGTCTCTAATATGGACGAAGTTGCAGCAACGAATACGACATCGGTAAAATTCGTGGCCTAAAGAGAACATGTCATTAGATACACAACTTCAAATCATTGCTCTTTTGCAAAATTTCTTCAACCAAATATTTCTAAATACATTAAAATATGCATATACACAAATTAAATTGCGCGTATGGCTATCTGGGCCCCCTTACGTGAGTATTGTGGAGAGAATGTTCACAGTCATATATAGGGACTCTTTTGCCGTTAGGAGCTCTCCAAATCAATTTTTTCATGAAAAATTACTTACTTTTAGTTCGTGAATTTCTTCTTGAAACACCGGGGAATACTCCTTACAAATGTTATGTGATCAACATGTGATATTTGTTTTGAATAAATTGAATTAAATCACAAAACCTTTTGTGGGGTGTTTGTGGGAGGCAGAAATGACTCACTCCAATCACCCCTCTTCGCTCAAAAACCACCTCTCCATAAAAGCATTACGATGCTTTAGAGTAGCATAATTTAATTAACAACGAATACAATGAGTCATTATCAAAATATTAAGATTCGCGCTGATGTTGCTATAGTAAATTAATTTTAATGTTTCTCAAAATATTAAAACACACGATATATTTTAGGCATTCGTTATCCCCATGGGGATCTGATTTCTTTGATGGGAAAACGCTCTAAATTCCACGTTTATATCGATACAAATATTCTTCACAATATTTTAAACTTGAGATTCATTTTGCTGCATTGTTGGATTTGTTAAACTTTCTTCCCTGAAGTCAGCCCAGTCGTAAATTAACTGACGAGTCCATGAAACCGCTGAAGCCACACGCGTGGTATTGCCTGATTTCGCAATACCTTATGAACAGAACCATGACCAAGGAAGTCATTTACTCTTAAAGGAAATGTCAACAAGGATAGTTCCAAGTACTTTTCCATTCATTGCTTATGGATAACCAGTTTTACTTGGCACATCCCTCAAGGATGCGTTGCAATAAAAAAAATTGTTGATGGAGATTATCCAAATACCTTGCCGCGACTTACATTGCGTTGAATAGAATGATGAAGCAGACTGACCCAAAGCTGTTGTGGGTTACTTAACCTCACTATCGGCATGAACATGATGATAAAATAATAATAATAATAATAATAATAATAATAATAATAATAATAATAATAATAATAACGAGATCAGTTACAAAAAGAGATCAATTACAGAAAGTGTCAATAATCGCTTAATTACGTGTCGAGTATTGCTCGCGCAAGTTTTCTTGATACACGAGCTCCCTAGTCCTCACCCAGCGTTGAAAAGCACGGCCCGTTGAGTTACTTAGTTTCGACTCGGAACGGCACGTATCAATTTACAATGCTGGCAACAACCATCTCGTACTTTCAAAACAATCGTAGCATTTCTGGTAGCACGCTTTGGCGCGTTAAGTTCATGCCCACAGTTGGTATGCTCTTTTAAGCCGTGACGTCGGTGCCCTCCTCTCCCCGCACCCCCGCTGTGGAATATCAAGAAAACTTGCTGTTCCATTCATGACGAGCAGCGATGTGACTCGGGTCATATTTCAGGGCGGGTCAGCAACTCCAGCAGTCCGAATATTGGCCTAAAGGGCCATTTTAATGTATGTGGCGCAGAAATAAGAGTAGTAGTTATTTGGCGAATGTAGTAAGTTTGGGCGAAAGGTGGAAGGAAACTGAGGTGCACCGCGGGAACTTAATTTTACTTGAGAAAAGGTTTTATTAATCTCTTCCACAATACGCATCAAAATATTTAAAAAATAAAGTTACCTGTAAAATTAATAATTCATTTCCTCTTTTATTTTGCCTAAGTGAGAAATCATGTACCGTCGTGCCCGACCCCCATGAGATGTTCCATGAATGTTTGGCTTCAGGTTTCACAAGGATATGTATCCCTGACATATATATAAAGATTTTCCAGTATTCGTATACTCAGCGTTTGGTTCTCCGAAAATTTGCAAACACATTTAGTAGTATAGCTTCACATTTGGAACCCCAGTCGGATGCAAGGAGTATCAATGAAATTTTATGTATCGTATTAGGGGGAAAGAAGTTTAAGGGATAATAGCTCAAATCTGTGGCGTATTTGCCTTTGGAAATAGTTTTTAACTTTACGGGAGCGGATATTTCCTCGTAAATTCTTGCCAAAAACGCTCTTTGCTATTTGCATTCGCTATTCAACTTAATGTGTATGAGATACATAGGGATGCCAAAGCTCAAGAAAATATGTACAGATTGCACTTCTCCCCGCAGTACGTCACATACACTTTTTAACTGTTGACGTTAAATAAATTTATAAATAACTTAAGATATACATGATTCTTTTAATCAATATTCTTGTCACTTTTCTAAAATAATTAGACTTTTCAACTTACTGTTTGTATTGGAATTTAATTAAAGGCATTGGAACAGTAAATAGATAAGTCACACTAACCACTAGAATACTACCGCTAATAGTGAATGTAAACATCTTAATGTCGGTGAAAATGCAGAGAATCTTGTTACTATTACACGATTGATTCATTTTTACGAAGGGCTTGCGGCAGTAACGAGATGCGATACATTTTGACCAAAATCGATGTATTAAATTTACAAATAGCACGACTCTTCCTGTGACTGGTGTGGTTTCTCTTGTTATGTTCTCAACTCTTACATTCTTGTACACTCTCCAATAACTTGGCGAATTCATATTTCACACTCACTGGGCATCTTTTGACAGTTGGTTATGTGCATTTGTTTTATAATCAGTCAAATTTACGTCTTGTGGTAGGTGATAATAAATGTGAATGGAATTCCCGAGCATTGCGTCAAAATGAGGAAACTGAATGCTTGTGGTGCCCACACTCGACCGGCACCGGTCAAGCCGGATCAAAATATTGTAGACCTAGATCTATGAGGTCTAGGTGCCCGCTAGTAACATGAACAAACAAAAATAAATCTCGGTACGCTCTTTCCGGAAATATGGGATTCGTCCTTTTCTATCTTTATTTATGGGATGTACACGTTTCATGGATGCTCACGATTAAGTATAGAGTATTGCTATTTGGTCTCTGGGCAATTATGAACGTAAATGTGATTTATATAATTATGAGGGATGCCAAATGGTGTTGCCTTCGCCTTTCACACAAGAAACGTAACTTGAAAATATTCACTCCTAACGAAGGAATTGAAACCTCAAGCCTAGTTTGGGTATCCGGTGTGATGCTACTTAGCTCTCTGTTCTGTATACTTGTATTATGCACGCATCATCAGAAAAGCCACATATAATTACTTAACAAACAATAAATACGTTCCATTTAGTTGAATAGTAATGAAACAATATTGTCTTATCTTGTTTTATAAAATATATGTTTTTTTAATATAACAACAAGATATTGTAATAACAATATTATATAGAAACATGATATAATATTCAACAATATTGATAATAAATTGTTTTATTGTTTACGGGTTATGATAATTCAAAATTACTTTATTTTTCAAACATTCAATAGGTGATGTAAAGAGCTACCGAAGACTTTTATAGATAATGTGTATTTTATTAATTAAAATCATCTAAAAACAAACAGTAGAATTTGGTATTCACATGACGAAAAACAGACAAATGTTTTAATTTAAGTAAATTACTTAAACATCATGACTTAAATAAAATTATTTAAACCATCACCACTTTACAACATTACGATTTTACAGGTAACAAACACATGAAATGATAAAGAATGGTTTAGATGATTAAATGCGATGAGAAATTGTTTGCCTTTGTCTTCCTTACAAGAATCAAAATGTGAAAACTTTCAAGCTTAACGCAGCTTTTGAAATCACAACCCTGCTGGGACCATGTCATATGTGATGGTTTCTTATAGCCTATGTTGGGACCATCACAACATTAAATAGGATTACGTGAAAAAGAACAAAATAACTCGATACGAACGCAACAAAACATAAATAAAAGTTGCGAGAATGGGAAGTGGCCGGCGTTAGAACCAGAGAAGAATTAAGTGTTCAAGTTTTAAATTGGGACACGTGAGTCGGTTCAGTGCTGAAGAATATACAAGAAGAAATAGGAAAACAGGCAGCTTATTAAACAAACAATAATATAATAAGTGTACGAAGTGACAAACTTGGGAATAAGCGGTGTGCAGGACAAATGAACACAGAGCGCAGAAGGTGGCAAAGAGACGGAATTCACGAACATTTGTGCTAGAAGAGGCAGTTGAAAGGTGGGCGAAATGATTTGCAGGGGGAATGTGTTCGGGCATAGTGGGTGTCGGCCGTGGAGTCGGGCGCGTAGTTAGTTGTGGGAGTAATTTGTGGCTGAGTTATTGAATGAGTGAAAAGAGTAACTGAAGGTGTGTAGGCGCAATCGAATAACAAATTCATATAGAGAAGGAATTTTGTTTTAAAGACGGTAGTTGATAAACAGAGTTAAATTATAACTTGGAACTCGGTCGAAGCAACAAGATGGCGTGGAACTAATGAATCTGGAATCGTGCTTAAGGAATTCGGCTAAGAGTGCAGTAGGCAAACAAAAGGGAAGTGTATAGATATTAAATGTTGTATTCTTGTCGCGTTTGTGAGCCCAGGGGCAAGACATCTGTAAGTTGTATTATTTACTTATTACTAAGTATTATTATTTACTTGTTTTTATTTACTAAATGTATCTCTTAATTCAATTCTTATCTATTAATTTATGTATTACGTGGTTAGGCGAAAGAGCGGGCCTGATGGCCCCAGTCTCGCCACATAAATAAAGTCATTATTATTAAATAATTCACGTCGGAAGACGAAGTTAAGTCAAATTAAAATGTAAGAAGTATTCGTGAGAGAGAATCGGTGGTAGCATGGCCATGAGAAAGTAATAGATATTGGGCGAATGAATTGTGTAAATGTGCTGCAAATATAGAATGAAAGTCAGGATTATGTTGTATTGTTATGGTTGTTATTTATGTTTCTTCGTAGCATATACAGTGGAGCTCCGATATTGGATATAAAGTATAATTGTTAAAGCGAATTATAATATTTCGGAACGATTAAAGTGTTTTTTATGAGACATCCCACTTAAATTTTCAGAATTTGAAATACCATATGGGGAAGTCTGTCGACCTTCGTATTATAATTTTTTCTTAGGGAGTGATTAATGGTAAGAAACTGAAACTTACTGGGAGTAAGGATAACTTTTGAAATAGTAATAAAGTACTGAGTTAGACCGGTGCCGTCAATATAAATAGCTTGATTGCTTAATAAGGAAGTAAAATTTGGTATAAGAGAGGAATCGCGGGTTTCATGCACCATCAAGTTTTCTCACACAGTCACGAGTTTGAGGAATCGGCCAGACTGAGGATACTTACGAATTAATAAATATTTTTTTGGTTGTTGTGCGTGTATTTTTTATTTGTTTGGCACCCAGTTGGTCGAGACACCTGGACTCGGTATCCCAAAACCACATCAGCTGATCCTCACATGCGTATGAGGTAATCTTCCTCAAATAGCACATGAAAAATCTTTTCTCAGAAAAACGTTTGACAAGAAGCATTCATTATTCCTTGAAATACCAAATTCGAAACACTGAAATTCTCCTTCAATGATGAAATTCAGCACTCAGGATTGATCTTTCTTGTTTTAGACATATGTGGACTAAAATAATATTTGAATGCGCTTATAGGAGGACGGTAGTGATAAATGTGTTTACTTAATGGATATTTTTACATTTTAATGTATTTTAAATTTAAAAAATTATGTTCCGTTTGAGCAGATTCCGTCATATGTAATCGTTCAAAAACCGATCTCGACATTTTGACGGAAATACACAGTTCAAAGTTATTCTTATATCAAAGTTATCTATATATTTAAAAAAAAGATATTCTGCCATGGCTTCGTTTAGAGCTTCTACTGAACTGATTGCAGTATTTTTTCCTTTAAATGAAAGAACGTGATCTCTAGATGTGTTATCAGATATTGTTAGTGTTGATTTACCAACATTTACGGTGTAAATTAATTAATTAATTAAATCATTATTTAATAGTACGCTTATCAATAGTCAATTGTTTTCTTCCAAAGCTGCTTCATGGTGGCGCTGCTTGATGTTTTGTTTTGATTGTTGAGATTTGTTTACAATTCGTCAAGGTTTTGTTTCAGTGTAATAATTGTATTATGGCGTTGATAGTTGGCATGTATATGCTTTTGTGGTGTATTTTGTAGAGAACATTCAGACAGTGGGTTTTGCTCGGTTGTACTTAAGTAGTGAAGTTGTTCACAGGTTATGTCGAATTCCGAATCGTTGCCCACGCGCCCCAAACGTACATTAACTGAACGCAGGGAAAGAGAAAGTCAGCGTAGAAGTCGTGTTAGTGAGGTCATTTCGTTCTCTGTTGGGTCGTTATCTATGAAATGTCAGTTTTGTTCTGCTTTGCACTTCCCATGTGAGAGAAATTCTGCAAACGAGTTTACTCTGTGCTGCTTAAACGGGAAAATAAGTTTACCGTCGAGCAATATGCCAGAAGAAATCAAAGTTGTTTATAGATGATGACACATCAAAAAACTTTAGAAATAACATTCGTTAGTATAATAGTGCTCTTTCTTTTGGGTCATTTGGTGCCGATATTGCATTACCTCCTGGTCATGGGCCATACATGTTCAAAATTTTGGAAACCCCACATCACAAAATATCTTCGTTATACCCTGAAGATCCAAACAATGCAACATATTGTTAACAATAGTCTGGGCACAGTATTTTACATTTATCTCAGATCTCACCGTCAAATTTAGACGGGTTCTCACTAGTTATTATAGTTTGTTTTTTTTAATCTGTGAACACTACTTGCACCTAAACCGCACATGTGTTTTACAAAATGAAAAACTGCGAGCTGTCTCAACTTCAATACGACTTCTAAACTTCAATACTCGTCTTCATGACGAAGAAAAGAATAATTTATTTTAAGGGATATTTTCTATCAGGCGCATTTTGCAGTTTAGACTTTTTCAAAAACAGCTTGAATTTTTTCTTTCATTTTTTATTACAATATAATGCGCTCTCATTTCTAGGAGAAAAGTCCGATTTTCATTAAAACTTTTTGATCTTTCAATCATTGCAAATGTTTTAGTTATCGTGCGTTATGGCCGAAAATAACAGACGTGGTTGTACTCGTAGTTGGTACACTAGGACGATTACAACCAACCAAGTCTATTTATTTGGGATTTTGGCTGTGTGCTGATTAATATTCTTTATGCTTTCAACATTTTAAATAAAAAAATATAAACAAGAAATACCATTGCTTTGAATACGAATGCTTATATACCAACTTTTGCTACAACTAATTTGTTTTAATATTAACGGACAGTAAAATCCTTAACGAACGCGCGCTATTATGGATCACTTTATTCCCCTATTTGGTTGCATAATGTCTATATGACTACTTGTTATGTGAAAAATTAATTTTGGATATCCTCTTACTCCTTTGTATAAAGTAGATACTTCATTACAATGCAACGGTTTGCGCAGTTTAGTAAAATTAAATATTACAAATATTTTTTTTCAAAATATTTGTATTTTTTTGAGGGTAGACAAATGAAACACTGACAGTTTGCAACACTGAAATATTTTTTTCTAAAAAAAACATCGTCAATGTCTTTTAAACTCTGACCTGCTTATATGGCTCGCGTTATCAACTGCACTATCACGCATGTCGGGAGATTAGAACTTGTTCCGGCTGGGCCGGTGCCCCGCTAGAGGAAGTACCTGGTTGGGGACACATCCCGCCCAATCCGACGCAGGTCAGTACCGGATCTCACCATCTAGCGAGGAAAGATCACCGCCACCTCACGCGATAAAAACATGCTCTAATCTTACGGGCACCGTGAGCACCGGGCATCGGTAGTGAGCAGTACACGAGCCCGAGGGCACTAATAATTCAAAACTCATACCAATTTTTACTTTTTTCCTGCGGAATAGAGTGAAAGTTATATAATCCTGGGCGTCAAAACGGCGAATTGTCAGCAGAAAAACTCTTATTATAGGGCCTGGTAACTACAAACAAGATAAATCCAGCTGCTACATTTAGAAAAAAATTCTCTTTCACGTGGAATAGTCAGAATATATGTTTTGTGGGTCCTTAATACCAAAAAATCGAATTACAGCAAAACGTCTATCTGTCCGTCCGTCTGTTTGTCAGTCTATCTGTCTGTCCGTGTGTGTTGAACGCTAGCGGCTAAACTGTTCAGCCGATTTTCTCCAAAATTAATATTCCCCAATCGATATGGCTGATCGCGGCTCCATAAAGTTGAAACCGATATTGCAATTTTGGGTACTTTACATAACGTTCATGGGATATTTTCAAAATAAAAACAAATGGCTCCAAAGTTTTTGATTAAATTTTGTTGTTGGATAGTGTGAAGGACGTTTAAGAGAATGGTTCAGTTCTCACGTTCGCTAAAACCCCTAATTTTTCGAAAACTGCAAAAGTTCAAATTTTTTTCTGATACTTCCTACAAGTAAAATATTACAGATAAAGTTTTTTTCGCCTGAGTGAAATCTGTTCCTTAATGATAGATTTTGAAATAAATTCATGAACAATTTTTCGAAAATTTGAGCACTTTTTGCATAATCTTGCGTGAAAATACGGGGGAGAAAGTATGTGCTATTTTAGCACCACCACTAGTTTTCTTGGGGAGGCCGCGAGTCGGCCGAAAGCCCCAGCTGCCAAACGCGGCACGTGCGCGCGGGCAGGCAGCGGCGCGACGCGGCGAGGACGGCTGAGCGAATGAAAAGCGGCCCCTTGCGTAACGTGAAGACGCGATCGCTATCTTGGAGACAAAGGGATGCGGTCGCAGAAATTGCTCTTTATTACTAGTTTTTTCTTTGGGAAAAAGCGAGCTTGAATTCTACCTGTCTTGTCCTGACTTCGTAATCGGAGCCAAATCGGGTCCAAATAATCTGCACGTTACTCGAGTGACTTTTCTTTTCATTATTTTCCCTCATATCCATACGCGTGTTGCTCGAACCGTACAATACAGGTAAAAGTGGCTGAGTGCATCAACTGATGTTACTGTAGTGTCTCTGACCATGACAACCTAGGGTTCCAGTCCGGACGGTGGATTCTCGACATTATCTACACAGCTAGGTCGAATTCACTGCTGTCTGGAGAAGAATTCTAGCGACCGGCTTCTCCCATTCGTAGTTTTCCGTGTTTTTTTCATTCACTATCAAGCTAATGCCGAAGCAGTACCCTAACAAGTGGGCCTCGGACTGCGTGCAATCTTTCCTTCCTCTTCCTTGTCCTATCCTCTCCCCTTAAAAACACACTTACACTAACATGCACTACACTACCACATACTCCGGGAGACCGGTCGGGAGCTTAGAGCTTGTCCCGGCTGGGGCGGTGCCCTGTTGGTGGGAGAGTCCTGGTTAGGGGGAAACCCCACTAGTCGACGGTAGGTCGGCGCCGGATCTCGCCATCTGGCGGGGGAAGATCACCGCCATCTCCCGAGAACAAACATGTCCTACACTTACGGGACTAATGAGTGACGCAGTTGACGCGCCCGGAAACACGAAAAAACCAACCAACTACCACACATGTCGGGAGACCAGTCGGGAGCTTAGAGCTTGTCCCGACTGGGGTGGTGCCCCGCTAATGGGAGATACATGTTTAGGGAAAAATTCCCACAAGCCGACGTTTGGGGAAAACCCCACCACACCGACCTTAGTTGTTGACGCGCCTGGAACCACTAATCAATTAATCAAACTCACTCGTTCACCACTCCGTTTGGATTCACCCCGAAGTTTGCCCTCTTCGCTAGTGACGTAGTGATGAGAGGGACAGGAGGCGAGACGCTGGGAGCGACATTAATTGAATGCTTCAATTAAAAATTTGTATTTAATTTATTAAAATTAAAAGAGATTTCATTACGAAACAAATCTTAATCAACGATAACGTAGTTATAGGAGAGCAATTTTTGTAAATTCAGAGGATTGCCTGATTTGTTTCCAGGGGCGTCAACTAATATGATCATTATTCCCGTAAGTATAGTGCATGTTAAACATGGGGCAGTGGAGTTGTTTCCGCCTCCCAGAACGTGAGACCCAGCACAGTCAAACACGTTGGTGTACACGTTCCTCTTCTGTCTGACGGGCACCGCCCCTGCCTGGACAAGCCGCAACCTCCCGACTGGTATACCGACATACAGTCCAACCTCCATATATCAAATCTGACAATTCCTTCAATAATATTCGATGTATAGAAACTTCGATACCCAGAAATAATTGTGAAATTTTAGCAAATGCTATTAAAACAATTTTGGAAAAATAGGGTAAAAAGAAAAGTTCAAACGTATTAGCTGTCGTTCGACCCAGCTGTCTAGCTAATGTCGAAAATCCGTCACAATCGGGACTCGACGTCCCGGTCAGGGACATTGCATTGGTTACATTTGCTGCCCTGATGCATCTCAGTCGCTATGAAGATCGGACGTGTCATTATTATCAGAGCACATGGTGCTATCGGAACTAATACTTCAAAAAAGAATTGTGGAACCATATTTGAGAAAATTTTGAAAATGTAGATGCGTCATGCACATTGCTCCCAAAAATTGGAAGATTTGTTTCAAATTCGAAAGGCAATCTTAATCCAAACAATACTAATTTTGGAGAAAATACTGGATTTGTGTTAGATCCTCATGTTCTTCACAGACGTTCAGAGAGACATTGTGAAGAAAAGACAAGTTTTTTTCGTATCATGGATCTCCAAAATGTGTATTTGCGTTAAAATCTCGACATTTTGTATCACAACAATCGATAGTTTGCAACATTACAGAACTTCTCTTTTCTAGTACACAAGGAAGTAAAATTGGAAATGGAACGTGAGAGGCATAAATCAGAACGTCTCATAAATTGATAACAAGACACGCAAAATTGATTTACCGTTTCTTTCATGAACAAAGGAAAAGCTAAAAGACACAGAAGATTGATTTACAAAGGAATTTTGCAAAATTTTAAAGCTAAGCGAGGGGTAGAAGTAATCTTCAACTTAAAATAAAAAGAAAGATTACAGGCTTTAATTGGCACAAATAAATTTTATGTTCCAGCAGATACACAATTAAGAGAGGAACTTTTGTAGGACTGCGGAAGGTGAAGCGGAATAAATAGAGGTGTTTTACACAAATCTACAAAACATAATTTTTCTCAAAGAAAAATATCTATTTTATCACTTGTGGATATTTTAAAGACAAAATTAGAGAGAAAACATTAGAATACATCGTCGGAAATTGTGAAGAAAAGTTTTGAATAAAATGGTAATGATGTCTGCAACTACATTAATGTTAGAATTACAAATTCATTTTTCACATAAGAAATTTACAAATTTACTTGGATTGCAAGAAACCACACGTTGCTAACAATAAAGTTTCATACCATAACTTACTAGAAGATGGGACCATATTCAGAAGCTACGATATTGCAAACGATCATTACTTGTTAGAAGGAAAAGAGTTAAAAGAGAGATTGGTAAAATGTAGTTCAAAACTTCAAAAGAAAACGGATTATATAGTACAGCTCTGGGAATAGAACAGAAGTACACAACTGTTCCAGAAACGATTGTACAAAAATGCAATATCTCTCCCTCCAAATGAAGATGTAGAATGGGAAACTAAAAAATGTAAAAGTATATTCCATGAAACAATCTTAAAAGAAATCTTTATTTAACAAAATATGTCGTGTATCGGCATTGCTGAATCGCATGACTAAGTGAATGTCCGAAGTTAATTTTCATTTTTAAGTGCGTTTCCATATTTTGAAATTAATTTTTTACAATTTTTAATTTCATTTTGATTTCCATTATCAAAAAGCTGGGGATTGGGTTCTTCCAGTAACCCTCAGCCCGTCGTGTACCTGCTCTCTCACTCGCTCACAAAAACCTTACGTGAGAAGTCCTCACTTCCTTACTTGTTAAAAGTAAAATTAAACACATAATTCATCGCACGTTAGTGCGATTTTACTCTGTCTTTAAGTTAACACTTAAAGACAGAGTAAAATCGTGTTACTGCATTGAGAAGTGTGATCGACTAAAGGTCAACAGCGGAAGCCATCCATATGTTCTTGGTTCTCAAAACATTTGAACTGTCAAGAGCAATTCAGTTTGATTTCATTTTGTTTTAGTGTTCACTTTTTCAATCGTCAACGAAAATACTTCTAAGAGAATTGTTAGTAATCTTGCATAAAAAAGTTCAAAAAATATTTTTATTATTATTATTATTATTATTATTATTTTGTTGTTGTTGTTGTCGTTGTGTACAAGGAAATCAAGGTGAAATACAACAGTTCTTTCATAAACAATTTTATTATAGCCAAACCACAATCCAAAAATCTAGTCCAGAAATACATCAGGTTAAAAAACAAAGTTCCAGGAGATGTACCTATTCGAAGCAAATTTACAGTCCGACGGAAAATCACTACCGTAGCACGCACCCGTCAACAAGAACTTCCAACTCACACTAGGCACTCTATCAGCTTCCTAAACAGTCACTGTCTACCCGGCCCGACCTGGGGCCCTTATATACGCCCCGAGGCACCGGGGAGAGTCTTGCACTTGCCCCTCCGTGGCGGGGATTCGAGGGGAAGTGCCCCTTCGGAGACCGCGTTGCGGACGCGTCCGGTGCCCACGGGAATGCGCCGTCGCTCGCCCTGCTCCTGGTGGTGTCATTCGGAACTACTCATTCCTACCCTGGTCGCGCCCTGCGGCGCAACCCTGCAGCGGCCACAGTGGGCCGCAACAACACTGCCTGGTACAGTGTGGCCACCACACCGATCCTCGGGGCACACTTTCTGTGGTACACAGCAATTATTATTATTATTATTATTATTATTATATCACAGAATTTTATTGCATGTTTGTCGCGTTTATTAAAGATTACAATAATTCAAATCGTGCTATCCTAACATTTTTACCATCTGGTTATAGTAAAATATTTTCCACTGAATAATTAGTTAACTCAAATTAATCCCTTAATTAAAAAAACAAGGCAAAAAGGTACTACACTAATTGTAACATAGCAGCTGATAAGAATTTTTTTAATAACACATACGGAAGATATTTTACCCACGTAGTTTTTTAATGGTCGGGTCATGATGGATCCTCTTAAGATTTAATAATAATAACTATTGCTTAGGTTTCCGTTAGGAAAACGTCAGTTGAGGTTGCACAGGCAAGCCGTCTTAACATCAGAAGCAGATTGGTTATCAGATTTATTGTTAATTATGGTTTCTTTGTTTACAGGAGACATTATAAAAGTTCTCTATCAGTTGCATTGCAGGATCTCGGTTAGGTAGAACATTGAGAATCGAAACAATTCTCACTATTCAGTTCTTGCACTCATATACAACATACACAAACGCACTCGTAAGACTTTCTTTAAGGCGCTGTTCTCTCCGCGTCAGGCAGGACGGTAATGAATTCAGCATTACTTAATAAAATACAAGTAAAATAAATTTGAACGCGAATAGAATACTAACTGATAATTAAGGTCAGGTATCAAAAATAGAAGTTTATGACATAATAAAAATTAAATACGAATTTTGTGATTATCTAAATAATAAATATTCAAAAACATTGAAAGTTCTAAACATCGCTTTTTCATTGGCATTTATTTTACCTTATACTTATTTTATCTAATTTTTTATATTAGTATTTCTTACAGACACAGTCTGTCCGAGTTCTGGTGCGACTAATTTTTTTAAATTTACCTCCGCCCTATCTGCTCGTGAATGACAACGTTATAAGGCATGCGATTACTGCTGCTCATAATTTGGCAGTGTCATTTGCAGTAAATCGTGTGATACAACGCAAAAGAAACTACTGTGTAGAGGCTTGTCGGAAAATGCCGTGGAGCATCGACCCAACCTCAAGCTCCGTTTCCAATCGGAAGACTGCCTCCAAAACGTACGATCTTATGAAAAGTGTGAACGATAGTGATTATTTGGTTCGTTCCATGTATTTTGATGGTTTTCTTGCTTTCGAGGTGGCAAGGAAGACATTGCAGATGCTCCATGTGTACAGCGATCGGGGGTCATTCTTCAGAAAATGTGGAAAAAGTGCGCGAAATTCTTTCAGAAGACTGAAATGTCTCGGAAAGGCTTATTGGGGCTCTTACTGGGATACCAAAATCTTAGTGCAAACAATTTTGACCGATGATTTGGGCAAAAGGAAGGTCTGTGCTCGCTTAGTTTCACACACAACGACCACAGATTTGCCAGAGTTGATCACTGCAAATACATTATTGAAACTGCTGAAAGAGACCCAAATTTTGTAAGAAACTGTGTGTGGTGACGAGACATTGTGATTTCAATATGAACCACTAACGAAGCGACAAAGATCGGAATTAAATTTGAAAATGTAATTAAGTTTAACGTATTTATTATTGGTAAAACTGTAACGACAAGGTTTGCCTCTACAATTGTATAGTGATAGGGGTCACTGATGACCTAGATGTTATAAAGCGACCTTAAATAAATACATTTTTATAAAAGCAAATGGAAAGCTTGAGCCCGAAAAAGAAAGAAAACCGACGGAAGTGCGCTTGCAGAAAAGTCGTGTAAAGTCATTGCTGACAGTGTTTTTCGATTAGCCAGGAGAACCATTCACAGAGAGTTTGTGCCGAAAGGTCAAACAGAAAACCAAAATATTGTTTGTCTTAAACCGTTTTTGGTCAAGGGTTAGCTTAGTGCGGCGTGAATATGGAGAACAAGGCTCCTGGTCGTTTCTGCATGACAATGCCCCGGCCCAAAAGTCTCAGAAAATACGTGACATTTTGGCTACGAAGTGCATCTCTGCGCTCGAACATCCTTCTTATTCGCCAGATCTTGCACTACTATTCTCTTGAGCACGAACTCCTCGCAAACACTGAATACGCAAAAAACGTATTTCATATTTCGAATAATACTTATATTTGGTGAAAACTAGCCTACAATTTCTTCTGTAGAGGTAAAACCATATTTCAGTCGCAGGCCGGCAGGCGCGATAACATGGGCACGTTACACGAACCGAAACAAAGTTGGTAAAAAATCTCAAGAACTTCCAAATACGACATAGTGTTCTTTAAAGTTTAGTAACTTCCAAACGCGTTTAATGTCTCCACAAACATGTTCAATTCAGCTTGACAGTGAATAAAGAAATCAGACACAGCAGTGCGGGTCAAATGTGGATCTTTGATATAGCGCGCAATTGTAACCGATTGCAATGAAATAGTTCAATTGTTCGAAGCAAGGTTTTTGAAGTAAAGATTAAACTTATCTAAATTAAAAGTATTTTGAATACAAATTTACAGAGCTATAGCCACTTGAAAAGTGCGTATTTTTATAATTGCCACGTATGATCATTAAAAATTGTTGCAGGATAACGTGGGCATAATCTTAGCCCCAAAAAACATTGATAAAAATACCATTAAATAATATTTATTCATTGTTTTCTAAAAAGTGGCGAAAAAAGGACCGAAAAAATGGGGTATTTATGGGGTTTGTGGAACCCCTAAACCCATTTTAAAAATTCGAATATTAAATTTATGACATTTATTATTATTATTATTATTATTATTATTATTATTATTATTATTATTTATTCCTTTAGCACGTCGAATGATCTTGAGTTCCGGCAGTTCATGAAAATCCACACCAGGTTGCACCCAACTCCCTAAGGTGTAGATTCGGTGATCTGATTGGTTCTACAACGCCTTGTGCAAAATGTACGCCGTACCATACAGCACAATGTTCTGAATTTCGTAGTTCTTACTGCAGCCTGGGATCTTAGTCAAATGTTTCGTAAAATCTTTAGGAATGGAGCCCAGGGTACCTATTATTACTGGCACAATCTCTGCTCTAACATTCCACATTCGACTGACCCGATTGCAAGATCTTTATATTTTAGATATTTCTCAGCAGACTTTGCTGTTATTTTCCATCACATGGGACATATACATCAATGAGGAGACATGTTTTTCTGTTGTACTTCGTATCACTAGATCTTCTTTGTCAGCCATTCTAGTGCGATCTGTGTGAATCTGTTGTTATACAAGATGGTGTTATGCCCAGCTGTTGTTACCGGTTCAGGTGTGTGGTTGTATTATTTATTGCTTATCTCTGAGTCATTCATAACTTTACTTATATGCCAGTGAAGATAAGAGCACACTTTATGGTCTTTTCATATATTTATATTTAGCCAGAATTGGACATCCTGAAACCATATGATCAATGTTTCATACTGCTCTCCGCACAGTCGGCATATTTAACGTTATTATCGTGTTTCCAAAATAGAAATGAACAATCACGACCCCCCTAAACTTGACATCGGATTCTTCCTAAATACGAAGCGAAGAAATAAAAGAGGTCATCATCGTCAACATAGTATATTTTATTCATATAGCCGGCTTTCGACGGCTTTGCCGTCATCATCAGTCTACAAAGTACAGAAAAATATAAATAAATTACAAATGAAATACACAATAAGATAGCAAATTAAATTACAATTAATAGATACATTTAAAGTTTAATTACAAATAGCAGATAAAATTGCGAAAATTAAATACAACGGGAGGATTAATATAGATAATAGCAGTTCTAATTAAAAATTATAAAATAACAATAAAGAGAGACACATTATGTGATTGCAAAAGATACGGAGCAAATAGCAGATAAAATTGCAAACAAAATGAAATTCGACGATTGAATTTAAACAAATTATAAATATAAATAAATAAATACACATTCTAATATTGCAAAAGATAAAAAAGGGAGGGATAGTAATAATAATTAATAGCAAATGATATCACAAAGATGGGGAAATAATTGAATAATAAGTTGAGCCGCTTTGCTTACCTCGCTGCTTTCGGCAAAAGACTGTGCCCAGAGGGAACGTGACAAGGGGTTTTTATTGCTTCCTAGAGATCCGGCATGGGGTCTGAGGAGGTCTGTTTTGTGTTCTCTTGGAAATGTCATAGGAGGCGGAGAGGGGGTCAGTTTTTGAGGTCGGGGTGTGTAAAATTATTAGTAGATGGGACAGAGGGAAATAAGTTTGTTCGTTGAGAAGGGCTTCAGATTTCTGCTTGGCTTGAAATATGTGAAAGATTTCTAAAACGCTTCTGTTCCAGAATTTATTTTCTATTTCAAGAATTTTAATGTCTGAGTCAGGGTGGGAAGTGTGGCCTGCGTTTATAAGACGTGTAGCAAAGTGCGATATGTTTGTATTGTGCATCCATGCATGTAAACGTTCTTTAACTCTGACATTGAAGCTTCTATCTGTCTGACCTACGTATTTAGCCTCGCAATTGTGGCAGTGGAGTTCATTAACTTCTGATTTCGCCATGAGTGGGGTGGTGTTGCGAGGTGGGAGTAGGTGTTTGAGGAATTCGTGTGTGGTAAAGGAAACGTGAAAATTGTATTTGTGAAGAATATGGGCTGTGATATTTTTCCAAAGAACGGCATTGAAATAAATTTAGATGGTTTCTGGGTGAATGGAGTGAGGCTTGGGTACGTTTTCAGTTTTTTCTTATTTAAAAACTCTGTCTGTGAACTCGACTAGCGCCTAATCCACGCATACGAACTTTTCCAAATTAAAGAAACCGATATCCATCTGGCTCTAGTTGAAGCTTTGAAATTTTGAAAAACATTCTTGAAAATTTGGGGGTACTTAACATGAAGCCCCCGGACATTTTCAAAATTTTCTCAAATATGGCTTCAAAGTTTTTTTAAAACATTTCTTGTAAGAGTAGAGTAAAATACACTTATAATGGTGGCATATGTCCGATTTTCACGGTTAACTCTGAATTTTCGAAAATTGCAAAAGTTTGGATTTTTTCGGCATCTTTCTACAACTACAAAAAGTGAAAACAAAGATTTATCCTTCAAATGAAATTTGTTGTCCATAAATAGTTCTTCCATACTGATCATGTAGTTTTTTGGAAATCTCAGTAGATTTTGTGCAACAGTGCGTGTAATACTTGCAATTTAAAAAAAATAACAAAAACAAAATTTTCTCAAAAACGGCTCCAAATGTTTTCTTTAAATTTTTGGTAGAGTTAGTTCCAAGTGTATCCTATACGATGACATAAACACCATATAACTCTATTCTTTTATTTTTTTAAAATTACAAAAATGTATTTTTGACTTGTCTCTCACGTTGGTAATATTTCTTTACATTTTTTCTGTTTATGAGTACATGTGCTTTAAATAATGTCATATGAATTTTTTCTGAAACTCAACAATTTTCTGTGAAAATGAGCTCAAAATTTTGCATTTTCAAAAACACTCAAAAGCCATTTTCTCAAAAATGGCTCAACATTTTTTCTTCACATTTATGCAATAAATAGTGCTAATTGCACTGTTTAAGATGAAGTAAAGTTCATTTTGGTGTATTCTTTTGTTTCTTCAAAAATTAAACAGACATTTTTAACGTCTCACGCCGTTAATTTCCATCGCACAACTCCGTCAATTTGTATACATTATTACATTTGTGAGTGGAAGTGCTTCAAATGGGTTCAAAATAAATTTGGCGAAAACTCAATAGATTTCTGTAAAAAAGAGTCTCAAATTTCGCTTTAATAGTAGTGCTTAATCGTCATTTTTATAAAACTGGCATCATATTTTTCAATGAAAATGTCTATTTAGGATGAGGTTGTACTCTTCTTTAATATTCTTGAAGTAATATTTCGGTTGTACTATTAGGAAAGCAAAAAACTGAGAAAAAGTAAAAAAATGTATATTTTGGGCGACGATAGATGTGAGCTGGCCAGAGAATGGAGGAAGACCTTAAAGTCAGATCATACCAAGGAAATTAGAAAACTTTGCTGCGAGAAAGTCTACGCCATTCTGTAGCACCTCTACATTGCCTATAATGCAATTTTGACTTTACAAATAAGTTGTAATGAATATTATTTTAACCATTTATATTTACAGAGAAGGGTCTTTTGGCTTATCTTTATATATGAATATATTTTCCTTCTTTTTTATTACAATAATTTCCATTCTCTACGTATAATACTATACTCGTCTTTCAACAAGGAAAATCATGAGGCATTCGGAGACGTAAAAGAGTTATGTCTTACTAGTTCTTTTTATAGAGGTAACAACACGAATTGCATACAAGAAAGTTTACTCTCTTGAGGAAATTGTTGAGTAATTTTAGAGGAAAGAGATTGAATGGTGACTGTGTCACTCGAAAAAAATGAACACACAAATCTCTCAAAAAATGTGTACACACGAACCACTGAAGTTGGTTTTACGCCAAATCTTCACGAGAAATCTTGTTAGCACAAAAAAATACATTCACATGTTCTGACGAATTGTAAGCCATAATCAATTCGAAGTTTCTGAGAAGTATACTTTTACGTTCCAAGATCGCCGACTACTTTCCTCCTAAGAATTACAGAGATGTACCCACATAGCGCAATACTTTTCTTCGTATGTATAGCTCGTGGGGATTCATTCAGTTACGGACCTCTTATGATATTACGATACAGGCGCCTACAATGTTTTTAGAGAGCAGACATTTTTCAAATTATTTTATTTCATAACAAGTTAAAATTAATCATGTTTTACATTCTTCTGCTCTTTCTTACATTTCTTTCTTACAACTCCTTACTTTCATAAACTGGTAAGAAAAAAATGAATCTTTACTAGAAATAACCTTCTAAATTTCAAAAACAAATTTAAACAGATTTTGAAATTTTTAGATTTGACTACTTATTGAAAACATTTAAGTTTGTGTATACATGTTGGTCACATGAGTCTTTAACCCCTGTTAACATGCAACCCTGCAGGTTTGTTAATTGCACTAGTACCTACCAGGATGTTAAGAAATTTAACATCCTTAGCAACGTCTTTTAACATCCTTAGTAATGTAAACAACAATCAATTCATCGCAAGTCAAAGGTTTGTTAAGAAAAAACATGGCGATGTACGAAACAAATCAGATTCAAACAATTCAAAAGTAATTCACATTGATTTGGGAGATAATTATTCA
This sequence comes from Teleogryllus oceanicus, assembly GCA_964035755.1. Classification (NCBI taxonomy): domain Eukaryota; kingdom Metazoa; phylum Arthropoda; class Insecta; order Orthoptera; family Gryllidae; genus Teleogryllus; species Teleogryllus oceanicus. The sequence goes on along the minus strand of CAXIVR010000003.1, from coordinate 138,636,818 downwards.
GAATTGTAATATTATTAATAGTACAATTAGAACAATGTATAATAGATAAATTAACCTAATTTTTCTCACATTTCACTAAATGAAACTACTCCGGTAATCATATTTACTGACGATGTGAAGGTGTCGCAACGTGGTTTCTTTAGGTATCTTTAGGTTCAGGAGAATTATTTGCATCCATCTTTCTCAAACCAAGGTGTATGAATATTGCGTACATAGAGATATCGCAAGCAACACCCCACAATATCGCAGCAACAGAATTCATGTGTTTACTATCGCAGTATTGTCATAAATTTGCGCATAATTCGTTAGATTTTATGGTGACCGATAAAATACTGAACATACCACGAAATATTACAGTGTTATTACTGCCTCATCCAATTAAAAATCTCGGCTCCGCTTCGTCCCGTCTCGATTTTTAACTTTTGGCATCTGGAGTAATAACACTCATAACATTACTAGGTATGTTAACAGCTATAATGATCTAGAATTCAACTTAGATATTGTTTTTCGTTTAGGTGTTAAGATGAATTTTATTATTTCATTAGACCTGTAAAATTTGAAGATTGTAAAAACACCTTGCCCAAAACCATTATCGCCTATATCACCAATATTTTCAATTAATCTTTAAGAATAGGATATTATCCTTCAACCTGGAAACACTCCTTAATCATTCCCATCCCCAAACCGAACAAAAACCACTGCAACCCAGATAACTATAGACCTCCTATCATTAGCAATATATTTGAAAAACTTATCATTGCAAGACTAAATAATTACCTGAACAAAATAAATCTCATACCTCCCAATCAGTTTGACTTCACCAAGAAAGTAACCACAACGCACCAGCTCCTTTGGATCACTGAATACCTTCATACATCATTAAAAAAACATGACTCAATAGCAGTACTCATCGACATCTTCAAAGCCTTCGATCCAGTCTGGCACGAAGGGCTAATAAATAAACTATCATCAATTGGTACCCCAATATACCTCTTCAAAATCATTAAATGCTTCGTCACAAACAGAACTTTTGCAGTCGTAATAGGCCACCACATCTCAAACCCACGCTCCATAAGAGCAGGACTACCACAAGGATCTCATCTCACCCCACTGCTATTCAACCTCTACACAACGGACATTCCTACTTCCAGATTAACCCATCCCATGTCTCATCCATCATTAAACGTCATAGCAAATGAAATTCAAATACATCTTCATACATGAGAAAGTGGATTCTCAAAATGCAAGATCAATCCCATCAAATCAGCAGCTAAAATATTCACATTCAAACCATACTCCCCTTCCATCCAACTAAGTATAAATAATAAGATCATTCCATGGACTCCAAACAATAAGGCAGTTAAATACTTAGGACATCATCTGGAGACCACCCTCAACTGAAAAACCCACACAGTTAACAAATTGCAGCAAGCCAAAATCAAAATTCTTCAACTGAAATCGCTCATAAACAAAACGTCTAAACTGTCTTTAAACAATGACATAATCATATATAAATCCATCATCAGACCCCTCCCCCTGTACCCCTGACAAATACGGACAAATAACTAACAAACATGGCAATTCATCTAAAAGAAATTCTTAAGATCCATTACCTAAGCTCTCTGGCTCATCACCAACAAGAAACTACACACCGAAATAAACATCAAACCAATCACTCACCATATTTCCTACCTCGCCAATAACTTTTTCTCGAACCTCGAATGGATCAACCAAAGCAGAAATTTTAAACTGCGAAAATATACAGAACGCCAAACTCGAATAAAAAACAGATATCCCTTATATACATTCCTGGACATTTTCAGCAAAATTGAATAAACCAATTGAGCTGCTCCGTGAGTCCCCTAGTCAGATGTAGGTTAGTGTTAGTAGAAAGCTAGATTAAGTTAGATTGCAAGGCAGCAAATACAAATGTAAATTTAAATATAAACTGAACTTAGTAATTTCATACAAAATATACATAAACAAAAAAATGTAAAAACATAGACGTAATCCTAGAACTTCGGAGTTGTTTTGTTTTTTGTAACTTCGATTCCGAAGCGGGGAATGCTTGAGCCGGTTTGCTCAGATTGTTCTATTTTTACTTTCTAGTATATATACGTATATACGGAGTAATATACGTAGTATAGGGAAAGTTATGTAATGCTGCGCGAAAAACGTCGGATTTTCGGCACAAAATAATTCACAGCCGGGCCATGACAACAAAAAAGTTCATAAATTCAGTTGGTAAATTAAGAAAAAACGTCATCTAACATGTGGTGAAGCCAGAATCCCTTTTTAGTGGGTCCTTGATGTCGAAAAAACAATTCAAAGCAAAACGTCCGTCTGTGAACACGAGTAGCGCCTAAACCATACGTACGATTGTTTCCAAGTTAAAGAATCTCCTGCCTATCTGGCCCTAGTTGAAGCTTTGAAATTTTGAAAAACATTCTTTAAAATTTGGTGGTACTTTACAGGAAGGCCTCCGGACATTTTCAATATTTTCTCAGAAACGGCCCCAAATTTTTTCTTTAAATTTCTTGTAAATATAGAGTAAAATACACTTATAAAAGGACTAATAAATAATATTGGACTAATAAATTGGTCCGATTTTCACGGTTAACTCTGAATTTTCGAAAATTGCAAAAGTTTCATTTTTTCGGCGTCTTCCTACAACTAAAAATTAAAGTAGATTTTTCCTTAAATGAAATTTGTTAAGATCATAAAGATCTTTTTGAGAATTTTTGTAGTTTTCGTGCACTAGTGCGTGAAATATTTGCAACATTAAAAAATAACAAAAACAAGATTTTCTCAAAAACTGCTTCAAATTTTTTCCTTAAATTTTTGGTAGGGCTAGAGCCAAACAAACCCTAATCGATGACATAAACGTCATATTTCTCTATTCTTTTGTTATTTTTTAAATAATGAAATATACTTTTTGACTTGTCTCTCACGTCGATAATATTTACATTATGATTGATTGATTTTTTCGTGTTTCCGGGCGCGTCAACTGCTTCGGTCATTAGTCCAGTTAGTGTAGTGCATTTTTTCTCGGGAGACGGCGGTGATCTTCCCCCACTGTATGGCGAGATCCGGCACTGCCCTACCGTCGGCTAGTGGGGTTTCCCCTTAACCAGGACTCTCCCTCCAGCGAGGCACCGCCCCAGTCGGGACAAGCTCTAAGCTCCCGACCGGAATATGTGGTAGTGTAGTGCATGTTAGTGTAAATGTGTGTGTAAGAGGAGAGGATAGGACAATGAAGAGGAAGGACAGATCGCGCAGGGGCCGTGACCCGTTTGGAAGGGTACTGCTCCGGCATTCGCCTGGTGTTGATTGGAGAAACCACGGAAAACTAGCGATCAGAGCAGTCGGCCGCTAGAATTCTCCTCCAGACAGCGACTGAATTCGACCTAGCTGAAAAGCTAGTGTTGAAAATCCTGCCGCCGTCAGGACTCGAGCCTAGGACCTCCCGGACAGAAGCGCTGCAGTGACATCAGTTGATGCACTGAGCTATCGCTACCGGTAATGTTTACATTAGATGCAATTTCTTTAAGTTATTGTATTTATAAGTACATGTGATTTAAGTAATGTCTTATAAAGTTTCTCGAACACTCAACAGTTTTTGTTAAAATGAGCTCAAAATTCCGCATTTTCAGAAACGTTCAAACGCCATTTCCTCAAAAATGACTCACAATTTTTTCTTGAAACTTTTTCAACGGATAGTGGTAATGAAACTTTATAATATGGCATAACGTTAATTTTTGCGTATTCTTTTATTTTTCCAAAAATTGCACAAATGTTTTTTTTTTTCATATCTCTCACACCGTTAATATGTATATTTCAATCGATTTGTATACATTATTACATATATGAGTAGAAGTGCTTCAAATGACTTTAAATGAACTTTTTCGAAAACTCAGTAAAAATTAGGAATCTCCCACCAGCGGGGCACCGCCCCAGCCGGAAGAAACTCTAAGTTGGCTGGTTGGTTGGTTGGTGATTCCGGGCGCGTCAACAGCTTAAGTCGTTAGTCCCGTACGTGTAGTGCCTGTTGTTTCCTCGGGAGATCGCGATGATCCCCCACTGGATGGCGAGATCCGGTGCCGACCTACCGTTGGCTAGTGGGGTTTCCCCCTAACCAGGACTCTCCCACCAGCGGGGCACCGCCCCAGCCACGACAAGCTCTCTGCTCCCGACCGGTCTCCCGGAATGTGTGGTAGTGTAGTGCATGTTAGTGTAAGTGTGTGTGTAAGGGAGAGGATATGACAAGGAAGAGGAAGGAAAGATCGCGCGCGGCACGTGGCCCGTTCGTTAGGTTACTGCTCCGGCATTCGCCTCGTGTTGATCGGAGAAACCACAGAAAACTACCGATCAGACCTGCCGGCCGCTAGAATTCTCCTACAGACAGCGAATGAATTGCACTTAGCTGACAAACTAGTATCGAAAATCTTGCCTGATTGATATTTTTGCTTGTTATGAAATAAAATACTTAGAACAAATTCTGCTGTCTAAAAATGTTAATGGGACTTGTTTCCTAAGAGAAATAAAACAATAAGACATTATATAATTGCATAAAACTAACGTCATGGATATATTTAGCTTGTTATAAACCAATATACATAACGCTGGTTACAAACCACATCATCTTTATTATATTCTGTACGTTAATATGCCATTTATCTTTTCTTTTAAAAAGTTGTATAAGATAACATTTCTTATCAAATGTTTGAATTAATATAATTTACCATAGTGAAGATCTCCTTTATCATATCACAAAAGCATGTTTTGTCTTGTGGAGGTACTTCGCCGCTTTCTAAGTTTAAAATTATTTCAAAGATAAAGAACGAAGAATATTTTTACCACTGTTTTCACAATTCCACTATCGTATGTCTCTTTTCTTTGTCTACTAACATTCACTGTGACACCTCAGTGCTCGAACTCCCGTCGCAGAAAGATTACAGCAGTTCATGCTCGGTGCAATTTTTTGTATCTGAATTGCTACCTGTCGTTTGCGCTCTAGCGTAAGAGCCTGCTTCCTCCTTCAAAATTTCCTACATCATTTTCCTTGAAAACAGAGTGAAACTAGTTATGCAATGTTAACATTTTAAAATTTAAAGTCAATTCAACCGTTTGGTAATGAATTACCTCATTGCAATTTTTCACGAAGATGAGTTACAATAAACACATTATTAGATTAATTATCAATTATTTTATTTTATTTCAACGAGGATTTGCTTAATGTAAATGATACGCGGAAGTTATTCAAAAATATTCACCATGAAATGGATCGCGGGAAATCTGATTGAAAAGTTCTTTTAATTATATATATAAAGTTATATAACTTTATATATATATATATATATATATATATATATATATATATATAAAGTTATTCAAAAATATTTACCATGAAATGATCCGCGTATCATTTACATTAATAAAATCATATATATATATATATATATATATATATATATATATATATACTCGCCCACTGAGAAGAGTAGAGATTTGCCTGAGATTGATATACGTCCACACAGTTTGACTGAACTCCATGAAATTTGACATATTTTAGTATTTTCATGGAGGTTTTTATGCTGTTCACTTTGTTTTGATACAATTCCTATTCCACCTGGGCTTCTTTGTTGTTGGTCGTTGCCGTGTGTGACGGGGCGGGGTCGTGCAGACAGGACGAGCGGGAGGCGCGGGATGTGGGCGGGACGCAACTACTGCTGAGCTAGGAGTCGACAGCGAGGGCGCGATTGCGGCATGAGAACGACCGGGTCGTAGCAGCACTGACGGAGAGGGAAGACGACGGCGGAGCGTAAATCTTCTAGTACTAATATGTAGAGAAAGGTGTGTACGTATTCAACATCGTGAAATACTCATAAAGAGGGCAAGGATTGTTTAAGAAAACACTCACTTACTTGCTCTCCGCTTCATGTGATGAGCTGTCGGTGCATTCTCTTTTTGCATTGCTCTCCCTCTCTCCCCCCTTCCTCTCGTCTCTTTTTCTCTTCCTGTCTCTGTCTCTCTCTATATCTATCTGTCTCTCTCCGACTCTTTCCGTCTCTCTCTGACTCTCTCCCTCTCTCTTCCCCTCACTCGCCCATCACTCTTTCTCCCTCTCTCGCCCTCTCCCGCCTCTCTCTCGCTTCTCTTTCGCCTCTCTCTCTCCCGTCTTTTTCCCTCCCTGTCTCTGTCTGTCGCTGTCTCTGTCCGTCTCTCTCTCTCTGCCTATCTCCGTCTCTCTCCCTCTCCGTCTCTCTCTCCCCCTCCCTCACTCCCCCTCTTCCTCCCTTTCTCTCTCTCTGTTGTACCGCCTATGAAAATCATTACAGTTTTTTGCTTATCAGGCTTAGGGATAGTCCGTATAACTGATGTTTCTTTGGACTTGTGTTCTATAAACCAGAAGTCTCAAAACTATTACCTCCCAAGGTTTCATCAGGTCATCTTGTGGCGACATTGCCGCAGCAATAAAGAACAGACGTGAACAGTTGTAATATTACCCATTTATTAAAGATATTCTCCGTCACTCGAATCCACTATTTACAACATATACAGACTGTTACTAAGAGGAACTTTCAACCGGTCACCACAACCGCTTGCCTGATAAAGATCTACTCCCGCGAGGTGATGCACCTTTCTCTGACCCATGTCTCGACGCATTCACGCCGGCTCCAGCCCCCCTTGCCCCCGAGCCTACAAGACGTGCCACGTGCCGCGCACCCTCACACGACATCCCACGAAAAGCTCGAGGATCAGAAGACCGAGTGTGTATACTTGTGCAGTTTTCTGAACGCACGTAAGGTGCAATGTACGTTCACGCCACCGCGGTGCAGCCATTCCTACCCTTACGGGCATCTATGGCCAATCCTGCAACATGAAAAGAAAAAACAGATCAGTTAGATTTTAGCCAACTGGCGCGCGCATTGCGTGTGCTGAAATTCAAAGTTTATATTTCAAGTCTCATTTCGCTGTTTCAGATTTCTCTTACTCCAGGAATTGTTTCGGTCGCTGATACTTCGCCCGTTGATCGGGTTCGTATGAAGCGACCTCGGAAATGAGAGTGTTTTCCTGAGTCAGCGGCTTTTCTGAAAAATTTGGAAATAATGCTTTTGAAGTGCTCCTTTAGCAATGGCATTGAAACATCGCGATGATCGCGCAAATTTTGAATTAAAGTGTGCTTACGGGTGCAGAGGGCGATCCTAAGGCATTCATTCTGAACTACTTGCAGTTTATTTAAATGACTTTCTGCAGCAATAGCCAAGCTAGGGCATGCGTAGTCCATTTGTGGCTTAATAATTGCTTTATAAAGCGTGAGGCAGTTTGCAGTTGACAGTTTGCTCCGCCTATGAAATAAGCATCGCAAGCGGCCTCTGGTCTGCCGCGCTTTCTTCCGCACGTTATCTATGGGCAGGCTGAAAGTGAGTGAGCTATCTAATGTCACTCCTAAGTACTTGACATTTTTGGCCCAATTGATTACGTCTCCACTAAGCGCGAGCGGCCTCGACTACGTGAATCGCTGTCGCCGTGTGAAGAGCACGGCCGTGCTCTTACTCACATTGACTTTGACCCGCCACAGCTTCAGCCACTCCTGGATCTGAAGTAGATGTTGATCCAAATTCTGGAGAAGCTCGATCTTTTTCGACGTGGCTATTACTGCCGTATAAGAAGACCGAGTTGTGTGCGGACGCGCATATATACCCTCTGGCCCGGCTGACGGAACTGCGTCATCTCGCCGCTTCCGCCAGCCGCGTTTGCCAGACAGCCGACTACGGGGTTCACAAATCTGCCCCCGGTGCAACGCACGTCACGGCAGCTCCCTGGGGTTTTCTGCCCTTCGCCCTACGCGAGAGCCGGGTTTGTTTCCCGTCCCAATATAACCTCCCTTCGTTCAGCGAGGTGTCCCTTGCGTGCTGTCCGCTATCGCAGCTTACTTCCTTGTGCATAAAATGCACGTGGCCAATATTTACTTTATATGGCGACTGTTATGACGCCACAATCTTACGTTCGCTTTGCTTACAGACCCGCGACTCCTGAAGAGACGGTGGAAAAACTCAGGGCCGGCGATGGTCAGGTTGTTTAGGGTTAAAAGGTGGAGAAGGGATTCCATAGCTCGTGATAGCGTCCGCTAAATTGTTCTTCACTTTATCACAAGTCACTTTAAGTAAATTCCTCATATGATCGAGCCTTATGAAAAAGACATTAGACTACGTTCTGAAAAATATACTTTAAAATTGAGGATGATTATCTTGAAAGAATATCGGCTGAGTTAGCTCTAGGAGAACCTTGGGTTCAACTTGTATAGCTTAGTGCGGGGCTACCTGTATAGCCTGCTGTAATTCTAGCAGCAGGTTGCTTTTTTTATTTTAAATTTGTTGCGTCTACACCTTATGGAGTAATCCTCCATTAATGTGCTTTATTTTCTTAATATTCGTCAAGTCTCGTCACGTCGCAGTCAGTCAGTGCCTTTTATCCCTTCGGCCAGGGGCTCGACGCCGTTAGATCCCGGGGTTTCTGGGCGGTCACCCAACCACGAACCCGCGAGTCTCGAATTCGCTTAACCTTCGTGACTTCACGGAGCGTAATAAACGAATTCGGCTAGCGCCGCCGGCACGTAAGTGTGTGCTCTGGTGAGTGTTTTTACGTGGTTTCTACGATGCTGGAGCAATACCTTAAGAAACGGGTCACGGATCACGAGTGTTCTTTCTTTCTTCATCCTTGCACCCCCCTTCCCCATTACACACACACACACACACACACACACACAACACACACACTTACGTGCTGTACGTTAACAATCATGTAGCGAAGTGGTCAGAGTGGACATCTTCCCTCGCTAATTCCTGGGTTCGATCCACCCGGTTCCAAGTAGAATTTGTGATGTACAAAGAGGGCTCCTGACAGCATTTGTCGTGGTACTTCCGTTTCCCCTACCAATATGTATTGCACCGGTGTGCTCCATCAATTGTTTCCCACTGCCTACTTTCCTACCTCTACTAATCATCCCATCTGTTGTCTACCCGGCGAAGTAGAGGCGAAACGGAGACGGAATGGAAAGAAACTGGCCCCCTCCCAAAACCCTAGTAGCGGATGAAAAGAAATGCGCTGTACCCTTCGCCAGGCGGGTTTTGCATTTAGTGCACATAATTGTTCCGACACGCTGCAGTGATGAGGTTTAGCGGCACGGCCTTCTCTTGTTAATCGACGTGGACAAGACAAGGAAAACGGAATGCAACTGTTTCGTACCTTAGATATATAATTTTTAACGTAATTCAAGGACATTAGTGTTTTTTCTAGATGTGTCGGAACAAAAATACTTCGTGCATGCAAGCGGTGTCGGCGACAAAATTATATTTCTTACGTCCATTACAAAACACAGATTAGAAGCACACCAAAGTGCATCATAAAATCATTGGCAGGTGTCTAAGAGGATGAAGTCTAGCTCCGTTTCAGACGCTTCTTCTGTACGACTCGAGGTCACTCAAGTGGATGAGTGGGAAGAATGTAGAGAGTACCTTTGGTGATTGGCGTCCGAGCCGGTGTTCCAAAGGGGCTGTGAGTGGTTTTACTGATGCTTCGGGGAGCACAATAGAGAGAGAATCTTCTTGAAACAATATTTAGGAGGAGTCTAGTAGCAACAATGCGGTGTTCCAGGGGCTCATATACACTTAGGGAAATTTTATGATCTTTTGAACTTCTCGCCTCTGCCATACAGAGTTTGGTAATGAGTTGCATCCCTTTTTGCAGTCGATCCAGGAGAGACGCAAGTCTGTCAGACGTCTTCTTGCGTTCTGTGTAATTATCTGGTCAATGATCTTGTTCTGTACCTCTGAATCGTCTGCGGTTGTTTTTCTAGCAGAAGACCGTCAGACACAAGATGGTTTGTTATATCATCTGCTCATACTTTGGATGTGAACAGCTTTTTTGTTGTTGGCAATCAAGTTGTGGGTCGGTCGTTGCCCTTCTCCCAGTTTTTGGTCTTGGCTCCCTTCTCCCAGTCTGTCCACTATTCATCCACCGTTGTACTCGTGCCTACTTCAAGAAGATCTTCAAAATGTTTGGAATAGATGCTGTTTGAGACGATAATCCTGACCTTGGTGTTCAATCAGAGCACACAATTTTGACAAGTTTGGCCATCTCCAATTCAATATATTGATTCAATTCATTAATACATTTAATTGCGTAATCGCAATCTTGCGCCAGTGCGCTATATTTTCTTCTCTTGTTGGATTATTATTATTATTATTATTATTACTATTATTATTACTATTATTATTACTATTATTATTACTATTATTTTTATTACTATTATTATTACTACTGTTATTATTATTATTATTATTATTATTATTATTATTATTATTATTATTATTATTCCTTCAATTCATGTCAAAAGATGTTATGAATCGGTTGAATATAAAAGCTACTCCTGGTTGCAACCAGCTTCCTAAGGAGGAGATCTAGGGACTGTCAGTGCTTCTACAATGCTTTGCCAAAAATGTGGACTGTTCCGAATGAAGCAATGTCGTGCACTTCTCAGTCTTTTGAATGACCTGGGAGTTTAGCCAAGTTCTTACACAAATTTTGATAACAAATCCCAAATCACCAACAACTATCGGGACGACCTGTGTTTTTATACAAAAATCAGAGATGAAAATGTAAAAACTAAAAAATTGGTAAAAAGTTGTGATTCGGGAAACTAAATATTTTCCACCCTAAGTGTGTCTAAATGGGTAACGTTCGAAGGCTTTTGTATGACGGAGGTCGAGGGAGCACCGGTCACAAAAAGAAGGGTCTGCAACCGACAAAAAGAAGTGTGCAGTCTTTGCAAAAGTGGTTATTCAAACTAAAGAGATAGGATCTCCCTAGACAATCGGCTGGAAACAGGAACAAAGCTTGACAAATGCGAAGTAGGATTATCCCCTAGAGAAAAAACGTGCAGGAGACAAATTCGCACATGATCTTAAACAATTCTAGGGATCGTTCGACACCGGTCTGAGGCGACCTCTGATATTGTGGCGTCATGGAGAAAAACACACAGACATTTACAAGTATGTACAAGTTTATTTACACGTATGTACAATAACCAACTTCTGCTCCGAAACTACACACTTGTGAGTATTTCCCTGTGGATACCCCACATAGCTAGGGAGGCCCCGCCTCCTCTGACGCTACTCCCGCCCCACTACCGTGACCTCGTCACCCGAGCAATAGACACGACACGCTCCAGCCTGGGCGTAAAGTTTTGCGCATCGCGCGAGGTTTCCAGAATAAAAAACCCTCGTGTGAGCTCGCCGGCTCGATTTTATACCAGAGTGTAGCCGTCACGTGACCGTCCTAGGTGTGGGAGGGAGGCTCGCGTCTACCACGTGACCTTCCCGGTCAAGCTGGCGTCCCCTTTGTCTAAATGTATCCCAACGCCGGGGCGCCAAGCTATTCATGCCAGCAGATATGCGATACTTCCGCTCCTCCTCCCACCCACGGCCGCCAACGTGACGCTACAATATACTTTTCTAATTAAATAACCAATAGCATGAGACGTGGGGATGACTGATAGAAGTACTTCTATTACTAGCTATCGGGGACGTAAGAAGGTAGAAAGTAGCGGGAGTACCGACGTTTCTCAATGGCAGGGACGAGCGAGGACAGGCATACAAGTTCACATTCGCATTTAGAATGGCATTCAGGTTCATATTTATTCGCATTCCGACTTCACATTCGGATTGTCGGTCAAATTCCGAATTCGAATTTGCGGATTGCAGATATTGAGATTAGATTTCGCATTTCCGAAGATACACTTTTGCATGCGAGATACAAGTCATAGGCATTGTGAATTTTTAATATGAACGCAACAGATGTCAAGTCCAAGACAAACGGAATAATGAAAGTAAATAAGATAAGAAGCAAGTGGTTGATAAAAATTCTGGTGTTCGAAGAAAGTAAGATTTCACCGGGCTCCTCTTCCTATGAAGCTGAAAGAGGACGAGTAAACAACGTTATCTTTAATTCCGATTCATGTATTTGGCCACATTATCTGTATGTGACGTTATCTTCGATTCGATCTTCGTGACGCATTCTGTTTGTGAAGTTATCTTTACCAATTATGTATAATATCGAAGCTTTATATGTGAAATCGTTTCTTTGTAACATGTTGTGCAGTGTTCAAGGGAATAAAAGAGGAAAACATTTTATTTGAGGAAAGTAATGTTTTGAGTATCCTCAGGAAAGTAAATAATATCAGTGAGGATCATTCCAGTCCCGGATCATTCCATTCCTACTGGCTGCACCAGCCCCTGCGCAAGAAAATGTGCGCATCTTGAAGCTTCCGGACCTTTCCGGCGTTATGTCCAATATAGGGTTGTCAACTGTCCTTCATTTGGGAGGACAGTCCTCTATTCACGTTAATTGTCCTCTCGTCCTGCTTTACATTTTAAACCTCCACCTTTAGTGATTTTTTAACATTTGGTGTCATTTATTTTATCACATGACTAACATCTGCTACGTTATATCGTTTAATATTTAATTTGGAATAGAAAACAGGAATATCCTTTTTCTGAACGCTGACACACGCACATGACACACACATGTACTTGCATGTTAGTGTCTCTGTCTAGCGAAAAAAAAGAGACGCTCAGACCATCATCTGCAATTTCTGAAAGAATTTTTTCATTTGAATCGAAAATGAAGAGAAGAAAGAAATAGAGCTGATGTTAGTCTTCATTAAATATTTATAAAAGGAAATGTAGTGATGCACTGTTGTATTTTTTTCTCCTTATCGAGTGTTCTCATGCTCTCCCTTTTACATGAACATAGTTGGCAATTCTAGTCCAGAGGGCAAACAAGGAACCATCTCAGCATCTGTTCAAAGGATAAGGGTTACTGGACGAAAATCTGATCGAGATGGAGGTCATTGACCCAGAGACTACACCCATAACACTTTCCGTAACAATGTTGATCTGCAATTACTCATTGTTAAATGGTGAAATTATAATGAATTAAAAATAACGAAAGAGATATTATAAGCTTCAAGAATCTCTTACTGCACTCAAAGTGCATTAAAATTTTCGAAATGTTTGCAAAAATTGAAAGAGTGCATACTTAAATTTGATGGTAAGAAGTGAGAAATAAGGATAGAAGTAATTTGTACACAATCTGATGCACACTTTTTATCTTGTTTTGAAGGTCACTTGTACAAAATATTAAGTTCGGAATAAAACGAACGTGACCAGATGATATAACCCAAAATACGGACGTTGTGACATTTCCTTGAACGGTACGAAACGGAACAAGTTCTGCACGTGAAGTATTGAAATAGTCTTTTTAAAAGACGCAATTTCAATATTTCACAAGCTCCGACCACAACTATCTTCTACGTATGTACATAACTCTAATGAATTTCATTCAACAGGTTTGCAGTTTTTCAATTTTGTTGGGTAGATTGTATTCATATGAAACTAATTACTAGTCTCAGTATTTGATAAGGAAAATGTTTGTCTTAAAAAAACAGGAAATGGAGAAAAACAATCTCAAAAAAGAATATTAGAATGAAACATTAAAAAACAAAAAAGAAAAAATACTACTAGCTTTCATTTTCACTTCAAGTTGCACACAAGTCGCACAGAAGCACCGAAGTAGACGGTTCGGAGATTTGAATTTCTGGGTAACGATATCGACAGCAATAAAGCACACACAAGCTCAAATGTCTCGATAGCTTATTTTCCCTTCCTAGAACCACCACTGAATCTCTCTCTCACATACGTACGTATGTACGGGACAATATACGTAATGTAGAGAAAGTTACGTAATTCTGCGCGAGAAAACGGCGGATTTGGGGCAGAAAAAATCCATTGCCCAGCCCTGATAACGAAAAAGTGGATAAATCCAGTTGCTAAAATAAGAAAAAAAAATCCTGCAACACGTGGTGTAGCGAGAATCCCTGTTTTGTGGATCCTTGATACCGAAAAGACAGTTGACGCCAAAACGTCCGTCCGTCCGTCCTCCGTCTGTCTGTCCGTCTGTGAACACTACTAACGCTTAAAACCATACGTAGGATGAATCATTTGCACAACATGTACTATCACTAACAGCAACTGCTGCAACAAACTATTCGCTCTGGAAAGCTACTAAGAAAATTAAACGTCCAAAAATTCACGTACCACCAATAAGAAAGAAAGACGGGACTAGGGCAAGAAGTGCAGTAGAAAAAGGTGAACGATTTGCAGAAAATTTCTCTTCTGTATTTGAATCTGTGGCTTTACAGAACAATGCAAATGAAGAAGAAATACTTCAATATAATAACTCTCCCTGCAAATTATCACCTGCCAATACAATATTTTTCCTCCAACGAAATTAAAACAATAATTCAGCGCTTTGTCAATCCTAATAAAAGTCCAGGTTATGATCCTTGAAAGTCCTGCAGGAACTACCCCGGAAGGTTATCGAATGTATCTCCTCGCTCTTCAATTCAACCCTTCAATGCAATCACTTCCCGGGCCAATGGAAAATATCTCAGATCATAGCGATACCTAAGCCAGGGAAACCACCTAACCTAGTAACATTTTATTGCCCCATAAGCCTGCTTCCAGTTCTATCATAGTATTCGAAAAAGTCCTACTTCAACAACTAAAACCTCTACTTCAAGAAATAATACCAGAACATCAGTTTGGATTTAGAGAACTACACTCAACAATTTAACAAGCACACCGAATTGTTGTTACTCAAAGCTTCGAGTCAAAACGCTACTATGCTGCAGTGTTTCTCGATATTCAACAAGCTTTCGACAAAGTCTGGCATGAAGGGATTTTGTATAAAATTAAATCGACTTTGCCCCATCAGTATTGCTTCTTGATGAAATCATACCTATCTAATCGCTACTTCCAGATCAAATACCAAGAATAACTATCATCCTTCCATTCTATTAAATCAGGAGTACCACAAGGCAGTGTGCTTGGTCCTGTTTTATATCTTGTTTGTACATATGATCTACCAAGCAATGCAAATACTATGACTGCAACTTTTGCTGATGATACAACGCACGAGCATGATGATGCAACGCACGAAGACCTAAATAAAGCTTTATCAAACATTCAAGAGCACCTGCACCAACTAGAGTATTGGTGACAAATGTGGCGAATTCAAGTAAACGCTTCCAAGTCTAAAAACATTACGTTTACCCTCCCCACAAAAGAATGTTCTATAGTCCAACTAAACAATGATTATTTACCACAAAAACTTGTGTTAAATACCTAGGATTCCATATGAACATAAGGTTAACATGGAGGAATCATACAATTGTAAAAAGGAAAGAAGCACAAATCATATTCTCTCAAACATCATGGCTTATCAATCGCCACTCACGTCTGTCTTTGAACAACAAGATACTTCTCTACAAGGCAATTATTAGGCCAATTTGGAGCTACGGTATTCAACTTTGGGGATCAGCCAGCAAATCCAACATAGAAATTCTCAGAAGATTCGAGTCAAAATGTATTCGAAGGTTAGCCAAAGCACAGTGAAAAATGACACTCCACAGCGGGATTTACAGGTACCTACGATTTATGAAGAAATCACCCAGCGTAGCAATACGTACCAAAAACGGCTAAACAGCCATCCAAATCCATCAGCCATTAACTTACTTAACAAGAGTAAGAAAGTACAACGACTTCAAAGGCATCATATTCTGGATTTACCCTTCCGATTCAAACGGTATACGTAATAATGACTAATCACAGTTCTTAAATGATACCTTTGATTTATCGCATTTACTGAATGTTTGAATAAAAACAGGTTATAAATAAGCAGAAAAAGAATTTTTAAAAAATTGGGGATACTTTACATGAAGCCCCTGGGACATTTCCAAAAGTTTCACAAAAACGACTGCAAATTTTTTCATCCCCTTCAGTGAAAACTGTATGAAAGTCGGTTTAGCCATTACAAAGATAACCTCGAACAAACAGATAAAAATCAATTAAATTGATAAAACAACAAAATTATTTTTATATCATCTAAATAAGCATAAGAGATTATAGGAAATTATATTGAAATCACAGATAGAACTCATATTTTATTAATATAGATAGACTAGAAGAAGTACCCTGCATTTCACGGGTATTTGGTAATTGTAATCATATATTAGACCCGAAACGGAAGAAATTTTGGGCATAGTGTACCCCCGCCCTACCCTTCCTGACCGACCGTGGCCGGCCCCATCGCACCGGCCCCACTCTACCCTGCCGCTCCCGGCTTCACCCTCCCACACCTAGGTTCTACCTCACATTGCCACATCACCAAGGCCCGACACCTCTCCTAGACCGACCAGCCCCTTCTCGTTCTGTCGTGGTTGCTACGACCATCATTGCTCCATCCATCGCCGCTCTGGCCAGCTGTAAATAAATGATGTGTTTCTTCCCGAAAACCGTCGTAGCCCTTTTGTCCTTCAACTACTCTGAACTGAAGTGCGCTCTTGGAATGAATCAAAATGCATTGAAAAGTAAATTTAATGGGATTTCAGAAACGTTTAACTCTCTTTGGTGAATTTACTGTCTGTTTTCGAGTTACTTGTGAAAAAAGGCAATAGTACAGACTTAAATTTTACTCTAAAGGATAGAAAAAAGGACTAGGAGTAATTTTTACGAAATATCATTCACGCAGTTACTCTTCTCTTGCGTTCAAGCCTACGTCTATTTGATTACTAAATTTTAAATTTCATTAAGAATAAAGACTTGTAGAGTCGTATGATTTGTATGAAAAACGTCATTATATAAGAGGCAACACCACTTTCTTTATATAAGAGAAGGCACGTTCTTCTTTATATAAGAGAAGACTATTTTTTTAAAGAGGGGGAAGTTACGTCCAACAAATCACGCTACCTTTCAGTAAAAACCGCATCAAAAGTTTTCCGGTATAGCATTTAGTATTGTTTCGTCATTTGTTGATTCGGTGTTAACCACAACAAAGGCTTCATCTATAAATAAATGTCAGAGAAAAGACTAAATCACAAATTTCTCAAAACCATCAATTGTATTCTCCAGGTCGAAAGAATATTTGTAACCATTTCTCACAACATTTGTGACATAATGAACTGTGATGGTATGACCTCAACAATATTTTTAAATGTACTACTTCACCGCACAGACGCTCATGCTGGCCTTCAGATGCACGAAATTTCGTGTTATTAAAAATTATACTTAGCCAATGTATATCAACTTATTCCAACATTTAAATACATATTTACCTTCCTTAATTACCTGTTTATTTGGAATTGCCATTGTCGACAATCACATGGAATATAAATGCCTTAAAATGTGTAATATCAATATTTTAATAAAGTTTCAGTAAGCATTAATTTCCGCTCGAAAAACACTTATTTACCGGTAAATGTGGCAGCTTTTGTACGCAAACGGTATAACCTAATGGCTGGGTCAATAGTGTTTATAACTAGACCTTGGAATTTTAGGGCAAAAAAATAATGATTTAGGCACCTTAACTAGGTAACAAAATCATGAAATTAGGCACTATTAGGCATTAAAAGTGACGTTTTTGGCACATGAAATATTAAACCTAGTATTTAAAAACCATTTCACATGAAAAGTTATGTTTCTGGCATCTAAAACTGATCACAAAAGGATTAAATTAGGCACTTTTTATTTCATAGGAAAGTGAAGAATTTTTACTTTTTTTAAGAGTGACTACGAGCACATTATTTTATTCACTTTCATTTCTTTTCATTTCATTCATTCTTTCACAATAGTCATTATGAAACGGTCAACAGCGCCGCTGCACCGGGAATGGGTGCAATTGCCTAAGAAGTGCCTGTTAATCGGAGACGAGCCCGAAATATTGGCCTGCAGATTTATATATACTTGCAGAGCGCCTTATGCTCTGTGTTAGGTAAGAGATTTCGGTGCGAAGGCGACTGCACATTTGATCAGAGAATATTCACTATTCCGGAATTTCAGGGAAGTATTTGCGTTTCAACAAATTTTTAAAAAATACTAATTAAAATAAAATAGTTCATCAAAATTACTTATTTTTGATAGATTTAGGCCAAGAAGATATTAAAATAGACGTCAACAGCCATTTTAGGACATTTCAGGCAATATTATATGCTTTCAGTAGATCTATATTTTCATGATTTGTAAATATCTGCAATTATTTTCCACAACCTCCTAAGGGAATTAAATAGGCATTTGTCCTACAATCCGAGGTATATTTGTAACTGCGGAAACATATGAATCACATTCATGCGCACGATGTGAAAACAAATTTGAAATGTTCGAACGTGTCCCCGTCCTCTTCTTAATACAAAAAAATCCACATCAATGCACATCACTATCAACACAAAACCTTTTATTACTATTATTGTTATTGTTATTGTTATTGTTATTATTATTATTATTATTATTATTATTATTATTGGTTGACATAACAATGTTCAGTTTATATATTAACTGTGCAAATGATTGATGGTCTTAATCTATCTTGTACTAACTTGAAATTATATACAATTGCTTTTAAAAATATATAGCGGGAGAGGAAGCAGGAAGCACCTCAGATAAGTTTTTTTTAATTTTTATTTTGTATAGGATTGTCTTACAAAGTTTAGTTTACAAGAAACTCTTCATTTGTATAGTTGACTTATATCTAATTCTTATATACTAACTCTAAACTACAATTGACGAGGTGACTCACCGAGCACCTCTAACAATTACTGAGGTTTGAAAAAATATTGAGAAAAGAATGAACTGGATATCGGTTTTTTATTCTAGTTGGGTTTTCATTATATTTTCCTACATTTATATGTCTATCATGATTGATGAGTGTTAGATTGGAATAAAAGTTATTGGCAAGAAAGGCTATGTGATGTGCGATGGGTTTTAGGTTAAGTTCGTGGTGTAATTGCTTATTGGAAATGAACCAGGGGCGTGGGTGATAGTTCTTAGGTATTTATTCTGAATAACCTGAATTTTTTTTTATATTATACTTAGCAGCATTTGTCCAAATTGGACAAGCGTAAGGAGAAGAGGTCTAATGATGGTTTTGTATAAGGTGATACCGTTATTTAGTGATAGTTTACTGTTATTTATAAGTGATTTTAGCTGTATTATTTTGGCTTTGGCTTGTTGGACTTTTGTATCAATGTGTATTTTCCAGTTGAGTGTAGTATCCATGTGAAGACCCAGGTATTTAACAGCATTGTTGTGAGGAGTCCAAGGGATTGTATTATTGTTCAATTTAAATGGCATGGGGAAGGAATAAGGTCTGAAAGTGAAGACTTTAGCTGTAGATTTCGCGGGGTTGATTTTAATCTTCCATTTCGTTGCCCAGTTTTCTATTTTATTTATATGAGATTGGATTTCGTTAGCTATGTAATTAATTGAGGAGTGGGACATGTAGATCACGGTATCATCTGCAAACTGGGCTATGTTTGTTAATCTTGATGTAGGCATATCGGCTGTGTACAAGTTATAGAGTAGAGGAGAGAGAGGTGATCCTTGAGGTAAACCGGCAGAGATAGGGCGGGGGTTCGAATTTTGGTTTTCTATTGAAACTGAGAAAGTTCTATTTGTGAGAAAGCTTTGCCTATAGATAAAATTTTATAAATTAAGCCTTCATGCCACACCCTGTCAAAAGATTTAGCGATCTCCATGAAAACTTCTATTGAAAATTTTTTTTTTTTTTTTGAAAGGAGGAGTGGAGATTTTCTGAAATACGCAGCAGTTGGTGTGCTGTGGATAGCTTATTAGTGAATCCAAATTGGTAGAAAGGTATGAGGTGAATGTTTTTAATATAGTTGTTTAATCTTGTTAGAATTAGTTTCTCGAATATTTTTGCTAAGGTAGGGAGGAGGCTTATGGGTCTATAGTTATCGGGGATGCTATGATTCTTATTAGGTTTGGGAATCGGGAGGATGATAGAATGTTTCCAGGTAGTAGGGTAGTAGCCAGTTCTTAAAGATGAATTATATATGTTTACAATGAAAGCTATGGCAGGATTGGGTAGGTTTTTGAGAATTATATTATTTATTTTATCGTGACCGAGAGCTTTTTTTATTGGGAAGGGATTTGATAACTTTTAGAGTTTCATGTGGAGAGATATACTTAATTTTTTGTGGTACGTTGAAATTAGGGGAATTCGCAAAGAGTTGGATGTGGGTGTGATCTGGGAGAGGAGGTGTGATGTTTGGTGTGAAAGTTGATGCGAATTGGTCGGCTAATACTTCCGTTTTATCGGCAGTAGCGTATTTTTTTCCATTTGGAGTAGCTAGTGGTGGAATTATGGTTTTTTTTCGAGTATACTTTTAGTGAAATTCCAGAGAGAGTTTTTTGTATTTAATTATTTTAATTTCTATTTTTTATTTTTAGTTTCTATGATTTTGATAATGCTTTTCGGTAGTTTATTTGATGTGTGTTTTCGAAGGGTGTTCGGACGTTCAGGATTAAGTTTGCTAATTGTGTTGATTATTATATTATTTAGTTCGTTATTGCTTGGTCTATTTCCGCTGGAGAGTTTAGTATTTTAAATTTGGGTATTTGGTTTTGCATTATGTTTTTGAATTTGAACCAATTTAAGTTGTAAGTATTTAATGGCGGAATGGGTGAATGGGGTGGGGGGATTTGATCTGCAGAAATTAAGACTGGGAGGTGATCTGAGTCTAGTTCAAAATGCGGAGTTGAGTGTAAATTGCTATTAATGTTTGTTATTCCTATGTCTAGTATATCAGGAAGCTTGATTGGATCATAAGGATAATAGGTTGGTTCTGGAGGTGCGAACAAACTAATTCTGTTTGTTACGATATAGTTTAGAAGTTGATTGCCTGCTGCGTTGGTGACTCTGCACCCCCATTGCACATGTTTAGCATTTAGATCTCCTAAAAGTATGTAAGATGGATAACGCGAAAGTAAGATGTTCAGACCTGCAAAATTTGTTCTTATGTTTGGGGGTTTATAAGCGGCAATGATAGTAAGATTTGGGTTGCTGTAGGTAAGTGAAACTGCTATTGTTTCAATGCCATTAATGGGTTTTGAGTTTTCTTCGAAGTAGGCGATAGTGTTTTTAATGAGTATGATAACTCCGCCGCCTGAAGTGTTAGCCCTATCCTTTCTTACTGTATTATAGCCTGGTAGTTTAAAAGTAGCTGGAGGTTTTAAATGGGTCTCAGTGATACATGCAATGTCGACATTGTGTGTTTGGAGAAAGAAATGGAGTTCGTTTTTTTTATTGCTGATGCCACATGCGTTCCAGTTCATTAGGATTAATTTATGATTTGAATTATTTTGAGCCATTGGAGAAACTAAAATTAGAAGTAATTGCTTGTTGTATGTTTTGAATAATAGTTGGGATGACTGAATTTATGATGTTGATTATATGAGTTATTATGTGATTGATAATATTATGAATGAATGGTGTGTTCAGAAAGTTTTTTGGTTGGGACATATGGTGAGATATTATTTGGCGGACGATGAAATGCTGATTCATGGGTGAAATTTGGTATGTTAGCAGTTCTATGGAGTCTAGGGAAATGGCGGACATTTTGAGGTGGGGGTGGCGGTGGGGGTGGAGTTGATTTGTTAGTTCTCATATTTGACGAGGGGTTTGGGGGCATTCTAGTTTTATTTTCCGATATATTTTTAAAGTATTGGCATTCATTCGTACGGATATCCGCACGGTGAGTCCCATCGCAGTTTCTGCATTTCGGAGGTTGGTTCAGTCTGGGGCAATTTACTGAGTAATGATTCTCGGCACAATGTATACAGGCGATTTGTTTGTAACAATTATTTTTAGAATGTCCAAAGTCTAGACAACGAAGGCACTGAATTATTCCATTTGTTTTTCGTCTTCTTTCAACTTTAACTTTTAAGTTGCAGATTTGGCTGGTTCGGAGGATTAATTCAATCGATTGTTCACCGGAAAACTCTGCAGCTACCACTGGGATGGGCTGGTTATCTTTATGTAGTCTGGTGATACTATTTAGGGAAGAGTATTGTTCCTTCAGGTCGTTATATATTTCCTCTTGGGTGATGGAGGGGTGAATGTTTTTGAAAACCACCGAGAATTTTTTATTAGTTGTGTACTTGTATGTGTGAATTTTTTTCGGTTTTTATGAAATATTGAATTGCTTTTCTGAAGTCTTCTATTTTTTGGAAGTTCACTTTGGCTTTGTTATTGTTGAATGTTACGGTGAATTGCGCAGAGATTTGGGCCTTAATTTCCTGATTTAGTTCCATAATGTTTGTAATATTGCTGATGTGGATGGGTGGGATTCTAACATTTTCAGGTATAGGGGGGTCGGTAGCGTTCGTAACATCATCGGGAAGGTCAGCTAGACTGCTGAATCTATTCTCTGTAGGAATAGCGTAGCTGGTATTAGTGTTGGTCAGTACTTTTTTGGATTGATTGGGGTTTTGGATGGGGTCACTGTTTCCGCGTTTGCCACTGTTCACTTGGGGGTCTGGAACGGAGTTTACACTAATATTGTCACTGCACCTTGAGGATGAGGTTGCACCTTCTGCTGGCGCAAAATGACTGACCTGTGTTGGCTGACTATAATTTTGGATATGTGGCTGCATACTTGTTGCTTGCGGTTCTGCGTAATGATACATCTGCGCTTGTTGAGTTGGCGTTGGTTGATACGCTGGAGCGTATAGAGCTGTAAAATCGCGGCCGTCGCCTTCCGCGACCTCCATTTGGCCGACGGTTGGATAAACCAATGCTAAGGCATCGGCGATGCACTGGCTGAGGCCAGCGTTGTTGAAAGTTGATGTAGAGTTAATCACTTATTAGATCACTGCACTTTGATTTAATTTGCGCACTGTGTAGACTTAAACTTTTGGCTAATACACTTTACACTATGAATGGTTACTACTACCGAGAGCAGCTGCGCTCAGAGGTCCGCACAGGTCGACTGCTCGGAGCGGAATGACGATCAGATAAGTATTATTCCAGGTTTGCGAACATTTTATAGAATGAATGAAGTGGATATCTGTTATTAATTCTTGTTGGATAATTGGGGGTTTTGCCCAGTTTATAGAAGAATAATGCTTTTATTTGGGGAAGATTGGGTAAAAATTGTGTGTGAGGTAAGCTATTAGTTGTTTTTTTGTGTTTATATTTAAATAATTATGCATTTGATTGTTACTGATAAACCAAGGTGGTTTTGTAATTAATTTTAAGATTTTATTTTGGATCACTTGTATTTTGTCTAGGTTTCTTTTGGCAGCATTGATCCAGATGGGACAAGCATAAAGTAGTGACGACCGGATTATTGATTTGTAGAATAATAGTGCATTAGATGTGGAGAGTTGACTGTGTTGATTCAGTGAGGGTCGTAGTTGAATTAACTTAGTTTTGGCTTGCTGAGTTTTTACCTCTATATGGTGCTTCCAGTTGAATCGAATGTCAAAATTTTAAGCCCAAGTATTTTATTATTTTATTTGTTGGTGTCCAATTGCTGGTGTCGTTATTTATGAAGAGTGGAAGAGAGTGTGTGAATGGTTTTAAAGTGAACATTTTTGTTACAGATTTTGTTGGGTTCAACTTTATTTTCCAGATAATACCCCAGTTTGCAATTCAATTAAAATGATAATAAAATTAAATGATTTTGAAGAGTTGTTAAAGAGTTCCCTGAGATGTAGAGTGCAGTTTCGTCGGCAAATTGAGCGGTGTTTATTTGTGCTGAAATAGGAATATCTGCAGCTACACCAAACTCTTCGCGGCATAAATCCTTCCCTTCGTTCATTCTTCAACGAAGCATCCGCTCCTCAATGACACGATGCTTATCAGGCAGAGATCCAGGGCTCTTGGTTATCATCTTTTTCTGTTTCGTTTTCAACAAAACGAAAAATAGTTTTTATGACATCTATTGCGCATGAAACAATCAAACCGAGTCTTAAGGAATGTCAACAGTTCGATAATAAATTTCAAACTTGAGAAATTGAAGAAATTCAATAAATATACCATTGTATTTTCCGCAGAGAACTAGTAGAAAATAAATTTCTATCTATAAAACAGTTGTTACTTGGCATCTCTTCTAATAGTTTTATTTCACTTACATGATCTTAAATTTTGTAAATAAGTATTTTGCGTGAGACTAATATTATGAATTATAATAGATGAAGAAAGTTTCCCGAAGCATTTACGTACTGCAGAGAAAAATATTAATTTAATGTTTTATATATAAGATCCATCATTTTTTAATCTGTATAAACACTTTTGTTATCTTTGTTGAAAATAATTTTAGGAGAAAACAGAGATTGCCTCCTTGAATAAAACTGTGTAATATCCCCAAAATAGTTTTCCGATATGTAGAAGTATGACACAATCTGAGTATAATTCCCACATTGCTTTTAGAGAAGAATTTGCCCTGACCCTAGATAACGCCACAGCCTGCCAGCCAGCGCAATGCCTTTGTCATTCAGCTCTCTTTAACTTCTGTTTTCTCTCTGTGCATATAACAGTCGAAAAACCAGCTTGAGAAGGACAGATAACTCACTCACGCTCTAAAAAAACATCGGGAGGATCTCAAACAAATATTTACACAGCAACTCAATTGTATGTGTAAGGTTCTCGATGGGAACCTCTTCAAATAATAATATTTGGAGAACAGGTTCAAGAATTTTAAGCAATACGTTCTGAACCATTGCGCTTCAAGAATGAATTTTGTACCACCTGTCTGATACAGCAGTGAAAGTACAAAATGAAAATATTCTAACTGGTAACAAAGTAAGACTGTCACGAATGCACTTCATTAACCTTATTATTTGAGGTGTTTATTTTGAGTTTATAGAACCTCAAAGGTGTAGTGTGTATCTAAGGACAGGTGTGTATCTTAGGCAACATTGTCAATGCCCCCTGGTATATCCAAAATTGTGTAATTCACTCTGATTTTAAAATGCCTACAGTTAACGAAGAAATAAAAAAGAAGTTGTAAATATATTAAAAAATTAGAATGTCATACAAATACTTTAGCCATAAATTTGTTAGATAGTTTGGAAATGAGAGATTTAAAAAAATTCAAATCTTTAGATTTGCCTCACAGATTTTGAAGTATAGTTATATGTATAATCAACTATATTAATGGAGAGATACTGCTGCCTATCTCCTTCAATCATTGTTAATTACCTAGTCAAAAACTTTACTTATTGTTCTGATGTATGAACAGATTGTAACTAAACGTTTAATTTAAAAACGTTGTCAAATTTAAGGGGAAAATTTTCATCGTGGTAGCTGTAGTACTTGATGTTTACGTACGGAAAAAATTGCAAGACGCTTTTAGGGAAACAATCCCAAGCGCATAATTTACAAAAGATTTTCTCACATTACATTAATTCTATATAACTATATACTCAGGATGGCGGTCACAACTGTCAATAATTTATATTATATTATTAAATAAATAATTGACAGCCACGTTTTAATTTTCTTCGTAGTCTCTTTTTTCTTATGAAATTAATAATTTTATGTGTACTGTGTCATGATTAAAGGAACTGCAATCCTCACAGCAGTCCAGACTTATCGAGTCACCATCGAACGAGTGAAAATGGAGGCATTGTCAAATAAGACATTACATGAAAAAAAGGGAGAACATCATAAAATCTGCTTTGTTCTTCATATCCAGGGGCAAGTGGGATTCGAAACGTGGAAACAAAGATAGAAAGTTAAGTCCTACTGCTATGCCACGATTTCCCAAAACCCCTTGCAGACTCAATTCCTTGATTCTGATATAACACCTTTTCTGCAACTTCCGTAAAACTGGAGTTCATAGTTCTGAGAACTTTGCGGTTTTCTGATAACCACGGTATATAACTGTTACATGCAATTCTCAACAGGATTAATCAGGGTAACTCAATTTTCTAAGAGAATACAGAACTTCATTATATTTATACCAGGTACTTCACAAATGTAGGACAGAATTTTAGTCATTTCACATATGAAGACTTGTAGAGTTCGTTATCATTATAAATCAATCAATATACTTGTTTAATTGGTAGTGATAATTTTCTCATGTTTGCTTTTCCTGGGTACACAAATTTAAATCACGCATTTTAAAGCACATTGAACAATTTTCTACATAATAATATATGTTTAAGAATTGTTTAACAGTGTAATTTTAGATAAAATTCATGATGATTTCATTGCGAGAGCAGCCTCCATCATTATGTAGAACCAGATCAAATGTTTGCGACTGCTTCTCCGTATTCCACACAACGCATTACATCAATTTAAATATAAAATATTAATTTTTAAAATACTTAATATGCTGTTATAGATATCTTAATAATCTACGCGATCAAACGTCGTCGCTAATACAAATTAGCAGAAAACTTTTTTCTAAAAGTCAATATTTCAAATTATCCTCAATTTTCACTTACATACTATTTACTGTTAAGACTCAGTGAATATGGAAGCCGGTTACGGGGGAATTTGTAGAAAGATTTAATTAGCAATATATACGACAATATTCATTTACATACCTCAAGCACATTGTTTCATTGAATATTCTGTCTCTCAAAACTACTTTTGTCGATAGGAACATTGAAAGGAGGATTTATCTTTGAAAATTGGCCGCATATTTGTGAAACTAGTAGTGCTACTTCTGCACTTTCTTTCTCGCATTATTTGCAACGGCTTCTTAATACAGTACTCGTAGATGGACCTACAAAAGAATTTCCAACCAGCAGTATTTTTTCTCTGCGCAGAAATTCTAAATCAAGTCCATGAAGTTAACTCGCCATGCGCTTTATGGCTACACCCCCGCAATCGCTCCACAAACTCACATTTGCCGACGATTAAAATATTAATGGTACCCCACTTTATTTATATTTTTCTTTTTTTCAAAATTCAGACACTTCAGGAAATGAGAGCCGTGCCATTTTTTAAGCGACATTTGTTCTATCTGTGAGAAAAAAATTGGAGCTGTTGGAAATTTGGAGCTGAAAATGTGGAGGAATTTTCTTTTTAATTGCATTAATTACAAGTAGAAATTATGCGAAAACGAGTGTTCTTTTTAAAATTGTACACGATTTTCTAACATGCACTTTTTTAGAACAGATTTCAGTTATGACAAAAATCTCTATATTCAATACTGAACTTTTGCAATGGTAATTATTTGCAATTTTAGAAAATACAGAGTCAAAAATGTGACCAGCAACACTTTTTACTGCCAATACTACGAAGAGAAAATTTAAAGAAAAAATTTGTAGTAAGCTTTGAGAAAATAATTTATAAACATTTGGCTATATTAGATGCAAAAGTAACGCGTAAACTACTCATATTTTTAACAAAATTTACACAAATTTGTATCAAGATTTGTCTTTGAAGAACAGATTTTATTTTTAGGAATTCAACCTCTATATTGAATATTGTAGTTGTAGGAGGAGGAAAAAATTAAAACTTTTGAATTTTCGAAAAATTAATGATTTCAACGAAAAATAGATTTGTGACATTCTTTTAAGCGTTATTTATGCTATCCAAGGTAAAGTTTAAACAAAAAATTCGCGGCCTCGCCGAAATATTTTCGTTCAGATTGATCGAAGAACAATTTTGGATAAAATCGACTGAGAGGCTAGCGTCAATCAATTTTCCGGAATTAAGAACCCCCAAAACATGAATGTTGACTACAGAACGTGTTAAAAGAAGTAAGTTACT
Organism: Teleogryllus oceanicus; assembly: GCA_964035755.1. Lineage (NCBI taxonomy): Eukaryota > Metazoa > Arthropoda > Insecta > Orthoptera > Gryllidae > Teleogryllus > Teleogryllus oceanicus. Next base: position 138,609,170 of record CAXIVR010000003.1, on the reverse strand, counting down.
AGAGATAGGAACAAGATTTATCCACTTTTTCGTTTCCAGATTCCTCAGTAAGAGTTTTTCTGTCGAAAAATCACTTACTTCCACCTCACGATTACAATACTTTCTCTTTATTACGTACATAGTAAGATGATACAGTGAAAACGTCCAATTGTTGGAAACGATCATACATTTTGATTGTTCAGGGTAATTCGATGAACTATGGGAACATTTCGGAAGAAGATAAAGGATCCTGTTTGAAACGTGAAATTTGATTTAGTTTCCAGTGCAATGTCGATATAAAGTTTTATTATTTTCTGTAAGAGTATTGGTTATCAAAATTTCTGCCATAGCAGAAGCTGACTCACGAGATTGTCCCTGAATAATAAACGCCGGATGTTACGTTTTGGACATGCGCAGACAGTTCATTCCAAATAAAAAAAACAACTCAGAGTGAGGGCGTGTACTGTATCAGCGTGTATTGTATCGCGCCACTGTATTGTATCCGCGAGTCGCTGCCAGCTAATGTTTACTGTCCGCTTCTAATATAATTTGAATCATATTTCGCCCCAAATCCTCAGGGACATACTCATGTACCATCTTCTATCTATATGGTCTGTTCAGGTCATAGACTTTTTTCGCAGGTTCGAAAGCAGTTGAGCAACGTCGAAGATCGCATCGCACTGCGAAATGCATTCTTCCTCCAGCCACATGAGCCGACCGCCAACTGTTAGTGGCTCGAAGTGTGAGTTCAGAATGTGCAGTTAGAGGTTAAGGATAATTTTCACGTGTGATTTACATTGTTCCAATATCCTCTCTAAAAATAATTTTGTAAAAATATTATATAAATATTGTCCAAAAAGTAAATGAGAATATGAATGCGTGTGAACTAAGTCATCAAACATAAGGAAATGGAGAGGAAATAATTATCAATTTTCGAAGAACCGACGTCGCTGGCCGAATTGCTTAATTACGCTCCGAGAAGTCACGGAAGTTAAGTTCGAGATTCCGTAGATTCCTAGTTGGGTGACTGGGAATCCCGGTTACTACGAGTAGATGAGACGTAACGGAGCCAAGCCAAGAAGAAAACGTAATGAAATATTACTCAGAAATGCAGTCAAATACCAAACTGATTACCTTGTTACAAGCCATTGAAACAAGGAGATATATTATTTTTGGTTGGTGAACGTTTAAAATTGTCACTACATTCAAAATGTTTTTCAACACTTCTCGCTTGCCGTGCAGCATTGTTGCCAACATCTAGCCTGGCTTTTCGAAGTGCTCGAGTTGTGGTCACGTGGTTGGTGACGTATCGGGTGCTGCTGCGCAGAACGGGCAAAACTCAATGCTCAACCATGCCTTTGCATTAGGACCAGCTCAACCATGTCTTTGCATCGTGCTCGAGCGTGCGATCTCAGTAGCAGCGCACGCGATCTCGCAACGGATCGATGCCAAATGCTACCAAGCAACTCCCTGAAACCTGCACAATTGGAAAAAGAGAAGTTTGGTTTGGTTTTTTCGTGTTTCCGGGCACGTCAACTGCTTTGGTCATTAGTCCCGTTCGTGTAGTGCATGTTTTTTCCTCGGGAGATGGCGGTGGCCTTCCTCCGCTGGATGGCGAAATCCGGCGGCAACCTGCCGTCGGTTAGTGGGGTTTACCCCTAACCAGGACTCTCCCACCAGCGAGGCACCGCCCCAGCCGGGACAAGCTCTAAGCTCCCGACCGGTCTCCCGGAATATGTGGTAGTGTAGTGCATGTTAGTGTAAGTGTGTGTAAGGGGAGAGGATAGGACAAGGAAGATGAAGGAAAGATCGCGCGCGGTCCGTGGCCCGTTTGGTAGGGTATTGCTCCGGCATTCGCCTGGTGTTGATCGGAGAAACCACGGAAAACTACCGATCAGAGCGGCCGGCCGCTAGAATTATCCCCCAGACAGCGACTGAATTCGACCTAGCTGAAAAGCTAGTGTCGAAAATCGTGCCGCCGTCAGGACTCGAACCTAGGACCTCCCGGTCAGAGGCGCTGCAATGACATCAGTTGATGCACTGAGCTACCGCTCCCGGTGGAAAAAGAGAATTTGTATATATGTTCGTATCATGTCGAATATTGCAGGGGATGCTAGAGTATGTTAAAGTCTTCTGGAAAGCCTCGGCCACACAGCAATGGAGAGGCGGGGGAGTGTGCACGGGACCCCACAGGGCCGAGGAAGAAAGATGTCATGTGTAGAGCACTGACACTCACTGAACTCGCGTAGGTTTACCTACTTAGGTGGCTCAGGGCATTAACGAACGTCACTGCAGTGCCTCTGAACGGGAGGTTCTAGGTTTCGAGTCCCGACGGTAGCAGGATTTTCCATACTAGCTACACAGGTAGCTCGGATTCAGTCGCTGTCTGGAGGCGAATGCTAGCGGCCGGCTGCTCTGATCGGTAGTTTTCCGTGGTTTCTTTCATCAATACCTGGCGAAAACCGGAGCAGTACCCTAACAAATGGGCCACTGACCGCGCGCGATCTTTCCTTCATCTTCCTTGTCGAACTTTTCTGCCTCATTCTCACCTATCTTCACCCCTGACTTGCACACTTACACTTACATGTTTAACTCTCTAATGCCCTTGTTACATATATGTAACCTCATTTCTGATCAACTCATATTTACACATTTTGCAGTAATTTCATCCGCAACAACACCTCATTCAGGTAATTTCAAAATGATTGATTTTGGTAACTTCAGTTTTGCTCGCCCAAACATACCTGTCTGAAATACTCGTACAACGTTATTCGTTAGCAAAACAGTCGTCACTCCGAGCACAATATTCATTATTTGTAATTGCATGTAAGATTCATGAGATAATACTTTTTGGAAAACATTTTTCTAGCAGTAGTGATATCGATTCATAACACCGTCTTGATTTCTGATTCAGAATGATTTACTCCAAACAAGTCATTCTAGTGTATTCATTTATTCTACACCCGTATATAAGAAGACCAGTGAAATTATATCAGAAAAAGAGCATATTTCTAGACTGTTTCATTGTTTATAAAGAAACTTCAGTACTGGAAAATGTGAGATTTTTCCTTACATTTATTTAAGGAATGAAAATGATGTCCACTATTCGATTTACTTGCATATTATATGAGACTATTACTTGCATATTATATTGCAGTCGTGCTCTATCTCATATTAGGAACTATGGGTAAAACGACAATAAGGTGATGGAATATTAATTATTCATTATAATGAATAGTAGAACACAATTCAATTTCTTTCATTTCTAACTAATAATATGTTTTCTTTATTTTCATTAACAAGCTTTAACCGCAGAAGACCGCGAAACCCTTTTCGGCAGATCCTACAGGAGCTACCAGGTTAAAATTTCAGCTATTTGCTATTGTTACCACTGATTGCCACTTCCGATGCAGAAACAGAATTTAGTTCCTCTGTTATTTCTTACCATCGTTTACATGCACTGCGTTCTCGCAATCGAACAGCGTGTGTTTCGAAGTTTATGTCCTCTGTGTGAAATCCCAGAAATCGCACGCACGTGTTCGCAGTCCCCCGTACGGGCATCTTCCAAATCTCTGCCACGCGATATGGGATTGATTGATTTTTTCGTGTTTCCGGGCGCGTCAACTACTTTGGTCATTAGTCCCGTTAGTGTAGTGAATTTTTTCCCGCGAGAGATGGCGGAGATCTTCCCCCGCTGGATGGCGAGATCCGGCGCCGACCTAACGTCGGCTAGTGGGGTTTCCCCTAACCAGGACTCTCCCACCAGCGTGGCACCAACCCAGTAGGGACAAGCTCTAAGCTCCCGCCCGGTCTCTCGGAATTTGTGGTAGTGTAGTGCATGTTAGTGGAAGTGTCATGTTAGTGGAAGTGTGTGTGTGTAAGGGGAGAGGATAGGACAAGGAAGAGGAAGGAAAGATCGCGCGCGGTCCGTGGCCCGTTTGATAGGGTACTGCTGCAGCATTCGCCTGGTGTGGATCGGAGAAACCACGGGTAACTACCGATCAGAGCAGCCGGCCGCTAGAATTATCCCCCAGACAGCGACTGAATTCGACCTAGCTCAAAAGCTAGTGTCGAAAATCCTGCCGCCGTCAGGACACGAACCTAGGACCTCCCTGTCAGAGGCGCTGTAATGACATCCGTTGATGCACTGAGCTACCGCTCCCGGTGGAAGAAGGGAGCTTGATCTTATTTCTTAAGGGTTGTCGGTTGTATTTTTATTACATTTTTTATATCATTTCCACATTTATTTGTGTTTACAAAATATTTGTGAAAGCTATTGCCGCACATCCTCACTCACAAATTGCGAAATTGATTTGCGCGCCGGAACAACTCCGATGTTCCAATACCACCACACATTACAGCGACCCAGTGGATATTTCATTTTTACTTTCTGGTATACGAACGCATATAGGGAGTAATATACGCACGATTTCGAGATTTTAACAGAAATGCACGTTTTGGGGTATCCTGGCAGCGAAAAAGTTTTGTTTTTTCAAAACGTCCGTTCATCTCTGAAAAGACTTATTCACTAGGAATGTCTTCTGAGGAGTTGTAGGTACCGCGTGAGACACTGGTAGGTATTTTACCCATTTATAGGTGGCAGATGGGAAGATTCTTGATTTCATCGACTTGCTAGGGATTATTCATTTGATTTGCTCAAGCCTCTCTATTTAATCGACAAGCATGTTTAGGTTTCTTTCCCAAGATCCTCCACTTGTTCGACTTGCTTGAGATCCTGTATTTGATCCCCCCCCCCCCAGGGGAGCGGCAGTTACCGCAGCCCTGAAGCAGCCGGGAAGGGGTGGGTCAAAACCGGAAAGGAAGCCTCGATCTAATACAAAAGTGAACTAATTGCTGGGAGAAAGTTTGTGCCATTTTGTAGCACTACTCATTTATTGCTTTTGAAGATGTATCCGGAAAATATTTTTTTCCAGCATATCCCTAAAATTATTAATATGCAAATAAAAATGTTTCTATCTTCTTTCAGTTGCTCAAACTTTACAACACAATATCGGAGAGGTAGGAAATTATTATACACGATTAGTCAGTAGTAAAAAGGCAGATCTCCAAAATACATTTTGTCGTGAAAGCGGATTCAGTATCATTACTTTCTTCCAATATAAAACAGGCAATAACAGGCATTCACGTTCGATTGCATCTAGCTTCTCACTGCGGATGTGATTTTAATGAAACATTCTGGGCACGCAGATAATAATCTAAAAATAAATTCTCTGTAACAATTAAAAGCTCTTATAAATTCGTACTTCAAATACGAACACAATTATTTTATTTATTTATAGTCAAATAAACAGTAAAAACTAAATGACCTATAAGAAGGGCGCACATTTTCTTGAGCTCTCGACTTCCAACCTTCTTTTTTTTTTTTTTTTATATATTATTTATTTAAGGTCGCCTTAAAAACATCTAGGTCATTGGCGACCACAGTTACAATAATACAGTAGTTACAAATATACAAATATACATTAGTTGCACAATTTCATGGGATACACACATAGAGCCTTAATATTAATATTGTACATGGGACAACGTATAGTCACTATCTAAATACTATTTATGAGATTAAATTTGGTGAGGAGTTCTATAATTTTCATGTGGCCGGAATCAGAATTGAATATATAGTGGAGATTGTCATTGATGTTGAGGTATGTTCTGACAGCCGACATTACCTGGCAATCAACTATAATGTGTTTAGTTGAGACTGGGAGGCCGCAATTTGGGCAAGGGTCAGGAGTAGCCTTTTTTAGCAGGTAGCTGTGACTAAGTTTAAAATGACCTATACGGAGTCTTGTAATAATCACTTGATGTTTTCTGCTAAGTCTTACGGATGTGGCGGGAGATTCCTCAATACTCTTCCTAACTGCATGTAATTTGGAAGTCAACATTTTCCAGTTCCGGTCCCAAAGTTTCTTAACCGCATGTAAAAGGTAGTTTTTGAGGTCAGGAAGTAAGCCGCCAGCTTCAGTTTCAATTTCGGGGAGAGAGATTGCTGCTTTCGCTGCTGCATCAGCTTCTTCATTGCCTTGGATGCCTATATGAGAAGGAAGCCAGGCTATTGTAATGCAGTAACCTTTAAGGCAGGAGTGATAAAGTTTTTCTTGGATTTCTTGAACCAGGATTTAAGGAATGACTGTTGCGAACAGAGGATAGAACAGATAGTGAGTCAGAAAAAATAACAATATCTGAGCTAGATGGTCTTTGGATGCTAATATCAATAGCTTTGATAATAGCCCAAGCTTCACATGAGAATATGGAATAGAAGTCCGGGAGGCGGTAAAGATACTTAAGGGGTGGGGTAATGGAAATAACAGCTCCACTGGATCTTGATTGTTGCTTGGATCCATCCGTGAAAAACTGGCTATGATTTGCAAATTTATGCTGAAACTCCATGATTAATTGCTTTATGATAGGCTTAGGGATATCTGGATGCGTAAATTTGGTAGCTTCCGTATTGATTGGCGGGGAGAAATGTTCCCAAGGGGGAAGAGGGTTGAGTTTCCTCTTGATGATATCATGAGACTCAATGCCAAGTTCATCACGGTACTTAGCAAGTCTAACACACAACGGTTTAGGGTAGTTAGGATGATTTGCAAATTGGAAGGATATTAGTAACGTCCTGAACTGTTTTATTAATAAGAGGAGGTGGATACGAGTCTGGTTTAGGAAGGTTATCGACATTATTAATTATGATTTGTTGGAATTGTAACCAATTTGCGTGGTTAATCAACCATTTAGGGTGAGTTTTGAGATTTTTTGCCAATTGTCGGTCGGAGAAGTTGATAGAGATGGGATAGTGGTCACTATCATAAAGTTGATCAAAGGTGCTCCAAGCACATTTTGTAGCAATGTTACTAGTCACAAGACTCAAATCTATTGCACTCTCGGTGCCATTGCTTGATTAAATCTTGTAGCACTTCCGTTGTTCAGGAGGATTAAATTATCATATTTATCGAGCCATTCTTCTATAGATTTGCCCCTTCTGTCAGTTCTTCGAGAGCCCCACATAATATTATGGCTGTTAAAATCACCCACTATAATAAATGGTTTAGGAAGTTGCATGACAATGTTGTCAAGTTCGAGAATATTCAATGTTTGGCTATTCGGTAAGTAAATATTGCATACAGTCACCACTATATTAAGCTTGATCGATACGGCCGCAGCTTCTAAGGGAGTTTGTAGTGGAATATTATGAAGAAAAACATCTTGTTTCACAAATGTCGCTACTCCCCCGCTTGCAATTAGAGAGTCTCTTCTGTTGCAGAATACACTTTTATATCCACGTAACGGAGCACATGTATTGCCTTTAAAGTTGGTTTCTTGTAGGCAGAGAACTTGGGGACTGAAATCATTGATGAGAATTTTTAAGAAGGACATTCGGGGGTAGAAGCCATTGCAATTCCATTGAATAATATCCATGAGGAAATACAGGAAATATATGGCCGTAGTATTACACTGTAGATGCCTGGGACGTATCCATATCAGAATCCAATGCACTTTCAAGTTTTTTGATTATTCTGGAACATCTGTTTTAATACCTTTGTTAGGAAGGGTGGTATAAATATCCCGTAACATTGAAATTATAGGTGAAATATCTGGAGAGAAGTCTTTAGCAATTTCTGCAATGTTCTGGGAACCTTTAGATTTGTCAAAGAAGCTTAACAATTCATTCATCGATAACGGGTATTTAATTGGGCTCTTTTCAATCTTTTCTTTGGTCACTGACCATTGAATGTCTTCTTTACTATCTGAGGTGGTTTTCATTTTTTCAGGGAACACTATTTTGTTTCACAGGGGGGTCTTCTAAGTCTAAAGATATCTCCGAATCAGAGAGGACAGTCTTTTCCGTAACGAGATCTCTTGACACATTAGCGGGAAGAGGCGTCGCTTGGGAACTACTAGTAGAGAGTGGCCTTTTAGTTCTTGATTTTACCGTGTTTTCCGTTGGCTTCTCTGTCTTGGATTCCGAGACTGAAGTTGTAGGGAATGCCGGTAAAGGATCTGGTTGTGAAACACTTGGGAGATCAGGGAATTCGTTCTCGTTAATGACAGGAGCGGGACCGGGGCAGGAGAAACGGAAAGGTCGCCGTCTGATAAGGAAAGGTTGTTACCTTCGGGCTGATAGCTGCTTGCGGCAGGGTGAGTTGCCATTTGGGCAGTTCTTAGCAAAATGACCTTGCAGCTTGCATTGAAAGCAGGTAGGGATATCAGATGAGATGTATATCCAATGCGGTAAACCATCCAATGTTACTTGGAAAGACTCCGGGAGTAGTTCTTCATGTTCCGGTGCTATGTAGGTTTGTCTTCTGAAACTCATGATATGGTTTAAGTTTGGGTTAGAGAAACCTGCACGAATAAAAGACATTGATGCCACAGTTTTAACGCCAAATTCTAATAACTTATCTTCTAGTAGATTGTTAGGGATACTCGGGCAAACATTGGAAAGAATTATTCTTTTGTTGCGTGAAATTAGCGGTCTTATAGTAAATTCATGGTCAGATACAATTATTGATTTAACTTTGAATACTAGATCGTCAGCAACTTCTTTGGTGGACAAATAAACACACAGCCTGTTATTAGAGATCTTTGATGCAAACCGAATATGAGAAGGATTAGTTTTTCTTGCAAGGACTTCAATGAAGTCAACTGTCGGTGCATAATTAGCAGAGTCAATCACAATTGCATTTTCTTTCTTAGGAAACAGGGAACTATTACAAGCTTGAACATAACTCTTACTTGAAACAATACTTGGTTGTTGATTGGGATGGAGGACTTCCATGATGGTTACGATGTTGTTGCTCGGATGCCAAGCAGCAACACGATGGTCAGAAACATACGCACTTCGAGCTTCTCGGTGCGTGAAAATGAAGAGAACACTCACTAAAACACTGAACTTCACAAATCTAGGAAAACTCGTCACCCGAATTTGCACACAGTTAAGGAACAACTATTAACCACAAAAACAAAAAAAAAACTATAACAGCTTTCGTTCTTGACGCTTATCTAGAACGGCCACGGTCATAGCGCGCGAAGGAAGCACAGCGGAGCAGCGAACGTCCGCACACCGCCGAGTCTCAACAAGCACTGATCCAACCTTCTTTCTTTGACTTCATAGATAAATAAAGAGAAAAATCAGCTACTAACGAAGTTGGAAATATTAAATATTGAAAAATGATTGCTCCAGTGTAGTAGCAACTATTAGCACCGACAAACATATCTGTCTTGCAGATTCTGTTGACGAAATAACTACACCCTCTCTTCTTTCGATTCTAGCAAAGCGTGAACTCAAGAAAACACACACCGATAAAGCGTAGTTACATTAAATTAAAACGGTTATTTCACCAACAAGGTTAATAAACAAAAAAATTAAAAATTTTCACGAACTAAGATACTTTCAATCCCTTGGAAATCGTGTTAATGAGGGTTTACTGTATTATAATAGGAACTAAACGTACGTACACTTATCTTCAAAATCTTTCCTGAATTATTCCAATTTTTTGACTACAAGGAAAGTAGCAAAAGTACATGACCCCACTGTTATTCAATAGAAGAAATGTAATGAGGAAAATATGGACTAACTGTAAGTTGTCTGAGCTATGTATCACCACACAAAATAAATGGTTGACTCACATCCTGTCACAATCAATTGATCAATTCAATCCATTGAGTCACAGGATAATTACGTTTCTAACTCCTTTAGAATTGTGAAAACTCACATGACGCATTATTTCGCGCGTACACGCGCAAACTCACAATTCAGCTGGGGCCAACAGCGAATCTCTCGCTCCTCTTCCACTTTCACAGAGTAAACAAATTTTATTATAGAACAGAATATTCATGATTTATCACACATGTAACCATGTTTATCACGCATGTTGAAATTAGTCCTTGTAAGGTATTAAGTGATATATCTAAAAAAGTTTGATAGTAATAAAATTTAAAATCAACATTTTATTTCTTTTAAGGATGTTGCATCTTTTAGTCCAAGGACTTCAAAAAATTAGAAAAATCTTAATTAAGGCACTCTGTAAATAGATCGTTAACATTATTATAATTTATTATAAAACACAGCAAAATCAGATTTCATAAATGATTGAGAAAAATTGAAACCACGAGACGACGGTAGAAGCTAAGAGAATTTATTGTCCAATTTATTAAAATGGTTAGTTCTCATGTGCTATTCATTATTTAATCCGTTAATAATATGCTAAAGAAAGTGACAAAAATTAAATGAAATATCTATATGAAAGTTGTAAGAATAAGTTCATACTCACTTCAGCAACTCCATATGGAGTTCGTTTGGAACCTGGACATTGTGTTGCTGAGATATTGTAAATTTGCATAATTATTTAGAAAGCCTTGAGGATGGAATAAAAATATTCCGAAACGTCGGCAAACTAATGGTTTAATTTCTTTCCACTCACTTCGACCAAATCCCGTGAACTACATTAAGTTTCTTTAGTTATTGCTAAAGACCATACTTTCTCCTGAGCGTATTTTTAAGAGAGGATTGGTTTGAGAATGCTGCCCCCAGCAGGATCCCCCTTCACAGCTCTTCCCCTTCACTTGGCCAGTTCTACAATCTCTAGATCGCCGGCCCTCAATGACCAGGAAACGTTAGAAGCGCGCTCCCGAGCGTTTCTCGCCTCTATCAGGGAGCGGCAAAACCGTTCTGCTTCCTCCTGCTGACTGTGACGTCAAAGAAGGACATGATCACGAGCAGAAGACGTACGTTCGGATGCGTACCTTCTAGTTAAGGAAAAGCGATGGCTCCACGTTTTCGTGCGACCACCTGGTTCACGAAAATTAAAAATCTCTAAATGTCTCCACGGAAACATAATATCGGGAGAATGATACTCAAATTGTGTTCTATTCACATGATTATTTGAAAACGTTGTTTGAATGATTATCGCACAAAGTGAACACAAATGAAAAAAATTGTTTGAATAATTATCAACAACCTTAATAAAACAGCCTACCGTAAATTTGAGTTACTTTGTTAAAAATTTTGAGTTACTTTCTAAACTGGCCGGTCAGTTTTTATTTTATGGTCAGAAGACTTGCAAAATGTGAGGGTGCCTCTTTTCTAAACAGTTATATATTGTGAGAATTCGACTTTTTAATAACCTATTAGAAAGGGTACCCCCGGATAAGTTTGTTGTAAGTTCCCTAAAATCAAATGATATATGAGTAGTTAAACTATGATTCTAATATAAAAAAATTATTTTTGAAGGGTTTCTCCCTCCCCCTACTATGACACTCACCTCTCTATAGTTAAAAAGGTGTTCTTTTTATTTTTTGTCAACTTAACATTAACTTTTCTACTTCAAAAAAATATAATATCAAGAAATTAGTATTTTCTCAGCATCAAATTCAAATGAAAAAATAATTTTGAAAAAGTTAACAAACATTTTTTTAGAAGGCGGGAACAGTGACGAAAAAATCTCAAAAGTCTTCCTCTCAAAACACCGGTAGTTATAATTTTTTAAACGTTTTTTTGTTGCTGGGTTGTAATTAAAAATTATATTTTTACTCCTTGTCCACTCTGAATCCACTGTATCTAAATCAGCCAGTGTTTAACTCGCCACTGTGTGTCAGAACTGTTTTTCATTATTTTACTTTTATACCAAAAGCTTTCAAAAATGTTATTTAGAATAAATCAGACAACTTCATAAAAACATCCGATGTCTAGATATTACAAAGTACAAAATTTATCTGAAACACGCGAATACCCTTTCTTTTAATTTCCAGGTAGAAGTTCCACTGTAAGTTCTTCAGTGCGTTGGGGAGTCGAAGTATGGAGTTTTAAATAATTTTAAATATAATATATCTATATATATATATATAATATTTCGTTTATAAATTACATATTTTAAATGGAAATTATTGCTCACTATTTTAAAAATCAATTAATACTCCTTCCTCTTCCTGGAACATAGCATCCAAATTTATTCCGACTTGGCGGCCGAGTTTTGAGAGGCGCAGTTCGTCGGATTGGAGTCAGCCGGTTACCGGCCACCGACTGAGCTCGGGGACTCCGCCGATCACCGGCGACCGGGAGCCCGCAACCGGCTGCCACGGACGGCCGAGCACATGGTCTTTTTTTTCCCTTGACACTTTAGCTGCGAGTTATCCCTCCTCTTTTGCTCGCGAGCAGGAATTGTGAACCACCTTGCTCGCAATCATGGAGCTTAGGTCATCAAAAGAAGAGAGAGCAGTCAATTGTGCGACAATAGAGATTTTGCATAGTGTGAAGCTTCTTAATGTGTATCTCTTTTCAGAGTATTGGCCAACTCGATCTTGAATTGATGACGGAGCCCGCTATTTCAGTGGATTTGTCGGGTGTCTTATATCGAATGCTAATCCATCACACGTGCTTGCTATATGGAATTGTGGCAGAGTATGCAGCTAACTCTGTATTTCCATGATGCAACATCATGTTGGTGGCGTTCAACCGGAGTGTATGTGTATGTGTTTATATATATATATATATATATATATATATATATACTACTTATCTGTACGTATAATACTTTAGTTATATTTATTTAATAATATAATATGTTATGCTGGGTTATTTACAAACTCACTCTTATCGAAGGGAATGGGAATAGGATAAGGAAGGAGGTATCACGTGCGATCGGCAGTCCATTTTTTATAGTTCTGTATCGTTAGTACGTAACTACATTCTATAACAACCTACTAACATCGAACGTGTAGTGGAGTAATCCTCCTTTAATCTAGTCGGTTATCGTGAGTCGTAATCAGTCATTGCCTTTTATCCCTTCGGACAGGTCTCGGCGCCGTTAGATTGCCAGGTTTCCAGACGGCCACCTATCCACGAACCTGCGATGTCTGAAATTACTGATTGTGATTTCACGAAGCGTAGTTAAGCAATTCCGGTTGCGACGCCGGCTTCAGAATTCGTGTGGATTTGATCGGATGAAACTTTGGGAAGTTCAGATTGCCGGCTTCCAAAAGTCTCATCCTGTTACTTGTACTGTTGGGCCCCGCTATTTATTCGGCGTGGAAAAAATGCAACCTTCAGGACTAGGATGTTCCGGTGTATCCCATACTCGTACATGCAAGCATTCGCAGCTGGTATCGTATAGTACGCAATCTGTATCGCAAACCAGCACATGTATTTATGACAAATTTTCCTCGTGATAAGACAGATTCTCAGAGACTTCCGTTCGCCATATGGAAAGTCTTTTGTGTATAATAGTAATAATAATAATAATAATAATAATAATAATGATGATGAAATGATGATGATGTGTTTATTAATGGCGAGGCTCACGCCATAGGTCCCGCTCTTCCGCCTAACCACGATGATTGTATATGGGAGAAGCATTTGAGATTTCCTCTCCACATTTCCTCCCAGACTCAATTCCTCTCATCCTTGAGTACGACATCACAGGTCAATATAACTACAGAAATTACAAGAAAACTTCTAGAAATAAATTGTAAATTACGCCGTATACGGAGCAAACATGTCCTTTAGTGTTAATTGTAGGTTTCTCTCCCTGGCTCTCAGCTGGCAGAGACCCCCACCAGCACAGAAGAGGGTCGCGTCGCAATGCAACAGAAAAAGCTTTCTGTGGAAGTAAAAAACTATTATGGAACAACGTCAGAGATTTCACCTTCCCCATCAGCTTAGCATTATGGAACAACGTCAGAGAGACCTAAAAATAGATTTGAGAGGGTGAGGAGCAAAGGGATTTCGTACGTTGACATTATTCTCTATTGGTTTAGAAAACTGAATAGGAATGAGGGAGAGTTTGTCTTTATCCTTTATACAAAAAATAATTTTAGTTAACTTCCAGAAAATAAGTTTCTTTGCAATCTGCTCAAAACGAATTCTTCCGTTCTTTTCTCCACGAACAGCATTAATAAGCAGCTTGCCTTAGTGACTACAGTCGCTTATAATCCTTCGCAGTTTAAAAGCGATCTTAAATATTTTTTTAAGAACAAAGACGACAGATGGTATTCAGGATATTAACACAAATGTTGAAAAGTATTTCTACAATAATTTTATGATTTTGAGTAGTTGTTTTCTATAATAATTTTATGATGTGAATAGCATATTTTCTTGTTTCTTAATAAAAAGTAATGTTTTGCTTTGCAGAATTAAAATACGCAGTTTATGACAATTCACCAAAATTTCAAATTTTATCAGATACGAGCAAAGTTCTCGTAGGAATATTTGCACCTAATCCAATAATTAAAATTTGATTTTATCTGGATGTATTATTTGACCTACTTTTTATCAAGTTCGCCTGAGCATCGATTTGGAGGGAAAAACCAAAGGAGTGCTTTAATTCATTGCCAAAAAGAATTTTAAACATTTTTCAGATATTTTGTTTTTCCTCGAGCAGGACGAGGGGGGGGAGGACAATGAGAGGAAAAGGGAAGATTATAAAGGGACGTACTGAGCGAAGGACAGGAAGAAAGAACAAAAACTTATATGAAAGTGCATGTAATATTTTATAGTATGTATAGTAGGTGTGAGGGTTAAGGTGATTGATTGATTTGTGATTCCGGGCTACGACTGATCTCACGACATGTGTGGTAGTGCATGTGAGTGTAAGTAATGGGAGATGATAAGACAAGGAAGGGGAAAGAAAGATTGCGAGCCAACTGTGACCTGTTTGTGTGGGTACTGCTTCGGCATTGGTTTGGTATTGATGGGAGAAACCACAGAAAACTACCGCTCAGAGCAGCTAGAATTCTCCCCCAGACAGCGGCTGCATTCGATTTCAAGTGCGGGTAGCGGCGTGTGTGCTCGGCGTCGCATCCCCTCGCCGAGCGCGCAATCGATGCGCCACGTGCACCGACCGCATCCTCTCGGGGCGGGGCGCGGGGCGGCGCTGGCACAGCTGCTGTGCACGCGCATTCTTCCGGCGGGGCGCGGCCCAGCCACGCCCGCAGCTTGCGTATTTCGGCGCTGCGCGGCGCGCCTGGCGGGGCCTGCGCGCTGGGGGCGCGCCCGAAGGGTTGCGGCGGGGGGCGGCACGGCTCCAACCCCAACCCCCACCCCCCTCGCAGCGCAGAGCGGCAGCGGACGCCAGTCGCCCGCGACTCGAGCAACTGTCCGGTCGGCGGCAGCTGCGCGAGGCGAGGAGACTAGGCAGGCGGCACCCCCGCCGGCGTGGAGCCTGCCCCCTGCGACGCCCTGGCGGCGGGCCTGCAGCCCCAGCCCGCGCCCGCCATCCTGCTGCCCGGCAGGTGAGACGCGTGCACGTGGTCGCGAGCGCGAAGAAAGGGCAATGGGTTCCATTGGCATATGTGACTCTGCGATAGGATAGCAAGTCTTTATCAAGTTTTGTTCATATTTTTCTGGCAGGTTCTCAGTCTCAAAAGTACATAGATTGATCCCAAGGAAACGAAGGGAAGCAGCGCTAAATGAGAAATCTTCATTACAAAGGTGCTGAAATCTATTCCTTCATCTCTTTGGATTCCATTATAGATTTGATATTATATTCTACCGCCTTGTTATAAAGTTCGTTTCTCTGATGTCACGAATACATAGATAAAATGGGGGAACAAAGGGTCTTGTGAAACAATGGAAGCTCCATTAATATTCCATTTTTCTGGAGGGGGGGTAAATAGCAGCGTTTAAATTTGTCATATTGGTATTTTATTTGTAGTCTGTTAGCTGACGTGCGCCATCTAATGATAGAAAATTGCATTTTTTGTATTCATTTCATTTTAGTTAAAAACAAATTATTGCAGTAAACTTCTACTTCTGAATTATGACGTAATGCATTTGCATCAGCTTTTGTTTTGTTAGTAGAACTACTTTGGCAATTAAAACACTAGAATATTAGCGGCTCTCACATTTTAAAACTCGTGTAAACTTCATAGTCACAATATTAACTTTAATTATCTTAAATAACATTGGCCTATTTGAATTTTTACGAGTTACATTTGTTACATTACTTGTTACCTACCTAAACTGCAATCTAACGAAATACTAACAGCTGTAGATTAATTTTTTTCTTTCTTTCTGCAAAACCAAATTATTCTTTCAAAAATATAAAACTTCGACATTTGTACGAAGTCGTACAAACAGACAAAATACCTACTTGGTGTTCGAGAGAAATATTTTTTACTTGTCTTCATGATACCAGTCTGACGCAATTTGTTGTCAGTTTCCAGTTGCTGAGGAAATTTCATCTTCTGTTTCTAGTGCATGATAATTACTGGCGTCAAATCTCTTGGCATCGACCTCTATAGTCTTGAGTTTCTCAGCGATCGCGAGGGCGCATGCTGAGATAGTCGTTATTTCGCCTCAGCACATTGGAGGAACTATCCCTCTCATCCATTAATTTCAATTTTAATAATGAATTAATAAAAATTCATTATTAAAATGCAAAATTGAAACGTAGTCGGAACGTAAGTTTGAGTTGAAGTGCTAAAATACCTTTCGCATGTTAGATAGCGAAGAAAGAAACTTCAATTCCTGTACTGTATTGAGCCGCGAGCTCAGACATGTTCTTTTGTGTTGAGGCGCGCCAGTTTGCTTTCCGCATCGTGAACTGCATAGCTTATCAGGTTTCATTCAACACCGTCGGAGTTCTGGTATGTGGGAGTCGGATGCTGAAACTGTATACCTCGTCTTTTGATAACAATAAGTAGGACATTTGCCTTAAACAATGTAAAATGGAACAAAAGGAAATATAAATAATTTGCCATTGTTTATTACTATTAATGTTACGTCCGGAAGCACTTTTAAAGCTGCAGAAACCTATATGTAGTATTTTTGAAATTTTCTTATGCGGAAAACATAGAACTTAATTTTGAGATCTTGGAAGTGAGAGGAATCGAGAGTTCGCAAACATTTGAACAAGTTTCTGATAAAATTTTCAATAAATTTGAAAAGTTCAATAAAAATCGAAACATTAAAAGCTATAGTTTGTTATACCCGCGGAATCCGTATTTACCTTTCCTCCCCAGCTATAAGCTTCAAAGTCTGCTCCTTCTAAAATGAGATGGGTTTGAAATAATATCTGTAAGACACTTTCTGGAAAAGAATGCTGAAGATAATTTGGGGGCTTCTTCACAGAAATCCTCAACTTTAAATTTACATTATGAAGTAATGAAGGAACAAGGAGGATGATTGATGATTCCGGGCGCGTCAACTGCCAAGGTCATTAGTTCCGTAGTGCACGGTGTTTATCGTATGAGGTGGCGGTGATCTTCCCCTGTTGGATGGTGAGATCCGGCGCCGTCCTACCTGTCGCCTAGCAAGGTATCCTCAACCAAGTATCGCCAGGGGGCAACGTCCCTGCCGGCACAAGCTCCATGCTCCCGAGAAGTAACCTGGCATGTGTGGAAGAGTGTGGAAGGAAGTGGTGAAGATAAGACAAAGAAGGAGGAAAGATCGCACACGGTCAGTGGCCCATTTATTAAGGTATTGCTCCGGCATTCGCCTGGTGATTGGAGAAACCATGGAAAACTATCTATTGTGGCGTCATACAGATGTAATCAGTACAGACGAGCGTGGGTTGTAATAACAGCAGGTTTATTCACAATTTAGACCGTAGTCCACAAACTAATACAATTAACTAAATAGACCCCACTGCTAGGAGAGATATTTTCAACGGCTACCACACCGCAACATACTACCTAATGTTTCGCCGTGCGTAGTACCGCCCGCCCTGAGACCGACTACATGTCTCACCAGTCACGACAATAACTGTCGGCTTCTTGCGCCGAGTGCACGTTCGCACCTCTCACGGACGACCTACGCTGCTGCTGCCAGGATCACAAGATGGGCGAGCTATTGTTGTCACGGCCCTTAAATAGCCCTCGCGACTCGGCCCGCCGCCTCCATTGCCTCCGCCCTAACGACGCGCACACCCTGTCGGAAAAAAACCGTGCGTCATCGCTTCTGCCTTTGTCTACGCATCCGGTGCACACCACGCGCCATGTGCCCACGCAGTTTTAGCGACACGACGCTACACTATCATACAGCCGGTCGCTTGAATTCTCCTCCAGAGAGCGGCTGAATTTTACCGATTTAAGAAGTTAGTGCTTGAAAATCCTGCTACCGTCGGAACTCGAACCCTAGGACCTCTCGGTCGGAGGCACTGTAGTCACATCAGTTATTGCCCTGAACCATCTGTGCCGGTAGAAAGGAGGTAGAAATTATCTCAAGACAGAATGTAATGTTGATATGTTCCGACTTTTGAACAAAGTTTGTTTTCGTACTCCAATATCAAGGGAACTATTCAACGTTAAATAGTGCATTTTTTAAACACCTTTTTTTTCGGCAACTTTGCTGCAATGACCCCCCTGTATGTCAATTAAGAGAGAAAATTGATATTAGTTTCACTGAATATAGCGCAAAAAGTTGTTAAGTTAAACTTGTTTCATTCGACTAACGATGACTATGAAGGAAACATTTAAGTTGCGAAAATCTTAGTCGTACTGTACCGGGTTCACGGGGTCAAAACTGCTAAATCTCAAAAACTATTTCATTTATTAAGCTACAATTTCACTAACATTTCTTTGATGTGGGATTCCACATACACAATTTCATTAAGATCCAAGACTCCGGAGCCAAAATTAAACCATTTGACATGGAATGACCTAATACGCTACGTGAGAAGTACGAAATAGCAAAATAGGAACTTGCAACGATTTTCCAATGGTCATAATCTCTAAATCTCTTCCATTAATGCCCATTCTTCAGTTTTATTTGTCACGCACGCCCAATCGGCGAAGTTTAAGTGAAATCGGGAAGTTCTTATCACTAATTCCAGTATTTGAGTAAATGAATTGTGTTAAGTGTAAAATTGTCTTCTCTGAAATTTTGAAAGGTTGAATGTGATGCAACACCATAGTCTTCGACACAGCATCAGATGTGTTGTAAAGACAATGTCCGCATCTATTTTGGGCTCCAAGGCAAAATGTGATTCTATGTGGCGCCTTTAGTTGGCCCAACACGTCTTTAAAAGACAAAATAAAATACTGAAACAGAATGTTCTGAAAGATAAAATATTTAATATTTTGTTAGAAGCAGTCATTTCAACTAGACCATATGCGTTACGTCTTTAATATAAGTTATGTCGCTATTAAAATTAAATGCTGGTTTTTAATAAATTATAAAAGGTTTCAAGCGTTACCAAATCGTAAGTTATAATTTGTTAGTAAAATATTTGAAGATTGTTGAATTGTAGCAAATTTGCAGTAATTTAAATTATTACAAAAAATATAAAGTTCAATATTACAAACAATGTTTTTACCGAGATGACACACATTTCTGAATTTTGACTTCAACATTAATAGAACCTAAATGTAAATGTTGAGGTCCACGAATATTTTCTGATCAAATGATCCTAGGGTAAGAGTCCGACGGTGAGTGGATTTTCGACACAAGCTAGGTGGCTAGGTTAGTAAACCCGCTGGTGGAGAAGTCAAGCGTCTGACTGGTCTGATCGGTAGTTTTCCTTGTTTTCAGCGATCAATACTAGGCGAATGACGAAGTAGTGCCCTCACGGTCCACGGACCGCGCGCGATATTTTTTTCCTCTTCCTTGTCATATCCTCACCCATTATTCACACACACACACACACACACACACACACACACACACACACACACACACACACACACACACACACACACACACACACCACTACCACGCACAACGGGAGACCAGTCGGGACCTTAAGAGGTTGTCGTGACTTGCTCTGTGCCCTGCTGGTGGGAGATACCTGCTTGCGGGAAACCCCGCTAGCCGACGGGGGCCGCTAGCCAGCGGGGGAAGACTACAGACATCTCACGAAGAAAAAACATGCACCACACTTACGGGACTAATAACCTTAGCTGTCAATTCGCCCGCAATCACTAATGAATCGAACCAACACTAATTTTCTCCCGGGCGAGCATCGGTCGGACCCACTGGCTGACGACCGCTCCTCTAACGCGCCCAGCGCACGCGCTCTTTCGTACGTGTCCGATATAGTACAGACACGGAGATCAAGTGGATAGAAACAACATTCCAGTATTACAAAAGCTATATAATACATTTTGCGATAACGCAACATTCCGAAAGAAATACACATCAAGAGACTGCATAGCTGCTTACTCCATCGGTGGAGTAGCTGTTCTGCACGTTCACCATTTTGATGGATGGATTTCATTTATAGGAATAGAACTTACAGGAAAATCAATAGGGGCGTAACGTCAATGAATGTGGGCTATGTTATATACCTTGGCAATATCAACTATTTTTATTTTAAATTAATTGTGAATTGTCCTTTTGTTATTTTCTATTTATATTAATTTTGTTCCTTTCATATGTCAAACTTATCGCTTTGGGAATTCGATTCTTCACAAGGATGAACGACTCATTCTGAAATGTCGCCTTGCCTGTCCAGTGATGCACAGTGATTTATTTCCTCCAACGTGCTTATGAAATAGCTATTGTGTTACGAAACTTCAGTTTTATTCGGGGTGTGTAAAAGAACAAGATTAATTTATGAACATTGCAGTTTTATTTAAGTTTATTAACGTATTTTAATTCATATAGCAACTATATATTTGTAACCAATTTAGGTTAGGAATTGTGCTGGTTCAATGGAGCAAGGTATGCGCCCTTTCAATGCAAATTTGTGACGTGGAATGGCGAGCACAACGCTATCAGAGTGCGACTGTATAATTATGGAATCGTATTCGTCGTATTGGACATATTGAAAACAAGATGTTGGCCTATCCAGACTCTAACATTCTCCAAAAAAAATATGATTAAAGCAGACCCCCCTCCGCCAAAAAAAAACCTCTCAAAATTATTACGAACATTAAAAAATTCAGAAAAATTTTAATAACAAAATTAAGAGAAAGAATCGTGGATGTGCGGATGTATGAGGTGTCTAAAAACACTATGTAAGGGTCTAAAAAAACTAATTTGCTGATACATTCTCAAACAAAAGAAAGTGTAAATTTTCAAAATTTATTCTGTTTTAAATAATATTTACAAGGCTCTCAAGACTCATAGTAAGTATTTGTTCACTGGTGAATGAAGAATATTTAAGAGTTGTACATTATTTTCTCATTTCTCGCGTTACATATTCTAAGCCAAAAATCAGGATACGCTGCTGAAAATAAAAATGTTCTTTGTGAATGATTGTCAGAGATGTCAATAATTAATTGATCATATACGCATCAGGTGTCGATTTGAGTGATGTATAATTATGGATACGGCATTTTCTAGGCAGATGAACAAATGAAAGTTCGCGATTCTCTTGTACTTCCCCCAATGTGCTGCATAGAAATGTTAACGTTCACCCAAATATTGAAAACCTAAAATGTCCTAAAATTTGCATAATGGTGATAAAACAATTACGCACCTAAAAATTTGTCTGAGATTTCTCTTAGAAATAATATACTCTTATGATACCATTTTCTTAAAGACATGCCTGAAACTAGTATTTCTTTCCACGGCAATTGTGAAACGATGAATTTTATATTGTCAGCGTTACGGAAACGTTTTTTTCCTTTCAATGATAGATGAATGAAAGGGGAAACCAATCACACCATTTGCGAGTTTACAGACGAAAAGTTTTTGAAAAAATAATGCGTGAAAAATTGCGCGTATTTCACGCAAAATTACGCGAAAACTACTCGCATTATCGAAAAAATTGTCCATGCTTTCATTTAAGGATCTGTCTGTGAAGAACAGATTTCTTTCGCAAAAAAATTATCTATCTTTCCTACAAGTCTCTTAGACTGACTTCACCTGCACGTATAGAACGCAACGTATTATTTGATCACGAAAGACAACAGTTTCCACTTGGGAGCCATGTTAAGACACTGCGTTGTTACGGTAATCCGAGATAGGAAACAAGCATCAAAGAAGTGTTCTGGTATATGTAAACAGTTCCCGGCTAATTTATGGCTTTTCAAAAGGCAACCTTGCGAACTGGATGGATACTATCGCAACAGGTTCCGTCCTTTTTGTGTCGATTCCGCGGTTGCGATCGCTGTGGGTCGAGTTCTTGAACCTAGCGAGCGGAACGGAGGCGACCTTCCCGTGTTCATAAACGATGCAGAGAACCATTCTAAAGGTGCTCCGTATGAACCTTTTGCCGTTCTGAAGGCAATAGTCTCTATAAAACTTGCTATACTAAGTATTTGTTCCAATAACTGAATGCATAATAAATACGCCCGATTCGTTTTACCATTTTATTCTCATGGTTGAATTTTGTCAAAAGACTGATGAAATTTAATTTGCGAAACTTTCAGTAATACTGATACGCCTATTTCTAAAATACGGGTAAAAATGTTTATTTTAAATTTTCTATGCACACTTCATTTTAAAACTGGTGGACTATCGCGAAACCGCAATGGTCGAAACCCAACTGTGAACAAAACCTGACTTGTCTCCCATTTAAATAAACACTGAATAAAAAATTAGCAATTCTTTGATTCCGTAGTTTGAAATGGAAGAGAATTTACGTAATTAAACTTGGACGTTTTGGGAGGAAATAATCGAAGTCAAATTCATTAAATGTGTACTTTCTGAATAAGTTCTAAAGTGTCCTTCTTTATTAAAACAATAGGCCAAAATTCAAACGAATAATGGTTTTGGATATTCTCTGCACATAGAAACAAGAAAGCTAGTTTAGTAATTGGGAAAATATGAAATTATTCATTATGACGAATTAGTGACTGAAACAAATCACTCAATAAGTTCAAAACTCCCTCCAATCGCTAACAAACAAGCACTAACTTGCTTGGGAACATTTTCTGTATCCAGATTTGAAGTTTCATGTGAATCGCTTCCTCGAGGTTTCTTAGCAATATCGAGATTAGGAAGGTTGTTCGCAAAAACTCTACTTTCGAGGTATCCCCAAATGGTGACAAATCATGCGAACAAGGAAGCCACAAACCTCGTGAAATTATTCTATTCTCAAAAAACTCTTCCAGAAATTGCATTGTCAGCTTGACAGTACGTGATGTGTCGTCATACGCGCTGAAAACCGCAATTTATCTCATCCTTTATAGAAATGGATACAAAATTTCACAATATATTCTGATACGTATCCATCGTTGTTCATTTAAAAAACAACGGACCAATTATTCTTCGTTCAGTAATAGCACACCGTTCTCCAATCTTTTTTAATTCAATAGTGTGTCAACTCTTTCTGTGGTCTCTCAGTATTCCGAATTCTACAGCTTTTCTGGCTAACATATCTAACCAGATGAATCAAGCCTCGACACAAACTTTTTATCAAATGCCTCAAGACCATCGATAACAAATCGTCGTAGCATATTGCAATAATTCACGCCAGAAGCAAATTTATGAACCTTCAGCTACTGAGATGGCCGCTGTTTCAATGTTTGGCGGGACGATAGACTGCCCGAGCGCCGATGTTTCGCGGGACGATAGACTGCCCGAGCGCCGATGTTTGGCGGGCGATAGCTGCCCGAGCGCCGATGTTTGGCGGGACGATAGACTGCCCGAGGCCGATGTTTGCCGATGTTTGGCGGGACGATAGACTGCCCGAGCGCCGATGTTTGGCGGGACGATAGACTGCCCGAGCGCCGATGTTTGGCGGGACGATAGACTGCCCGAGCGCCGATGTTTGGCGGGACGATAGACTGCCCGAGCGCCGATGTTTGGCGGGACGATAGACTGCCCGAGCGCCGATGTTTGGCGGGACGATAGACTGCCGAGCGCCGATGTTGGCGGGACGATAGACTGCCCGAGCGCCGATGTTTGGCGGGACGATAGACTGCCCGAGCGCCGATGTTTGGCGGGACGATAGACTGCCCGAGCGCCGATGTTTGGCGGGACGATAGACTGCCCGAGCGCCGATGTTTGGCGGGACGATAGACTGCCCGAGCGCCGATGTTTGGCGGGACGATAGACTGCCCGAGCGCCGATGTTTGGCGGGACGATAGACTGCCCGAGCGCCGATGTTTGGCGGGACGATAGACTGCCCGAGCGCCGATGTTTGGCGGGACGATAGACTGCCCGAGCGCCGATGTTTGGCGGGACGATAGACTGCAGGAGCGACGCCTGGGAGGTTGATATTGTAGGAGCGGTAACTTGGCGGGGGTGTTGGACTTCCGGAGAGACAACTTGGAGGTGATGGAATCTTAATGCAATCAGCCAGAAGGATAGTCGAACTGTTGCGGCTGATGTCAACATATGAATGTTTCATGTATAAATGCAATGTCCTTTATACGAGACATAGCGGGAAATAAATAACGACATTTCGACATTTTTTTATTAAAGTTCATGAACACGTGAAAATGCTCTTAACCATTTTCTTTCTTTCTTTTTTTTTTTCATATTGAAAATTACTTTTAAAATTTGCAAGAGTCAGGAGACATAACTATCTCAGGCCGTGAAAAAATATTTTTATTTCGAGAGCGGCGTCCTCCATAAAACTAGCTTTTAATACGGATGTGGTTTTTGAGCGTTCTTACAGTTCATACTTTTCAAAACAATTTTGAGAAACGTAAGAGTATTTGTCACTCGCTCCTTGAAGTAGCAAACTGTACAACAACGCGTTAATACAATGTAATAATTGATCGGCGAGGAAAAGGGCCTTCCAGCCGCTGTTGTAGCAATATTTAATACATTACATCTTGGTGCAATGGCGAACTAGAGGACAGATTTCGTTATGACGATACTCTGAGGCTGATAGACAAAGGCGACAAGTAATTATCCTGGATTAAAAGTCTAGGACGAATAGTTCGAGTTGTGCGCAATTGTGTTGTAATAATCTGGTTTATAAGTCAGAATCTTCAAACTTCTATTTATCTAAAATCAACTAGATGTAGAACTCGGGTGAAATTATCTACTGCCAGAAGAACACATGCAGGAATTTGTGTCAATGTTTTTTACAAACTGTCAAAAGTTATATCTTTCTTTAGCGTATGATATACTATACAAAGGATTATAAAGCTTAAAAATACGATAATTTGTAATTAAATTCAAAATTCCAAAAATTACTGGGTGCCTCAACAAGGTGTGCAAAAGTATAGTAAACACTAATATAAATCTTCAGAAATAAGCAGTCATTTTCAAAGTATATTTCATATTAAGTGGTTTTAAAGGCAGAAAAGGATAAAAATATTTCTTAAACTACAACCCAGCAACCGAAAAACTGGAAAAGTGCACAACTAGGAGTGTCTCCTCAGCAAGAAATGTTTCTGCTTTGGAGTTGGTTCCGAGAGAATACCAAAATAATATTTCTTTGATAGTGTAAATTATTTTCATAGTTTTCGTTTTTTGTTTTTTTCTTCGATTAGAAAAGTTTATTTCATATCTGCAAAAAAAAATCAAATTGAGGAAAACTCTTCGGGTTGTAGAGGGTAAGAAACCTTTGAAAAGTCTTATTTTTATGTTCTTCATTGTTTAACTACCCATCTATTAGATTTTAGAGATATTTTACCATCTTTTCCGGGCTACCCTTTAGGTCATGTAAATACTTAGATATTCAAATAAGTACGTTACTTAGTAAAGAAAATGTTCTACATAACATTGCAGTATTAGGGAAATAAAAGTTAAAACTTATTTCACACTTGTTTCCGATATTTAGATCCAAATTGCACGTCTCTCTGCACCAAATACGGAATGCTTAATCGGATCTGATTTTTCCCGGCGAAGTGTGGAGAGTTCCAAAACTAGAAATATGTGCATTTGTACAGGTTTTATTTTTCTAAGAAAAAATCGCGTAGTTGTTGCTCCCTTTAATTACAGATTAAATGGAGGTAAAAGTAAAATTACACAGAACGCATAAAATCGTTTCTTAAAGGTAATCCTGATGTTTCTACCTATGGTATTTCATATTACAGATTGTTTTCGTACCATGAAAGTTTCAGGAGTGAACTAATAAATGCAGTAAACTAGGAAAAAGTAAAACATTTTCACTGCATAAGGAAGATTTTGGAAGGGAGGAAAAACGTTTCTTTTCCTTAATGGATTACAAGTGGCGTAATTTTAGTTTGCATTCAATCTAATAAATCATTGTATGTTTTAGAACAGAATAGACTGCGGTAACTTGGTTTCATTATTCAAACCTTATTTTGTAATATTGATAGACTGTTACTTTCTAATTTAGTGCTCATGGGAGAGGTCAACATCTAGAAATTCCTACGATTTCCCGTTACGAATCAAGTAGGAGTTTCCTCCTAGGAAGGGGTATTCGAAAACGATAAGATCATTGTGTACGAGCCACATCGCACTTTACTCCTTAGTTTTCTGATTCGTTGGAGGGTAACGTCCTCGCTTCACTAACCAAAATACTACGACGGCCTTCGCCTCCAAGGCGAGGACGCACTACATTAATGACAAAGAGAACGGCACTTAGAAGAGTAAGGTCGCTTAAGTACGCCAGGTATCATACAGGATAGAGGGACGAATCTTTTGTAAACAAAGAAGTTTTGACTTCCAGATACAAAGCCATGAATGCAGTGGCGTACTCTTTGTTGTTCACCCATTGTCTTCGGCATAAGATACCCTACGAGCTAGTAACATTGACCCACAAACTGAATGAGAAGCTTGCAAAAAGACTTTGTACGCAAAGATTTAAAAGTCATGGCCGCGTTAAATAAAACAGAAAATTGTGTTTAGTATTGACCTTGAAATACTGTCTGAAAAAATTCACCTCTTGATGTGTTACCTTGAAATTGCTACCAAAACAAAGAACAATCAAAGATTCAATAAAGTAAACTAGAACACTATCATAAGAAACAGAACCTCAACCTCCAGACCAGTCGAAAACCTCTAGTATTCAGACTAACGGGCAGTGAAAGTGACTAAAGAAATTACTATTTGGTAAAGAAACTTGCATCCCTGTTAATGTCGGTACGGTTGGTATTAAAAAAGTTCGTGCAATGAACAGATACGCAGTTTTTCTGACAGGTTATTTGTGTAACTTCCAATGATTTGAACATAAATATATCCGCAGCTCTGAAAGAGCATAGAAAACACGCGCGAAGTATCTTTTTTGCTAGTTCAAATATAAATGGATGAATTATAGTTCGTTGATCGCATATTTAGTGATCACCTTCAAACGTTTTGCTTTCACTCCTGATATTAACGACCAGTTATCTGCATTCTTAGAGTGAAAGGCGAAATACCAATAGGATACGAAAACGAAATAGTATTAGGTACCGCTTCAAACTTTGTAGAGAAGTACATGCTCAAGAAACAATAAATTAGATTAGACGTGTGAGCATGCTAGTCGGTCAAGCTAAAATGTTTACTCTTTCCAACCTAACATTCCATCTTAATTATTTTTATTTTTTTTTTATTATTACACAAAACCTTTAACCTCTTATCAAATCCTTGGAAATTTCATTAAAAATATTATTAAAACTTACATAAAAATACATAAACTTCCCTCTGTTATTAACTTTAAATCTCCTCTGCCTATACATACTGCTAAACTAATATATATTATAACCATTCGTCTCACACTAATGTATGCCTGTCCTGTCTGGTTCAATGCACCCAAATCTCACATTAATAAAAATTCAGATACTCCAAAATAAATTCATCCGTAAATTTCTTCATGCTCCTTGGTACATTCCTAATACAAAATGAACTAAAAATTGATAGTATTCACACTTCAATAAATTCACAGCCAGAAATTCTTCAACTCCTTAGACGATTTGCAACACACACACACATACTTTTAATTTAAGTCAAACATCAATTTCCTGGACGAATACTTTCAAGAATTCCGAAAGATGAATTCCATCCCCAATAAACTACATTATATTGATTACCTTCCTCCCTCTTAAAAAACTTTTTTTAAAATATCTAATCACAATTTTTTAGTCCAACGTAATTTATATTTCTAACGTAATATTGTTAATAATCACTACCTCAAGTTCCCTATGAGATCCAAATCTTCAGTGAAGTGAATTTGCAATGTCATAACCCTTGAAAGACTTTCATGTCGAACAGGCAGAAATAAAGTTTTAAAAAGAGCATTCAAGTCGGAACTACTTTGCTATACGGTAATCATTCACCTCTCATCAAACACAACTACGAGCACAAGGACCGTCACGGACCCCCAACGGTTGGGTTGAGTACTGCCTAGATATGTATTTGTAAGCTCGTACATTTTTTTTTTTTTTTTTTTTTTTTTTAGAATATGTGAAAATGTATTCAACCTATTATCTGGCTACTTTTGTACTCAACCAAATAGAAAGAATATAGATTGTGGCTCTTGAATTTGTAAATTCTGTGCATACCTGCAAAATTCCGTGGTATTATACATGCGCTTACTTTTCTCCCACAGATACCGACTAGCTGCAACCTCACGAATTGCGTATAATCGCTTAAAGACGTCAGAACCACAAAATACAATCCACATAATTCTCCTAATTGACAAAGTTTGGCAAAGATTGTGTTCATCTAATTCTTCAAAGTTTGTAGATTATTATTATTATTATTATTATTATTATTTATTATTATTATTTATTATTATTATTATTTATTATTATTATTTATTATTATTTATTATTATTAATTATTATTATTTATTATTATTATTATTATTATTTATTATTATTATTATTATTATTATTATTATTGAAATGGTATCTCTCCAATATTAATATTTTAGGTGCAATATTCTAGAAAATGACTAAAAGTACATGGTTTTTAATTTAACAAGGGGCCTAAATGTTGCATTCCAGAATGGTTTATAAGAAGTGTAACAATTCAGAGCACAAGAAATTGTTAGTACAAGAGTGTGGACTTACAAAGATTAATTTCTTGAAATTCTCTTCTTGAAGTACACTTTTCTTCACATCTCAATGCACACACACATTTTGCCACAACTCTCTCCTTACTTACTTCTCAGTGCTTCAATTTATTCGGTCTTTCTTACCTTCCATAAAGATAAGGATGGAATGATGATCGAATGACGGAATGTGAGGCAGGGGCCATGGGCTCACAGCCAAGAGATTTCTTAGAACCCTTGCATCCCATGCAGATCGAACCCCGATCCTAACCATTGTAGGAGAGCAGTCTGGCCTCTTAGAGTTCTCTAAGGCCCGAACAGACGTTCACTAAAACTTCCGCAAAACAAACGTCATGAAGGAAAAGTAAATTGTTTTTCCAGCTTCTCTTAGACATTTCACTTAATGGAATATTATTTAGTTTATTTAAAGATTACGTATTGTAATATGCTAAATAAACATTTCACTAAAATATATAGTTACGTTTTGTGGAATATTCCTGTTCAATGGCGCACCATTAAACGTTGATGTTACAGAAGATGGCGCACTTTCAACCCTAGTGACCCTAGTGCAAATATCAGTTTTATGCTTACTTGAAGTCAACGATCATATATTATACCGGGTGTCCCACCAACTTTGGACCACCCCTACAACTTATGAACGGTTCAGGATATCGAAATGCAGTTTTCGCTGAACAATGCGGAATCATTAGGCAAGTAATACGACGTAGAGAAATTGTCTTTTTTTTTTTTTTCGAGAAATTAAATCATTTTTTAATTTTTTTTAAATGGAACTATATTTTGTTCTCACCAGCAATGGATTGATAATGGAAATAGGAATAAAATGATGTATCACATGTTAGTATTTTGATAGTAATTTCAGTATAAAATTAGATTTTCTGGCATGAGATTTTCAAGTAAACGGGCAACTTTTGCAACAGTCGCCGTTGGGGGAAGGTGGCCTTCGCGGCGTAGAGACTGTTTTGTGGAGAGAGGAGTCAGAGAGGGTGGCCGTGCGGGATAAAGGCGTAAATGCAGCAATTCATGGTCTCGACACGGAAAACATATGAACAAACATAAATTTTAATGATCATAATATTTTTTTCCCATTTGTTCATCTGAATCGACCTTTTCTTCTTTTGAAATTCCAAATCAACAATAATCGAAAAGAACAATATAAACAAATATTGTAGCGAAAACGATAAGTATAAAGGTAATTTTCAAACTTACAAGAATGGAGCTCAGTGCAGAAACAAGCCATCATTTTAAAACATGGAATGCGAATGAATGAGTAAAGATTTTCATTGTAATATCTCGATTAATTCATCAAATAATAAACATTTTCTCTTATTTACTGTTAATAACCTTCCTATTTAATCACGTACCAAAAGAACAAAGCAATACAAATTTTGAAATACTCCTGACAGTTCTATCAGTGCAAATTCACCAAGCTTTAACAAAAATGCATATCTGCAGTCGCGACTGTTAATTCTGATTAGTGTTTCTCACTTCATAGCGCCACATGCTGGCACGAACTTGAAAATGCACGGCAGAAGACGTAAGTGCACGGTTTTTCCATTTATGAACAGCAGTCGCAGGGTTGCAAAGTGAAAGAGTTATTATTTTAATTAAAAATGACATTTACCAATCTTATGGTGGTTGGCTTCTTGTTCAGTTTGAAAATTATATTTATTATCTTCTTCCTGACGCTAACACTTTTTAAATTGTTCTTTGGAACGATTGATGTTTCGAAATTTCACTAGAAGACCAAGTTAAATCCAGATAAATGAATTGGAAAAATCTCCCATTTTGATCGTTAAAATTGGTATTTCTTAGTGTGACGTCTGTCTACATCAAGGATTGCTGCAGTTATTCCCAAGTGCCACCCCTCTACCGCTCCTCTCCACGCAACTCATGACGCCGCGAAGGCCACCTTCCCCGAAGACGAAAGTTGCAAGGGCTGCTACACGATTGCCCGTTTAATTCAAAATCACATGTCAGAAAGTCTAAAATTAGACTTAACTTACCATCAAAATATGAGCATACGATACATCATTTTAATCCTCTTTTCATGGTCTATCCATTGATTGTGAGAAAAATATATAGTTCCATATAAAAAATCGAAGAATATTAAATTTCTCGAAAACTAAATACATTATAGACAATTTCTCTACGGCATGCTACATACCCCACTATTCCGCATAGTTCAGCAAAAACTGCATTTCGATATCCTGAGCCGTTTAGAAGTTATGGGGGTGGTTCATAGTTGATGGGACATTCTGTATTATAGTTTGATTTCAATTTTTTTTTCAAATTTAAAATTGAATTGCCCGATTTTAAAGATTGAAGTACACCTGAAAATGATAAAGGAATCGCGAAAAAGATAGATGAGAGCAGCAAACTTCAGCATTTCCATCCTAGTAGAGGCATCATCCGTCTCGGGACCCTGACCTGGTGTGGAAAACCCGCCGACGTCAGTCCTCAGCCCTAGACTTTCCGGTCTACAAAACTTTGACTGCGGATTACAATCACAAGCGTACCTATTGTTGCAGTTAAAAATTAATTTCCTATAACTTCGGTGCCCAATAATAGATAAATCTAAAAACGTCATATTGCAAAAGAACATTTTTAATCTGAGCGGAAACATTCCTTTCATGGATTAACACAATGTTCTGATTGGGTATGTGTACTCTAAGCTGTATGTAGTATGTCTACTCTAGGCTGTGTCTGTCTTGTAAACTATCTTTATGCATTTTTTTTTGTGAAAATATACCATTTTGTAAACAAATTTCCTTATTTAACTCAGTTTTGTTGAGACGGGCACTTTTTTGTTTAACAACGAAATATACATTTAGTACAGAATAATTAAATCCCGACTATTTTTGTTTTTAGACGAAGCCTCGTGGACGTGCGTCGAAATAGCATTTACGCTTATAGTCCCCTTCCTTGCGTCCTGCACGTGCAAGGCCTGGCGTCGGTCGTCCTGCCCGTCTAAAGCCGAAGGTCGC
Source organism: Teleogryllus oceanicus (assembly GCA_964035755.1). Lineage (NCBI taxonomy): Eukaryota > Metazoa > Arthropoda > Insecta > Orthoptera > Gryllidae > Teleogryllus > Teleogryllus oceanicus. The sequence goes on along the minus strand of CAXIVR010000003.1, from coordinate 138,577,447 downwards.
GAGGTGGGGGGGGGGGGGCATTACGTGAACATTAAATCAAGGGGCCATGACGTGTTACTCTTGCACCCGTTTGATCTCTGTGCTGCGCAGCATCGTAAATGCAGTTACAAAAGTATGTTTTAATGTTGAGGTAGATAACAAAGTAGAACTCCCACCAGGAATCCTACAATGTATGTTAACGGCCAGAGGCTTAAAGAAATATTGTAATAAAGTTGCTTAAATTTATAATAAGTTTATAACTATTGTTCGAATAAATGTAAAAATCAAAAGGATACCAATACTGGCTTTTTTAATGTGAATACCCCAGTAGGTCTTGTTTGATGCCAATTTATTGACTTTTTTTGAATAAGGAAATCTTAATAAATATCAATCATCTAATTGAAATTTATTGAAAATTGAAATATAACATTAACAAAAAAAAATGATTTTAAAACATAACGTTAAGCATCAATACATTTTTATTCTCACGACAGTTTTATTTTATTGAAGGTAGCTTGAAAAAAAAATACGTACATGGGGCCGAAGAAAGTTATACTGGATGAAACTCAACTCGACCGACCAACCTCAGGAAGCTTCATCCAAGTTGTTCTACAACCAAAACGAGAAAATGCTTGGTTATCAGGAGGTGGCTCAGAACGACCTTCAGGACCCCGTTGTGACTTGCAGACTTGCTCTTCATGAGCGCAGCTCATCTGGTTGCGCAGTGATGCAGCGCGTGGAAATCGATGGGCGATTCCAGCCATGGGCGATTCGCTCCTGATATTGAGCTTGCTGACGGGATGGGAATTTCGAAAAAACCGAAAACTGGAAGCGCATCTAAATAAAAGCACAATGTATCAGAAATGCGGCCGTGAGGTGTCCGGGGTACTTGGCACATATCAAGCTCCTGTCAAGTGAAAAGAGCTGCAGGCAAGGACTCTGGCCCTGCGAGAGGCGGGTAGTACTTTAAAAAAAGCCAGAGGGGGCGACGAGAGCTCAGCGAGATTATATTCTTATTCATAAACTTTTTAGCCCTCAGACGGCCGAGCTATGTCGAATACGTCACTTACCTTGGTTTATTATAAACTATTATAAACGACATTTTCTGTTGCAAGAAATCGTCCATAAAAGGGCCTTTTTCGGAACAAATGACGACGTATTAGATTTTACGGCACGAATGATTGCGTCATCACACATGCAGCCAATCGCAATGAGAGATTCTTGGGGAGGTAGCGAAAAACGGAACAGCCGACCACCTTTTTCTCGCGCAATATCAAATACCCGAGATGTCACAAAGTTGTTTCGCAAAATTAACTTTGATTCTCTTAAAAATTCATAATGCTGTTGTACAAAAAAATAGCGTATGCCACTCGTTTATAATGTTGCTTTATTGCATTCGTAAATTTGAAAATACGCTCCTCGCGTCGCTCGTTTTCTAAATATTTATTCATGGAATAAATCTTAAACTAATTGCATAACGTAATATTATAAAAGTGCATAACTATGAAACCCGAGAATCGCATCTGTAGCAAACGAGAGCACGGAGCCCAGAGCAAAAGTTCAGATACCGCGCATCACATAGAAAAGTGATACAACTCAAAAACGGCGATTTCGATTAAATAATACTTCATTGAAAAGCAAATTTTGCTTTCGTTTATGACCTTTTCTGAATAGGGTGCGTTTTTGAGTTGTCAATTTTCTTAGTGAAGTGCGATTTCTTGGTGTGCACAGACTTTCACATGACTGGGGTGCCTTAAAGTTCGACCACCAAAACTCAAATTTTCGTTTATAATACAAATTTTCCAAGTCAGCTTCCGACATAACTCCATTATTGAATATTCTCGTACAGTAACTCCTGGGCTTATGAAGCAACGTGTGGCCTTCCACAAATTCTCTGTGCGATATGTGGTTATGTGTACGGTATATGGAGCAAATTTGTTACGACCACGTCCGTCCTATCAACTCAACGCCATTGTTTGCTCAAGTTCCATAAAATTAGGAGTCATCCGTGAAGTTAGGGGAAGGAGTCTGAGGCACCGTTATGCAGCGGTACATAGGGGTTTATGTTTATATATAACATATATAAACATAACAATAATAGGGTTGTTATTAGTTTGTTACGTAACACTTTTTTTTATATTTTTCAACATTTGCTGAAATCATTCCATTTTCAGTCTTATACTAAAACACTGAAATATTAACTAATTCATTTTTTATAAAAACAAATTAAATTTATTATTTTTATATCGTTAATTAAACAATAAATCGAAATATTTTTGGTCAATTTTTTATTGGAAAGTTCGTTGTTGGAAGCATTACGTAATTATTTGTCTGGGGGGGGGGGGAGTCGAGCGCACGCTACGAAGAGGAGAGAGGGTATTCACAATACTCCAAATTTGCGGTACGCCATCGACGGCCCCTTATCAAAAGATTTTCAGAGTAAGACAAGTTAGAGAATTAACGATTCCCGTATGTTACCCCGAGATTTGGCGACTCGGACGCGATTTTTTAAAAAATTTTTAATGATCTGGAGCCGTGAAAGATAAGTGGTAAATGGAAAAGACGAGACTGAGTCAGTTGCGGATCCGGGGTGGAGGGGCATGCCCTCCCTCAAAAGGCTAGTTTTCCGTTTATCTTCATTTATTAGGCCAAATTGTTTTAAATATTTATTTATATTACAATTATGTAATTATTTAAAAAACAATATTGCATAGTATCATACATACACTACAAAATAATATACTTGTGGGAATTCTGATTGGATGTTGTTGACGTTCTTATAAGAAGAAATTAGAGGTCATCTTCGTCAACATATCAGCTTAATAAAGCTGATATGTTGACGAAGATGACCTCTTTTATTTCTTCTTAAAATAATATACAATATAACAAATGTTTATTATTTAACAAAAATCGTTGATGCCCCCTCCCCCCTAAATGATCGGCTGGATCCGCAGCTGGAGAGAGCAAAAATAGATGATGCCAGTCAATCTTGCAAAAAGTGTGGTGATATAGGTACTAAAAGGCACTCAACAGTTTCTCAATGTCCCTCTTCTGTATTAGGGTGATAAGGATATATAAAACAATTTTCAGGGTGTTTGGAAGGTATAAAGAATCACCAGAGACAATTCGAAGAGAATTTGTTTACGCGAAGAACGTAAAGTCTACATTGTAGGGACACAATTCAAATGGTTACCTTATCAACCTTATTAAAATTATGTATTGAATATAAAAGCTGTAATTACGAGATTGGTCGAATAAACAATTAAAATTCAGTTTGCGAACGTTTCGGTATATTTTCATTCCTTCACCAGGGCTAATGTACAAACAAAAAACATGAAGACATCAATATAAACTACATACACTACGTTTTCTATTCAACAAAATCAAATATCAATACAATAATACATATATGCTTAACAAACAAAACGAAAAGTGATCTACGGTCGAGTAAATTTTACAGTCAGCATCGTACTTGTATGCAGCCTCCAACCCAATTCCACATGGGCCCATCCCGCATCACGTCTGAATCGGGAAAAGGTCCCTAAGCAAATGAATGAGATATAGTTGTAGGTTAATAGTAGCCTTAATTATTTATTCGATCAATCCCGTGAATTACATCCCTTATTTCATTATGGTCGTGAATGCTACAAAGGTACTGCATATATCCGAAAAATAACACGCTGAAACCAGTAATAAGATACTTCGCTTCGTCTGAAAGCAACCATGAAGATGTTTATAGTCTATAATATGATAATCTACGATTATCTCAGTACAAGTGTGGTAGTAGTGCATTAACTTCATTATCTAGCAGATTATATGTATTGGTAGAGTATTGAAACTTCAAGCCAACGAAGTTACGTAATTTATGTTTCGGATATACTCCTATCCCCTAAGGAAAAATATTTTCTTTAAAGGTATCCATTTCCTTAAAGTACCGGATTTTTGACAATTTGTGTTACACTTACGCTTAATACGAAAAATGGCTAGCAAAAGGTAAATGGTGCACACTTAGTTCAGAAAAATTTATTATTTGAAGACGATGCCGTGGAGATGCAAATTGGGAAAAAGGTGCAAGAACTGCAGATCTGATCGGAAGAGACTAAATCCGGGAGAAAAACAAATTCCAAAAAGTTCGACGCAGCATTATTTAATAAATGTTTATACCTACGTAATTCGTACTGCAATTGTAGTACAGAGTAACCGTTCGAAATCAGCGCGACTATAACATTCTCCATCAGCCCACACAGCTTCTGTGTACGAATGTCGACAAACCTAAAGGCGAAAGACTTTTTCACGCGGTTCAAATTGCATCAGAAAAAGAAGTAACATGTATAGTTCTCCTTCAAAATGGCCAATTTTTGAAATTTTTATATTTTTGGCCCCGGTGAATAAGCTGAGAAATCACAAAAATCTAATTTTACAGGGGAGCAAAACTCAACTTGAAACTAATGCTATAAGGAATTAATGATATTCAACAGAAACCTAGACAAAAATAGTTTTGTTTGAATATCACTTTCGTTTGAATATCATTAATCCCTTTAATTCATTTAAACGTGGTTTTTTGCTCTCTTGTAAAATTAAGAGTTCATGACTTATCAGCTTATTCACTGGGATCAAAGATATTTCTACCTACAATACAAACATAAAACATACTTAAAATTCTAAGCAGAGGAAACCCTTCCTCCACGTCGCGTCCTTGCGGCACGAATCTCGCCGACATTCGCCACAGTGTGCGCACGTGTGGTCGACAGGAGACACAAGAGTTGCTTCCCTGTCCGCGGTTAACCGGACACGCTGCATCCGCTTCGACCGTGCCGAACCCAGTCGCGCCGCGCAGACGCGTGGGATCACGTGTCGCGGAGGGGGGCGGGGCGGGGCGGGTGGTCACGTGTCGCCTCGCGGTCGCTGCCTCCGCCGCGCCGCGCCGCCGTGCCTCACTGCCCTCGTAATTCAAAGCCCGCGCTGCATCGGCCGTCCCTGGTCATCAGGCTCAATTGACGGTACAGTCGCAGCTTCTTCGTGGACCCCGCGGCCCTTTCGCCCCCTCTTCTAGGGACTGATCGTCCAAATTGCTGCTTGGAGGACATGCGCGTTTAATGGCGAGTGAAGGTATCAGATATCCAGATGACATTCAATTCTTCGAACACAACGAGCAGCAACTGCAAAACTTTAATAAATCTACCAATGAACAAGGCAATATATTTACGGCAATTTTGTCGTTTTAAATCGATAATGATGTGAACTCCCCTTCAGTGGGGACTTCTGAATTTTTATTTATTTAGTAACTTCAAAAATAGCAAGAACCGTATGACGTGTGGAAGTGGGGGGGAAAAAAGCTACATTTGGAATTCAGTAGCAAGGCAATATACTAAGAATTTGTTCAATAGATAAAACTAATTGAGCATAAAATCCTATTGAAATGGGACATTCACTCATCAGGCATTGTTAGACAATTTGTTTTTTCTAATATATTACTTAAAGTAAATTATACATTCCTATTATTATAAAATATTATTTTGGTATTCGATAGTCGGTTAAGTTTATTTGATGGATATATTCAAATATACACAGTCAATTAAACTATATATTTAATGTGCCAATATTCTATACGGTTTTACAGAGTACTCTCGATTACGATAGAGGGAAAATCCATTTTGATATCAATATTTTATCTATCCAGCTTAGTTATCGAACTATGTTTGTGGGTAAGGAATCTAAAATCGAAACGATTATAGGAGTTACAGAATTAAAGTTGACTTTCCCTATATCCTTCTCTCTAGTTCTGTTTGTTTATGGGATGCCGAATTGCGAGTGGGAAATGCTTATTCTTGTGTAATTATCAACGTAGTTATCTGCGTGTTGTCAGTGTAATCGAATTAATGGTAATTTCGTGTCTCGGATATTTGTGGCGACTTCATTATCGCTGTGTCAAAGTGAGGGGGAAAATGAACTTTTAAAGAAATTAGGAAAAATACCGTTAAAAGATATTTTACGAAATAAATTAAAAAACAAGGACTCATAGATTCGCAAGGTTTAAAATATTTGAATAATTTCAATAACTCGCAAATTAAAAGAAAATGTTCATAAATGAGAACATAGTTGCATACGATGGAAGTTTTAAAACCTCAGAAATCAAGTCAATTCATATTGTATTGAAGTGTATGAAATCGATTAAGTTGTAGTGTTTTCAATTAAAAGGAGTGCAAACTTACGTTTACCAACTTGTTGACCGTGACATTAATACCCTACAACATAAGACCAGAACATGGGAAAGTGGTCATGTTCCTTTATGCGTTTCCAAGCCCGAGGCAAACGCTCGTTCGACATGGCAACGTCACCTTACGGCCACTTAGCTTCTGAGCTAAAACGAAACAACACAAGTTATTGCTTTTGGCGACAAAGTAAATGCGTAGCTACCGTTAGAAGAGGAAATGTGCACGGTAACTTATTATTACTCTTCAAATACTTTTGTTAGTAGACAGTGTAGCGAAACTAACTATATTCATTTAGGATAATGTATGAAGAAATACAAAGTAACAGGATTACAAAACTCTTCTGTGCAAGATTAAGCTAAGCAACCTGTTCTTTAAAGTGTTGGATGGACGTAGCGAATGGAACGCAGCGAGTAAAATTGACATCTGACGGGGTGTTTATGAATTGCAGAGCGGTCTTCGCCGCAGCCTTGGAAAAGAGCGAGCTGCAACATTGCTAATCTCGCGGTGTCGCAAACCCACCCAGTGACGGTCGATCGGAAACCGTGAGTCAGCTGGGCCACACAACACACGTGGGCGAGTGTATCGGTTACGACGCAGATCGCGCGCCGCGATATCTAAATTTATCTCCCCGTCGCGGCGTCGGCGTCGGCGCCGGGGGTTGCGGCGACGGTGGACGGAAGCGCGCGGGTGCGGGGGGCCGACCCAATTGCTAGGGCTTGGGCGGGGCGGTCGGCGCTGGGCGGCCGCGGAGTCGGCGCCGGCCGAGGCTTCGCGTGGTGTCCCCGGAGCGAAGTCCGCTGGGTGCGCGCGCGGGGGCCGCAGGTGGGCGGGCGGTGGACGGGCGCCCGGCGCTCCGTTGGGCTGGGACGGCGCTTCCCGTGGACTTGTGTGCGGTGAGTACCACCTGCAGAGGGACGAGCGGCGTGGGGGCGGCGCGGCGCGGCGTTGCCAAGCGAACAGCTGACGGGGCTGCGCCTCGTGACGCGACCAGATGCACAGTGGGGCGAAACGAAGCACGCATTTAAATGAATGGAAAATGAAAGAACAGTGTGGATAAAAACACATCGTGAACCTTTTTTTTTTTCTTAAAGTTTCTGTCAACGTTGTGTTAAGTGTAGTTTGACAGATGTCACAGCTTTCGTTGTAGGATTTCTACTTTACATTTCCCATAATATGATTTTCAAGCTTTTTATCAATGTTTTTCAGGGATCAGTTCGCATCACTGACTTTTCATTATTCTTTATTATCCATAATTTGAACAGTAGTTGCATTATTCTGCGATTGACTCAATTGCAATTATAATAAACTGTGTTTACAATATAAACGGTGTAGCCACAAGTTTTTAAATCTACCTAATTACGTATCTAAACTTCCTGATTTACGTACTTAAATGTGCCTAACTTGTGATTGGCTCATTTACAGAAATTTCGCCATATGAATAACAACTTACAATTCTAAAGTTTATATTTTGGAGCTTCTTGCAGGGAAAAAAACTAGTAATAAGTAGATGAGACAAATAAAAATTTGAAAGTAGGGAAGGGGTTAAAAACAAAGAATAAAGATCAAATACAACTGCATCAAAGAAATGTCAAAACCATGTCAAGATGAAGGACGTCTCGTGAAATACTGTTATGCAGTTCTAAAAAAGGATAGAGCATGGAAAGACTAACTGAAGGCAGATTTGAAAGAAATGGCCATGAACTTTGACAAGTCCTACCTCCTGTTTCATTGGTTACATGACTCTGTGTTGAAGCAAATCCCGCCGTGTGGAGTAGGGATGGGCGATTATTAAATAATAATCGTTTAATATATAATCAATTACTTTTTTCTTAAATTAATACGCATGGATTAATCGTTCCGAATTAATAGATAAATTTATAATCATTTTTTTTACATGTAATAAAAAAAAAAATTTAAACGTTTAGTAATTTAACTTATTTTAAGAAAACCTATCACGATAATGCGAATCATTCTCAATTTTCTATCTTTTTAATTTTATTTATTTAAAACTTGTGTTTGTCAATTGTTCTTTTTTATGATACATATATATGATCATCAAATAAAATAACGTAAACGTTTTTAAATTAAATACGGAAGAATGTAATACATATGGTTTTTGCACAGAGAAAATACAATTACTTAATCGAACCAATCTCAATTCTTTTATTTTCTTCTAATAAACATTTATTAGTTTGACTAACATGAAATTAATGGCTATGTTTGCCTCAATTACATTTTGCAGTTGGGAGAGAGTTGGACAGACGTTAGTAAAGTTCAAAAGTAGAAATGTACTTTCATATTTTGCTAGTCTTTAAAATTAATATTTGAATTAAAATAATCGAGCTAAAAATCGGACAAATTAATATATTTCAATTTTTCGCTTAATCGTATAAAATAATGGATTGTTGAAGTAATCGCGATTAAATCGCCCATCCCCAGAGTGGAGCAGCGTGTTCGGGCGCAGTGTGCGACGCGAGCGCCATATGGCAAAGGGCGCGCGCCGTGCGCTTGATCGTCGCGTCGCGCCGCGCCGCGCCGCGCCGCGCCGCGCCGCGCCGCGCCGGGCCACGTGCGTTCTCCGCGGGCGACGCCTCCCGACGCGACCTTGAAATAAGGGCTCTTGAACTTAAACATAAAATGTTTTCAAAATTTAAACCCACCGGCCACTCCATGGACACTGGTCAGGCTAACTTATTTCTAAACTTGTGAGCAGAACATACACTTTTTCCAACAATTTATCATCCTGGTTCTGTACAATTTATTAATAAAAACCTTGTCCTAAGTTCTTGCCAACTTTAACTGTATGTTTATATCTTGTTACCGGACGAGTCAAATGCAAAGGTCAGTAGTCTCGTAAAGTACAGTGCATTTTTTTTTTTTTTTCGGGAGGTGGCTGTTATCTTCCCCCGCTGAATGGTGAGATTTGTCGCCGTCCTATTGTCCGCTAGCGGAGTGTTCCTCAAAGAAGTATCCCCACCAGCGAGCACCGCCCCAGGCGGGACAAGCTCTAAGCTCCCAACCGATTTCCCAACGTGTCTTAATGTGTGAATGTCAGAAAGGGGTGAGGATATGATAAGAGGAAGGAAAATTCGCGCGCGGTCCGTGACCCGTTTGTTAAGGTACTGCTCCCACATTCGCTTGGTGTTGATCGGAGAAACCACGGAAAGTTACCGATCAGAGCAACTGTCTGCTAGAATTCTTCAGACACCACTTGATTTTGCCCTAGCTAGTAGCGTACATCTGTATTCAAAAACCATGTTAAACTGGAATGTCAACGAAGAACGGCTCTGGCATGAACATTGAACTGGAAGGCACCAGCACCTTGCAAAATTTCCGGCTAAAGAAATTCACCGGAATCCATAAACATCTCGCCAAGTACCATGCTGTTATAATGGATAACCCGGGGTCGATGCCTCCATTCGTAATGGAGGGGTTCACCTACCTCCTCCCCAAGACGAACACAGCTGATCCAGAAAATTATCCTCCATAACGTGGCTCCCAAGACTGTACAAGCTTCTCACATCCATAAAAAGCATACAAATATACCAACACCCAGACAATAACAAAATGTAGTACGATTACGCAAGGAACAATTTATAATAGAGTCCATTACCACCGACTCTGTATATACTGCATGTATAGACTATCAGAAAGCTTTCAGCAGCGTCCCACACACGTGGTTGGGTTAAGTGTTGGAAATCAAATCTATAGGTGGAGAATCATGTGAAAAGATTCCTGAAACATACAATGAATCACTGGAGTACTAACCTAAAACTGAGTACTGGCAAAAGACTCTTCAGAGCTGGGTGTATTAAAATCAACAGAGGTTTCTTTCAATGTTATGCTTTCAGTCTTTTGTGTTGTTGTTGTTGTTGTTTACTTTTTTCTTGCACTGAAATAGATACCAGCGATGCTATGTCGGCAGAAGATGGTATTTAAGCTGAAACAATCAGGAGCACACGTAAGGCACCTTTTTTATATGGATGCCTCGTAGATTCCGTGAACCAATTTAGTAATGACGTTCACATGTAATTCGGCCTCGACAAGTGTAGGAATCGCAGAATGAGTGAAGGAGAACGCAACGTACACCCTGGATATGACTTAAATAAAGAGCAAGGCACCAGTACAGAATGGCTGAAGAAAAATATAAAATATCTTGGACACCTGCAAGCAAGAGGGATAGATGACAAACTTGCCAAGGAACTGATGTAAATTGCTTTGATGGTACGCCTCATTTTGAAGAAGAGTTGAATGCAGGCAAGAAACGAAAGCAATAAAGCCGCATTCAGTAGTCACTTCTTCCTTTAGAATACTAAAACGGACCGACACCGAACTGATGAAGCGAGATATAAAAATTAGGAAAAATGTTTGTAAAGCTAGATCACATCACTCACACAATTCAATTGAAAGATTCATATGCCCCGTGCAACTGGAAGCAGAGGGATACCTAATGTCATAGCCACGCAGTATCTGAAAGTTCGGCCAAAACACTGAGATTACTTCTTCCAAAGGGCAAAATCAGTGAGCGGTAGACTTCAATTACAATTAGTGAGGTAAAACAATACGTACTTTCTCGCCCATTCCTTCACGCAAAATTACGCGAAAGTACTCAAATTTTCGAAAAATTGTTAATGGCCAGATTTCAAATTATATATTTAAGGAACAGATTTCATTAAGGGAAAAAAAAGCTTATCTTTAATATTTTAGTAGTAGGAAGACTTCGAAAAATTTTGAACGTTTGCAATTTTCGAAAAATCAGTTTTCAACGAACATGAGACCTGCACAATTCTCTTCATCATCCTTCATTTTCTTCTTCCCTCTACGACCTTCAGGTGAACGTCTTGACCTGCTCAACTACCTTTTCCATTTTCCCCTATTCTTAGAGTGCTCGATTTTTCAATCTTGATTTTCGTGATGTCAAAGACATCTTTCCATCTATTTTTAGGCCGTCCTGCTTTCTGTGGAACTCACTGGATTCCAGCTAAAGATCTTGTTCACAATGGTCATGTGACATCCCATTAAGTTTTTCTTGACACTGGCCAAAAATTAATCAAAAACGTTGAAGGCATTTTATTGAAATTTTGGAAAATTTCCCAGGGACTTCATGTAAAATACCCCCTACAGTTAAAATTTCACTTTTAAATTCAAGAGGCAGCGATATCAGCAAAATCGATTGGGGAATATTAAGTTGTCGAAAATCGGCTGAACGGTTTAGCCGCTAGTGTAGTTTACTAACGGTCGGACCGACGTAAGTTTTCCCGACAATCGATTTTTCGGCATCAAGGATCCACAAAAAATGGATTCTGGCTACGTCATGAGTTAGAGGACTTTTTTTTAAAGTTAGCAACTGAATTTATCCACTTTTTAGTTACCAGGGGCCGAAAATAATAGTTTTTCTGCTGAAAATTCGCCGCTTGTTCCCCGCAGCATTGCATAACTTTCTCTCTACTGCGAAAGCGGTAACGAGAAATAAAACATTAACTAGTATCTGCCATTAGCATACGAAATCAAATTTAGGTGGGGTATGTCGAAAGTAGTAGTTACTGGTTACTGGTTATTGGTGCCACAGAGAAATTCCCACAACACTTAAACATTTGTATTGATATGTTATTGAGATTTGAATAGTGAGGTTTACATATCCATTCAGAAGTTCGTGATTCTGGTCACATGCAGTAATCCAAAAATATTCAAAAATACTTAGGGAACAAGAGATAGGAAAAATGTGCATTCTTACATCCTTTGGCTGAAATGACCCAGAGTAAGAAATAATATTACTTCCAACGGAGAGAAATGATGATGATAATGATGATGATGATAATAATAAAAATAATCAGTGTATAATCCGTAAATGGTGAGTAGTTTTGTTTTGAAAAAACTTCAGAGACGTTTCCGAGGACTGAGTTCAAGACCTAGGTCAACAAATAGTAAATAATCATATGCAAAATGTTAGAAATGGTGTTTGTTGCCAGCCAGTCTTTAGAATAACGGGTGGATATGTATTGTCGCAAGATTTTTAATTAAAGGCCTGTATCAACAAATGGCACATAATCCAATGCATATATGTTAGAAATAGTTTGCATTTGATTCTCAATGGCGCAGTCCCTAGCGAGTACTCGAGCAGATGGGTTTGTATTGAGGGACAGTTTTCAGCTAAATTTGATGAGAAATTAATTTAAGGGCTACTTCAGCGAATAGTACATAATCATATGCGTAATGCTAGAAATAAACTGTATGGTGCTTGCTACTTTAAAAATTATTACGTTTTGATCACGTTTCCGCAATCAAAACGCAACGAACTTGATCGGGTAGGTTTGTAATGTGGAAGTACTTTCAGCTAAATTGACAAACATCAATTCAAGACCTAAATTAATAAATATATTATATACATACCGGGTAGGAAAGTCGGAAATTGAAAAATAAGCTCTCAAGACAATTGTTAGCATATTTTGACCAATGAACTTCTTGGATATTTTGAATGGCTGAGCCGTAATAAACTCTCAAAAGTTGGTTTGAGAAAAAAGCTTTCTATGCAGAAATTTACATTGCAGAAGCGTAGAAACGCTCCAGAAACGTGTAATATATTTATTCAGAAAGGAAAAATTAACCAGATAAAAAACGCACCCAAATTACACAATTCGACAGCTTATTTTTATTTCTCGGTTAATTTTTCTTTTTGAACAAATGTATTCACTTCTTTTGTAAATAATGCTCAATTTACATGTTTTTGGAGTGTTTCTATGCTTCTGCAATGCAAATTTTTGCCTAGAAAGAATTTTTTCAAACCAACTTTTGAGTGCTTATTGCGCCTCAGCCATTCAGAATACCTAAGTAGTTTCTAAGACAAAATGTGCTTAAAAAGGTCTCAAGAGCTTATTTTCGAATTTTTTGACTTATTCTCTCCGGATATCCTGTGTATCATTTGATATTTTTACTCATGATCTGGATGTTGCAGTTTGTTTTATAACTTTTGAAATAATAAATATTCATAAAAATAAAGATTTTTGCGAGCTCATAATCATTGTAGTTTTCCAGTAGCTTTTATTTTTGATTTTGTGTCGGTTAGCGTTATTCTAAACTGACCGAACATTGATTTTAAAAACTATCTGAAATTTAGGGAAACAGCAGTCTTACATTACGTGTCATCTTTCTTTGTGTTTTGCTGTAGTCTCTCAGCCAGCTTTATGAACATCATTTTTGTTCGTGGTGAATTATATTGATGTCTGTGCTTTAGAAATATTTTCATTCGAAAGATCTAAAGACCTTGGGGGGCGGATTTTAACTCCTTATCAGTGGTATCAACTAGTAATCAATTGTTGATTCCATGTCCACTAGAACATGAAAAAAGTAGTGGGCGATTGGTAAATTTTTCAGAAGAAGGGGAGGGACTGAATATGAATATACTACAGCCTGCACAATAATCTGATAACTCTTATCTGAACTGCTGACGAAACCCGACAAATGAATGGGGAAAATGTGTGTCACTTGTAGTACTTTCATTCATTAAGATAACACTATCTCTTGTCTCTTGGAGCCATGTATGTGCATTTGCAAATTACAACTGAACTCGGCCAGTGACACGAGAAGCAAACCTTCCTGCAACATGCTGTCCAAATTTCGTCAAAATCATAAAAAAAAGAGTACATCTCATCATGGCGGGCACATACGGAATAAGATGCAATTTCCTAATGTACTGAAAACAGGTTCGTACGTCGACATTTCTATTATTAGTTTCCTAATCCATGACGTACGATGATGGATTGGTTTAATACAAAATATTGTCAAAGTTGCAGCCAGCTTCCTAAGGAGTAGATCTGCGACTGCCAGTGCCTCTTCAATACTTGTGCTAAAATTGCAGTGTTCCGAATCGCGCCAGCGTCTTGTACTTCCCTGTCTTTTGAATAATCTGTGATTTTGGACAAGTTCTTACATAAATTTTACGGACAAATCCTAGCGCTCCGAAAATTTCAGGGACCCGTTTTACGTTCCACCTTAGGTTGATCATGATTTCCAAACTCTTGAATATACGACTTTTTACTGCCTCCTTGGTTAAGACAATTTTGATCGCATAGCACAGCAACACCTTTAAGCAGACAAGTTTTTCTCCGAATCCGAATAACTTAGTCGCTTGTTTGTTGTAATTATTTTATTTATAAAAAATAATAATATATTATTAATTATTATTATTATTATTATTATTATTATTATTATTCTCACATTGAGATCCATTCAGTTCCCCGAGCGACTGTCAGGGCGTCGTTGCGTTTTGGATATCGGAAGGTCGTCGTCGACTGCCCATCACGCGGGAGAAAAGGTACGAATAAGGAAGGGCAACAAAGGACCTCTACGGTCAGGCACATATTCTTGGGTGCCGATTGGGCAATCGCTTGGAAGAGATAAGAGAAAGAAAGGAAACCATCCATTAGGAGTCGACCTCCGTCAGGCACTCTGGAGGAGTATTCTATAGACCGGTTGCTCTGATCGGTAACTTTCCGTGGTTTCTCCGATCAATATCAAACGAATGCTGGAGCAGTACCATACGGGCAACGGACGACGGACCACGCGCAATCTTTCCTTCCTCTTCCTTGTCCTATCCTCTCCCCTTACACACACTTATACTAACATGCACTACACTTACACACATGCCGGGAGACCGGTCGGAAGCTTAGAGCTTGTCTCGTTTAGGGCGGTGGGAGATACTTGGTTAGGGGAAACCTCGCTAGTCAACGGTAGGTCGGCGGCGGATCTCGCCATCCAGTGGGGGAAGATCACCGCCATTACCCGATGAAAAAACGTGCACTACATTTACCGGACTAATGACCTCGGTAGTTTACGTGCCCGGAATCACTACCAACCAACCTACCTCCGGCAGGCGTCTTAAACTCTCAGATGGCAAACACTTAGAAGTAAATTTCTGGCACCATCTGGGAATCGAACCCATCTCTACGTACGGGTAAGAAACGAAAGGAAAAAACAGAAGCAAGATAATAAAATATATCTGAAGATATTACGATACCAATTGTATTTTAACAACGTAGTAAACATTTCAATGTACTATCGGTTTGTTTTAAATTTGACTATTCAGCCTGCGAATAGCGAAATACTGTTGTTGGTAATAGTTAAATAGAAGGCCATGGATTAGTTCAATTATTACTTACATTACGTAAACGGGCATTCTTGTTAAGTGGACCGTGGATTATTTAGAACACGTAATAATCCATCCGTTCAAATAATTTATGTTCTTCTTCAGACAAAGTGGATAAATTACTTAATTCATGTAGTAAATGAAATATATTTGTCAATTCCACAAAAATAGTTCAAAATAAATATCAGTATATTAATTGCAATTAATCTCCACGACTACCGTTCTGAACTCAGGAAAAGGGTAAAACTGATGAAATTGTTTCAGCAGACACAAAAAAAATTCACATCACATCGGTTACGCAAAACATCTGCACAATTTGTGAACAAATACTTAAATAATAATAATAATAATAATAATAATAATAATAATAATAATATTTAATATATACTTAATTTGAAGAACGGTACCCCACCTATATATAGGCTAATTCGCTGTTGTATTTTGAAATATCAGTATAGTCTTTCACATACAACATTATCTTCGAAGAGGATAAGTATGGCCACGAGCACATGGGTTTGACACTAGCCGACTAATGGAAGAACATAACATATGAAGCATGAATTAATTAAATTTATAAAAGTAAAACGTATTTGATGTAAATATATTATAATGTAAAAAAATATAGACGTCGGTTATATTTACTCCTTTTGAAAAGTATGCAAGCAAAACCCTTTCTAAATTACAAGAGACTCACTTTTCCATTTTCCAAGATTCATAAATATTACTCGCTCATTTCTGCTTTAACTTTACCTAGGCAGTAGTGTTGGCTTTATTTTCTCAGCTTCGTCTAGTATTCGATCTGGAAAGTGATCAATATCAGTTTAAGTTTGACAGTATGGTGAGAAGTAGACACTGCAAGGTCCACTAAAATCGTACGTATCGTTCAGAATGTGGCTCATGTTAAGTACGAATATGACGTCATTGAATGTATGCCTCGAATGATAAAGATGTGCTTGTATTTCCCAATTAAAATTATTTGGAATTTATTTTATAAAAAACTAAAAATGTTGATTGTAATGCGTAAATAAAGGTATATACTTGCACTCGTGGTAAATAATACTAGTGCAATTATACCCTTCTCTATCCAAGAGATTTGTGCATTACTATAACACCCACTAAAGAACATGGTGTTGAATCGTAATGTTTTACTCGCACAATAGACTCGATAAAAAAACTTCTGATATTTTAAAGGAGAGGAAGATCGAATATCGCGAGAAAATTCTGAAGTTGAAAACTCCAGAGGATTTAATTGTGTGGGAGAGGAGAGGCTGACGGCTGACGAGGAATTGCGCTTTGCAAGTAAACTCTAGAGAGGAATATTCGGTGCTTCCTGCTAGCCAAATGAATGTAACAGAATAAATGCAGTTACATTCAATCCGTTATTCATTAGACATTGAAATACATCACAACTTACGTTTTGTGGATTTTCATGTGGCTGAATGGAAGATATGGCAAAAACATGTTCGAAGGTGCTTTTGCCAGATACGTTAACTAATCCTTGAATTGTAAGTAACCTGCGTCCATTAGTCACGACAGATTACAACTCTTCCGGTTCACTTATCGAGACAAATGTCATTCGACGCGTCTTGATTTCAACCAGAAGATTCTAAGAAATTTCTCCAAAAAATACGTTTTTTAGGCAACTAAAAAGGTGTTTGGGTGACTTACAGTACCTATATAAGCTCATTTGATTAATAACAATGAGGCAATTGAATTGGCATTGTTTCTAGCCCGATCGTTACATAATAATCTAAAAAATGTAGAAAACACATGTGGGAAACAAGGTTTCTACAATGATGAAAAGCTGTGAATGACTTTGAACAAAACTGTCTTTTCCCCTTAAAGTTGATATGTAGGTCATTCTTCAGATGTACAATATTTGAATCAAATTATGTAAGAAAGTGTATACTTGTTTTAAAAAAATTACTTCTGTCATTGAAATGTGAACGATATTACCTATCGAAAGAGCGCATTTCCGAAACCTGAATAAAATGCACGAAATACAAGAAAGGCGGTCTCGCGCTCTTTCCCGCCTGGCAAATTCGAACCTTTTATTTCAAAATCGACATTGCCACGCCTAAGCAACGCCCGCAGGGCTTTGCAATGCATCAGCAACGACAACTGAATGTGATATCATTGATGCGGCCCGCGCTACCCAGGGTATTAATGACACAAGTCGATCGAAATTTTCTCGCACGGATACCGCTTTTAACAGTATTCGATATATAACTTGAATCACTCAATAGGAAAAGGTTCACCCGTGTCGGTGTTGTCGTCCCCTTAACATACTTATCGTTATTCATTAATTTTGGGATGTGTAAAATTTACGATAACGATATGATAATCCTATTTATAGGTAAATTTCAACTACGTTATATCTTAATTTAAATTTATAGAAATGGAATGGTATATCCTAGGTATCCTAGGAATGGTATATCCTTGGTATGTCCGAGAATAGGATCTTGCAAGTGTCCGAATTTTCTTTATCGCTAAATGCAACAAAAATATTTGCCCGAAAATTCAAAATACAGCAAGACTCCCGGAAGGGGAATTTACATGACCAATAACGGCTGAACAGATTACTAATTTTTTAATCTGTAAACTGCATTTGACTAATTTTTAATATAGAATTCGCGCTGCGAAGGTCTTTTCCCAACTAAAGTAGCTACAGCTAATTTTTCCAATACTTTCCATACTTCCGAAAATATTTTGAAAAATGTGGATTAATAGCGCGATGGCGACCTACTTCCTGAATCGAATGCCTCGTCAACCGGTCAAATCGGAAGAATAGGTGCGTCGGAAAGTGAAATTTGGCAAAATATGAACCCCTCCCTTCCGCCTTGCTGCACTGTCACAGTCTTAAACGCGTGGGAGGCTTGCTTCTGGTACTGTTCTGTTGTGGTGAAGAGACAAACTGCTTGGAAGGGATATTTCATTGTACTACCCGTCTCGTTTTACTCGTACTACCCGATTGAAAAACAATCGTTCAGAAGGATTATTTTTCAATACAGCAGAATTCAGCAGTTGAAAAGCGAAAATAAAATTAATGGGAAGTTACTCCCCTACTTAACAAGAATTTAAATGTAAATACCATCTTTTCGGTACCTCAATATGAAAATATCCCCAAAATCTGAAATTAATAAAAGCCCGTATGTTCTAAATGTCTTCATGTACACTTTTTTGAAACTCATAACTCGCATGAGCACACGTCATAGAATGAACTAAACGAACATTGAGCGCACGTGACAATGTGGCGGAAATGAACGCACAGGGTGAAAAAAGTGCTGTGCGTGATTTTTCGCGAAATCACATTCCGCTGTCGTAAGTGACGTGCCAATGTGAAAGTGCGGCGCGTGCCGGACCAGTTGAAAGGTGAACGAACTCCTGCCTTCTTATCCTACGAACTCGAAACTCCACAAGCGTTGATGCATTTAAAACAGCCCGACGACATACTATCGAACAGGCTCAGCCAGATGGCGCACGTACGCATGAACAATACCGAACATAAAGGTTTTCATTTTTTTTAGGTTCCGGAAAGTACTAATTTGCAACCCCAAAAAGGTTGTAAATGCTGAGTTCCAAATGCTCTTCGCCTTTGCACCTAATAATGATCACTATACTTAGATTTCTGTAACCTGGTTGATGACAGCTGATCAGCTGTTACGGCTTCGTCCAATCGAAAGCTTAAATGTCACCATAGTGACGTCACTGTGACGTTTTAGCTCTCAATTGAATGACACCGTAACAGCTGATGAAGTGCCATCGGCCAAGTTAGAAAAAACGAGTATAAAGACAGTGTACTCCTTTAAACAACTAGTAACGGAAACAACTAGTTTAAGGAAAGTAGACAGACGTGGAGGTGGTGGTAGTGGTATTAGTAATATAGATGGAGAAGGAGGAGGAGGTAGTGGTATTAATAATGGAGATGGAGGAGGTGGTGGTGGTCTCTTTGGCGTGAGCAGTCTCGTTTATTTGAGAATATCTTCACACCCGTAGAAAATAATTTTAATTCTAATAAATTACAGCAATTACTATAAAATGTAATTATTTTACATTAATGTAATAAAAGCATTTCTACAGAATGTGTTAAATATGCTTGCCTTCTGGGGGAATGTTACTGTAAATAACATGTATCTTTCATATCTTTCACCCAAATTAGTGAGAAGAAGAGCGATAGTATGGGAAAATGCCTTCGCAGACCGTTCATTGTCTCGACGATAGGTATTTAAGCTTCATTAACTATTGCCTATCAACAACGGGGTTTAAGACTTCGACAGCAAGAAAAGAAGGTACTTTGCATTCTAAGTAATGTATTAATATACTAAGACGCGAACGTTTACATTTTTCCGCAATTGAAAATTCCTAATCCTTCACGTCAGTCCGCGTGCGAGAGCGGTCGTCATCAAAATATTTATCGATGTCTAAATTTGAAATGTTATCGCGAAGATGTGCTAGCTTCTTGAAGCAGAAGTAGTGACGCTAATTCTCAAAACATTAATGTGCAATTTTTTTACCGCTGTATTAGCTTTTAGCTAAAAAGGACACGATACAATTTCACAGCAATTGGGCCAATGTATAACGTACTAGTAGTGAAGATAAAGATCCCAGGGTCCTTTGTGCGTTCAATAAAACATTAAATTAATAATATAATAAATTACAACAATTGTGTAATATGTGTAATAAGAAGTTTGATGTAGTAATAGAACAGTACGTATTCAAAACAAATGAAATTAAAAACAGAATACCGAATCAGTTTTTACAAGCTACGCCGGGTTAAAGTTTTGAAAAGCGATTCACTACATTCAAGAGTATCCTGCCGTTTTTCAAGTATCTCTGAAAGATAAGGTCTATTCTCTTGTTTTATGGGCCTAAAAGGAAAGCTTTTTAAATTCATATTTTCAAAGAAGTTCTATAAAATCGGGATGAATCTTACTCGCGTGTTCCGTCAATACATAGTTCAAAAAGAGTAATTTATAAAGTATCTATTTCGAAATACTTTGCTGATTTGCTTTTAATGGAAAAAGACTTGTTACGAAAACGGTTTGGAGCAGTTTCAAATCCAAAATCTAGTCTTATTTATATAAAAAATAGGCACTTTAATATTTTATTATTCGCTACTAAACAGGGTCGTGTGTTGTAACAGTTTCATGTCTTGATTATAACCTTTTTCTTTTCCCAGAAACGAAAACTCTTGTCATTAACGCTAGAGATTGCCTTAATTTACTTGTACCTTTAGAAAAATAATTTTGACATCATATGAATAAAATACTTTCCAGTAGGAATGAAGTGTTATCTACATAAACACTGATGTGCAGAGAGTGTCAATCCTCTCAAAACGGGTGTGTGTGTGTGTCTCCTTGAAAACGTGGTTCATCCGTAGTCAGCCTGCTGTAACGCAACTCCCATCGCAGGCAGCCCCTCCTCGCTAGGACTGCGAAGTCAACAAAACATCGAAGATTCGAAATATCGGTGTTCAAAATACATCGACCGAAAACCATCAATGCTTTTAAGCACCTCTATTTTAGGAACTATTTTGATAACCTCTAAGATCGGCGTTCAGTGCACGGGGACGTTTTTATGTCACGGTGGTAGTGTTTAATATTTTATGAATGAAATTTAATCGACACAACAGTCAAATTCCGGCACTCCCAAATTTAATGTTTTTTCCCTTATTGAATAATTGAAAAATATTGCAACACATCAACATTTATCAACAATAATCCGATAAACATTTTATTAACTCTTGCTAACTTGGCCTGAAGAATATACAAATTATAGAAATATGAAAATTATACAGGCGCGCTCAGGCATGCGCACACGCACACAAACGTGTTCTTGTGTTAGTCATTTTTTATTATATTTTTTCTTTCAAAAATAAAATATCAACAAAGTAAAAAATAGGGCTCAAAACATCGATATTAAAAAACATCGGCATCAATAAATATATTCAATACTTCGATGTTCTACAAAAATATCAATGTTTCAAAACCTTGACATTGATGGCGCATCCCTACTCCATGGTTCTGTCACAGAAAAAAGAACTATCTCCTTAGTCTATGGTTCTGCGCTGTCTTGTCTCCAACTTACTCCCTGCTTCGCTCTGTTTGTAGCTATGTCAACCAACTGCTGCGGGAAGAGCTCTCACTCCATCACCCACAACAGCAGCCGCCTCCGCCGCCCCCACCCCTGCCAGCGGTTGCCGCCGCCGCCGCCCTTGCCCCGCCCACCCCTTGGAGCGGAGACCTGCTGGGCGCACCAGGGGCCGCCGCCGCTGCCGTCGTCGCCGCCGCCGCAGCCGCCGCCGCTGCCGCCGCCCCCCCCGACGCGGAGTCGCCCCAGCTCCTCCGCTTCAGACGTTCCAGCCGCGCCCGCAGGCTCGGAGGCTGACGTCTGTGATGACGTCGAGCGGCGCGTCATCCCCGCCGCCAGTGACGCTGCATAGTACGTACTCGCAGAGAGCGCTCCAGCCTCGCGGCCGATCCGCGAACTTTCTCTTCTCTTCTTCCTCCGCGACCTTCTCCGCCTCCCGCGGGGGAGGGGGAAGCGGGGCAGGTGGGCTTCCACAACACGGGGGATTCCCGCGAGGCCCCGTGCGCGGGCGGTCCTGGAGCTGCAAGCTGCGTTTGGTACTGCGAAGTCCTCTTGTGCACTTGTGGGTTTTCTGGGAGAGGGACGGGAACTCTCCATCGACTGCAACACCTGTGCTCCACCAGCGGTTTCGGAGAGCTACTCACGTTTCTTGGGAGATCAGTAAATGACAAGAGAATCGTAAAGGGGAAAAATATCTTTATTATAGTTTCAAGGGTAATCAAGGTAACGTAAATCTCATAATTATAAATAACGAAAATAGTTTCAACAGTAATAGATCGTAAAGGTCTTAAATGTAGGCGAAGACGACCTAGAATCATTAATTAGTAAATTTCAAATAATTCCATGATGGCCTATAATGCTCATATTTCAAGTTTTCATATTAAATTGAGCTAGAATGACACTAGAAGATATGGACAAAATTTATAAATACTGAGTCAATGATCATAATTTTTTATATCCCGCATAATTAAGAGACCATTCTTGGAAATCTCCATTCCCGCGACCTCAAATGGAAAAATAAATCACAACAAAAAATAGAATTATCTTATTTAAGCACGAAGCCCGTGATATAAAACGCTGGAGTAGGGTTAGACCGCTTCATACACATTTTTTTTACACACATGAACTATATCTCCAAGGTTTACAACTCCGCTGAAGGTATGCAAAGAAAAAGTAAACTTAAATGATACACAGCCATATCTTTACAACCGGATTCCTCCTAATTGCATATCGCAAGAGTTAATAGCTGTTTTGTAACTGCGAACAAGGTTTATATATATTTTTAAAGCTTCACTTGACTGTAGTGCCACTTATCTCCTCAAACTCAGACTACGGTCGACGAACCAACTTCTGCTGTTTGTAAATACCTCGATTTTGTTAGAGGGATGTCTCACCTTGTTACTTCCCGAACGCCTTCAGAAGTGTGGGTAATACTTTTAGAAAGACAAGCAGCACTTTCTCCAAAATCCAGATATTAACATTTACGACTCGCTGGAGGCTTCCTGGGACTGGTGTGGCTTGTCTTATTACCTCAAGCCCTTAATTTAATTCCAATAGAATTAGCTAAATACAATTCATTTGTTAAAGTACTCAAAACAATATTTAATAGAATTTGTATAATTAAATAATTTCAGTGAGCATAAAAATATTTTGAAAATGATAACCCACAATGACTTACGAACGTTTGAAAGAGTGAAACATTAAGTAATGATTTTCAATTTTCTAGCTTTTTAAGACGAAAAATTTTCTTTGGTAAAAGGCAACTAGCAGACTTATGTCCTTTTAATATACCTCAGCGATATTTTAAAATAAAAGAAATCTATTGTTTTGTTTAGGACCGCTATAGTCATTTGTGGGATAGACCATTTGAGACGTAACTGTTTGTGCAATCTGCTCAGACGCGCCTGGAAGTGCCCATGAACTAACGCCCTCTGCCAGCCACCGCAGAAATTAGACACCCACCTAAGGCCTGGTAGCAAGGTGACAAATTTTATCCCTGATGTACTATCACAGGCGTGCGCAAAAGGGAGGGGGGGTGATAGACAGTGGCTCCCATTAAAATTTAGAAAGGGACCTCGTAACTCTAAGTAAAAATCAAAATATACATACATGCATGTAATAAATTCCCGATTTTCTTCTTTTTTAAGCGGATACTTTGGGGAAATTGGTACAAAGTTGGGAAATAAGCTCTTCAAAACATGTGCCAACCCTACAAATGGTTCAACAAAATCAATCTTTTTTTTTTTTTCATTTAATTTGTAATTTCATCCTCCTTGTAGGTTTCCTTTATTTTCTAGAAAGTGTATAAAGTTCAATGGAAATGAGGGCCCACGGCCTCCCTCTTGTTGTTCGCTGTGTACAGTATTTCTTAGATCGCTCATAAAATTTAAAGGACACGTGGAAATCAATCGGTTGCATCACGGTGTACACACCATTTCACGTCTAAAATATCCATATTAATTTTGAAATTGCATAAAAATCCCAGGGATAGAACTTCAAGAAAAGTTAATGTTTTCCTTAATTAATATTATTAGGGTTGCACTTAAGAATCTATGCTTGTGGTAGTATCACAGTCTTTTTTTTAAATATCATTCGAGGGAGAGAGAGTTCTGGAAATAAACTGGGATGACCACTTGACCCCAGTCTGCCTATAGGTTCAAATCAATTAAGTAAATTACAAAGCTCGTGATGAGAAAATCGGGGCCCCTAGTGACTCACAGTATTGGAAAAACAATTTCACCTCCATAAAATCCTAATAATGATTTTCAAAACTAAGAAAGTCAATGAACGAAGAATAAATGGCAAACGGTGTGGAGAAATTCTGCATGAAGCTCTGGCATATCTATAAAGGCTGATTTTTAAATTTCATTGCTGATTTCCACGGAGTGAAACCTTGGATATGTAGGTGTTGGACTCTTTGGCAGAATATTGTAAATAATGGGATGTTTGTGCATTTAAGCAATTAAAAAAAGAAATCTCTTAATATAAGCAGAAACGGCACATCCCTGACCTAGGAGGTTGTAGCCAACCGATTTTATACACGATTTGTTTTATGAATAGTTGGGACTCATAAAATTTAGATTTCAGATTAATCAAAAACATTATTAAACGATACCACAACGTTGCTTTCCCATTGTTGCTCATCAATAGGAGGCGGATTTTGATGACCTAAAATATCGCCAAAAATGATCAATAAAATGCTCTTAAAATGCTTCAAAAATTCCCAAAAACCAATGAAGAATGACGTAAAATATCTTATCAAATCCAGTTCGAATAAACAAGTCAAGTTGTTGGATAAGTTACTGATGTAATCGAGGCTTCGTTCGAGTGAACTGAGCTTGCAAACTTTTGGTTTGGACTGTTCTTTACCAGGAAATCACTGTCTTTAGTTATCCCGAAATCTGCCGAACCGGCAATGGTGCTCATATACGTCACAAGAATTAAATACTCACAATGGCTGTCAAAGCAATTTCTGAGCGAACAAATCGAATAGGTTACCGAGTAATTCTGTGGAGAACATTTGTTGTATCTCATATTATTTGAAGCAGGAACCATTAGAAATGAAATTAAAATCGATGATATCAGCAAAAAATGCATTAAATATGACGGGAAAAGGTAAAAAGAAGACATTGTTTGCAGTTTTTGTTGATTCCGGCTAATGAGTTACAAAAATAGGATATTTCCTTTTGTCATAACATAAAATGAATTTTTATACTAAAAGGCGTTGTTCGAAAGTGAAAAAAAAGATTTCATTAAAATCCGCCCCCTACTGATCATATAGTCGGCTAACAAGTACCCGAAATAACAATAAAAGGCGTCGTTTTGTTGCGGATGGACGACCACTTCGATCGCTACGCAGCGCCACCGCGGATTCTCCCCCCCCCCCTCTCCTATGTGGAAAGGTGAGCGAACGACTCGCCCGGTGCTCCGCAGAGGCTCCGGAAGGGGTTTCGCGGACGCTGACACAGATTCGGCCACGTACTTGACCCGCGCGGAGGGGAGCGTTGGCCGGGGCGCGGACGTTCATTTGTCGAGGCGAAGTAAACGACCCGCCCGCCCGCGCCGCCTGGAGGCGTTCAGCTGGGGCTTCCCCTCGAGAGGAGCGCTGGCGCGCGCGGAGGGGCGAGGGCTGGAGAGGGGGACGTTCCTTGGCAACGGGAGCAGTGTTGCGATTGCAGGTGAGATCGTACGATGGGGAAAAATGAATTCACTTCCTCCACCTTCCACTCGGCACTTACTTAGATGTACTAGCATGTTCGTACATTAAGGTATGATGTTCATTTCAGTCGCTACTCAAATAGTCAATTATTGATTACATCTATAGATTAACCTAGCTGCTTGTAAATGTGAACGGAGCATTCAAATAATTATTTGTAAACTGGGAAAAGAGAACTATGTAATACTTGCTGCAGAAAAGCAAGGTTTACTAATGCATTTAGTCTCTCGCTTGATTGTTAATTTACACAAGTTGGCAAAATCTGATTTATGTTAGGTTGACTTCGGCTCCCGTACTTTTCCTTCTTTCTTCGTTGAATATTAAGTCCACATTGTGTACATCGAAAGTGAATCATCAAAGTGCGTTTGTGGATGTGTGAGGTACAAAATATTCAGTTAGTGCGCTTTTCACTCGTACCCCTAGACAAATAGTGCTCACAAAAGTGTGATTTGTACCGAACTCCTAGGCGAAAGCCAGTACTTCCGGTTGCCATGAATTTTCCAGCAGATTATAAACTACTTCTCTCAATGTCTGATGAGGTATGTAACATTAAGATTAGATTCCTCAAAAAATAACTACGTTTTGAATAAAAAGGGGGGGAAACGTAAATTCACTGTTTAAATCTTCAATAAACTAAAAAACCGAAACCCACGAAACTTTTTCCATATGAGGATGTACTAGTTTAAACGAAGTTTATTATAAAATTAGACCGGTACGGGTCCAAAATTTTTCTTACCATCTTAAACAGAGATTTTACTTTCAATTAAAGTATGTTTTGGGGCCGTTTGAACGAACATATTACCTCACGGAGCCACACACACTCAGGATACGGAGTTTTCCCCGTTCAATGCTACATAAGGTAAACTCGAGCGATAGGTACCACAACTGAGTGGTAGAATGAAACTCGACAGCTTTTTTTCTTCGGGATTAATCTTCTTGGCTGTCAGTATCCTCAAGGTCTGAATCGGCTGAGGTGGCTCAAGACATCAATTGTGGTCACTACAGCGCTTCTGTCCGGGAGGACCTAGGGTTCGAGTCCCGACGGTGGCAGGACATTCCACATCTCTTAGGAAAATGCAGTAATTCCGCTCCTTTCCAGGAACGTACTGCGCGTACAGTACTGGGTGAGTGAATTAACGTGGTCATTTGTGGACTTTCCTTGAAACCATTGAGAAATCAGAGAGATCTAATCCACAGTCTTAAAGTCGATAATCTCCATTTCGCTCACACTGTCAAATACCAATGTCTCTGTTGGTAGTTTCAAATTTAGGCCATGGCTATTATGTTGTTTCTTTTCTTTGATTTGTATAATGCATATCTTGCAGTCAGACCGACTCGGATAGCTCAGAACATCAATTGACGTCTCTGCAGCGTCTCTGACTGGAAGATCCTAGGGTTCGAGTACAGATAGTGGCAGGATTTTCCACACTCGCTCGATAGCTAGGTCATATTCAGCGGCTGACTGGAGCAGAATTCAGGTGACCGGCTGCTCTGATAGAAAATTTTCGTGATTTTTCCGACCAATTTCAGGCGAATGTCGGAGCAGTACCCGAACAAAAGGGCCGCTGACCGCGCGCGATCTTTCCTTTTTCTCCATGTCCTTTCCTCACCCCTTATTTACAGACATTTACGCACACTACATCACCAAGCATTCCGGGAGCTTAGAAACTGTCGAGGGTGGAGTGGTGCCGCGTTAATGGAAGATATGTTAGAAGGAAATCCCGCCAGCCGACCTGCAGGTCGGCGCCGGATCTCGCCTTCCAGCGCAGGAAGATGGCCGCCACCAACTCCTGCGATAAAAAAACATGCCTTACACTTACAATACTAATGACGTTCGCAGTTCACGCGCCCGGAAACGCTAATCAATCGATCAATCTGAAGGTCCCTGTGCAAATTCCTTCGTTCTGAGAAACGAATGAGCCGAGGGTCGGAGGATAGGCACAGTGGTAATAAATCCAGACGGGAGAAATGGGTACGTGACGCCTTCGGGAATTGGACACGAAACGCACATATGCGGACGGGTAAATCTGCTTCTTTTCTTAGCTTGCTTGACGCTCTTTAAAGCAAAAGCAAACTCGTGCGGTCATTCTCTGTCCATATTTAATGTTAAAAGTGCTCATAAGATGAGACTTGTACGCTTTCTTTTGACGAACAATTCCGGATTCCGCGTACGTAGTTAGACATAAAACTGCGACAGCGGAAGAGACTCTACGCATGCGCGCATTCACTAAATTCCAGAATCTTTCGCCAAAAGGAACCGTGAAAAACGGGTTTAGTAGATCCGTAGCTAAACGTAAGATTTTCCTGAGAATATTTTTTTGGATAAGTGGGAAACGTTTCGCACAAACGCAGGATTGTTTAAAAACAGGAGTAAAGCTTTCGATAAAAATGAATATTTAAGTCAATTATCTGCAAAT
Organism: Teleogryllus oceanicus; assembly: GCA_964035755.1. Classification (NCBI taxonomy): domain Eukaryota; kingdom Metazoa; phylum Arthropoda; class Insecta; order Orthoptera; family Gryllidae; genus Teleogryllus; species Teleogryllus oceanicus. The sequence goes on along the minus strand of CAXIVR010000003.1, from coordinate 138,549,388 downwards.
GAATCCAAAAATAATCAGGATGTAATCCCTTTTAAAAGGGTTCGATTTGGAACAGCCCAAACGGACTTATATGATTAGATTCTACCACTTCATAAATAATGCATTTTGACATCTTTTGAAGTTCTGTTCTGATGCAATTCTGTCAGGGACTTCACTCTTCCGTGAAGATTTTGAAGATTTTTTAAAAATATTTAAGAAACCCACTATGGATTAGAATGCCTTTAACATTTCCGAAAATTACGCTACCATACTTTGTCACAATCTACGCTTGTTGTTTATAGCCAATCATAATCATACTCTTTTCCAAAAAGAGTATCCTTTTCACATTAATTTCATTTACTTATCCTACCACTTGACCCGTTGTCTGAAATATAGATCTGATTATATTTTCAAAACTTTACATAAATTATTTCGAACCGTAGCTTCCTAAATTGCATGAAAATGCTGTAATCAATGTCAAGTAGAGAACTATTACAAAAACTTTTCAGATTTTCAGAAATTTCATAAGAGGTCATTTTGAAGCATTTATTTTCACAATTGCATTACACTATAAACTATGTATGAAATACATTAGCAAGAGAGAGATTTTTAAAAAATAGTGTAATTTTTCGAAATTCGAAAGTTTTCATTAAAATTGCGCTTGTCTTGTGATTTTGTGCTTTTTACACAACCGATAAGTCTCTTTAAACACTGAAGCAGTTTTTGAGAAAAAATGATTTAACTCCAAATTATTAGAAAACTATACATTTTTTAAATGTACGTGGTACTATTTAAAGCTCTGATTGAAAATGTCCTTAATATAGTTATATGAGAATGATTTGCGAAAGTGAAAACTTGGCGCCCGACGGTTGAAAATGTTTAATGAAAGGTTGAACTTTCCGAAGTCAATAAGTATAGAATGCGCGTCGAAAGAAAAAAAAATTATTAAAAAAATTATTGTATTAAAAAGTGTAAAAATGAGTTTTTTTATAACGACTGAGAGCACTCACAAATTTCGACCCAGCTTCTGCTAGTTAATTTCTCAATCTTGTCAGAATTTGCATTAAATGTTTATGCGCCAGGTACCAAAGTCCATTTGTAGGCGAAATATATCTTTTCATTGATGCATTATTTCACTTCATAAAATAAACACCTTTTTAATAAAGTGCAAACAAGATGCCGAGATCCTACTTTTCTTCCCATAATTGTGGTTGCACATTTATTTCCGCTTACTTTTCTTGCAACCTCAAACCTAAACTTCCTTGAAAATCGTGTTAAAGTTTTGTTTCGATTGTTCTTAAGTTCATAGTCGACGTGAAATAATTCATAATTCCATAGATTAGAGGCAGGAAGTGAACGTAGTCAACTAGCGAAATGTATAATTTAAAGTGATAACGAAGGAACCGTCCGTGAAATAAATGTACCAGCATAAGTCATTGTAAGATAATCGAGTTATTACTTGAAATTAGAATTTCATCATTATCTAAACAGAAACTTCAAGCTTTTTATATAAACACGTGTTTCTAACATTAGATTTCGAAATGTTTTTAATGCCTCTGTAAATTGGAATATTGAATGCATTAGAAATCTTCATATTGTACAAAAAGTATCATTATTCCACTAAGCGAAAGAAACGAGTACCGAATCCAGAATATTGCCTGGAATAATACTAATAGATGGTAATATTTTTCCAAGAAAAATTAACTGTCAATGACATGAAAACTAAAATAATTTAGAATTGGGCGTGCTGTCTACCAAAGGCCCTAGTTACTCGCGCAGTGTAGAGACCCCCAGATATTTCCCTTTGTTGATGCTTGGCTAAAACATTTGAACGATTACAATCATTGTACTGTTATGGAGAAGAATACTCTTTCCGAGAGCTTCGTAGATGAGAACACTTTCTAGGTGAATCACGTTTCCGCGGCAACCGTTAGAGCAGCACTGCATTTGCTATTCCGTGTGCCCTCACGGTTTTTTTAAGGTGTGGAGCATCTAATACAGCCCCAAATTTTACAAAACGTGTTCGTTTCTCAATGTATTCCCAAAAAATTCGTTCATGAAAATAAGCATGAAGTGGTAAAATGACACGTCATATGCGGCGAGCGTATAAGAACATTCTGCAATTAGAGTATATGGTAATTTCTTGAGCCACAAGAAAAAGTTTCGGGCATTATTTGAAAATTTATTATTGTGTATAACATTCGAAAGATGGTCTAGTGCACATACTTTAATAAAATGTAAAATGATCATGCACAAAGTATGATCTTTTATTTTGCAAGCTTAAGTATGGGGTTTACCGAAACGTTCTGTGACTATAGACAACTGCAAGTTGGATAACCGATCTTCACTCTGCATGGTTTCATACAAATCTGTATCCCATTTGTTTCAATAAACGAATATTGAAAAGTAAAGGCTCCAGAAACTCTTTATCTTGAGTGATCATTACCTCCAATACGAAATTCTTGAAAGCATCGTTACCTCTAGTTTTCAAAGAACTCTATTTCTTTCCCTGGTCTTACTTTCCTCCACTTGCGAGCAACTCGTTTATCCCGCGAGAGCTGTGACGCAATGCACGCAGATCGAGGGTCTGAATGACGCACGTTAAAAACTAGGCTTGGGCACGGAGACCATGTGTCTGGGTACGTACCTCACTGTTGTCACTCTTAAGTCAGGTGGCAAGGTCGTAGGCGACGCCTCGCGCAGGTTTATTTTTACTTGGGATAATTTGAAAGTTCCCGTTGGGGCGGTGCCAGCTCTTCGACGCGTCGTCGGAAGGAGTTCGCAGAAGCGAGCGGGCGAGCGGGCGCCGGCCACTTCCTCGCTGCGGTCTGCGGCGGAGGAAAACCGCGCCGCGTGGCGGGCGCAGGTCGTCGCGCCCGATCCCAAACCACTCTGCCTAGGAAATCGCACCTCCAGGCACTAAACGAAATATTGTATTTCAACTAAGAGCGCACCGGCTTAAGGCATCAACTGTTGTCACTGCAGGAGGTCCTAGGGTTCTGCTCCCGATGTTGGTGCCAGGTCATTAGGTCCAATTTTCCCACTGTGTGGAGGAGAATTCTGGCGGCCGACTGGTCTGATCGGTATTTTCTGTGGTCTCTCCCATCGCCTGGCGAATGCCGGAGAAGTACCCTCGCAAACGGGCCGTGCCCGATCTTTCCTTCCTCTTCTTGTCCTATCCTCATCCCTTACTTACATGCATTACGCTACCGCATATGCCGGGAGACCTGTCGGGAGCTTAGAGCTTGTCCTGGTTGGGGCGGTGCCCCGCTAAAGAGAGATACCTGGTTGGGGAAAATTCCCGCAAGCCGACGTAGGTCGGCGCCGGATGTCGCCTTTAGCGGGGGAAGATCACGCCACTTCTAGCGATAAAAGCATGCACTACCCTTCCAGGACTAATCTTTGTAGTTGTCGCGTCCGGAATCACCAGGCAATCAATCAAGACCGCTACAATAATAAGTGAATTGTGGACATCATACATGTTCAGGATATGAGAATTTTACCCATCCGGTTTTGTCCGTCCCGTGATGTACCTGAAAATGCTCGCGGTCGCAAAGTTCAACCCGTTTGGGTTTACAACGTCTGATGGAGTATCTTTCACAAGTTTAAGGATATTTTACCTGGCAGAGTTACGCGTATTGTTAGGATACTGTCAATCGAGTACTTATTTCCTGAAACGAGTAAACCGGCTTGCGTGAAAAGGGACCACAGTGTCATTTTTTATTGCAAATGGCATCAAATATGTATTGCCACTCGTGAGATAAAGGTCAATCCAACGATTCACAGAATGTCAATCCGTGCGGCTGACAACTGAAATAAGGAACATTTGTTTGCTGAAAATTACAAAATTGTGTCGAGCGTAGGCGAAATTGGTTTTCGGGACGTAACTACGGTTACCAGATGCTCACTATTTCAGTGAACTGGTCACTATTCATATTATTGGTTTACCATTCTAAAAATGAAAATAGTGAGCATGTATAAATGTCTTCAGTGACGAAATGAATGTATTTTTTATGAGTGAATTAGTTTTGAAGTTTAATTTCGCTGATTTACAATATCAGTTAGACTTTCGAAATGATTTTTAATAGCTTCGACAATCCGGGCTATTAAACCGGAGCATACAAATCTGCTTACTTTAAATCTAATTTAAAAATCAATGAATCAAATCAAATCATCATTACAATGGAGGCGATTGCGATATTAACATAAATAATGAATGTTCTGTTCTCATAACCTCGTTATTATTGGTTGAAATTACTTAACAACTGATAATTTTTGAAAGAAAAGGTATTTCATCTAAATGTTCTATTTTTAAAAATGTTCAACTAATTATTAATTATTCAAGTATTTCATTTGTAGTACGCCTCTCCCTCCTTTCCTGCACCTTCACTCTTGTTTGAGAACATATCTGGCAACCCTAGACGTCACCTATATGACATCGATCAATCGATCAATCGATCGATCGATCGATCGATCGATCAATCGATGGTGCTAACTTCTTGACTTTCATTCTTCCGGTTCCTCGGGAATAATTATTAAATTCTAATATAACTATTCAATAATTTCTGTATATCATTCATTTGGGGAGCGTTCCGGAATCTAAAATTTTATAAATCAAGCACTGCCCTGTCCTAACAAATTACCTTGACAAAACACTAAAATAAATGCACAGAACATTTGCAAAGTACATTTAATGTCAAGGTGATTTGGTGACTGGGAAATGGTTTTTATTTTTTTAACTGCCGCCCAGCTGTCGAAAAAATCTGAAAAAAAAAACACAATTTGTTATAAGAGGAACGTTTGAGGTTTTTTCGAGCCTATTCTAGGGTTCTCAGGCACAATAAAAATATTTATTTTTTTCGAAATATTTTTTAATTTGGGCCTGGGAAAATGTCAAAAAAGGTTTTTCTGACAGTATATACTGTTTTCTTATTTATCATATTTTTCAGTCAGATAAAATTGTGTCTGTTGACAAAAAAATTAAAACAAAAAACAGTTTTTGATAGTAGAGGGATGGTGGGAGGATGGGTAATTAATTTAATTTTTGCGTAATTAATTAGCAATTAAATCGCTCTATAAGATGGCATATTTGCTTTTGTGGTAACTAATTGTGGTAGACCAGCGTATTCTTCCGCTGCTCATCATTTATTACGCAAAAATTTGAAGAGCAAACAAATTAATTTTTGCGTAATTAATTAGCAATTAAATAGTTGTAAATGGTGGCGTATGTGGTTTTGTGGTAACAGATTTTGGTAGTGGCAGCGTAAGAGAGGTCTAGTGGTCCTACAGAATGGCACAACTTTCTCAATCAAGGTGTATTGTGAATCCTGTGACAGAGACTAGTCAATAACCCCCAAAAATGATTTTTGTACCCAGAGAGAAAAAGAAGTTGGAATGCTACTCTTTTAGTGACTAAAAGGATTTAGTAAGATTTAAAATGAAAAAAAAAATAATATTCGTTAGGTGACGTACCATGTACTCGCACACCACACAACCACATCGCAGTTAAAAATAGGATTCGAGAAATAAATCATAATTAACATACTAAATATAACTATATGGATTAAATTCTCTCATTTTTCATTGCAATATCTTTTGAAACGCGTGTATCGTAATTATTATTTGCAGAGTCGGATAGAAAAATATTAATTTTCGAGAGGATAATAATAAAATCAGATCATTGAAGTACTTGCTCACAAAAGTCAATAAGGGAATCGATTATCGGAGTTTCTATGACGTGAAACCTGCATATAATTCACTGGAAATAAACGAATATTCACGGTCATTCCTAACGTTACATGCCTAATCTTCCTGAACGTATGTTCACGAAACTGTTAACCATTCAACGTAGGCATGATGGGTTTGGAAAAGCATTGGTGAAGAATTTCAAAATACTTAGTCACTCAATGAATGCAAATCAGAAATACTCGGTGTTTACATGGTAGAATGAGAATAGCCAATGGAATTTATCCTCTCGAAGGAGGTGACAATGACGCACGTTGAAAAGAGTGATTCTGCAAATTTAAGTTTCCGAAATACTCGGCCTCTTTGCTTAGTATCAGACATCTGCCTAACAAATACACGCACAGTCCTATTGTCTCATTTCACATTTACCTGAAGACAAAGTCATTTCACCTAAGAGCAAATTCATCTGGATCGTTCACCTCGGAAACGTCGGACAGTTCTTAAGGACAACGCAAAAGCCGCTTTTGTTGCCATCTTTCTTCCTCCACGTGAGCAACAAGAACACTGAAATCACACCGGTTTGCAAGCGGAAAGAACAAACCTCCAGAGACCAATAGGCGCGTGGGTCGATCGAGGAAGTCTAGCGATGACGTGTGTGCGAAAATTATTCTGAGAAACAGACAAAATTGCGAGCAAATGATATGTGTAGTGCACGTGGGGGTGAAGAACCCTGTTCATAAACACCTGGTACATGTGAAGTTCAATTTGCAGTAGGTTGAAAAATATTGTTCTCACTACTCATACTCTTTAGGACCCTAAATTAGAATTTCACAGTTCAATGAATTATGAAACAAAAGATTCCCGTGAAAATATCTATTTTGATTAGAATCATCGTTTATTTCATACAATTCATTGATATTTAGTGATCACTCGTGACTTTTTATAATAATATTAAATTCCGAAAATGAAATCGTGGTGCGAAGAATCGTAAAAGTAATCGAAACGATGTAGAAGCATGATCCTTGTAGAGGCTAATTCAGAGCAGATCTTTAAATTTCCTCAAATTATGATTAATGCAATAAGGAATCTACAAATCTGTCTACTATGCACTTCGAATTGGCTCACGAGACAATTTCATATTCTACGAAAATGACGTATAAACGGTTACAAAACAGGCTTGCGGGTACTATCCTTCAAAACAAACGGCTTGGGCCAAATTTGCAAAAATGATGGCAAACGAATCTTAAACGTGTCGAATTGTATTGACGTTTGGTTGGCACTACGAAAGTTATCTGTTAAAAAAGTTTTCGTGGCAACAAATAAAACTCTAAAAACTTACGATATCTTTGGCAGTTCAGATTCAGCATCTTTGGAAAGGGAATGAGGAAACTACTCGGAAAAGTTAAATTGGACATGTTCAGTGATCTTTCTTTTTATTTCCATACAATCAGTTTAATTTTGTTTCAATCTATTTATTAGGAAACGTTAATTAACATGATCTACTCTCGGAAGAGAACTCATTTAATGGTAGTTATGGAAACAACTCAAGGGTCCAAGTTTCTTTGATTCCCAAAACTTGTGTGTGTGTGGGCGTTTCGTAAAAGTACTGAAGTAGATTATGAAAGATGTGCTTTTTTCATCGGTAGGCAACACATTGGTTTGTTTGAAGTTTAAAATGTAGGAATTGATTTGTTCACGAATGAACATAATAAAAATTTTACCAACTTCAAAATCTTCGTAATGTTCATTGAATAAGAAGTAGGTAAGAGATTGGATAAAGTACTCGAAATGATATGTCAAACATTGGACTGTTTACTCTCTGACTTCTACTGATAATACATAATCGACGGCAGCCATCATGTCATGATTTCTGGTAACGAGGAACTTACTGATACCTGAAAGGTCAGGAAGCGGCGCTTAACTTAACACGCGTCATTCGTTACGTATCGCATCCGCCGTGGCGCAATTCGCACAGATGAAGCAACTCTGGAAGGAGGTTTTCCTAAACCCTGCGGGACAGCGTTTTGGAAGATGGGGGAAAATAAATTTGTTCAGGAGAATGGAACGACTCTTAAACTGTGTGTCTCTACAAGGCAATGATTTTTCACGAATATATAATTACATGAAATGTTTAAGAAGTACCCAAACATTTTTATCAATATACTTCCCTCTGTCATATGGTAACACACAACACTGTAGTGTCCATCACTTAGTTCCATCACTTATGTTCGTAGTTTTCAAAAGTTCTCGGACTACTTTGTTTAAAATCTGTCTTGTGGGAGGGCATCTACAGGAACACTTGAGCAACTAAATGGAAGTGAAGGCGAACCTAAAAAAAATATTAGCACAATTCAGCGGAAACCCACGATTTTCATCGGTTCGTACTTCTTTTTTGCACCCAGTTTTCACGCTCTGCTAGTCGCCTCCCAACGTTTTGCGGCACCCACAGCTTCGGAAACAGCATCTGTCACTTGAAACGCCAGCGCAAATTGACATCGACACAAGACAATGGCACTGGGGACGCGGCGCGACAAGTAATGGGAGTTTTGGCGCCACGCCTTAAGTAGCGACACTATGCACTAACAGTGACGTGACGCATTTGAAGTCATAACGTCTTACCTTGTGCCTAAGGCACAACCTTATACCTACATAAATAGTGCACGCTTCTACGGCCACCTTTCAAACGGCAAAATGGCTGCCTATGAGCATAAAAGGTTGAATTTTCCAACTCTAATAAACTGATTCTCGAATGTGAGGCAAATAAAATATAATATACAATAAAACTCCACAACTCTGGCAAGAATTAACGGAAAATTGTAGAAAAGTATCGGATAAGAAATTCGCGAAAAAGAAGTTGAAATCCAATCTTCATGTTAAGTTTTGACTCGCGCTCGTAACAAACGTTATTAGTCTCATAAGCTCATAACGAATACTACATTCTCAAGAAAAGCAGATTCAAAATCCCAAACTGCATACTCATCATGGAGGATCACAAAATATAAAACACCTTGCTTTATGGAGATTTGTTTACTCTCGAATCGTACCATAGTTCCAATGTCTCAACACTTGCCTACTCTTTGATATATTAGCATATGCATACATATGCATAAGCATATATCTCTTTGATATATGCAGCATCTTTGTTCGACGCTTGAAATGCTGCTTTTGATTTAAGGCACAGCGCAATGTCCTAACTGCTAAAGCTCTTCTGAACGTACCTTACGACTGTATATTGTCGTTAGTTACGTGATAAATAGTTTAAGGATGTCTTCTTATGCCTGCAAGGTAGTGACGTTGTGCACTAAGTCACGTGATAGATCTTGATGCTATAAAGTGTTTCCTTTGGCTTAAGATACCACCTTGTTCCTTCATAAATTGTGCAAGGAGTCTTAAGATCACCTTACAAACGGCAAAATAACTACCGGTAATCGGCAACGGTTGCATTTTTTCTAGCTGATAAACGGATTATCGTATGTGAGGCAGTTAAATTAATACTGACCAACATGTAAAACTCTAACAAGTATTAAAGGAAAAATTTGCATAGAGAGAGGTTAAAATTCACCAAAAAAAGATGAAATTATGTCTCCGTGTTAGGCAGTCTATCATTCCTAACTTTTACACCCTATGTTATTAAGAAAATGCCATTCAAATCTGACTGCTAGTCATCGCGCAGACCAGTAAATCTAGAACTTCTTGGAAGATGAATTGTTTTCTCTTGATACGTACCAATTGTGTAGTATTTGATATATTATGAAACTTCTTTGTTTAAGGCTTAAAATACTTGGTTTGTTATAATGCATATCCCGATATCGCAATCCTTGAACCTCATCTGAACGTTATTTCTATCGACTGTACAACCTAGTTAGTCACTAGCTAGATCACTAGCGTAAGGACGTCACCTCACAGGTCTCGTTCGCTTCGTCAAAGGTCTTCTCCTTGCTCGTGGGAGGCGGTGCATTGTTCACGCAGAACCGGAAGTACCGGAAGCGCCATAGTTCCCCGAAACAAAACCTCATCACCCATTCCGTCTGCGGGCGCGGAGGGGGGCGATCAGAATCCATAATGCGGGGCTTTTCCAATGGCGCGGCGGGCGACAAAGCGAGGTGTCGCGGCGCAAGGGCCTTGGGATGCCAACGCAGTCACTGCGCCGCCCGAATCTCTTGCATCGGACGGCGCAGGGAGCGAGCGTGCGCATTGCCAAGCATTTCCGGGGATGTGTAATTAACCAACAAATTCAGGCACAAAACGCGGTCTGTACTTCGACAGAAATTAACACACATTACTAGCATAATATTTATGCTTAGCACTAGTTTTTGAGTTCTTAGAATTTTTCATTATAATAATAACATAATGTAATAATACAATATAATAATACAATAATATAAGAATTTTATTTACGAAGTTATAACAATTGTGTCAAAATTAATATATGCTTGAAAGCATGTTTAATTCAATATTTTTGTTCTTTTAAGAACACACAAAGTAGTGGCCTGCATAAGCGAAAATGTTGCTCAACAAAATCACACAGTGGTTTGCGAAAAAGTATCAGGCACACTACTATAGAACTGCAAATAAGATACTGTCACTTAACGCTGCAATAAATTGTTATTTAGGTAACAAGGGCGTTATAACGCCCGTGATACACAAGTGATTTTAGTTTCTTACCTCATTTTAATCATTCGGAATTTCTTATTTACCAATTAACTACATGTTTCTCTGTGACGGTTTCTTTTCATATTTCTGTTCCATAATTCTTTCCATAAGAGAGCAAGTTCTATCATTAAACTGTTTTCATATATCCCTCATCACGATCATCTCAATCCAGGTAATACATGCAGTGTATATCGAGCTCTGTATCAAAGGTAATAACAAACAAGAACACATCAGTAAAAATACTGTAACAAAAACAGCCTTCACGAATACAGTAACATAATCAATGGGTTACACCTCGTACGTTAGGTAAAAAAACATTAAGAAAGTTTGCTGAGAAACTCTTAGTTTCTGCACACAAGTGTTGTCGACTTCTCCCCTTCTGTAAAATCCAGATGGATGTGCGAATCAAAGAGTTGAGGATACTTCTAATTATTGTCAAGAAATATCTACATTTTTTGTACTAACGAAGAAAAACACATTTGTGAATTGACGGAATCAGGGTGAAAGTTCCGTCAGGCCTATATCACGACCGATTGTTGGCCGTCAGGACATTAGTCCGCCAGCCAGCCGTTATAATTACAGTGCAATCGCTGTTCGCAAATGACGAACCAGTCAAACCCCAATGAAACAGTGTAGATGTTCCCTAAAAATGCAAATATTTAGTTGTGATATTCCGCCTAGGCTCTCACTGCGCGTACCTACCGGCCGAATTCTCAAACTCGGTGCGCCGCATATTACGACACCACTGACGTCATGCAACAGCAAGGCTCAATCGAGGAGGGCGACCGCCATTAAAGAATATAAAAGAACGAGTGTTATTTCAACTGATAAAAAAACACAACGGAGTGTTTCTGTAAGATATTACGAAAATTTAGTTTGTGCGTGTGTGTACGTATATAATGCATACACACACACACGCACAAACTTAATTTTCGTAATATCTTCCTCACATTCACAAGGGTCCACGTTATTACAGTTCTCGTTTCTTGTAAAAATTTTCAGTTCTATACCTTACTTTCGAAGGTTTCTTGGCATATTTGGAGGACATTCGGCAACCGCGTAGGTCTTGTCTGGTTTGACGATCAGCTCCCACGGAGCCTCAACATCCCCGGACCAACACATTCTTCCAATTTCCCAGCATTTCTAACTTTTGCAACTTACAATACTTTAAATTAATACTACTTTTAAGACCTACACTCCAATCTCGTATTTCTAGCTACCAGCTATTAGACACAATAGGCACCTGCGAATTTTCGTGTCCCTTAATGGCCGACCGTTTACCTCCACGGTTCACCTCTGTGGGGACATCCGTACTTCCGCCGTACGTGAAAACACATTGATATCCTTTTTTGATAGTCTCCCGTCCAATGATTCCCTAACCCGTCATAGTATAAAATTGCCTCGACTCTCCCCCTTCAACATCGCACAACATACCCAAAATACCAAAATAAATCTTCATTCGTACACCTTCCGACCGGTCTTACCGTTTCTTTTTAACTTATTAAACATCTTGCCCGTCTGGCGAACTATGTCTCTCTCCCAAATCAAATAATCATAAAACAGATCGTAGAAATGTATACTGAAGTGAATTGACGATCTTGCCTAGTTAAGCGACTAGTTTTTAATTAAATTAAACATGAGGAAACAAATGCAATTACTACTAATTACAATGAGATACACGAATAATACAGAATTTATTATTTAATCATTCACACATAATAAAAAAAACGTCTAACATTTTTTTCAGTCAGGTCATGCCAACTTATCTTTTTTGAATTAACACTTTAAAACATTTAATAATTACCACAAGACTGGACCTTTCTACATCATATTTTCAATTACTTTCCATTCGTCCCGGCCACACCGTTACATCCATTACTTCTCGGCGATGACTAGACTCCTTCAGTCTTGCGAACACAGTATTCCAAATTACTCGTTCAACTAATTTAGAACCTACAATGGTTACGGACTTCTTCGTCCATGTTACCGTGAAACTCTGAAAACCGTGTTACTTCCCTCAGGAGATTCGCTGCTCAAAAATTAATTAAATAAATAAACCAACAAACAATTCAGTCTTACGAAGCGAACTCCCATCACATCCCCAATCGTCCAGTTCTTCACTTTCCATTCCCAAAACACCAGTCGGATTATTTATCCCAGCACCTCGGTAATTGGTTCTTATATTCCAGCGGCTGGTTTAACTTCAACAGGGACTGCGCCAGACGGATCCATGCTGTCTCTTCGCCTCGCGCGTCGTTTCAGATGTTTAATTCCCTAAAAGCCTCTTACAAACAAGATTGTCCGCCGTGTATTTTTGAGGGAGAAAAATTTCCTTCGTAAACCTTCCTTCAGGGGAAGTAAAGCCGGTTGCCTATGGTCTGCATTCACTGTAAGTAAAATATCCTCTAAGCTAAATTCAAACCGCCTATTTGTTCCCCCGAGTGATACCTCCTTTCTCTGTTAGATGGCGAAAGGAGCCTAGCGGAAATTAACGTCGTCAGGGGGAAGAGCAGGCGTGATGGCCAGAGCCTCGCAAAGTAAATTGCTGATTGATCAATTGATATTTATGAAACTAATACTAGGGGTATGGGTTGCCTCAATCTGCGCGATTTAAATTCTTATATTACCTATTAAGTAATCATAGGTTCGTAGGTTCCTAAGGTTGACACTTTTTTTCAAAAAAGTTTTCGTTCTTTCTGAAATTATTTGCTACTCAAAGCCCGATAATTTGATTTAATTTAATTGTTCCGTTTACTTAATTGAACAGTCTCAATATCAAAAACATGTGCATTTCAAACATTATCATAGAATATTGGAGCGAGAGGAAGATTTTAACAATTTCAATTAAAAACTTGAGGTTTGACAACTGCGTTTGGAAAATATAAATGTTCTGATCGAGATGACCTGAACTTAACCTTAATTACCAAAACTTAAGCAGCAAAGTTGCAATTTCCAACAATTAAACGTAGTCTGCATCAAATGTACATCGTCGACAGGAGACTTTCTCTAATAATCGAATGAGAAAACCTGCGCGAAAAACTTCTGCCAACTGGGACTAGGGAATCCCCTTACATAAAACAACAATAAACTGGGCTAATGAAATTTGACCTCAGACACAACATTATTGCATTGATCTGTAATTGCAAAAGAAGACATCCCCACAAAGAACAGTAGATCTTGCACTTGAATGGGCAAACCCGACACGCACCCCTCCCTCTCGCTGGCGAGGGTGAACCCCCTTCGCGGTTCACCGCAGACGCGTACCAAGAAGAGACTCGGGAAAGCGTTTCGCGATCGCCTCCGCTCTTACACCAGGCTTCCTCCCGAAGAATTCCCTCAGCCGCCCTCTGGAATGAATGAGAAATCTTATTCTTAAATAGGATTGAGGGGAAATTAGGAGACACAAATAATTATAATAATATTAGAATGGTTGTAGTAATGGATAGTATTCCTGTTGATCCCGTTTTATATAGTAGAAAGATGGATCTTTTTAAACTTATTGGACCAAATAGGATCAATCAATGAAGATATCAGGAATTAAGACGTATAATTCATATAAGACATATACATTTATTTATTGCTTAACGTTTCGCACATTTAGCATGTGCCTTTTCAAAAGCATTTGATAAGCAAAGCATTTGACAATCGGTTGGCAATAAACATAACATTTTTGAGTAGTATAAAAACAAAGGAATAAATTAAACATACATATTGGAGATATATTAACATTTAACAACATTCTCATGTAAAGTATTTCTATAATATGCCGAAGTTGGCGTCTAATTTGGTGGCGAAAACATTCATAAGTATGCAGCACAAATGAAATACATCAAGGAATGGATGTGCAAAATTAGGAGTGAACAGCGGCAAAAAGCAATTATGAATATCTGTTTATTATTAATGATTTTTAAATTTGATGAAGATTCAATATGTCATTTTTTGTAATAATAATAGTAATAATAATTGTAGTAATAATAATAGTAATAATACTTAACTCATTTTAAGAGCACAATGAAAAAAGTTTACTTAAGGAAGTACTATCCATTTATTACTCGGTTCAACATCTACAAAGGATTCCTAAAAACATTTGGAACTCCTTAAATGCACATTAATGCATTTTGAATGATTACTGTACATGTTATTCCCGTTTCGTACGAAAGTGAGATCGGATTCAACTCAACTGAACAATGCTCCAACGGTGCAAGGGATAATTATATTTGTCGTGGAATTACCCAAGCCCCATTTGCGTGTTAGGTAGTCGAGAGGGTTTGTCCACAACTTCCCACACCCGAGCCAGATACTGCATATCGCCAGCACCCAATTTCGCGCGTGCTCCACATTGATACGAAGGGTGTGGGTCGAGGCGAACGTCTCTTCCGTGGATCAGGTTCAGCTGGTTTCCTTCTGGTGGATAACGGCGCTTCGTTGAGATATGCGGGAGACATTGTAGAAAAGCGTGCCTCATTGCGACATTCTTGCAGGCTAATCTAATTACCTAAATCGCTTTAGGCGCGACCTAAAACGGCGCAAACTACTGGCAATGCAGGCGTAATTGGCACTGTGTTTATTTTGTGCATTATCTGTACAAAGTCAAATAGTTATTTTGACAAAGACTGTCAAACGAAAGATAAACGAAGCGGAGGGTATCGGTTGATCCTCAATTAACCCGAACTCCTCTCTTCAAATCGCAATATTTGTGCAAGCGAAGATAAACCTGGATAAATAAACGTTTTAGCAATATCCGTTCATGTAAAAGCGATGTAACTGTTTATAACTGATACATTATGTAGTTTTTCAAAATCCTTCCAATTCGGAATGGATTACAACCCTGATAAATGAGATCGCCGATTGATATTTGGCAGTAATTTACTAACAACTTCTTGTAGATGGTTAGATATTAGGAACTATGTTGGTCCTTTCACGAAAATTATACATCTCCCAATCATGGCGAGGAACATATTGACTGTCCAAAATGTTCACTCTACAAGCAACTCTGGCATGCAACCTTGTCAATAACTAATTTAAATAAGCGGTTTGAGGTTTTAAAATATTTTGTAATCGTCTTCATATTGTAAAATCACTAGGAAGGAAAAGGCATACGTGATAAATGAAAACTCAGTGAGTAAGTGAACATGACAAATTAATTATTTACTTAGACTTAACAGGTCATGACTGCGTTCCTGTGGAACCCCCGACTGTCGGTCCCTCGCATCAGCTAGAGATATCTCTGGATTTAATGGCTGGAAAACGAGGTCTTTAAAGCCAAATGATACGGTGATAAAACCGTTATGCAAACCATCTTCCTCGCAGTGAAAACTACCATTGGCATTCAGAGATACTCCTTGGGCTTTTACAGACTAAAAAAATCCAAAGCGTGAGGAGACGGTCCGAAGTCCTGTCCCGTTTTGTTGAGATTTTACAACCGAAGCAAATTTTCCGTCGGATATCAAACTATTTTAATTTCAACCAAGAGGTCTGTTACGCTCCTTAGCAGTACTGTGTCGTAAGCGACATTTCCGGAGCCACAATGACAAGAACGGAGGTATTCCTAGCGCGAATAGAATTTAGCTCAGAGGTGTGATTTAAGCTTCAGATTCTTTAACATGCCACAAATATAAGACGCGGGACAACTCATTTATCTTCCTTCCGAGAAGGCTTAAGAAGCTGGTAGCCGTTATAAAATAAAATTTCCTTAACTACAAAATGGAAACAAAAACGCACTGTTTATATTTTGCCGTACTAATTTGCACGGAACACAAGGAAACCTTTGAGGAAGTGTCGCGTCGGACGATTCGCGAAACTTGCGTCACAGATCATAACTGCAGAAGAGTTTCCTTCCCCCTGGCAAAGGCCTGTCTTACGGCAATTGCATTTAGTCACCACTCGAGTGGCGCTTTCCGGCAGGGGGCGTCACGTACAGTCTGCACCTGGTCATCCGGGTACAAACCCCACGGGTTTCCAGATTTGTCAGCCGCGCTTCGTAGCCCTAGCCCATCCTGCCCATCGAGGCACCGAGCGCGCACCGCGCCTCACGTAAGCGCACGTTCTGTCAACCTCAGGACGTCGCAAGCGTTTCGCGGCGTCGACCGGCGTCTATCGCACGCGCGCAGCACAAACGGAAGTGCATATCTTACTGGTTCTCGTGAATGTTTATGAGGTGAAACGATGTATGCAAGTCGTCAAACACTCTGAAACATCGAGCGTCGTTTCCCCCAAGCGATAAAAAAAGAAATATTTTTTTTAAAAAATTGGCAATGTCAATATCATTTAAAAAATTCCAATACCGATTAGCTTGTCGGTGAGTTCATACTTCTTAGTAATTCCTCAGTTTTAACAACTATCCTAATAACCTAGCTGATATACCGTGCCTCGAAGAAAAGTCGAATGGAGATCGAGACTACAAATTGTAGTTTTCACTTCCTTCCTATTGTTTTACTCGAACGATAACTTGAAGGATATTGATGCCTGTAAAGTACTCGATTAGCGGGTGCGATTCGCGTTGTATGTTCCATGGCTGCACAGATAGGGATCCGACACAAGGACTCTGCCGCACACCACACAGAACAGGATACGACACATTCCAGTCGCCAGTGAAAACGCCTGGGAACTCGTGTGAAAAGGAAGAAGATGACAAGTGGTTGTCGAGCGCGAATCCATGTAATGCGACAGTGCCTCGGCGAGTGGCTGTGGTTCCTCGTAACCCAGTGCCACCTTGAGGCGACGCTCAACCAACTTCACTCCCATCCTCCCCCTTCGATACGCTTCGCTGCTCTCGAGACTCGCTACCCGAGTTTTACGCAAGATCACTTCACCTGCAGGTCGGGAACTCGATGACAAGAGGACAGAATCTTGATTTATTTGCGAAAATTGCTAAAGAGCATTTCTTCGAAACAATTTAAGGGAAGTCGTAAAAGATAGAATTAACATTGTCCTATTTATCAGTACATTTAAGAGATAATCAGTATATTTTAAGTGAATGAGAGTATACGATAATTCCAAGAACATCGAAATGATTTTATGCCGTTGCATTGTTCAATGTACCAACAATAGTTTAAAATTCAACATCATCCTTCTTTAAATTTTTCGAACGGTCGATTAAACTAAATTTTATTACATCTTAGTTTCTTGAAATAAAGAAACGTAATGATTTGTCGTTTAGCTGACAATGCTAGGCCGGTCTTTTCTGAATAATTGATTCTACGCCTTATACTGTTTCAAAAGAAATTTGAATACATCTTAATATTTCCAAGCAAGCACTACAATCAGCCGTTTTGGCATGGTCTAGGTAGGTCCCAGGCAGTCTCCACCTCTGGAATCTCGAACGTGTTTGTGGGGAAATATAAAGCTTACAAATTATTTAAGAGAAAAATTAGTGT
Source organism: Teleogryllus oceanicus (assembly GCA_964035755.1). Lineage (NCBI taxonomy): Eukaryota > Metazoa > Arthropoda > Insecta > Orthoptera > Gryllidae > Teleogryllus > Teleogryllus oceanicus. Next base: position 138,531,695 of record CAXIVR010000003.1, on the reverse strand, counting down.
AACTAATTGCTAATATTCATTCGGATTTATTTACTGAGCTCTTTCACCATCAGGTTGAGTAGTTCTTGTATTCGGAATGCCTTCTTCGTAAGTCGCGGTCGGTGTGCTGTTATCAATCATTCTACTCAAGATGTGATCATAAAAATTGCACTGGTTAAATGAAATGATTGATACCTTTGTCAAAATTTTGATTTAATGCAAGTAGTGAGTACTATTTAAATATCTTTTATATTTCCATATTTATTTTAAACAACTCAGAATTATTCAGTAAGAATAAGGTGACCAGATCTTAAGAACCAAAAAACGGGACATTGTGACACTTCCTTGACTAAAAAAACGGGACACACGCTGGGCCGTATTCCTCATTTAAGATTGCTTACTAAGTCGCACAGAAACTCACAGAAGCACAATGTTGGAATTATTGAATTTCTCGATAACGGTATTGATGAAACATGTACAAACTCAATCAAGCGATAGCTCATTTTCCCTTCCTAGAACCACCGTTTAATCTCTCCCTTTTTGATTTCACTTGTCTGCGAAATACTCTTGTTATGTGGTACATGAGCGTATGATCTACTCGCGCTTTATTATAAAGTAATGCAAAGTGAACGGAATACATTACGATAAATTTAAAATTGAAGGGCTTGGTGCAAAATGACGTTAACTCAGAAAATGGCCATAGGATATATTTGAGGTTTAGTAAACTTGCATGAAACTTTTTTTTTTATATTACTGGAAATTATTTCTTTTTTATATGATAAATATTGTGATTTTTATTAAAGTAGCCAAGCAACTAATAGGAAAGTCATAGAAATGTAATTTTGACGACAAAACCAAAAACGGAGTTAACAATAATTATTATTCACGGCATTTTATGCCGATTAGTCATTGCCACAAAATCGGGACAATTTGGCGTCTGGTTTTCCTTTAAAAAATACAGGACAGGGACTCACGAAAAGGGACTGTCCCGGCTAAAACATCTGGCCACCTTACTTAAGTCGGTAATGTAATGAAATAAACCTACATAGAATATAGTTAAGATTTCTTTAAAAAAAAGTTCTTGGCGTTTTTCTCTAAGTTCTCCCCGTCCAACCTCCGGAAAAGTAAAAATGATCTGATTATCAGTATGGCTAAATGAATAACAAAAAGACATATTTTAAAGTAGGGCAAGACTTTCTTCAAATCAGTGGGCAAGTCGTATGAAGGACTCGGGAACAGAAAGACTAAGCCCCAGAGTGAAATAGCTAAAAGGCAAACTCTGGGTATAAGAGTAACCCTAAATTTCCTCCATCTATATAGAATCCATAACTAACAATTATTACTGTATCATTTGTCAAATTTTAAAACTATTTACAGATACGCAAGCTGGAATGTTGAAGAGCGTTAAAATGAAATATCCCAACTTTTGCCGAATGTGACAAAAGCCTTTCTAATCTCAACCCCTCCATTTGTACTCGTATTTCACAGGAGGGGTGGCCAAAACACGTAAAGAGTGCGCTTACTAATGCAGTTCTTCATAATTGGTGAATCTACAAGCCTTCATAGGTGGAAAAGAGTTCAAATACTTGCTCTCCTTCGGGGGTATCATACATATGCCTCGTAGCAACGAGATCTTCCAATAACTGGCACGAATCCAGCAGGCGAGGGGTCCAAGGGTCCTCCGGCCAATTGAGTAGCACTGAGGTCAAAGCTTTAGATGATTGAACAGGACACATTCACGTGCTCTAGATGTAGGAAATAAAGCGTTGGGGTAGGATAAAATGAAACGTTGAAGTTCCTTCAGGAATGAGACTGTTATTCCTCGAATGTCTCCAATATAGTTTTAGACAGAGGCAATCACTGTTTCATTATATTGCGAAAATAGCTTCAATATGAACACGTGTCGAAAAAACGCACGACAGTTGTAACGGCACGTGCAATCTCCTCAAACGACTTAAGAGTTAACATTCCAAATAAACGGTGTTTCCATGACATTTTCTTGGGAAAATCGTTCCAAAAGATGCAAGTTTCCACAGGGTGAACTGATGAGAAAATGACGCGGCGTAGTAGCAGGGGGTGTAAACAGAAGTTAGGAACATACGTTGGTGACAAGAGAATGGCGAACAATCTCCCTGGGCTTTCGTAATCGTCCGAAGTTGTCACCTAGGTTACCTCAGATGGATAGCGCTGGGAATCGATTAAGCCATTGTGAAACTTTCTCAGGAGTGATTAAGTCGTTACAACCCCCTCTCCAAGGTCACGATCACTTAAAGACGAAACAAAATACAATAATTTAATGACCATAGAGTGTGGTTCGGAAGTGTTAACGTAAAAATTAATTGGTGCAAAAAGACATAGTTTTGTGACCAACGTGTAAATGCTGGAGAATTGGCAGATGCACAAAATACTAACATCTATGCGTCTAAATGCACGAAAGACGTGCATAAAACCTCACCGCAGGTGCTCGCTAAGAAGACAGTTCAGGTTCCCTCCTTGACGCATGAAGAGACCATTCATTTAGTGCAAGGCAAGGAGTTCCATATTTCAAGATATACCGGAGTTTAGGTGGTGCTAAATGGCCCATTTCACGCAATAGTAGCTGGTAAAAAGTTCACCTACATTTTAATGAGAAGCACAGGTCAGATTATTTCGAAAAAGATCAGAGACTTCCTGACAGCTACATTCTGTAACTAGCATTTCCTCTCTGAAGCATATAATTTCTTCAGCAAATAAGTTTCACTGAAAATACCGAAACAACATTGTGTTGCCTTAGTTTGATAAAATTTCTTTCGCATATTCTCACCAACTAAGTCATGGTATTTATTTTCTCCGACAGGACAGAAGGGTTCCATCGTTAATGACACGATGTAAATACCGTTCAGTTACGTATCCCACATAGGACTACTTACAGTGTAGTGGTCACTCCTGCCATTTTAGATGAACTTGGCCTGTTGTAGCTTATAGTTTCTCAGGTGTTGCACTTGTAAAAGGAGATTGAATTGAAGGTCAAAACAGGAGAACAAGAACAGTTCGTCCTTACCTGCGGGGGCAAAAACTTTGCGGCCAAGATCCGAACAAACGAAAACAAAAGATTAAAAAAAAACACTTGGTTCTCAGTGTTCACAGAGCGTCGCGACATCTCACTTTAAGCATCTCCGGTGCCTGATCTGAGCAAGGGTCTGGATTGGCGAGTTTGGGAAAAGTTACCGTTAAATTAAATCAAATGAAGCATTTTTAAAGAGTTGCTGTCCGTGTTTCCAATGCTGACTGCCGCTGAAAGAGAAATTTACGGGAAGTCTTTTCGTGTCCCATGGCCCAAAAAAGTACTAGCTTTTCTGAATTTTTTTCCACATTACAAGAACTTAAGTTCTAAGTGTAACGAGCTTTAAACTGAGAATCGAAGAATCCATCCTCTGCTTCCCGAGGAGATAGAGCGCGTAAACAATATCTCCAGTGGAATGCATTTCGGGGACCAGATCAGTTGGGCAGAGAAACGTCCATAGATGCGAGAGCTTATTCAGAACTTCGGAGGCGATAGTTCGTGTCGACACATTCTGTAGAAGTTTTTACTTCGAAGGGAATATTCCGCCCCCTACCCCCTATACTTTCGATACACCATAAGCACCGTTATATGACGACTGTTATCAGTGAAAGTCCTAAGATTTCAATCGTCCGTGCGATCCATGAAGGTACACCACAAAATTCAAAAATTTTAGCGACAATTACCATAGTCAACCAAATCCAAAATTTGTTTGCAATCTCGTATTACGAAATTGAAACTGCAGCCTTTAGACTAAAATGTACTTTTAAATGAGTTTCCCGCGAAGACCTTCCTTTGATTCGTGGATTGTTTTAACCACCTTCCGTCAACAAGGCGCGTGTGTACCGCTGCCGGGAGTCCGTCTGCGCTTATCGCGGGCGCGTGGCGCGGAGCGGCGAGGCGTGGGGCGGCGCGGCGCGGCGGGGGCGTGTCCGACGCGCGGCGGCCAATGGAGGCGGATCGCGAGAGCGCGCGCTATATCAAGACGGGCGTCCGCGGCGGGGAAGCAGTGTCGAGCCGACCGCCGGTGAACCATGAGAGTAGCGCGCTACGACTCGCTGAGCGGCGTGGTGGTGGTGGCGGCAGCCGTCGCCGCCTGCGCGGCGCTGGTGGCCGGCGCCCCTGCCCCTGCCGCAGCCCCCGCGGACCTCCCGCCCTCGTGTGACAGGTGAGAGCGACGCCGGCACACGGCTCCAACGGCGGACTCGCAGGCTTTGGCGGCGGCGTTCGGAAAACGGCTATTGTAGCGAATTCGTTATCTAAAATCAAAAGAAACGAGTAAAGAATCAAATTGAAACGGTTAGAAACAGGTTCATTAGTGACTTGGTCTATTTACTTAAATATATTGTTGGAACCGGAACAAAATGAAACTGTTCAGGCTTTCGAAAGATCTTCATAATTTCGTGTGACTTGCTACCCCGGATTCAAGTATAGAGTATTGACTCGCAGTGTAAACAATCGATGTCTAGATGTTTGGTAAACAAAATATTTCGTTCTTTATTTTAAATTCGAGGTTTTTGACTAGAACAAGAATGTAATAGTTGTCGAACTTCTATACCTTCTCGAAATGGTTTAATACTAATAAAGAGAAACAGTTTGGAACAGTTTCAAAATCGAAAAGTTTTGCTATCAAAAAACGAAATATTTATTAAATGAAACTGAAACTGTTCGATACTTTTCAGAAAATGTAGTTCCTAGGGTACCTCGAAATATCTTACGCTCGCAGCCATTTATGGGAATCTTTCTCGGCAGTTTTCGCCCTCTTCCACACAATTTTCAATTTTCTAGCAACCGGTCCGCCCCTTTTTTCTCTGCAATTAGTATTAGATTTATATTTTTTTAGCAGGTTGGTAGAGTGTGGAAAGGAACATTGACATTTTTTTTCTTCAGGCACTGTGACACTCGTACATTAATTGTACATACATGTTGTACATTAGTTTTATTTGTACATAGTGTTTTCAATTTTAAAGCTGGAAGGGAAAATAGAAAAGGTAATCACAAGCTAATGAAGGAAACGGCAAAATACAACAAAATTAACAACTTTAAATTGGCTACATAGACTTCGTTGTAGCAGTGTTTCAACTTGTCTTGTGAAATCTAGCTACTAATAGAAAGGTAAACTTTTGTTGTGTAATTCGCGTGTATTGTAGTATTATTATTGTAAAATAATTACATTAAATCTATTACCGATGTATTTTTATTCGGTAAGCCTAAACAATCTCGTGGTTTGTTCATACATCAGAGGCCCCAGTAGATGGTTTGCCTGGGTCTGGTGCGCGCGCTCGTCAACCCGACTTTACGCTACGGAATAAAAGTTCTTCACTGAACTCTTCGCACAACTTACACGCCTATATTCGCGTGATTCATAAAATTTCTAAAACAAAGTTTTCATTCAAAATAAGAGGGAAAATGACATGTTGCAAAAATCTACGTAATGGGATTGCGTCCAGAAATAAGAAGCTTAAAGCTTGGTTAATATCATTTCACATTCTTAGCTGCTCAATTACACTTGAAACGTGTATAAAATAGGTAGAAGTAAGCCTTCACTATAAGCATCCGAAGTTGTAAATTCAAAACCCGCAAAACAGCTTTTCCGACGATGACATGCAAGGGGATATTTTAAATGCGCACAAAAAGCCTCCGAAAGGCACAGCTCGAGAGGCACAACAAAAGAGATGTGCAACACTCAAAGCATCGCGTTGATCTTAGATAAATTTCACCGATATGTTATCTCGCTAAGTGATCGTTGAAAAAGGAACGCTTAACGAAATACGATGTTGATCAATTCAACGCGTTTCCCTAAAATTTAACATTATCTTTTTCTTTTCAGCAAAATTTACTGCCAAGGTGAGCTCCTCAGTGTCATCCAAAACGCTCACTTGTATTCCGACTCGAAGAAATTCGTCGACAAGAGGCTCATCTACTCGCCGGAAGAAACTCTGGAACAGTTCGACGCGTTGATGAGGCAAACCGGAGGCGATCCGTCGAAAGAGCAAATCCAAAAATTCGTCGACGATTACTTCGAAGATGGCAACGAGCTGGAGATGGCGGGACTTCCCGACTGGGTGGCCGAGCCGGCTCTGCTCCGCCGCATCGCGGACCCCAAACTGCGAGGGTGGGCCTCTGAGCTGAACGGCATCTGGAAGAATCTCAGCAGAAGGGTTTCGCACGAAGTCAGGGATCACAAGGACAGATACTCGCTCATCTACGTTCCTCACCACTTTATCGTTCCAGGCGGTCGCTTCAGGGAGCTATATTATTGGGATACTTACTGGATTGTACGAGGGCTTCTGCTTAGTGATATGAAGGACACTGTAAAGGGTATAATAGAAAATTTCTTGTACCTCCTGGACAACTATGGAATAATTCCTAATGGTGCGAGAATTTACTACTTGGAACGCTCGCAACCTCCACTTCTGACTCCCATGGTCTACAATTACTTTCTAGCTACTAAGGATGAAGAATTTGTAAAGAAAAACATCCACTTGCTTGAAAGAGAATTAGATTTCTGGATGAAAAATCGTACAGTTAACGTGCAAAAGGATGGAAGAACCTACACCCTTCTCAGATACTATTCTCCATCACAGGGCCCTAGACCTGAATCTTACAGGTATCTGACAGCTTTATTTCAGATTCTTACAGATTTAGATATACTTAGTGACATTGTCACATAATCCAATAATCCGTGTTACGTTTCAGGGAGGATTTCATGAATGGTAAAGTATTCTCTACTGATCAAAGAAAAGAAGAATTTTACATAGACTTGAAATCTGCTGCAGAATCTGGTTGGGATTTCTCCAGTCGATGGTTCATCAAAGATGGTAGCAACAAAGGTGAGTTGTTTAATAAAGTTTTAATGGTCTCTTATTAATCCATTTAATGGTTTGAAAACTGTATTTATTAATGGAATGTGTTTAATAAGATATAGTTTGAAGACAACAACTAGTGAAAAAAATTAGTGCAATAAGCAATTTTGATAAATTATAATTTTAAAAGAAAGGAAGGAGGAAGGATACAAGTTACTTGATATGCAACCAAAAATTATATTGTTTAAAAAATTAAAATATTTATTGTTACAAATTATTCACTAGTTCTAAACTGTTTTCAATAAAGTCAGACTAAAGTTGGTCCAAAACATGCCCCATTGTATATTAATTATAATTTCTTTTGCAGGAAACTTGACAGATATTCACACAAAATACATAATTCCAGTAGATGTCAATGCTTTTGTGTATGGCAATGCTCATTTGCTTTCTACATTGCATTCAGAAGTTTTAGGAAACTTAGATAAAGCCAAAAAATATTCCCAAATTGCTTATGAACTGAAGGAGGCAGTCACAGCAGTATTATGGAATGGAACTACCGGTTCTTGGTTTGATTATGATCTTCTGAATGGAAAACAGCGTACCTACTTTTACCCATCAAACCTTGCTCCTCTGTGGACAAAGTGTTACGATGAGGTTGGTTTATTTCTGAGCTTGTCTTCGTAATTTATTGTTTCAAACAGTATTCAATAAAATTTAATAATAATAATAATAATAATAATAATAATAATAATAAAAGCAAATAGAAAACTATTCTTAGTAATAATTTTATACAATTTAATTTCAGAAAGAAACTCCCATCATTGCACAAAAAGTAGTTAAATACTTGCAAAGCATAGAAATTTTACAACACTATCTTGGAGGTATTCCAACATCACTGAATAACACAGGAGAACAATGGGATCTTCCCAATGCCTGGCCACCTCTCCAAAACATTATTATTCAAGGCCTGCAGTCTACTCAGGAACCTAGTGCCCAGAAATTAGCTTATGAATTTGCTGAACAATGGATTCGATCAAACTACAAAGGATTTGTGGAACACCACGATATGTATGAAAAGGTAATTTACTAAAAGCAACTTTTACTTTAGCATTACAAGAGTCATTTGCACGACTACAAAAGAAAATGTGTGGCACTTCTCAATAGATGGCCTTTGGGGGTCATATCTAGCCTGCGTAGCTCTTCCACCATTAAACAAACATATGTGAAAAGTCAATTAAGAACCATAAAAAATTGGGACTGAGGGAGGATGACATGGAACTTGTTTTCTTTGGATTCTTCCTAGGATGGTATACATACCAAAGGCTCGTATTGTGGTAGATAGGAGTCCCACTGTTTGGATATTAATGTTCTGCTTTAGTTTTTAAACCTTAGCCCTTCAAAATGTCATATTTACAATATCAATTTTAGTGGCTCTCCAAAACTTTCAAGTGGTCTAGAACCAGAATTTTCTAAATCAGAAAAGTTTGAGGATTAGGGTTCCCACCTTGGTCAAAAGTGGCAGAGCATCCATCAAAAAGATTACATTCGCAATATGTATTAACAAGAAACTAGAAGTAAAAATGTATTCAATGGTTGATACATATTTTTTATACAAGTTAAAAGTCCAAAAAGCATTTCATTAGAAATATTAACTTTAATGTTGTGTAAGATTTGTTAAGAGATTTTCAACAATTTTGGTTATGAGGGGGGAAAGAAAACAACAAACAACTATCTTAAAAAGATGCTGAACTCAGCCTATAGTTTTTCTGAGATTAAAAAAATCTGAGACATTTGTCATTTCCATTCTATGAAATTTGTAAGTGAAAGGTTCTCAGAATAAAAATTGTTGCAATCCTAAGCATTAATGAATGCTGTGATGTCTTCTTTCAAGAGATAAATACGGGTATCTGAAAGACCTGAAGAAGACATTTGTTGTTTTGGTTACTGTTTATTCTTTGTAGCACTATTCACGGCTATTGTACACTGACGATTTTTTCTTCAGTATGACGCAGAGGTTCCTGGAAAATCTGGAGGAGGGGGTGAATACATTCCACAATCAGGATTTGGATGGACCAATGGAGTGGTATTTGAACTATTGGACACCTATGGAACTCGCTTAACAGCAGACAACACTCTGAGGTATGGTCACTGAAAGTAAAGAATGAATGAAATATTGCTTTGTGTAAATCCCCCATATATGCTAAAATATGAAAATTAAATTTTTTTTATATGTTTGAGTTAAATATATTTTAATTTATATTGTTAATGAAGAATACTTCAAAAGTGTGTATTTCTAAAATTTTCTTCAAAATATTATGAGCGGCCCCTTGGCTTGCTCTGCTTGTGCAAAAATCCAGCCCTGCTCAAAATACTGGTGATGATAACAGGTTTTCTTACTTTACAGAAAAGAAGTTTGATGAATATCTTGATTTCGTCTACCAATGAATCTTGAAGTGGATGAAAGGCACAGAATGAACCAGTCAGTATTTATATAAAATTCCTCTTACAATGGTAAAAATACAAGCAAGCAAAATGCAAAACAAGATGTACAGAAGAATACATATTTGTATCTGTGTACCACCTAGTCATAAATTGTTAGTGTACCATTGAATGAAAGAATAGGATAATTCTTCAAAATGGCTCATGTAAATGAGAAGAAAACTGATAAGAAATTCATTGATATTTTCTTAACCAAATGGAAAATTTGTTTATTAACAGAATTGTTATTCAATGTTAAAAAAAGTTGATTCTTAAAACTAGGAATACCGACAGTAAATTAGCAGCAATGTTGGAAAAGTAAAAACCTTTCACTTGCCATGTTAGGTACAATGTACTTTCATAGTTCTTGTGCTAGTCAAGTAACTAATTTTTCATAACATGGATTTAGTTTGGATGATTATTTATTTCAAAATGAGCAACCTCAATGCTGGAAACATACATAATTCAAAAAAAGTTACTCATAAGCATCAAGGTTGCTCATATTTTAACAGTATTAATTGTAGGGTTTTGTTATGCTTGAAATTTGCCACGTTACCAAAGTGGTTTCTAATACATGGATCACCATAATCATGTAGAAGAAAGCATGAGTAAGCATATTGTTAATGTTAGTGTAAAGGAAAAAAAAAAGGAAAATCTCCCAAAGTTTGCACATAACTATCATATTGAACATTTTTTAAAATAAATTAAATGTACATTAAATTTAATGTGTGAAATAGCTAGTACAAACTTTTTAGTTAATTGTAAATATTATGTAATAAATGTAGGTATCGTAATAAAAATTTTAACATTTTTATCTTTATTTGTATCCATTTCAACCCAAATAAAATGTAATGATCAGTCATTTGACACTTTAATTAGAATATAAGTTGATGAGACTTACATATTAAAGTGATAAGCAACTGTGACTATTACTGCTAGAACGTGTAGAATAACCAAGTTGCTGTACATCACGAGTTATTGTATTGAAGCACACCTTCACCCATCCTTGGGACCGCACCCTAGTAACTATAAAAAGAACCATTTATTAATACTCAGCAAATCATTCTATAAATAAAATGAGGATTTACCTTCTCTGCCTTCACCCTGACCCAAGATTCGAGGTTCCACATATTCAGGTCGACGGCCAGTAAGCCAACAGGTCAACTTTTGCAACAAAGAAGTTGACTCTGGGACAAACATTGGCAATCTACAGGAATTAAGTTTAATCTGTTATACTCGTCTAAAAAAAATTAAGGAAATTTAACATTAGAAAACGATACTTACGTCTTTTTATATTGACCTGCAGCAATAGGAATGTGACACAAGCCATAGCCTCTCACAACATCATTACCAAACGCATCTAAACCATAGACGCTGATAACTATTTGAGGCCCTGGAAATATTTTACAATTAGGTTTCTTCCACTTTAAAAAATTCAAAATTCATTTGGTTGGGAAACTTACAACCAAAAGGATTTGTGCTCTTGAAGGTAACATCAAGAGGGAAATTCCAAACAAAAGATTGCCTGTCGTCACGGCTACATTTTCCAATCTGAGAAATTCCTTCTTCTAGTCCCTGAAATTTGAAAGTGATAATTTATTTACAGGCTTCGTGGGCAGAAATGGCAATATTAAGAGTATTATAATAACCGCTACAGCGCTCCCTAACAAATACTACAAACCGACGTAATGGCCCAGTCGGATCCGTAAGTAAAGCAATATTTGCAGTAGATGTCGTCGAAATCTGGGAAAACAGCACTTTCTATCTGGCCAGTCAATGACAATAGAAATACCCCGTTTGACATTTTACCACAATTTTTACATTCATAAATGTACACAATTTTGTAGACTGAAGATAGCTATGAACACACAACGTATACAAAAAAGCGTAGTAAACTAGCCAGAAATCTTATTTGTTATCATCCTTGTACACGACTTTTAAAATCCCACAACATTTTGTTTACGGTCTTTGCGAATATTTATTCTGTGATCATATTGCTGTGAAATATGGCAACACTGTGAATCGATAGCGCATACAACTGGAAAGGTTATTCTGTGGGTTGATGCCTGTGGCTAGCCTGGATATGAGGTTCTGACATTACTGAGTGTTGTGTCAATGTTCAAGAAAAATAAAATGTAAACATTTTTGAATTTAATGACGAAGAATGTTTGAAAACTGACAAAAACATTAGTTCCTTTTACGTCTATTCTGCGATACTGAAATGGCTCACATGCTCTTTGATGCATTAAGTGGTAAGTATTAACCAAGACGGTGAAAATATTTGTTTGAAGGCATTTAATTGTGAAGCATGAAAATAAATGACGTGCTTTTTAGGTGTATCATTGGACAATCACACAGTACAATCAATTTTAGACTCAACAACTCTTACCAGCACTGGCCCTCCAAGTAAGTCAACAGAAGTCTCAATAAAAGTATCAGGTTTCTCCATATATATACATTAGTTACCATGAAACTCTTGACACTAATCAACATTTTTGTGAACAGCTACAATAACTTTGGATGAAGAAGATGTTTTCCAATGTGGTAAATGTAAAAAGCAATTCACATCATTTTCCTTATTCATGTGTCACAAAAAGGAACATACAGCAGGTATGGCATATTTTTTTCTACTTTAAATTGTATTTTTAAAGTTTTCTTGCATGAACTATGGTGTCTTTAAGCATATAAAGGCCTGTTTTGTGCCTAACCTCGAAATCAATAAAATAAATGATTTTGTAAGTTCCCTTTTATTATATAAAAAACTTCACATTGTTGTGATTAAAAAAAAAAAAAAATCAAAGGAAGGAGACAAAAAGTAAGCTCTTTCCAGCCCTAGAAGCAAGCTTTATGTTTGTTGTTAAAATTTTTAATCCATTACACCTTTTGAATGTCAATCTTTTTTGAATTAATTCTGTAGTGTTTATAAAAATTTTAAACATTTTTTTATTGTTTGAATCAAAACATTACAATCATGGGATAGTATATTATTTTATTTGCTTGTATTACATTTTTTAATGTTAAGGTGTTTTCAAGTATAATTAAACTTACCATCTTCCTACCTTCAATTGTGCCAAACAAATTGAGATGCAAACAGAAATAATCTTGTAAAATAGAATTCTTATTTTCCATCTGGACCTATTCTCACTCAAATGTGTTTTTAAAAGATGTGTTATGGATTAAAAATTCAATTTACTTTTGGTATTACACTGGTTTTTTATTTACCCAGGCTAGGGCATAGTTTTTCGGGTTCAAAGAGGCTGACAAAATGCTGGACCTTTTTGAACACTGGATAGGTGACCTAGAAAATTTTTGAGATATTCAAAATGAAACCTGTTTTAAATGTTAATATAAGTAAACATTTAAACAGTAGAAAGTGGATAAATTGTCAAAATTGAAATTATTTTAAAAATATTGTAGTAACATAAAATCTTGAATACACCTGAACCGGTAGCGGTAGCTCAGTCCATCAACTCATGTCACTGCAGCGCCTCTGACCAGGAGATCCTAGGTTCGAGTCCTGACGGCGGCAGGATTTTTGACACTAGCTTTTCAGCTAGGTCGAATTCAGTCGCTGTCTGGAGGAGAATTCTAGCGGTCGGCTGCTCTGATCGGTAGTTTTCCGTGGTTTCTCTGATCAACACCAGGCGAATGCTGGAGCAGTACCCCACCAAACGGGCCACGGACTGCGCGCGATCTGTCCTTCCTCTTGTCCTATCCTCTCTCCTTACACACACACTTACACTAACATGCACCACACTATCACATATTTCGGGAGACCGGTCGGGAGTTTGGAGCTTGTCCCGGCTGGGGCGGTGCCTCGCTGGTGGGAGAGTCCTGCTTAGGGGGAACCCCCCCCCCCCTTTATTTATTTTTCTTTCTTTCCAATTTTAGATTAATTGTACAATGTTTTACAAAACTGAGCATTTTACCTATTCAAATACTATTAATGACTAAGAGAAAATGTTTTAGAACTCCATAATAAACACAAAAGATTAAAAAAATTATCAAAACTCATAATGTCAATTTAAAAGTTATAGTTGACTAAGGCAGATCGATCTGTTTGAGTCATCTATAACTTTGTAATAAAATATGTAATAATAATAATAATAATAATAATAATAATAATAATAATAATAATAATAAATGAAGGTAATTATAGATTTGAATCATTAATCAGGTAATGGGAAATAATCCTCAAGATACCGTAAACATATTGCACTTCTTCCTACTGTACTTTACACAGTTTTTAACTATTTTTGACATTAAATTAATACATCCTTGGGGCAGTTGGATCTTGGCCTCCATAATTTTGAAAGGGACCCCTCAGCCTTTTGTAATAAAACATTTTATTATTTTGGAAACATCAGTTCCTGATTTCCCCTCTTTTTTAAGCTGACGATTTGGAAAATTACATACGACATGGGGGAAGAGTCTCTCCAAACCATCTGGCAACCTTGTAAATTGATCGACATAAAATTGATTTAATTAATTATTTAATTGTACCATTACAATTATTTCATGACCATTGTATTATCTTTTATTTATTTACCAGTAAAATATATCTTTTAAAAAAACATTTAAGGGAAAAGGGTGACTAGGACAGCGGGACCCAGAATTGTGGTTCAGCTCACTCATTTTAGGCTGTGCCCACCAATGCTTATATTAATAGTTACATTTTATAAAATTTGTCAAAAGTGAAGAACTTCTCAGGAAATGTATTAATAAGCATTTAGTTGAATTTTATGTTTATGAGATTTTACTTGTGCACTTTGATTTAGCTGGTGATCATTTTCAAGAATCCGAAGCTGCTGAATCTGCTAATTTTCAGCAGCTTGAAGTGCAGGCCTTGGATAACTCTATTTGTGCATCAGAATTATGTCAACCTATAATTTTGAGTGAAGCTGACATTCTCTCATTTAGTATTGATGATGAAGATCCTCTTAACATTGCTTCTTCACAGGTTAGTACAACTTCAAACATTTTGATAAATTTTATCATACACGCACGCGCGCGCACCCACAGACACACACAATTCAGTCAAAACTTAAATGGAACATTCATTTAAATGAATTGAACACAAAATTAAGTTCATTATGCTACACGTTCAGAATTCTTGCAAATTCAGTTAGCCTTCATACTGCTCGTTGTGTATACTTCGCGAATGTTCATTTCTGCCTGAATATGGCATAATATTCTGGGGAAATACATCTTATAGCTCCCAGACTTTTAGATTACAAAAAAGAATTGTGCGAATAATAACCAAATCCCACCTACGTGATTCTTGTAAGCCTCTCTTCATTAATCTAGGATTTTACCATTACCTTGTCTCTTGATTTACAAATCAGTGTTTTTTGTCAAAAATGACTTGCTTAAGGGCGGGAATATATTTTCAGAAAATGCTGATGTCTATTACTATAACACTTGATGTACAAATCATATTCATCAGGTGACGTAGAAATCATATTCATCAGTTGACAGTATCAACAGCTCATTACAAAAAATTCACATTCAGTACATGTACATCATTTTACAACACTTTGGAAGATGACATTAAATTATTAAATTCGATAGAAAAGTTTAAATCCAAAGTGAAATCATTTCTGCTTCATATCTGTTTCTATACAATTAGAGACTATACTGAGCATCACAAGGAAAGTAAAATTAATTTTAACAGTGATATTTAATGTATTATTTACCATTGGACTGTATAAATCTAAACAATATGTAACAAGTATTGTATCGCAGCTTCTGGGTCAATGACCCCATCTTGATCAGGTTTTTCGTCCAGTTTCCCTGATCCATTGAGCAAATGCTAAGATGACCCCTTGTTTTGCTTCTGGACACAATGTAACTTCGTTATCTGTGCACATCATCTAGAATTCAGTGGGAAATATAGTTACTCAAATTATCGTTTCCATGTCGCGGCAGGAAGTATTATTCCTTGATGAAGGTCATCATGGATAAGAACCCAAAATTTATTGCTTATTTATCGTTGAAAATAGATTCTATTACATGGGAGCCGTTGTTGTTGTTTGTTTGTTTGTTTGGTGTTGATTTTTTTCCTCCTCCAAAATTCAAGTAGTATATGACTTAGTGTAGGGATCACAGAATTTTGAAAATATGCACAGAATTCACTTCTCCCCATAGAATGTCATACACAGTTTTAACTTTTTTTTTTTTTGACGTAAAATAAATAAAAATAAATAAACAACTATTGCAGGTCACTTCCTCTGCACCAAATGTACCTGATGGAAGTTCATTTATAGCAACTAATACAGAATCTAGTGGTATGAAACATCTTACAGATGGTACAAACACTTTTGATGGTGCTAGCCAACCCATAATATTAACTTCTCAAGTAAGTGTTAATTTTAATTTAACAATTTTTTCCTCTGTAGACTTGTAATTGACATTGTAGAATATTAATCTAATTTTTTTTTCTTGTGTGATTTGTTTTTAGTCACAGCAATTCTCATCGGTTCCTTTTAAAAAACCTCACAAGGTAAATTGAATTCATGCTCTGGAGTTTCTTGTGGTAAGGATGTTTCACAGAACATTAACATTCTGGCAACATGTCCTGAAAGAAATCCAAAAGGTTGCAAGGTTTTACTGCCAAATATAGATTATATTGAAGAAACTGATAATGGGTAAGCTTTTCCACTTCTTAAGAATATGAGAGAAAATAATCATTTCAATTTTATTATTGTTTGTCATTTTTGTTTTGCATTAAGGGCTTTATTATTAGAATGTGATAAAGCATCTGATAAATTGTTGCAATATGGAAATGGAACTGTAGAAAGTGATGGGACGGTCCTTCTGGATTATTGTGATGGTGATGCTAGGAAAACTTGTAAGGTACTCATATTGCTATTTTATTTTTAAAAAAGTTTATAACATTGTGTAAATTAATTTTATTTTCTACTTTGCTCCAATAATGATTTTTTAACTTTGATCTAGGTGCTCTTGAGCAATGGAGAATACACAGAAACAAGTATAGAATATATAGATAACACAACTGATTTCTGTGAATATTCAAATATCACTGGAGTTTGTGAGAATGGTGCAGAAGTTGGGCCGGAAACTGTATCTGTGAGCTTCCTTGATGTCATTAATGCATCAAATGGTTCTTCTGTGACTTTAGATCTTTCAAAAGCTATTAATGAAGTAGTGGACACTACACAAATTTCATCACATGATCAGAACCTTTCAATTGCAATCACAAATCAACATAGTACTGTTGTAACTGAAGTTGATCCCTTGTCTGGAGACATTTGTCAGAACTTAGGTAATGAGTATGGTTCTGGTGAACAACTTCTGGATGGTAAAGATAATGGTCGATCTTCTACTGTGAAGGCTCCAAAGGTATGCTAGGATTTACCTTATTAACAATGTTAGAATATTAATTAGAATATTGTTGTTATTATTATTATTATTATTATTATTATTATTATTATTATTATTTTTTTTTTTTTTAAGAAATTGTGTTGATAAGAAAAACTAAATGAAAATTAAATTTGTATTAAAGGGAAAAAACTGGTGATTCTGTGCATTTATGATTCCATGATTATCCAGATGGTAATTTTGTTGGTAATTGATGTTAATTTTTTGAATTCATCATGCTCATTTCTAGATGAATGCTTGTATTTTTCAAACTATTTGGTGGAAATTTCTCTAGTATTTTATTTTAGTCCAGAAGTGTATGTAATAAGAAATGGGATCTTCAGCAGAGGACTCAGTATCAACTGAGTTTCTCTGTTAATATTGAGCCCTCTGCTAATTCTGCATGCCTCTTAAACTACCTCTCTTTTTTGTCGTATGATCTCATTGAGGATAGAATCTAATGAGTTGATGAGATGTTATTAAACTTTCATTTGTAATTAACTTGATCTTGTGTAATCAGTGCCGATTACTGTTTTAAAGAAATCAGTACTGTAAAGTAAAATGCTTGTACACAAGATAAAATTGAAGATCTTAGTGCTAGATGATGTGTAATCAAAAGATATAATTATTAATTGAATAGTTAATTATTATTATTATTTTCTCGTATATGACCATGTCTACGGTGTAATATACATAGTATAGAGAATGTTATCTAATGCTATGGCAAAAATCGGTGTATTTTCTACAGAAAATCATGTATTGTGCGGCTCTGTTGTAGGAAAAATGGATTAATCCTGTTCTAATATGTAGTAAATTATTCCTTCTAACATGTTATGTGGTCAGATTTAAGCAATTGTGGGTCCTTGATACCAAAAACGTGTGTGTGTGTTTTTTTTTTTTTCTTTTTCTTCTTCTTCTTTTTTTTTTCCCCCTTCTTTTTTCTTTTTTCCCTTCAAAATGTCCGTCTGTGAACAACACTAGTGCCTATACTATTCATAGGATTTTTTTCCAAAATGGGTATTCCCTGATGATTGGATGTGAAGCTCAGCAATTTTGAAAATCATTCTTTAATTTTTGGGAGTACTTTACCTGAAGTCTCTAGAATGTTTTCAAAATAAAAAAAAAAAGTCTCCAAATTTTAAAAAAAATTTCTTGTAAGAATAGAGTAAAAGAAACTTATAAAGATGGCATAAGTCTGTTTTTAACCTTTAACTTTGAATTTTTGAAAATTATAAGAGTTTGAAATTTATTCGGAGTCTTCCTACTACTACAAAATTGAAAATGGAGATTTTTCCTTCAATTGCTCTTTATTAGTTTAATTAGCTCTTTGATTAAGATACTGCACATTTTCTGAAAAATACAGTAGTTTTTGCAAAATATTGAGTGAAATATGTGCAATATTAAAAAATAGCAAAAACAAGAATTTCCCAAATATGCTTCCAAAATTTTTCTTTTAACTTTTGGTAGGGTTAGTGTTAAACATACTGTAATAGATGACATAAAAGCCATTTTTCTCTATTATTTTATCATCATCATCAGGGAACGGGGATGGGATATTGACAATTTAGGTTTAAAATATTATAATATTTGATAAATCATTTTTATATTTTTAAAAATTTAAAATTTTAAAAAAATTATTTTTTCAGTTGATAAACCTTCATCTTTCAATTCTGAAATATAACATAATTTTACACTCACTGATTGTTCTACTTTTGGCATTTTACACAGGTTTAATAGAGAGATTAATAGAACTGATCACACACATAGTATTCTAACTGAATTGTAAATGGCAATGAGAAGCTTTATATGTTGAATTCTGATATCTCAGTCTCTGCGACGTCATGTGATTTCTGGATGGCAGCCACAGAGGGAAGGAGAAGGGATAGAGTGGATACTGAAATGAGAACCGTTTTCCACAAACCATTGCGGTCGCAAGATCATCTGTCAAACAAATACAATAGTTCATTGCCTTCTTACTCCCCCCCTCCTCTCACTCTGCGGGACACTGAGACCCCTCAGACTGGGCCTCAGGGCCAGAGTGTGGATCTATTCTTCACATAAATTAAAACATTAACGGTTTCTTAACTTGCTTTTCCATTGTCAATTCTCCCTATTTTCAAAAAAACTCAAATGTTTAAGAAATTGCTGAAATGTCTAAGCTCCTTTTGCTGAGATGCATTTTTAATATTTAATGAAATTTTACTGTTAAGCTTAATGTGCTATATGGACTGATTTTATAACAAATATGGAAAGTATATGAACTTTTTTTCAAATATGTACCAAATCCCAAAATTTGGAAATATAAGTATCAATGTATCAAGTTTTTCAACTTGATACATTGTGAAATATAAAGATAATGCAAATTAGTATCGATATTAGCTTATTTAGTAAATAAGTATTTACGTAGAAATCCATTCCCTGATCATCATCATCATCATCATTAATGTTTAAACCAGGAGCAGTGGCTCAGTGCATCAACTGATGTCACTGAAGTGCCTCTGACCGTGAGGTCCTAGGTTAGAGTCCTCACAGTGGCAGGATTTTCGACACCAGCTTGTGAGCTAGGTCAAATTGAGTCATTGTGTGGAGGAGAATATAAGCAGCTGGCTGCTCTGATCAGTAGTTTTCCGTCTTTTTTCTGACCAGGCGAATACCAGAGCAGTACCTTAACAAACGGGTCATGGACTGTGCAGAATCTTTCCTCCCTCTTCCTTGTCCTATCCTCACCCTCCCACACACACACACACTAACATGCACTACTCTACCACACATGCCGGGAGACCGGTCAGTGTCTTAGAACTTGTCCGGGCTGGGGCAGTGACCCGCTGATGGGAGATACCTGGTTGGAGAAACCCCCTCTAGTCAATGGTAGTTTAGGGTAGTGTAGGGTGCCGGATCTCACCATCCAGTGGGGGAAGATCACTGCCACCACCCAATGAAAAACATTCACAACACTTATGGGACTAATGACCTCGGTAGTCTACATGTGCGGAATCACTAATCAATCAATCAATCAATCAAAGTTGAAGGGTTTGGCCTGTTCCTTCTTCCCAGTATTCCGTTAGTCGCATCCAAGGTGTTCCTGTTCTTTCTATTCTTTAGTTTTTGAAAAGTTACACAAATGAAGTTTTTTTGACATCTCTCACATCATTAATATTTACGTTACTGGCAATTTGTATATAGCACTGCATTTTTGAGTACATGTGCTTTAAATGATGTCTGACAATGTTTCCTGAAATCTGAAAAGTTTTCAGTGAAAATTAACTCAAAATTCTGTATTTTCAGAATCACTCAAATGCCATTTTCTCGAAAACGGCTCCAATGTTTTCTTTCAATTGTCAGGATATTTAAATGTTTATCAAATTCTTGTTGTTAATATTAATGTTACCAGTAATTTGTATACATTATTGAATTCATGAGTACAATTACTTTAAATATTTTTTATGAACTCTTCTTGAAATCTCAAAAGTTTAGTGTGAAAATGAGCTTGAAAGTATGCATTTTTAGCTGACTACCAATTTCTCCAAAACAGCTCCAAATTTTTTAACGAAAATTTGCCTTATGGTACAGGGTTTCTTTCTTCTATAATATTCTAAAGCCATTTTTCAGTTCTATTATTCAGGGATCGAAAAATTGAAAAAAATTTAGTTTTGGAGGCATAGATGGCAGCTGGGAAGAGGGTGAGGCAAAAGCGAAAATGTAACCTTTACCAAAGGAATTAAGAAACTAATTAGTATGAAAAAGTCTCTGCTGTTCTGTTGCACCACTAGTTTCAGTACACTTTCTTGTGCTGAGTATTTCAATAATAAATATTAATGTGCTTTTGATTTAAAAAATAATATACAATACAATACAAAATAATATACAATCATTTATCCATTTGTTTTATGGAAGGATGTATGGAAGTTTAACTAATGAACAATCATTTCTCTTTTTCTGAAAAGAATGAATGACATTTTAATATTTTAATCTTTTGTTTCAGTTAAAATGCCATTACTGCAACAAAATGTTTGCCAAAAATTTTGATCTGCAACAACATCTGAGAAGTCATACTGGTGAAAAACCGTTTCAGTGTGTAGTTTGTGGCCGTGCTTTCTCTCAAAAATCAAATGTTAAGAAACATATGGCTACTCATAAAGTATGTTTGATTGTGATGATTCTTTAATGCATTTTGCTTCCATTGGTCTGAATGAAAAAGTAAGTTTGTTTTGTAGGTGTGGCCTGATGGTTTCTCCAGGACATTGCCCAAAGAACCGCTCCAAATTTTAGAGAAATCACCAAGCAATGAAGGGCGCAAGGTGAGAATAAAATGAAGATGAGAAATGTTTTTATTCATATTCAAAACAAGTGACACTACAAGGATTTTCCTGCAGGGGAGGACTGGGTGTAGTGTTCAGCCAACATAATTTTCTCATAAAGAACTAGCTAATTTTTTGACTTTGCCCGATTATTTATTTTGCAAAAACTATTAAGTGGCACCACACTCCACCCTCCTTGCTCCTTATATTCTCCCTGCCTGCTTAGCCCATTCCATCCTCTCCGCCCTGCTTGGCTTTGCCTGGCAACAGTGCTGCCTGAATGCATACTTTTTTGTTGGGGTCTCATTTATTGCTTTGCTATGTGTGTCGAAGTTCATAACGAGGATCCAGTCTACAGCCTACGCAATTATCTACAAACATCTAACACGTAATTGATGTTGAATATTTTTAGGGGCAAGTCTTTGTTGACAACTCCATTGTAACCATCTCCCTTTATTTCCCACAATATTCACTAAGCTCACTCATACAGGCAGTGGTGTGCATCTCAGTTGCAATTAGATTGGTTAAAAAACATGAAAAATCACAATTATGGGGTTGGCAACAGATGTCATCAAATGAAGTACAAATGCTGCGTGCCGTACCAGGAAATTAACATCAGCCAGTCCCCTCCCCTCTCCCGCCATCCTACCCCATCCCATCCCAACCCCAACCCCAACCATGTTTCTAGGTGGTGTTCCTCTGTTGAAAGCAAACAAATATAAAATTTTTATTGTATTCAATGATGCCTTATTTAATGTGGAACTTTTATCCAATGCTTTTCAAGTTCTCAGTTTTGTTTGTTTTAGAGGTTTGATTGATGACAAGGATTATTGGATGCATTAAAAAATTGCAAGTATATTTTAAATGCCTCTTTTTTTGTGTTCATAGAATGATTAAAGTATTAATCTGAATAAATAAAAATGAAGAATTTGTCTGGAAATTTCAAAATACTCATCTTTTTATAATCTCATATAATTACTTACATGATATAAAAACCCAATTAATTGTTTTTATAATTTTGTCTCTGAGTACCTGCAATGTTTGTCTGTGTTGGTCTTGGTAATGGCGTAACTGGTTTTGATGAGGTTTTCACTACAAAGTAGTGTATTTTGTTGATCAGAATATAGGCTACATTTTCAGATCATTTCTGTTACATAAAGAAGAATGTTGTTTGTTGTACAATCTGCAGTTTTATTTCGATCAATGGAATTTTGTACACTTGACCATCAATACAAGAGAACATAAGTCACTGTCTAAGTGAGATTTCTCAAAAAATACCCTCACTCTCCTTCCTACTCTACAAAAATTAAGTGTGCTGTCTCAGATTTTTTGTGAATATCTTGAAAATTGTGAGGAAATTCACCAAAGTGAGTTACACATGTCTAAAAACCCATTATATTTTGTACTACATGGATTTTGATTAATAAAAGTAGTGCAATTAGACATTGACTAATCACAGTCAAAATTGTACATCTGTTTACCTTGCCTGTAGCAGTGATAGGAAACGCAGGACGGCTTGTAAGTCCGAGACAGACAAAAGATGGAGCTGGGCAGGTGCAACTAGGCAGTATGGGAATACACTGTTCATACATATAATTAATTTCTTTTTCTTTTTAGTACATATCCAGGTTGTTTCAGATAGTATGTAATATGTTATTTACAAATAAATATGATGGGGTGTATTAACATTCACTGGATTCTTCTGAAATACATATTCAGTTGACATAGGAAGAAATGTATGTTATTAGAATTGATCTAATAAAAAATAATTTCATGTTTCTTTTCTAGAAGGCCAAGGAAGCTAGTGATGATGGTGAAAACATAATTGTTATAGATCGTTCTTATGTATGTCAATACTGTGATACATCATTCACCTCCTATTTTGAACTCAAAACTCACATGAAAAAACATTCTCATCAAAAGGTAGTACTGAATAATCTGAATGTATAGAGGTTTTTGTCATATATGTGCATTTTTATGGATTCAGGGATACTCTTTTTCTTTGTAGGTCTATAAATGTGTTCAACGCAATTGTCAGAAAACCTTTGAAGATCTAGACAGTTTCTTAAAACACACAAAAGTACATACTGATGAAGTTCAATATTGCTGTCATGTATGTTTTAAAAAGTTTAATACATTAGCTGATTTGGGAATACATCAATACACACACAACTCTCGGAATAAAACTAATATTAAAAATACAAGGTTTGTTCTGAATTTCTGAAACATCTTGCAGAATTGTAGTAAATTTCATACGTTAATAATCATCTTGAGAATATAGATAACATGCTGTTTATGCATGTCTTTTATTTTGCAGGTACTTTCTTTGCATGAAATGTAAAAGTAAATTTACATCTTCAAAAGCTTTGGACCATCACTTGTCAACAACGAATCATCATTTTCCTTGTGCACACTGTGGGAAAGTCTTTACATGTGAACGTTATTTGAGACGACATTTACCAACACATGGTACGCCTGAGAGATACACATGTCCTACTTGCGGCAAGGGCTTCCGTACTGAACAGTACCTGAACACTCATCGCCTTATTCATAGTGGAGTTAAGCCATATACTTGCATGGTAAATATTCTTAAACATATTGTTTTAGCTTTTAATTCTTTTAAATTCCCGTGTTTGCTGACTGGTTAATTCTTTGTATTTTACAGCATTGTCCTGCAGCATTTAATCGCAAAGATAAATTAGCTAGACATTCTTTGATTCATCAGTCTGTAAAAAAATTCAAATGTCCATTTCAGAGTTATTTAGGATGTTCAAAAGAATTCAATCGTCAAGGTATGTGTCCTTGTTACTAGAGATCCTTAAAATGTTTACTTAATTAAATGTTGTCAGAAATTTAATATTGATTATTTTATGTCGAACTGCAGATAAACTCAAAGTTCACATACTGACTCACAGTGCAGTGAAACCATTTCATTGCAGAAAATGTAATAAAATGTTTCATAAACAGAGTCAGCTAAAAGAACATGAACGAGGCCATCATGCAGCAGATGCTCCATTTTCTTGTGTACAGTGTGGTTTGGTTAGTATTAGTTGCATTACGTTCAATATATTAATTTTTTTATTTACTGTTTTTCTTATGCACAATTGTATGTACTCAATGAAAAAGGATATTCTCTACAATTATCCTTTTTCATTAATTGAAATTTATAAATTTGAAAATTATTTTTGCTTTAGAGTGAGATTTTTATGCTGGAGGTTTGAAGAAAGCATAGCAATATTTAATTTACAAGAAAAGAAAAGCCATCCCAAATCTAAAGGACTGTCTTTTTAAATTTTTTCTGCTTTCTGTATAACATTGGTCATTTCTCTTTTTTACAGAGGTTTAAGAAGAAAGTCCATTTATCTACCCATGTTTGTGGCCCCGGTGAAGGTCCTTTGGAACCATACACTTGTCAAGAAAAATCATTGGAAACTGTGCCTCTTGAGACTATAACTGCCAAACAAACACGAGGTAGAAGATTTAGGAAGGTTCGATGCAAGAAACCTCTTTCTTCTTTGCCAAAGGAAATCGATAACATTTCAGGGCAGAAAGAATCTGCCAAAATTGTAGCATCTTCTGTTAATCATACTGACTCAAATGGTGAAAATGAGATTGATGGTGTTCCAACAATTGAAATTATTGTCATGCCTATGTCTATGAAACAGAGAAATGAAGAGAAAAAAGGAGTTTTTCATGTAACATTTCCTTCATCTCCAAATGGTGGTGAAATGCAAACAAAATCTGTTCAAAGCAATGTAAGTAACGCTTTGAATAATTCCTCTAAACATGTACCTGATGGGCACAATGGCCAGTCTTTAATGGCTTGTATAGATGCTTTGGATGAAGAAATGAAAGTAGATGCAGTTGCTTAAAATAGGCTGTTCTTGCCATTTAGATGTATATCTTGAAAATGCTGTGTGGTTGCGTAAGGAGAAAATATTTGTTTTCCTGGTACTGACTCACTTAATAAGATAAAGAATTAGATTCTTGAATGAAGTAAATGCTCACTAATGAACATAGAGTATGCTATCTTCAAGTAATGGAATTACATATTTTATAAAATAAGTATTTGATGAAATGGTAGTTACTTCCAATGTAAATGAATGTGTTATGGTTATTTTTCTGTATTTTATATTTTAATTGTTTGTGAAACTTCTTTAATAATATTCGTATTTTTGTAATTTGTGTGTGCATATGCATTGCAAATGCCTTTTGTTATTTAAGAAAGAGCTTCTCTAAAGCTAATTTTAGTATGCTTTTTTATTACATTGTTAAGTAAGACAATTTCCAACAAGCTTAATTAATTAGTATAAAGAAACAAACTTGCCTTGTTCTTGATCTGTGATATATGAAATAACTGTTTGTTGTGAAAATATTGTATATAGTTTAATTCCTAAGAAAATTGCATTTGCTACTTTTGATGTGGGTACAGTATTAGACACAGAGAACTGATTTTGTTTCTTAATTTAATAATGTACAGTAGTTGAGAATGGGAAGAAAATGTAGTTTATCCTATTAGACTGCAACTGTGCATTTTATTTTTTAGTCACTATGATAGCTATGTATAACCCACGAAATGATGATGCAGACAAATTTGCATATCTGATAGTGATCTTTTATTTCATTACTGTTGTGCATCTCGGTTGTTGATGTAGTAGGCTGTCTCAAGCACAAAGTGTTATTTAATTAATTTATTTATTTCAAATGAGATTCTGCTCCTAGATAGTGTTTCAGGTTTTAATTTCCAAAAAGTACTATTGCCAAGAATATAATACCTGGCTTTTTTTTATTATTATTAGGTATTATTATTTTATTTATTTTTTAAGCTGATGATATTACATATATAAACATATCTGTACTTTGTTTTGCCAGAATGTTTTAGGTAATTAGTTTATTCTCTTTGAAGAATAGTAATGATATTGATGTGTGTGGGTTTGATTTGTTTCTTTGAAGCCCTTTTTTTATTAATTTATTTAGAAAAAATATTTTTCATTACCCCCACTCGCATCATTATGTATTTTAGGGGGAAAATTATATAAATTCCAGTAGAATGTAATAAAATACCCAAAGTTGATCAGTTTTTTTTATTGTAAGCATTCCATTTTTTTACTAAACTTGTGATTTAATAACTTAGGGATTTGAAGTGCTCCATTTGTGATAATGGCAGACATATTATTTTACAGATTATTAGTAGCCTACACTTGAAAGGTAGTGTTACAGACATTTCTGCTTAAATTGAAATTCTTTATTTGGTCAAATGTATTATGTGTTTTTCAAATAATAGGACAAAATTCTCTATATTTGTGCTTGGAACTCACGTGGCTCGTTTCTGCCAGGTATTGTATATTGGTGATAGATATTTCTAAGCAGCACGGTTACCATTGAGGTAATTTTTGATTGGCTTTGTTAATTTTATGTAGTATGCCATTTGTTAATGTGTGGTCATTTTCTAAGTCAGACGTTTTTTTTTTTTATTTTTTGTTCATACAGAATAGGAACCCTCAACTTAGCATGAATGTGGTTCAGTCTTTCAGTTATCTTCTTCAATGTAATTTAGATTTGATTTGCTTTTTCACAAGTATATCATAAGTATTTTGTAATTGAAATTTCGGTTCTTTGTTTCATTACTTTGGGTGCCATGAGTTTGAAAACAAAGTGCAAAACACTTCGAACTGAGATTAAAATAATGTATAAAATCTACTGCTAAATTTTGGAGAAATTTGTTAGAAAGTTTGTAAAATTTGTTCATAAAATTTTATTTGTTCAAACTGTAGACAATTTTGTTTACACCATCACTGTATTTGTAGTTTCTGCAATAATCAGGCAAAAGGTGCCATACATTTATGTAATAATACATAAAAAATATATTTTTTCCATGTAAAATGCACTTTTTAAATGCAATTACTGTGTATTTGTAAGTTTATATTTTGTTGTTCATTTTTATCACAATTCCACCATTGTGCTACGGGGTAATACTGTTGTAGCTAAGAAACTGAAAAACCTCGGACTTCCATACAGTTGATACTGTATACTCCAATGACATCACAGTTCACTGATATTATTCTAAAATATGTTTTTATTGTCTGATGATTAGCAAATAACAAATTTCATTATCATATCATAAAAATATAATTGTGTGATCATAGGGAAGGAACACACTAATATTCATACAATTTCATTTTATAGCATTGATTATGAACATCTAATCTAAGTGGAAGCCTACTTTCAGGTTTTAGAGATTTGTATCTAGGGGAACCAACCTAATGAACTGATAAGTGCAATACCAAAACACAAGTAATGTTATGTCACATAAAGTTTAATATCTATTTTTTAAAATAAAGGAATGAACACTACCATTTTTTGTATTGTATTTTTATTACCTGCACTGATTATTTGTTCCTGTACTGTTCTACTCTTACCTCTAATTACATTCCATCTGTTCCTTTCCTTCCTTCCTTTTTTTTTTTCCTTTCTTTCTTTCATTTCTAATTTATTTCAAGTTTATCAAACTGCATCAGGCATACAAACTTTTTTTAACAGAAACACAATAACTTTTATATTGCAGACATAAATGACAGTTTACTAATATGTTGGGACAAACAACAATAATGACTGTATTTCCCTGATTAATATTGAAGACTAAAATGAGTGGTTTTCCTGTACAGTTCTTTTTCTATTGCAGAGATGTAGAGATAGTGTTTATCATTAGAAATGAACATTCTTCCAAGTTTTGGTAATTTTGCATAATTTTTATGAGAGATTTAAAATAATTTATAAAATATCAGTTAACAAATGTATTCCTAATTCATAATATATAAGAAAAGTTCAATAAGACACCCTTTAAAGAGTAACATACAAGATTCGAGATTTCCTGTTATACCCGTAGGCCCATATTAATGCATGGGTCTGAAGGGCCTGAGCCCATGGCCCCCAATGTTCAAGAGCCCATGGCCCCGATTGTTCTTAAAAAAAAAAATTTAATACCAAATTTTTGAAAAAATAAAATAAAAAAATGTATAAAAAGGGATGTATGATTAAACTATAAGCAAAAAATTGGCATAATAGTGTGATATGTTGCACATCATTGGATAATATTTATAATACGGAATGATGCTCAGTTAATGCATGAATGTCACTTGATGAGAAGTTTAATTTCTTTAACAAAGCTAGTCTTTAAATTTGCAGGGGGAGGGAGGTCTGTGAAGGTAAGAGTAGGGGGCCTCCAAATTAAAGTAGGTCCAAGGGCCCCCAAAGCCTCCCATTAACATGGCCCTGAATACGCGGGAACATCATATGCACCATCAACGATAATGAATACAATATACTCATAAACATTTCAATGTTGCTGTTTTTCAAATATGAATGTATCTTTCCCTTTTGTTTCCTGTAGAATTATTTGAAGAAACAATCTCAATGCAATAACAATATAGTGCCTAAAGAGCAAGATGGCACTCGAGTGTCACAATTGAAAACAACCCTTCAGAACACAAGACTAATTGGAAGTAGATTTAGAAAATTTCGAAAGAAGAAATCATTTTTCTTGGCAAAAGATGTTGATTCTGTGACAGAACAGATGAAAACTCCAAAATCAATACTGACGGAAGTTAATAATTCTTACACCAATGGTGAAAAGAAGATTGATGGAGAGTATGTTCCAACTATAGAAATTATTGTTATGCCAATTTGTGTTAAAAATAGAAATGAGAAAGAAGAGAAAAAAGGAATTTATCATATAATATTTCCCATGTCTTCCAATGATGGTGAAGTACAAACAAATTCTATTCAAAGCAAAGTAAGTATGTTTTAAATATTCTTTATGTATGTTGAAGTATGCTATATATTTTTTATGCATACAATTGAAAATAGTCTTGAAGTAATGCAGAGTAAGAATTCCATTTAAATTAGTTGAAACTAGGTACCTCTAACCTGAGTATCTTGAAAATGCAATGAGATTTAGTCAGGTTTGAAACATTCACGGAGAGAATGTGATTGTTAATTGTTTTATTATTTTAAATATTATTATTACAATTATTATTATTATTATTATTATTATTATTATTATTATTATTATTATTATTATTATTGACTTATGAAATTAGAATTTTATGTGACGTATAATATAAATATGCATTCATAAAACATTTTCAATGTTATATGGTTGCTTTTAGGGAAATATTATTGAAACCGTTACTGTGCAAACTTAACCCATCAGAGATCAACAAAAAATCTGTGATCAAATGAAATGACTATTGAATGTTCTGAAAAGTATATGAGTGAATGATGATAGGAGATAGAGCATCTGTATGGAAATCTGTTGGAATTCTTGATAATATAGTTTTTACTTCAAATAACAAGGATAGGAACTCAAATTCTGGAAGGTAAGTTGCCACAAAATAAGTTAATTCAAAGTAAAAAGTTATAATAATATAAAAAATGAAAAATATTTTTAATTTAGAAAAGACATGAAAGTACTAAGTTGAAATTTTTATGTGGCTTGTTAACTTTGTCTTTATCTGTCTCTAAAATAGAACCACAATCAGATTTCTGTACACTACATAAATAAGATGTTTATGTACACAGCAATAATCAGCATTTTTCATGTATATATTTTTTTTTTACTTCTTCAACCATTAAAAAGTTTTTAGGTTTTTGAAATGTGTAAACATCAAAGTTTTGCATCAATTATATCAAAGATCCAAGGCAAAAGTATAAAAACTGAAATACTATGTATCTTGTAGGTGACACAAGAAGTAAAAGAACACTAAATTGCATTTTCAGATTATAACTCTTCTCAAAGATAACAATTAACATTGTTCGTGTAAGATATTAGTTGAATTTGCAATGAATGTCTCATCTGTTCATCTATGGTAATATTGATTCTGTATGTAGAAGACACTTTTTGTGATACGTTCTTCTTTCCAGAACCTATCTTTCTTTCTCTTTTTGAGAAATTGTTTTATAATCTTGTTGTTTTAAATTGTTCCTGATTTCAAAGTAGCAATTTGGTCTCATTTTGCTTACAAAACTTGCATTAGTACGATGCAATTAGACTCAAACCTCCACATCCAAAGTAAAAGTTTCCCTCCAACTCCAAATCATACAATACAATCCACATCATGGTGGAAATAATTATTTCTACCATAGTCCACATATTGTTGGGTAAAAAGTTACACCATTTTTAGCGTCAGGTTTGGAGGAGGGGGAAATTAGTTAAGTAATTAGTAGTTTTTATCCGTTTTCTTAAGTATTTCGAAAACTATGCAGTGTCGGGCAAAAAGTGCCATATACAAAAATAATCTACATTAAATTGTGAACAGAGACGATCCTGTGAATAATCTTGTTAAAGTGAACGGTTTCAGTTACGGTGGGTGTAAACATTTTTTTTTTTTCGTGTTTTCCAAATAGTTTAGAAAAAATGAGATTATCACTAAGGAAACCTTTTTTTTTTATACAGGATTGTGTCTTGAAAAAGTACATTGTGATTTTAGTGACTGGTGGTATGTTAGTGATAAGCCCTTGAAGGAATGATAATTACAGCAACTTCTCAAAGGGCCTAGATAAAAAGCTGTGGTACAGAAAAACCCACTCTGAGCTTTTTTTGTACAATGCCGCATTAAGAATCCGCATTAATCTTTCCAACATAAATGATTTAAAAATATAAAAATATTAGCTGAATAATCATTATGATATACGCACGCACACACGCACACACGCACACACACGCACACACACGCGCGCACACACGCGCACACACGCACACGCACGCACACGCACGCACACACACGCACACACACACACACACACACACAGACGCGTGTTTACTTCTTCATTTTGACGTCTTTAAATTTTCACCATGCGACCGGGAGCGGTGGCTCACTGCATCAACGGATGTCACTGCAGCGCCTCTGACCGGGAGGTTCTAGGTTCGAGTCCTGACGACGGCAGGATTTTCGACACTAGCTTTTCAGCTAGGTCGAATTCAGTCGCTGTCTGGAGGAGAATTCTAGCGACCGACTGATTTGATCGGTAGTTTTCCGTTGTTTCTCCAATCAACACCAGGCGAATGCCATAGCAGTACCCTCACAAACGGGCGACGGACAGCGCGCGATCTTTCTTCCCTCTTCCTTGTCCTATCCTCTCTCACACACACACCCTTACACTAATATGCACTACACTACCACTTATTCCGGGAGACCGGTCGGGAGCTTAGAGCTTGTCCCGGCTGGGGCGGTGCCCCGCTGTTGGGAGAGTACTGGTTAGGGCTAGCCACGCTAGCCGCCGACAGTTGGTCGGCGCCGGATCTCTCCATCGAGTGGGGGAAGATCACCGCCACCGCTCGATGAAAAACATGCACTACACTAACGGGACTAATACAGGGTGGCCAGCGAACCTGGAATCCTTGAAAACCTAAAAAGAAAACGGGAATTTGGAAAAACTTGGAAGAGCCGGGAAAAAACTGGGAATTGGATTTGAAAACCGAGAGTTTTCCCCAACATTTAGCACAAATTCACATACGGCATGGTATTCAGTAAAGTACCGAATTCAACTCAGTACATGATAATGGCAAGTCTTAAAATCGAAGAATGTATGAGAAGTGTCATAGGGTTTCTTGAAGATTGCGAAGCTCTTGACTCAGGCATAACACAACTTCAAACACTGCCGTTTGTACAGGCGCAACATGCACCTAGTACCTAGCACTACGTAGCACCTGAGTGGTTGCCTGTGGATTGCACGTGCATGTTATTACATCCATGATATTCAAAGGGAATTTTAACTTCTTTTGTATAATAGCGCAGTCGAAGCCAACTTTGCTTATAGCCTAAACGGAGATTAAGAGTGACAGTGTCCGAATTGACAGGGAGCACGAAGAAAATGAACATGTGGAGATCTTGACGGAGTTGGGCGCCAGGAAATACGAGTAAACACTATTTCCGTCGCTGCCTTGTTCCCCAAGGCAGCGCAGATAATATAAAATGAAAGTTAAAATGTTGCTGCCAATTTATGGTACTCATTTTTTAAATTTCTTCTTTCATGTAAAGTATTGGAAATAATGCTAATATAATCCATACCCAATCAATTCAAACGAAGCGCCTGTGGTGCATACCAGCGTTTATTTCGATAGCCAAGAACAGTAGTCATTACAAACTTTTACAAATGAAACATACCGTAATCAGCAATCAAAATTTCTTGAAGTAAAGAAGTAATTTGTTAGTTCGAAGTTAATTTTATGACCTTCCATCAATCTTCCTTCTTTTATAAAAATAGCAATAGCTTCCAAGAACGTCTCAAATTATGTTCACAACGCGCAGGAAGTTCGAAACCCACGACTACGTTTGATGCCTAATTACACAAAAAATACTCATATTTTGGAAAATTTCAACTTGACCATATTTGAAGATCTGTTTTTGGTGGAACATATTTCATTAAGAAAAAAGTTGCATCTTCACAATTGAAGTTGTAAAAAGGCACAGAAATGTTTTTTTTTTTTTTTTTTAGTTTTCGAAAAATCGGGCATATCAGCCAATATGAGACCTTCATCCTTCTCTTAAGTGTCCTTTACGCTAAGATCCAAATTTAATTAAACAATTTGTGCCGTTTTAAAGAAAAACATTTTAAAACAGGCAATATTTGTCACAATATTTCGCAAAAAATGTTCATATTTTCGAAAAATTAAACATTACATTATTTAAAGATCTGTTTTTGATAAACACATTTCACTAGGGAAAAAATATCTTCATAATTTAGTTGTAGGAAGACGGCGAAAAATTCGAATTATTGCAATTATCAAAAATAAAAATGTTCAACGAACTGCACTCTTAAGCCCTATACCCTATCCGAGATGAAAAACGAATAAAGATTGTCGATGCCGTTTTTGAGAATTTTTTTACACAAAATAAAAAAAAAATCCTATATTTCATACAAAATTTCGCGAAAAGTACTAAAATGCTTGAAAAATTGTACATGACCGTATTTCAAAATATATCTGTAAGGAACAGATTATATCTGTAAGGATCACAATTTAGCTCCGAATTAACACATCTCAGTCTCCATTTTTTGTAAAACTCATTTGAAGTCGTGAACTTTTGGTGCGAAAATTAAATAGTTTGAAACAAAATATTTTTTGTTCAAAACTTTAAAAGAAAATATATATCTGGCATTGAATTAATTGCATAAGGTATACAATACTTATAGCGGTGGCAAACAAATGTAGTACATAAAACGAAAAATATATAATAGTAATTATTAAAGACTATGGTATAGTAATATTCTACAAATATATAAAAGTATTAGTTTACATTAACGCGAACGGAAGGCAGCTATCATCGGCTTTTGTTATCAGTGCGACGTTACAACAATGTTACAAGTAACAATGACCTCCAATTCGTATGTATTACACATTTTGCCTATTATCATTGTTTATATCGCAAGAAAATGAAAATGGATAGAAAAATATAATAATTAAAAATAGTATTTATTTATTTATCAAAATTATTTGTTTTTTACATGCATTACTCTCCATTCCCACATCTTATTAATCAAAGCAATATTTTTTTACAATTTATCATTCAACATAGCTTTTTTTTAATTCAAGTTTTTTCGTTCAAGTGGTATGCTAACTTTTTCCAGGCTTCTAAGTGGTACGTAAAGATCTGAAGAAATGTCGAGTCCCCCTATCGAAATCCAGTCTTGCTTATTACGGTAAAATCTGTCTAAACGGGATCCTGTAAAAGCCGGAAACCTGCATTAACCAGAAAATTTATCCGGCTCGTGAAGTGGCATTTTACACAGCACAAAACGGAATGTTTTTTCGTGTCCTGCAGGGAAAAATCGTCATAAAACGGAATTCCTAAGAATTTAATGCAATGGCAGAGAAACACGAGATGCTCGTAATGAACTGAATGCATCTGCTAGTTTGTTTTAAATTCTCTATCCCTGTGATACGGGGTTTATTCGTGGCAGCCGGACATTGAAGGAGAGGAGCATCAGCGTCGGCGAAGATTTCGACCATGGGGTCCCTTCTCTTTCAAGGATTAAGCCGTAGGGAAATTTCCTCTCTTCCGACTCTGAGCGTGGGAAGGTGTACGGGTATGGCTTCAATTCACGTGTCTCCCTGCCCCGTGTTGAAAATCATAACCCCTCAACCAGATACGCATTGCTTAACGCCATGCGAGATATCAGAAAGTCATAGTACTGGGTTGTGATGCATTGTGCGTGGAAAATCAGCGAACGGTCAGAATAAGCCAATAAGTTGTGTATTTTTCAACTCAGAAGCTGTCATCGATTGACATCGATGTTTTATTGTCGTTGTCGCATCACTAATATGTACTCTGCGCTGGTGGAAGAAGGCAGGAATTATAATAGATGAAAAAATATGACGATTGCTTCTCAACTATGTTGTAACACCAAATTTATGTGATGTGCTAGAGTTTTTCTCCGTATTTTTTCCGGAATCCGTTTTAATGGCCGGACATCACGCTTGCACCATCATAACACTTACCTACTAATTTTGCTCATAGTCAAATGATCCAAAGTGTTTGTACAATAATGCAAACAAGTCTCTAATAATATAACTGCATTGACGTTATGGGAACCTAAGAAACGCTTCATTACAGCTCCATCAGCATTAACGAATATCTGTCGTATTATCTGTCTGAACATAAATAATCAGACGATGCTAATTCTCTTTGTACAAAATCATTGATGTAGTGTGAAGTGCACTTGACTAATTCATTTTGAAAACTTTTTTATTCATCACTGAATACATTTTTATCTTAGAATACTAGTTTTGAATTTCTCCAGAACTCATTGATGCAGTACAGTTCCTTACAATTCCTACGATTTATTGAGTCTATTTTTTTCAGCATGTCTAACTATAGAAATGTCTACTGAAACGTACATTTTCATTCAACTGCATAGTATACAAGGTGTGATAAAAAAAGATCAGACTGATTTTATAACTTGTTTATTTCGACAGATACAGCTTAATCGAACTTGTCGCCCTCAAAGTACATGTCTTGATTGACGATATACCTTTGTCAACGTTTCTTTCAGCTTTCGCATCCTGCTTGGGAAGCTGCCTTAGGGACCCTCTTCAGGTCCGCCGTACAATTAGTTTTAATGTCCGCAATAGAGTTGAATCGACGTCCTTTCAAGGTTTATTTTAACTTTGGAAACAAAAAAAAAAGTCTGCTGGCGCCAAGTCTGGAGAGTAGGCTGGTTGCAGGATCACCGAAGTTCCGGTTTTGACGAACAATTCGATCGCGCTCAGCGCCATGCCTCGTTTCTCCACTTGTCCGGCCTCTTTCGGCTCATTGCGACCCTCAGCCTCTTCATAACCTCTAAGTAGAAATCTTTGCTGACGGTTTGGCCTTGAGAGACGTATTCGTAATGAATCAGCCCTTGCCAATCGAAGAAACGCACCAGCATGACCTTGACATTGGACCGGGACATGCGAGCTTTCTTTAGTCGCGGGGAATGAGGACCCATCCACTGAAAAGACTGGGCCTTTGTCTCAACAACATAACCGCAAACCCAGATTTCGTCACCAGTTACAATGGTTTTAAGAAACTCTGGGTCGGGATTGGTTAGATCTAGGAGTTCTTGACAAATGTCCACACGTTTTTGTCTCAGTTCATCAGTCAATACCCGCGGAACGAATTTTGATACAACGCCCGTCACGCTCAAAATGTTCGCGAATCGTCATCTGTCGAGGTTCTGCCCGATTTGAAACGACTGTACCATTCAAAACACTGGCTTAGACTCATACCTTCATTAGCAAAGGCTTCTTGAATCATTCCAAATGTCTCCGTAGCACTTTTGCCAAGTTTGAAACAAAATTTCACGCACACGCACTTCCTCTAGCCTCTTCATTGCTGCCATTGCACGAGGCGACGAACAGGTTCTGACACATCACTGCTGCTGCGTAACAACTCGACGTAAACAAACGCAACACCTATCGTTTTAGTCGTCAGATGTGTCGCTAGATGGCGCAATGTGTCTCGTTTCGATCTGTTGGATGCCTTGCCCCGAATAAAATTAGTCCGATGTTTTTTATCACACCATGAATGGTCTAGCGTTTTCCTTCAGGACATCTGAAATTGTACTTCGGTTGTTTTTTTTAAGTTTTCAAATTAACTTGGCATTTTATATGCTTTGCAGAATCTATGTGTTTATGCAACGATCGAGGTATAATCAACAGGGCGGAAAATCTTTCTCTTTTCCAAACGTTGCGTTTATTGCTAAAAACCAAGTTTGTCCAACAAAACAATTTCTGTAGAGTTGTAGAAGAACACAAACAGGAATTCCTTAACCTTCAACCGACTGAAACTCAGATTGTAAATATTTCCCTGAATGTTTTACTTCTTTGTACCAGATATTTGGAGATAATCAGCAGGACGTCCATAACTTAAAACTTCCTTTTTATCTTACAAGGGACTTTTCAACAGGTGCAGGTCGAACTCGGGCCTCATTTTCTATAGATAGATATTCACTACATCTATGTGATGTGAAACAAAAGTAGCTGCTCTCACGCACTGGAAGTTACTGAAAAATATGAAAGTTCCACACTTTTCACGACGCAAATCGTCGTTCCCGCGGGGTTCATGCAGCCCTGCGAGACTGGCAGATATTCTCTCACAGTACTGTGGAATGTGTGCCGAAGGAACGAGAGCTCCTATGAGCACGATCTCAGTGACTGGTCGATTTAAATTTTGTCCAGTTCAGGGCACTTAAAACAAATGATATTCTCATGCCCTTGACAAACCTGCAATGCCGCGCGATACAGCGCATAAACTCCCGGGCACTAGTTCTTCGACATTGACAAACAGAAATCCGATGTGATGCCTGTGTGCCCGCAGCAAGCAAGTACTCTTAACATTCCGTGTGCAAATATTATTTAAAACTGTATAACTATTGAAATTTTACACTTTTTTCCTTTGAGAATAGAATATCACCATTTTTTTAAGACCCTTACATCCGCACATCCATGATTCTTACTCATAAATTTTGTTATTAAAATGTCTCTGACATTTTTTAATGTTCTTAATGATTCTGAGAGTTGGGTTTTTGGGTCTGATTTAATTATATTTTCTTTTTAAAAGAATGTTAGGTCTAATTCTTGGTTTCAATTTGTCCACGGCACAACAATACGATTCCATAATTATATAGCCATATTTGGATCGCGTTGTGCTAGCTATTGTCACAGATAAGCATTGCAAGTGCACATACCTGACTCCATTGAACCAGCACAATCCCTAGCCTAAATTGGTTAGAAATATATAGATGCTACGTGCATTGAGACAAGCTAATAATCTTAAATAAAACTACAATGCTCATAAATCAATCTTGTTCTCTTACAAACACCGAAGACAACAATGAAGTTTCGTAACACGATAGCTATTTCATAAGCCGGCGGCGCTAGCCGAATGCGTTTACTACGCTCCGTGAAGTCACGAAGGTTAAGCGCATTCGAGACTCGCGGGTTCGTGGTTGGGTGACCGGCCAGGAACCCCGGGATCTAACGGCGTCGAGCCCCTGGCCGAAGGGATAAAAGGCACTGACTGACTGCGACGTGACGAGACTGGACTAATATTAAAAAACAATAATGCCCATTAATGGAGGATTACTCCCAAGGGCAAAAGCGCTCAACGCCCCTTAAGGGGCTTGGAGACGCGTTGCGTCAAGGAGTGGACGCAAAAAAAAAAAAGCTCGCTGAATGTAAAGAATCATTGTGCTTCTGATTCAGAGCACAGGCAAGGCGACATTTCAAAGTGAGTCGTTCATCCTTGTGAAAAATCAAATCCTCAATGGCGCGATGTTTGAAATATGAATGGAGCAACCGCTGTCCGGGATGAGCCGCGTCTTGGTCGATGGAGCTGACGTTTTGACCATTTTGTTGTGATATTCTTCAGAGTTATACTGCTGATATAGATTTGAAAAAGGCCACAATAAGATGGCCGCAACGTGAGCTTCATCGACCAAGACGCGGCTCATCACGGACAGCCAACAATATAATGACTCCGGCCGCGGAAGCCTACGAATCCATGAATGGAACAAAATGCAATATATAAAGAAAATAAATGAACAATTCGCATTTAATTTAAAATAATAATACTTGATATTGTCAGGGTATGTGACACATCACCTACATCCATGGACGCTA
Source organism: Teleogryllus oceanicus (assembly GCA_964035755.1). Classification (NCBI taxonomy): domain Eukaryota; kingdom Metazoa; phylum Arthropoda; class Insecta; order Orthoptera; family Gryllidae; genus Teleogryllus; species Teleogryllus oceanicus. Next base: position 138,493,553 of record CAXIVR010000003.1, on the reverse strand, counting down.
CGCCCCTGAGTTCTGCCCATGGATGTAATGTTCTAAGAAACTCCCTGCCTGTATTTGTTTTGTTTTGGATATCTTTGTGGTTATGGCCATCACGAGTTGTGAATCCTAGATAATAGTATTCTTTTACAAGTTTAATTCTACCTTTATGGTTCGCATGTCCCGACCATTTTCTCTAACTTCATACATTTTATTTTAAAGATAATGTGTAGACTTCCCTTTTCATATTCTTCTATTAATTTTCTAGTCGTGTAGAAAAGTCATCATCTTAATCATTGACATTATTGATTCCATTTGATCGTTTGTAAACATCATCAAGGAATATAAGAAATGTTCCAATAGGTATTCTCATAATCTTACCTCCATCTTTAATTGCAATAGAGACGACACATTTTTCCTGCGGTATTTATTAACTCCATTATAGAAGTTAATATTGCCCTTGAATACTATTCCCCTGCCCTTCCTTCGTTTCCAGCGCAGATGAAATCTGCTTAATATACGTCCAGATGAAATCTGCTTAATTCTCGGAAGACTTGATAGCATTTTGTGGAAATACCATGCATTTTTCGTGGTGCAAATTGCATTGTCATTTTCTGATTGCCTAGTTGTTTACATTTCAGGTCCGGATTTATTCCTAGATTAGACTTTTCAGCATTTACTTCTTAACCCCCAAGAGACCAGTAGTTGGTCCAACACCCAACCCTGCCCTGGAGGGCAATATTTGTAATCAGGATGTCCCTCACATCGAAAGGTTGGTTTCACTACATCTCCAGAGGCCTCCTTCTCCACTTAGTTTTCCGTTGGGGTTTTTCTTCCCTTAGCCCGTTTTAAGGTGCCGTAGACCCGCCATCACCCTTCACTCAAAAGCTAGGAGGAGAGAAACAGGATTTTCTAGCTATATCCTGCTCTAGTTTGCTCTTCTCAAACGACATTCTGGCAGAGTACCCCATTACAGAGGAGCATCTCTGGTATTTTAATGGCATAAGGGACATTATGTTATCGCTCCACGTTCCAGAATATTAAAAACTAATAAAATCAACATGATTTTGTTTGCTCCAGAGCTTGATGTGTCTGTTCAAAATGTATGATCATGTGATAGTATTTTTTTCTATTTTCAGAAGTAAATAAAATCACCTTTCTTGGAACAGAGTTTCATTTCAATTAATAAATGGTCTATTTACAGGTACTACTCGTGATTATTATGCTGCAAAAGATGAGAAAATTCAGCTTAGAAAATGACAATAGATTGTTTAAAAAACAGAATTGTGATAATTCTAATGACATAGTTTTTCAGTAACAACATTCCAAATGATATGTATTTTAAATATATATGATAATAACAATTAAACAATATTGTTACCAAACTTTTTATTGTTGAAAACATTATTAGATTAACTTTTCTGGATATGGAAATTGTAATATTTGTCATTGAGAAAAATATAATTAACATGCCTGTTTACTTCATATATATGTATGTATGTATGTATGTATGTATGTATGTATGTATGTATGTATGTATGTGTGTGTGTGTGAGTGTGTGTGTGTGTGAGAGTGTGTGTGTTAGTGAGTGTGTGAGTGTATGAGTGTGTGAGTGTATGAGTGTGTGAGTGTATGAGTGTGTGTCAGTGTGTGAGATTGTTTGGGTGTGTATGGAGATAGAGATAGATAGATAGAGAGAGAGAGAGACAGAGAGAGAGAGAGGGAGAGAGAGAGAGAGAGAGAGAGAGAGAGAGAGAGAGAGAGAGAGAGAGAGAGAGAGAAACACACACAACACAAATGTACAATAGTTATGAGAAGAATTATTTTGAAGAGTGTTGTTTGTTGTCAATTAATCACAAAAATAAAGTAAACGATGCCTGGAATAGGCAAGAAAGGGAAGAATGAATAGTTTATGTTATATATCAGGTGTTGTAATGTAATAAATATTATATTGAATAAAATTTATAATACTCAGCTGTTATTTTATGTTTCTTTTGGGGGCAAATGTTTGTGAAATGTTGCATGTCCTTAAATACCTAAACAAGTAAAATTGTTTTAAAATATTTTCTTCTCTGCGAGGAAAAATTTCCAGGCTGCTGAGATATGCTTTACCACCTCAAGGGACCCAATTTTCCAAATTCTTCTGGAAGCTCTTGTAACCGTCATGTACCTACCTACTTCTTAGTAGTACGCCGAATTACTAAAGTAAATCTATCATTTACTTATTTCGTGACGTGTGGTTACACCGTCACCCAAACCTGGGAATACCTCAATTAATGGATAAATTCCCTATCGGTGGTGGGTTCGTCTTTGCTAAACTAATGATCACATAACAAGCAAACACAATTTCGTAGTTTTAAATAACAAATAACATGTATTCTCTCAAATAAAATCCTCTGTACACTGTAGTTCACATATTCTTCTATGTGCTCACTTTTTTGTTTAAACTATGGTAGCTAGTTCCCTACCTAAACTGCAGTTTTCACTAAAGCAATAATGACTTTGATCTACATTTACACGAAACAAGCAACAAATACATATGTACACTTCACAAAAAAATTATCCCTTAATGAAACACACAAATCACAATTCAAATAATCATCCTGTAAAAAAAATACATACAAACAATATTCAAAATTCACTAATACCTTTTAAATCATGAATAATGTTACACTCAATATTCACATTTAATATTCGGCTTTTACGTAGCCTTTCAGTACGAAATTTTGTTTTACAACTCTTTTCCAAAAATATTTTAAAAGAAATAGTTTAACGGCTTTCACTCCTGTTCAAAATTTGACATAGGTAATTTCTCTTAAATGATTTCAAACAGCATTAAATCAATTATACATGAATCTAGATAAAGAATTATGTACAAGAACGACTTTTATCATTAAACACAAGAATTATTCTGATCTGATTCCTCATACGACTGCAGAAAAGAAATAAATTTACTGGTTAGCAAGACCAATGTTCAATGAAACTTGCCCGATCAACGTCTGTTACTGAGGGAAGCTCACATTGCAACGTTTTAACTAGTAAAATTATAATTCTATCTTGAAAGTTTTCCAGACTGAAATTTAGTGAATGTTCTCTCTTTTTCTGTGACTCGCGACCGGCGAATTCCCCAAGCTTGTCCCGCGCTGTGTAGACGGCTGTCAAGCGATGCTTACGCCTCAAGGTCGTCGTTGTTCTGCGACGGTCTGTGCGCTGCCTATCGCAACGGAATCGGAGTATTTCCGAGCGCCGTCTCCTCGTTGTTCAGCGAAGTTTTACCACAGCTTACACAGAGGCGATGCTCGCATCGGAATGCGAGTCCAAAACTCCAAATTATAACTTCGTAATAGCAAAAGTCGAGCTAGTTGTTGGATAAACCGTACTTCTCAGAATTCTCAAAATTCTAAGTCAAATAAAATAAAAGTAGAATAAAAGTAGAATAAAATAAAAGCTGTAACAAAGAAACAGAAACATGTCCTATGTTACAAAAATCCTCCATTTTCTAGCAACGAGAATGCAGCAACGTGGTTTTACAAATTCATTTTGGTCTACTACCACTGTCGTTCTTTCATTCGTTGCATTCTTGTTCAATATTCATTTAAAATTTCATGTAATCTCTTGACATTTCACAGTAAGTAATTCCATGAAAAATATTCAGACAATTACCTTTTATTAAAGCTTTTTAGATTCCGGTATTTTCCACGTGTCCCTCGTCGATTGTGTGGTGGACTTGTACCCTTCCGTTCACCTCGGCGACTCGAATAAGAAAGAAAGACGAACTCTTCCGACACAAACTTCATTCCACGTCCGTATTTCCACAAAAGTTTCTGATTGGCTAAGTCTGAGTGCGTTCAGAAATCTTTTTCTGGCTGACGCCATCTCTTCGCTACTATAGAAACTATTTGTAGGACATGATGTCGGGTATTGTCGCTTCTATTTTTCTTTTGTCATGAATGTAGCCGACGACAAGCGGTTACACTCTATCCAAGATAACAAATGTTTGGTAACATATTCAATAGACTTAAATTATACATAAATTAACATTTATTTATTCATGAATGAGGAATTTTTAATTTATAATTAAAAAATTAAACAATTTAACAGTGGGATAAAGATTAATCATTACATGGATTATATTAATTTCATGATTATATTCAGAAGTCTATGAATTAACACACACAATTACCTTCGTAAATAACACAAAATGCATTAAAAAAGTTAAGGGGTCAGGATAATATAAGATACCCTCATTTTTGTTCGCCAGAAAGAAAACCAAGTTTGGGAATATCTAGACACTACTTTTGTATATAGTGCGGTGTGTAGTATAGTTTATTTAGACTAGCTGGTATGTAGGCTGCATTCCTACTGTTTTCTATTCACTTATTGTATTTGTATGGGTATGTTGGTACATTTGGATGGGGAGATCCCTCGATTAGGACCTCCCCCTCCCCATTGGATATTAATAATTATAAAAAAATAACAATACAATTGAAACATTTGGAAAACTCTTATTTGGAAAATATCTTAGATTCATTGTTGAATTTCATAAAGAAAGGCAGATCCAGTTTGTCCGAAAAGATTTTCGCGTCAAAAAATCTCTCCGAGAAAATCGTTGATTAATTGACTGACGAAAACATGCCATGCATTAGAAAAGCATGCCACGCACTTGAGTAGTCTAATCAATCATTCGGTATATTAAATGGACTGAAAACGCAGTTTTGTTCAAAACGATAAAAAAAAACACGGCATGTAGCGGCCTAACAATTGGTTGGAATGAACGAAACAATGGATTGTGAAAATTATTATTTTTCAGTAAATATTCACTGTAAACTAGTCTTCTCCTTGAGACAGGCACAAAAAATATAAGTCCCTGGAGACTATTGTTCATATCCCGACATACTATCACGACCAAACTTTGAAAAAAATATTCTTGGCTGAAACTTTTTTTTTTTTTTTGCATAAGAAAGCTGTGCTTTCTGTATGTTTTTAATGTTATATAGCACGAACGCCAATCTGCAATAACCGTGCAGCGCGATCGTGCCTCGATGAGTCGGGGGGGAGGGGGCAGACATGGGGACTGCGACTAAAAATCGCATGGGCAATGCGTGCAGGCGTGGGTATGCCTGCCTGCCCTAATAATTTATTTTTGGCTGCGTCGTGAGTCGACCTCCTTGCCACATTCAGTCTTTGAGATTTTCTTGTCGATTATGCACGCAGTCTGCGAATGACCTTTGTGTTTAATTTTTGCCCCAGAAAAATTGTGGTTGTGGCCAAAAATCAGAGTTTGCCTAGAGTTGAGGGTGCTTGTAGGGCTTAGCGAGTTTGAGAGACGTGCTGCTTCTCAAATTGCTGCAAAAAGTATACAATACAAAATGATTATATAATTAAATATTTTGAGTATTAAATACGTATGTATTTGGAACGTCAAGCGCTAATGCATTAAGCGTATGCATTTAAATATTTATTTATAAAATTATTTTGGCAAAGAATTTAAATACTAAATTTAAAATATTTTGCCCAACCCTGGGGACAACAAGAGAGTGAAGGTGACGGGAAGAATCCTACTTTGAAAACTCAAAATCAAACCCTAAGAAAAATGGTAGGATTGGGGACAAACTCCTCCCCTCCCCATAATTTTTGTAAGTAGACACCTCTCTCTCAATCATACGGTAATGGTGCACAAAAAATGTTTTACCGAGGGAAAACTCAAGGAATATGATGAAGAAAGCATGAATTGTAAGTAGGAAATTCCTTATCGCCGCCAAGGGATGTGGCTTCTATCACTCGACCAGGAAAGCCACAGCCGTATCGCGAACGCCTATTCTTTTGCTTCCATATTGCTCCACATCTGAAAATTATAGTTACGGTTCATCCTCATGTCCGCACTCAGCTATTCGTAACTCCTTCGTGGGGCGTGAACAAACGACCATGCCGAGCGGACAGTACGTCATAGACGACACAAGCAGAAGTCGTGGTGATACATCCTTTCGTACGTGCGTGATAGCGTTGCTAATTTTTCTTCTGTTTTGTGTGACCATCATTATAGTTTTATTAGTGGTTAAGAAAGACACCGGGTCAGGAACTACTACCAAAAGCGAGGATGGTGGATCAGCATCAAAGCACACCGGTGATGAGGTAAGTCGGTAGAAAAAACTATTAGTTATTTTTACGTATTGTTTTGACCTTTGATTCTCGTGTACGGAGAAATGTTAAAAAACACTGGAAATGTAAAAAAAGGAATAATACAACTATATGAATTAGAAAATATGTATATAGTGTAGTATTAAAGGGTAATTGTTGGTGAACGATATAGCAACAGCCGACAATCTCTTCAACCAGCACTCCGGTTGATCTCTCAAAGTTACAAAATCCAACATAAGACGTTTCCCAAAATATGTTTGATATGATGTTAATTTTCGAAACTTCAAAAAATGTTACCTAAAGTAAATGTAGCTATGTTTAATACAATAGAAAATGTCTTAAAATACTCCTAGCAAAAGATTCTCTTTCACGCAGTCTCTATTTCAATGTAAATATGTTCAAGGTGACTTCCTACTCTATTCCATACCAAGTGTATGGATGTTCCAAAACTTATCCTTGTTCATGATTTTCTGATCATCGGTCGCAATTAATTTTATGTTGTAGGGGAGGCATTGAATACGCTTTCTGTTTGTAAACTATATTAATTCTATTATTAAAATTAAATAAAAAATTAAATTATGTCTGTTCTTTAACCGAACTAAAGAAATAAACAGGGATTCAAAATTCTGGGATTTTGAAAATTTCGGGGTAAAAATGTCAGCTTCTTACGGCAACCTCATTTCATAAGTATTCACTTTCTAATTATATTCGTAAATGAAAATGTCTGGGATAGTAATGAACATTATTTATGTACGTAGAGTTAAGCAATTACCCTCAAAAATTCTATTGTATTAAAATAGAATATGCAAAATCCAATACCCTTAGTTACGTGTTGTGGCTGAAGTTCGAAATATGGCCAAATTGGCGATGGAGGTAGCAAAAAATGGAAAATGTGTTTTTTGTACTCTGTAATATCGTTTCACATCCCAAAAGATTCAATGCATCGTTATAATGTTTTATTGAAGAGTCCTTGGTAAAAATGTAGTAAATAAATTAGAATAAAACTGCTGAAGTAGTTATCGGAAATATTGGGGGGGACGCGTCCCCCTTCTACCATCACTTGCCCACTGCTTTTTTCAATCGTGAAAATTTAATTTTTGAAAAATAGGAAATTACGACTTCAAACTCCTGGAAAGTTATCCAAACACGTTTTTTGATTAATATTATTGTAAAGAAACTTCCTTCAATGGCCATTATTAGTTATCGGGGTTTATTTAATCAGTGTATTAAATACTCTCTGCAAGTGAGATGTTTAAATGATAATGAAACTATTTTATATTAGTTTTTAACAACATAAGAAATAACAAATATTATTAAAAATTTTAACTTTATACATTTTTTTTAAAATTCATGGTTCATTGAGCACAATCCTTAAGACGACTCTGCCGCACCAATCACGAGAGGGAAAGAATATGCAAGTGTCTATGTCTGACCATTTTAAAGAGATTCTTTCAATGAAATTCCAATTATGTTTCTCTATAAGAATAAAATAATTTTTTTTTTTTGAAATTGAGAAAGAGTTTATTTCATGACAGGAGTGCAATGTCCGAGCGAGAGAAAAACAAACTGAAAAAATTCTCTCGTAAATTCGGATTGGTGAAATATTAAGAGAGCAGAATGTGGAGAGGGGGCCGCAAGTGCTTATCTAAAGAGGCCACGTCGTAGCGTGGGTTGTGGTGTTCAGAGAGCGGAAACGCATGGAGAGGGGAGGGGGTCCTAACGAAGAATATTATCTGAAAGTCTTGTTAAGTTCCCCAAATTAATACAAATGTGATAGTTAAACAGGAATTGACTCGTGTGGAAAGTAAGTGATTCCATCTTCGAAACAAGGATGGCAAAGTACAATGTATCAACGCGAGAAAGTTTAAAATCAGTAATGATGCAAAAATCAAATGGCTTCGGTTGCTAAACACACTGTATCGTTTTACAGCTTAACATTTAAAGTAAAGGGTTCTTATCTTTTAAATTTTAAATCCTTACTGGGTACAGTCATCAAAAACAAGATTTACCTTCATACTACAATTGCAACTAGAGGGGCTACAGAATGGCTCACACTTTCTTGTACTAATTAGTTTTCTAATTTTGGGCTTTTAGGACTTGCCACATACTCCTGCCAGCTGCCATCTATCGCCCCACAAAGTAAATTGTTTAGAATTTTTCTGCTTCCTAATGGTATAACCGAAATATTACTTTACGAATATTATAGACGAGTAAAACCTCATCCTATGAGGAAATATTCCTTGAAAATTTGGAGCCGTTTTTAAGAAAATGGAATTCAAGCGTTACTATAAATGCGAAATTTGAAGCTATTTTTCACAGAAATCTTTTGAGTTCTCGAATTTTTTATTGAAAGTCATTTGAAGTACGTCCACTAACAAATACAATAATGTATACAAAAAATCGCTGGAAATGTACATATTAAAGGCGTGAGAGGTATTTCCCAAAAATTACATTTGTGTAATTCTTGAAAAAAAAAAAACAACAACAAAAGAATACAGCAAACTGACTTTCATGTCATCTTAAACAATGCATTTCGTACTATCCACACTAATGTTTGAAGAAAAAAATTGGAGCGGTTTTTGAAAAATGGCATTTGAGCGTTTCTGAAAATGCGGAATTTTGAGCTCACTTTCTTAGAAAACTTTCGAGTTTTCGAGGAAGTTTATAAGACATCATTTGAAGCACATGTACTCACAAATGAAATAATGTTAACAATCCGCCACTAATTTACATATTAACGGCGACAGAGGCAAGTAAAAAAATAAAATTTTTGTAATTCTTGAGAAAAAATAATAGGGCAAAATTGCATTTAATGGAGCATATTATACAGAACATTATGAATTATCCTAACAAAAGGTTAAAGAAAAAATTCGGAGCCATGTTTGATAAATCTGTTTTTGTTATTTTTTTAATATAGCATTTCACGCAGTACTGCACATAAACTACTAATTTTTTTAAAGAAATGTACATCACCTTAATGAAAGAACTAACTATGGATAACAAATTCACTTGAAAGAAAAATTCTATCTTCAATTTTTGTATAGTATATTCAATAGTTGCAGGAAGACACCGAGAAAATTTCAATATTTTTCAATTTTCAAAAATTCAGAGTTAAAAGTGAAAATCGGACCTACGCTTCCTTTATAAGTGCATTTTACTCTATTCTTACAAAAAAAATCCAAGAAAAAATTGAAACCATTTTGGTGAAAATTTTGAAACTGTCCCTTGTACTTTATGTTAATTCCCCCCAAATTTTGTTTTCAAAATCGCAGATCTTCGAGCGAGGGCAAATCGACGGGGGTTTGTTCAGTTTGGAACAAATCCTACGTGTAGTTTAGGTGCTAGTGTTGTTCACAGACGACAGACGGACGGACGTTTTGGAGAAAGAATAAACAAACGTTTCCGGTCCCACAATTTCTGAAATCTGACCTCACAATTTTCTATATGCTACATTAAATAGCATACACTTCCCACTTAAGAGTCGTGGTAACTAGGTTTATTCTAGGCATTGTCGGATCCCCTGGGTTCCCTAGACTTCCCCACGGGACCAAGAAGTTCATTTTCTGTATTTACTGCCTGCAATGCTAAATTGCTTCATTGTTATTTACAAATTGTGTGTAAATCTTAATACAGCATCTGCGAGCAATTAACGAGATAGTCAGTAAATCTCCCCGAGACATGATCCCCAACGTCTTGAGGGCACTGATCGTGGCATAGCCCCAGAGGTTCCAACCACCGCAGGCAGGATTCTGGCGTTGGGCACTCCATGAATTTGGGCTGCCAGGGGAATGACTGGTTGGTACTTTACCACTTTTTCCTCCCCTGCTTTCTGAAGGTTAGACCCATCCTCGTGGCGGACAGTCACATCGACCACGTGGACCCCTCCCGGCTTTTTATTACCAGGTCAGGTTTGAGTCTAACCCCTTCGGCAACGAAGAAAGTGGCTTCCGTGAACACCACAGTGTCTGATTTCCGGAGCATCTTCCCCTCTATAAAGTTCTTTATCTCGTCATGACGCTTTATTCTAGCTGGTTTCGTAAAACTGCACTGACAGAGGATGTGATTCATAGTTTCTACCGCTGTATTGCACTTCCTGCAGTATACATCCTCTCTGGACCTTCCTCTTCTACGAGTAGTTTTATTGGCAGCAGTATTTGATCTCAATTGGAGAGCAGTGATAAAAATACCAGGCTTCAGAAGATCATAGTCTTTCAAAAAGGCATTTCCAATCGGATCGTTTATGTGCGCCTTAACCGCTCTCCCTTAGGATCCCAGCTTCTCCCAGGCGGCTACCTCGTCATCGGCGCATTTCTTCTTATAAGATCTTAAATCTTGCTCGGTATAGGGCCAGTTGAGTCTCAATGCATTAGCGGTTTTAAATGTCCGTTGGTAGAAACTCGGACAGGAGCTGAGCCATCTGCATATGGGATGTACAGATTTTTCTAGTCGTAACCCTAGGTTCAGCGCCTCCCTAGGAACGTGTTGGGCGAGCCGCAGCAATCCCAGTCCTCCATCTCTCTTGGCCAGGTAAAATAAGCCATTGGCAGTACTCATATGCAGGTGTAGGAACTGTTTGACTGCCACTCTAATTTCACAGACCGCTTCCCTGAGCATCGACATAAATGGCATCGATAAAACTAATCGGTAGAGGTAATGTGGCATTATGTACGTGTGAAGTAATGCCAATTTCAGAATGGGCTTTAAATGCTCCTTCTGTAGCCTCGTCACTGCTTCCATCAAATTCGATATGGATGCTTTACATGGGAAGCCGTTCCAGATAGAGTGGTTCACCCAAGTATGTTAGGGTATGATCATCATTGACCAGAGGAATTCTCTCCCCCAACCTTTCCAGGCAAGGGTCTTCAATGAACCAGGATCTTTAAAAGGTTGTAATTTGGAATGATGAGCACTTCGCGACGGACAATGTCATTCAGAGGGCCCCAAGATATTCCACCACAATATCAACCAATTTTTGAGCTCGTGAAGCATCTTTTGCTAACAGCACCAGATCATCAGCAAATGCTAATACGGATACACTCCTTTCCAATAGCGGATATCCTGACATGTTATCCAATTTCTCGAGCAAGCACTCCATAATGAGGTTAAAAAGGAGTGGGGACAAGGAGTTCCCCTGTTTTACTCCTCTACGAATTGGCACCTCAATGCCTTTCGAGGGGTGCTGAATGACTGTGAAAACGTCGGCGTAAGTGTCCATTACCAAATTGGTAAAGGCGTCGGGGATCCCTTTCCTGGATAGAACCCACCGAATCGCCGCCTGAAAATGTGTTAAATGCTTTAGATATGTCTAGCACAGCGCCGACACCACCCTCCACTTTTTTATGTCACTGACTGCTTCGTGAAGAATTTGAACGTTGGCGAAACAGCCAAGTTCAGGAATAAACCCTTTTTGGCGTGGATTGAACTTCACTACGGATCAAATGCGTTTGTTCATAATGCCCCAAAAGATTCTGCACAGCAGGGAACTAATTGTGATGGAGCGATAATTAGTGACAAACTTATTATCCATGCCCTCTTTTGGTATAAGGATGGTGCGATTTGATTTCCACCCAGAAGGCACAAAACCAGTGTATAAAATTTGGGTGTACAATAGGGACAATATTTTAACTTTTGCTCCTGAAGATATATTGCTAACTTTTATCTTATCTGGTCCTGGAGCTGTGGCATTTTTCATCCCAGCCAGACGACTTTTAATTTCGGCAACTTGCACCGCGTATAGAATTGTGTCTGGGTCCATTTCAGATGTCGAAAATTTATCATCCTCTCTTAATTCGGAAAGCCGAATTGGGGGCGTATTACCCTAAATGGATTTGTACAGGTCATTAACCTCATCCCTGTGAAGGGGCTGTTGATCGGCACTAGAACAGTCAATGCCCGTTCTAATGCACTTTGCCAAAAACGCTGGATCATTCTTGAAAAAATCCTGCGCCCTAGCATAAGAGTAGCGCTTCCTAGCGCATTTGCCTCCATGCCTACGGGGCTTTTTAGGCCTGGTGGTGGTGGGTATAGAGGAGCCGCCCAAAATCTCTACCAACCTGGCATAGGTCTCGTTCAATTGGTCCTGGGATTGAATATTTCTTTTGAGTTCATTTCCCATCTCAACGAGTTCTTGATCTACATTAGTTTGAGGAATACCCCAGGTTCCTATCCAAGTTGAAATGTTTTCCTTCCAGTTGGGTGTGGCATCTAGTGTGGTCCTGTTAAGACTAGTTTCAGTAGTTGCGTCTCCGGGTGTCATAGCAGCCGGGGACTCAATAAAAGTTTCGTCCCATCCTAACCGACCTGTGGTGTCGGAACGGGCCGTGTCAATAACACATAAAACAGAATCAAAGAGGACGGGCACACCCGAAACCTCCTGATTCATCTTTGAAACTGTAGCGGCCTCCTCGTTAGGGAATCGGCCACTATCTGCTTCTGGGGAGGCAATGTCTACCTTTGCAAGTTCCTGCGGGTCACTGTCTGTGGGCCGGCTTTTTGGAAGGGAATCAACACGAGGCTGTTTGCTTATCTCTACTTGTAAAGACGTTTCGGCCCCCTTTGAAAGAGTGTCAGTACAGGGGATCACCGACTTCCTTCTTGCCTTGAGGTTAGGCCTTCGATATAGGGGAGAAGAAGAAATCAGCATAGGAATTTGGCTCACTGGAGTTTTCGGAGGGCTAATAACCCTGGGAGGCGACGCGATAACAGCAGCACTAGTAGAAGGTCTAACTGAATCATCGGACCTCCGACCATCAGATGGGGACTACCTCTGATGATGATTCTACAATCACAGTGGCTACATGCCCCACTCTCTGATGGGGACTACTGTCCGGGACCGAGTTCTCCGACCGCGGTGCAGAAGTAACGTAGGCGTGTTCCCAGAAACGGAGCGGTGGTGGGGAGGACATCCTGCCCGTCGACGTACTACTAGCCGCGCGAAAAACATTATTATTTTTTTTTACTTCACGATCAGAGACGCTTTTCTTACATGATTATTTCAACATCGAGCTTACCTTATTCAGAATCTGATGATGACCCGCAGGCTTCACTCTCTGACGAATCACTGTCGGAATCCAAATTAACAATTAGTTCGTCAATGATGTCCGGCACAATACCATCTTTCTCCCAATAATCATTTTCTATTTTTTCCACATGGCAGCAAAATCCTTTCCAGTCCTGCGCGGTGACTTCTTGAATTGCAGTTTCAACGTTTTCATGCAATTTAGTAACTGACATATCACCCGTTACATTTCTCTCCCTAAATATTCTCTTTACTTTCGCCCAAGCAAGTTCAATTGGGTTCATCTCACACATGTAGGGAGACAGTCTCACAACTGTATGCCCGCGTACTGCTAACAACTCATCAATCTTGTACTGATTTGCCCGTGGTTTGAGAAGTGCAATTAATCGGTACAAATCTGTCTTAACGCATACTTTCTTCACAATGCACTCCCTTTCTTTGAAGCCATGCAATCATGTCGGCTGTTCTTGAGTATGCGGACGGTGTCTTGTTAACTTCCATACTGTGGTATGGAGCATTGTCAAGGACAACAACTGCACGCTCTGGTAGATGTGTCAATAATTTATCACGCACCCATTTTTCAAAATTAATGCCATTCATTTGGCCGTGGTAGTCTCCCACAGTACTACCAACTCGAAAAATTAGACAGGTGTCGCAAAGAAATCCCTTCCTCCCCTGCATGAACAATTATTAGTCTACTTGTTGCATTTCCCATCACTTGAACACCCAAAACGTCATCACTCTGCCAGCACTTTTGAAACTTAAGTGTGTTATCAACTGAGTATTCGGCCGCTTTTTTTAACTCGCTTTCATTAACGGTAAAAGTAAACATTTATCTTCTTTCTCTTTATCACACTTTTCAATGACGCGGGCAATGATTTCGCGGCACTCGCTGTGTATAGTGGTATTAGAAACTCTCTTTTGCCATGATGAGAAACTAATAATTTTCACACGTTGGCCTACCACAAGCGAACTAGTCGCTCCGATGTTCTTGTAACGGTTGCGATTACGTCACGTGATGGTGTGCAGGGCATTGGAAGTCATCCCCTCCTACCCTGCCCCTTGGCCCGCGCAGAAACTAAGACCCCTCTCCGACGGTCGGAAAACTGGGACCCGCACAGTACCTCGACCAATGATGATTCTGCAATCACAGTAGCTACATCTCCAATGGCTGCTAAATATCTTCGATATGAAGTCTCTCTTCTTTTCTCACCCACCTGTCAGGCGGTCTTACCCAGCAGAGCAGCCAAATTCTCGTTCGACGCATCTGGTTGCTCTTTCTCCAATGCAGCCATTTTCATAATATCATCCGAAGATAAGATTTTCCCTGCTCTAGGCACGGCAGTCCTACCACTACGTTGTGCCTTGGCAGCTCGAGCTTTATTAACTGCGTCTGGATGAGCCTGGCGCAAATGTTGTGAGAGCCCTGATTTAGTTGCAAAGTTGGCGGGGTATAACTCACATATAAAATCTCCTTTAGATGTTTTCGGACCCGGACGTTTAGGAAAATGAGTCAAAGCGGAGAGCTTACCTTTGTAATTCTTGCTGCATTTGGAGCATGAAAAGATTAGGGGGACATCACTATTGATAGTATCGTGATACCGAACCATGTTTTTCAGATCAGTGGACATGTAGCCTCCACCCCCTTTCTGGGCACAATATGCGCAGCGACTCGCCTCGAAGGGAATCCTAATCGTGAACCGTTCCAAGCTAGGGTCGTCATACATGGTGGCCTGTTGTTCACGGGGCGCGCCACCATGCGCTCCCGCGTCCGAGGCTTCGTCCAAAGTGTTCGTTGCCAGTCGCTCCGAGGAGCACGACGGGGTCGTGGGCTGCAGACCCCCAACCCCCTTCCCACGTGACGTGGGGTCCCCGAGATGTTTTTTTCTGTTAGGGATTTCCTTCCGTTAGCTATATGCTCCCGTTTTAAGGTGCCGGAGACTCGCCTTTCGCCCATCCATCTTGGCTGCATCCCGAGTTGCCCCGAGATACATTACCAGGGGCCACCGCGAGGAGGTGAGAGAGTGGACTTGTCGGCCACGCAACGGCAAACCTATTTCAGGCGGCTATTACGGCCATACGGTTGCGATCCCATTACAGGAGGTCTTCTCGGCACTTATTCATGTAGGTTAACTAGCATTGCCTACACTACCGAGACCCTGGGCGACTTCAGACCCCCTTACGTCTTAGAGCGAGTTATTGACTACATTTTAGAAGAGAATTCATCCCCTTTTTTGTATTGCCTCCCAATACGAGTTTTTCCGCCGTAAAATTGCCGATTTTTTGTCTCATTAAATAATTTTATCTCTACTACGTATATAACTCCATATATACGTACGAATACGCAAAAGTAAAAATATTTAGAGCGGTGACTTAGCAACGAAGTGTATATCTAGCACCACCCTAATGCAACCAAAAATCTAATTGAAGAAATTAGACCATCAAAACACGTTTTATGAATTTATTAAACATTTTGAAACGGACAAACTCAAATTTAAACAACTAATGAAATATTTACAACGATTTTAAATAATTTAATATTTAAAATTTAATCAATGAAATGCGTCAGATGTGGTCAATACTTCTCATATACGGGCATTATATATTTTTCTAAAATTTCAAATACGAATTATCCGCTACCATCAGCATCGGTATTCTTGACAGCGTCCTGGGGAAGATTTGAACGTTCTGCGTTCTGCTTCTTAGTAGACCTACGATGTCATTTTTGCAATCACTATAAACCTGATTTAGATTTTACTTATTTATTTTTTTCTGTCTGTATTTCTTCAATATACTATAATATTTTTGGTCCTGACGATGGAAACAACTAATTTCCGGGAGAAGATCACCGCCACCTCCCACCCTAGTGACCTTAGCAGTTGTCGCGCCCGGTCAATTAATTTTAAGCTTATTTTTAACTAATTATTTCAACTATTCATTACACTTGTCGAGCGTCTTAAACGTAGAAAACACGCTTTTCATCAAACTTGGATGGACATTTAATTAAATCGAACGTGTCTTTCGTGAAAACTTTATACATCTTATGTTTTTTATAAACTTACGCAGTTGGTTATAAACCTCGGTTATCGCGTAAGTTATTTGCTGTTTATCGGCCTCATAACGTTGATAACTGTAACTAGAGGTTATGCAATTTTGTCTTGTTTTACAGGCTGAAAAAGAAGACAGAAGTGACTCGGAGGGCGAAAGCAAGAAAAGCACCCCCGCTGCACCTCCTTCGACACCGAAGCCCCTGGCTCCCGTAGACACGACTGAAGAGGCTTCCACTTTCCTCTCATCCACTGAGAAAACGGCAAGCAGAGATGCGTCTGAAGATCGTAGCTCATCAGAGGGTAAACATGACAAAGCATATTCGGAATATTCTTCATCTACAGAATACAGTGCTTCGACAGGGTCGCGTAAACTTTTAGTGGGTGTAGGTGAATCTGCCGACTTTATCAGTTCTTCTACAGAGATCTCTATGCCCGTATTCACAGAAAGTACTGGTTTCCCTGAGATGCATAAATCTACAGAGAATGGAACTTTTTCAGGAAATATTACGAGTACCTCCACAGAAAGTTCTTTGAGAACGTCCACAGATGTTTCTGCGGAAGGTTCTGATTCAGAGACATATAGTATTGACTCATCTGGGAATCTTACAAGCACCTCTACAGAATCCTCTGCCAATTCATCTAGTGCGTCCCTAGATCTACGTGGATCTCCGGAGGAGAGTGTTGAACCATCAGTGTCGACCTCTACAGAACATTCTTCGATAACAGTGGAGCCTCCCATTATCCCAACTTCACCTCCTCCTCCAGGTAATGGAAGGACGTTAGATTATAAATTTTATAGGCACGAAAGGCAGAACAAAAAATCCATACAAAGTTCTTTTAAGATTGAATATTATCTTTAAAATTTTATGCCGGATGCTATGTTGAATATTTTTCAATTGATTTTCGCAGAGATTTAAGAGCTAGAAATTAGAAACATTTTTCATTTTTATTTCGCCGGATCTGATATCACGAAAACAGTGCTGAAACAGTGCTTTTGCTTCACAAACTTCATTTGCATATACATTCTTATTAAGAGTAACTAACTGTTAAAGCATGATTATTTTTATTATTCATGATTATTTTTTCTGACATGTACCTGAACGCGGGCGTTCCAGGCACACAACACATTCCTCCATTCACAAGAAATTAAGATACATTCTTCTCTCGAGAAAATTGAATCCGGGTTGGAAAGGACGTCTGTTCGGCATTCTCTCTGCGATCGATTCAGGAACTTGGTCAAGCGGGTTGCAGCACACTGTTAGAGAGCGGAGAAAGATTGTCTAGTTATAGTACGGGGATGGCAAAAGTTTAATGCGTAATGTCACAAACATCTAGGGAATGCAGTAAGTTCAAGATTATCACGTTTTGACAATGAACGTATGACTGCAAATTTCATATAACGAAGTCATACTTTGAGGTTTGCCTCTGGTAGGTATGCAACTCAACTGGAGTTTGGCAGATCACGTTCTGATGCAGTAAAATATTTCGTGTACCTGGAGAACACAAATACAACACGCCAAATTGCCTACCAATCACGGGAAAATGTCACGTGTGTAATTTCGTTTTAAGGAATTTACCGTACATGTTCATTGACATGAAAAAGTGATAACTTTCAACGCTACTACACACTCCAGAAGCTTGTGGCATTTATCCTGAGACACCGATGTATTTATAAATTATTCATACAAATTTACTGTATACTCACACTTACATATTATACATAAGTGAGTAGTACATATTTTCAGTATTTTGCCGCTAATGCAATGAGAACGTTCCAACTGGAATCCAGGAATTCGCTAATCGTAAATCTATTTACTTAACTTCTTAATCTGTACCTAGAAAGGTCCACTAATGTTCAACAGTACCTAATACAAAATGATTGAAATATTTTAATTCATTACTCTAGAACTAAAACATTCTGAGCCTCCGAGAATATGGAACATCACATGAAATGTTTTTCGTAAAAATATAATATATTTGCCTTTCTACATCTCCGTGAAAAAGATATCACAGGCACACAAAAAATGTGTTATACCCAAAGACTTGACATATGTTTCACTATGTATGTCGACGAGCTGAATCCGAATCTGAACACATAATTGCGCCAACACCCTCCAATATTTTTTCGCGAAAAATATATGTGCATACTAGATTTTGTTGTCTTGTAGCAGTATACTCTACAAAAGTCAAAAGTTGTCAGACCCAAAGATTTGATACATGTTTCTCTATGTATGTCAACGCGCTGAATCCGAATACTGAATCGCGCCTCCACCTTCTAGTTTCTCGCGAGTTAAAAAGCACTGGAGGGTGGTGTCGCAATTCTGTCTTCAGATTCTGATTCAGTGCGTCGACATACTTAGGGAAACATGTGTCAAATTGTTGGGTCTGACAACAACCCTCGAAAAAACAACAATTTCACGGTGTTTTCTCGCGATTTAAAAAAATATCCGAATCCAAAATCGCGCCTCCACCTTCTAGTTTTCGCGAGTTAAAAAACTGGAGGGTGGTAGCGCATTTCTGGCTTCAGATTCGGATTCAGCGTGTCGACATACCTAGAGAAACATGTGTCAAGTCGGAAGTGTTGTGGAAATCGGAACAAATCGGAAGTGTTGTGGAAATCGTAAAAAAGCATGGCGACAAAATTCGACTGCCAGGTCGTAAATCAAATCCTAGACATTTGCTTGTTTGAGCATTCATTGAGATTTTTGGTTGTAAGTACTTACCATGTGGATATTTTAGCCTTACATTTTGAAAATAATAATATTTTTCTACATCCAAACATATGGGAAAATCTGTATCGAATTGCAAACTAAGGCTGGAACCTCCCCTTATCCGGCTAGAACTTTTATTGTCTTTAATCTATGACATGACGCTTGTGTAACACATCTTTTCTTATTTTTCAACATTCTTGTATATTTTTCTATAAGTTTTAATAAATTTTGTTTCCTTCCTGTTGGGAATGGCCTTCTTGTCTTATAAAGTTACATTGGCAACAGTTCCATGTACCTCTTCGGAGTGCAAAAAACTGAGCGCGAACATCCTGGCTACGATGGGGCTTGATGCAGATCCGTGCAAGCAGTTCTATGAATACGCTTGCGGCGGGCTCCGAGAGAACAAGTACTTGTCGGAGCCTGACTACGAGGAGGAAGCCTGGCATCGCATAAACGGTGAGGACCCTTAGGGCTAGCGTAGGAATTGCCTACCTTTTCCTCACATCGATCATTTGCTTCATTGACCCCCTTGAAATTTTTCTATATCATACGACATACAAAATTATCATAACACAGATAATTCTACTTGGGTGACTTGATAACAATCACACTGACGAGAATACGAACAAAAGTTTTGAAAAAATTGTTTCTTAAGCTTGTGTTTTATTATATTTTGTACTACTAAAATTTTATTTTTTAGAAATATAAACAATAATTAGATGTTCTGAAAATTTACGGTATGTAAAAATATCCTCATTTATATTTTTTGTAATCAATAGGATTTTGATTAAACAGATCATTTGTCAGTGCATTTCTGGTATTGCCCTTTAAAATTTCATTGACTCCCAGGTGGTCGACACCCACCCCATTGGGAAACACTAGGATAGAACATAAAAAAATAATCCTGGAATCACAGACGCAGCCCGTTGATAATAAGAAAAGCAGAGTACTGTATGGCCATAACAAGAGCAATAACATGAATAATTTAAAGCGAATAATAAATATTACAATTGTAGATGATACATATCTAAAAGAGCATTATTTATTTTTTTATTATTAAAATTCGAATTTACCATCTAGATTGTCAAGAGTGGTCAGTATACATACATTCTTGTCATCCAAAATACTTCTAAATAACAAGAAACATCTATTGAAAATTCAGCCATGTTTCTGTAAATTTTCTTCTTCTTCTCTGAAGGTTGAAGGAAATGTTTTTGTTTTCTTCTTCTTAAAGTTTAGTTAGGAAGACACAGTCAAATTTAAGCATTTTCTTTTTCTTTTTTAAGGAATGGTTGATAAAATCAACCCATCGAGTCCAGAAAGTTACAAAAAGTTCAAGACTCTCATACAAAGTTGCAAAACATTTGATCCAGTGAAAGACATAAACATGTGGAAAGAAGCAGGTAGGTTCTTACGTTTATCTGGTGATCTAGTGAATAAAAAATGTTTCCAGTAAAGAAATGTGAACTTACTATCATTCTTAATTGGGAAAATATCTTGGAAGTTATAATTGTCTACGAGTTTAGGTAGCTTTGCGATGAACGAGGCTGCAAGGTGATGTTGGTTCACATCCTCAACTTAAAAAAATCTAATGTATGAGATCCTGCATACATGGAACCTTTTGAGACCTGCTAATTATAAGCTTCTTTCTAAATAAAAGAAAAACCCTAATATTATTTTTCCCCTAATATTTAACTGTATTTAAATTCCACCATCCTAATGTTTAACTATAGTTAGTAATTATTGATGGGCGTTGATTGACCGTACAATGGTTCATTTTCTCATACATTTTAAAAATCTTGAACTTTCTGTTTGTTATAACCACATTCTCTCTTGACAGACGACAAAACTCTGAAAATAAATACAAGCTCTGATGAGAAAGATGAACTTTTTTGTTCTTTTACAGTGAACAAAGAAATGAAGGATTTAGGAGATATTGCTTTTGAGGACGCAGGATTTTCTCAAAACTTCACGCGCCTCTTCTTGGGTCTTTTACAGCACGACAGGTACCTATTTATTTATTTCGTTGCTATTTGTTTCTTTCTAGAATATGTAGTCTAGGAAAATGTATTCACGCCGAAAATTGAACTATAGATACACGTATTTGTTAGGGAATCTGCTAACGAAACATTTTTTTATCATTCACGTCTAAAGTTGCATTTTAACGTTCGTAAAATTGAAGCCTTTTAGCCAAAGTCGATTCATTTTAATGAGAGCAAATGTTTGGTCTTGTTTAGATCAGTGAATTACATACAATAGATTTAAATTATTACTAACCTACTTTTCAGCTATGACATATAATTAACTTTTTTACATTTCCAACTACAGAGGCTCTAGTATAAAATATACCTTCTATGGAGTAATATATAGAAATTGAATATCATTTAATATTAGTGTAAAAAATAAATCAACATCCTTAGACGAAACACGTTTCTAAATATATATTTTTTGTAAATACGATCGATATGATGGTATCTGCTTCATCTTGATCATGATTTCCTGAAGAGTTGCTTTACTTTTATTTAAACTTCACCTAATAATAGAAATTTAGCATGTTGGTCATTTGTAAAACTATTTTGGGTCGTTGATAAACCGAGATTTAGAAAATGTACAGAAAATTCAGTGGTGTAAGTCGATGTTAATTTCAAGAACAGACAGCTGTTAGTTGTAGAATAAATTGTTTTTCTTTCTTCTTTCAATATATTTGTCTGTCTGTATTTAAGAATACTTTTATGAGTGTGATTTTCAGTCTTAATTGAAGATCTTTTCTAATTATTATACGTTCAATAATGACTAACACTGTTGCGAACATGCTCGTTTTAACTCATATTGTCAAATTACTTAACTCCTAAATTCCCTTTCCTTCCGATATCTACAATTTTCTGAGTCAGGCCATTGTCATTCTTGGTTGTGTTTCTGGTTGTGTTTCTTCTTTGGAAGTCTTGTATGGTTTATTCATTTTAAGGCCATTTATCGTCGAAATGACTTTGGATATAAACGACAGTGCACCGAGCAGATTTGCGGTTAAGATGTTTCCCGCACAAATGATGGAGAACCAACTATATCCAGAAGATAATGGGGCCCTAGAGTGCCAGGCTAAAGCAGCAACA
Organism: Teleogryllus oceanicus; assembly: GCA_964035755.1. Taxonomy (NCBI): domain Eukaryota; kingdom Metazoa; phylum Arthropoda; class Insecta; order Orthoptera; family Gryllidae; genus Teleogryllus; species Teleogryllus oceanicus. The sequence continues at coordinate 138,471,550 of CAXIVR010000003.1, read as the reverse complement.
AAATACCAAAATTTGAACGACATTTACCATGAAACTTTAAATTGCATGGTATGTTTTAATGGTTTAGACTTATCCTTGTGTTTTCCATGTATTAGTTTTGCATTATAGTATGAGAATGTTTTTGCAGAACAACGATATTGGAAGAACAAAAGCCTACGAAACAGCCAAGGAAGCTCTACTTGCTCTTGGCATTTTCAGTGCTATCGACGATGCGGACAAATTAAACGAAACATTACTGAATTACGTAGAGTTTCTGGTCCTTAATAATGAAGTAAGTTCCATATTCTGAAGGTACAGAATAAAGTCAGTAGTTTTTAAGTACCTTTCCGTCTCTTTGTTTTTGTTTGAAATATTTCCTCACTACTTTGATAGTATATGAATTATACAAAGTCAAATAGTCCTCATTCACGATATTTTATGATTTAAGCATAACACGATTGAAGTTAGTAAAAATTGTTACTACTAATTTTTTGACAAAGAAAGGAAAGTTAAGTTGGATGTATGGTAGTAAATATTGCAGTGAACGCAGCACGCGACGCTTTTGTTGAAGGTTCTTGAGGAGAAGGCCGGGCGGCGATTGGAACTTCTGAAGAGAGACCCTCTATTGAAATCAGTTAAGGAAGTGACCGAAATGTTTGTGGAAAGTTTAATGGTAAGTTCGTCCCGAAACATAAATGACGTGTCACGTAGAGTTAATACTATTTGTAACCATAAATAAAAACAAACATTCTTCGATCCGGTGGCCGATATCGCTAAGGCAGTAATGTCATAGCGATCTCGGACCGAAGGGTCGCGGTTTCGAGTCTCGTCTCGGGCGTAGTTGTATTTGTGTTTGTTCTTTCACCCCTTATCATCGCCATTTCGTTTCATATTCACAGTTACCATAACGTTAACTCCAATAGTGGTCGCTAGTAGATGTTCATGCGACCTTAAATAAAAAGCAACAAATATTCGTACTAGTGTTTTAGGCAAACACGCTAAGGAGGAAATTTGCTAATGAAACTTCAAACAGCATGAACTAGAGGTGCTACAGAATGGTTTTCTAATTTCCTTGATGTGGACTTGTACTGTACGATCTTGCCCTCCCCCATCTTGCCAGCTGCAATCTGTCGCCGCCCAAAACACAATTTTTGGAAATTTTCTCAACTTATCGGTTTCCAAATGGTAGAACCGAAATATTATTTTAAGACTTCTGCAATTTTCGAAAATTCAGAGTTAACCGTGAAAATAGGACTTATGCTACGTTTTTAAGGGTATTTTAGTACATTCTTACAAGAAATTTAAAGAAAAAATGTGGAGCCGTGTTTGAGAGAATTTTGAAAATGACCGGGGGGATACATATAAAGTACCCCCAAACTTTAAAGACCGTTTTTCAAAATTTGAAAGCTTCAACTAGAGCCAGATGGAGAGAGGTTTCTTCAATTTCGAAAAATCCTACGCATGGTTTAGGCGCTACAAATGTTCACACACAGACGGACGGACGGACGTTTTGCTTCCAATTAATTTTTCGACATCCGGACCCACCCACATTTTGGACCCACAAAACATTCTGGCTACACCACGTCTTAGAGGATTTTTTCTTTTCATTTAGCAACTGGTTTATGCACTTTTTCATTACCAGAGCCCGGCAATCAAATGTTTTCGCCGAGAATCCGTTTTCTCTCGCAGCATTGCATAACTTTCTCTATACTACGTATACGAGACAGTAAAAATAGAATAAGAGATGAAAGTAAATAAAATACTCAAATTACTTATGAATTCAAATAAGTCATTTTGGGAAGGCCAATGCAAATTACGAGCATGTTTACATAAAATGTTGCCCAAAAATTAATGACAATAATAATAACAAAAGGCATACTTCTTGTACTATATTTCAATTCATTATAGGTGGATTGGTCAGCCATAATTGAAAAGCTTGTCGGTCGGCCACTGAACGACGATGAAAGAGTGCAGGTCTATTCCGCCAGATACTTTATGGCAGTAGGCAACAAATATAAAATGCGGTAAGTAAAAATAAACTAATTAAATTTTTTAGCAGGTTAAAGACGGTTCTCAATTGTTTATAATAACGTGCTTCAGAATCTCTCTATCACGTATGGCTGATTCTTATCTACTATCTATTCTTATCTACTATCGTTTGCGGTCCGAAGGAAACTATTTAACCTGCCGTATTGTAACACAGCAAAATATTCTTACTGAAGTACCCAGTGTTGCACGAGTATTTATCAAACATCTATTAGAGAGAACAGCCAATGAATCATATCTATGAGATAAAAAGGAAATAATTTTATACACATTTCCGCCCTGTTCCCCGCCCCGCCCTACACGTCACGTCTCGCTCGGCATCATCCGGTCTGCCACGCACTGATTCCACACATTTATTCTTCACATGTACATGATTTTATATCTTTAGTATTTATTGTTTGAATTCGGAGATGAAAATATCATGTTGAAACATTCCAAGTAAAGATGTACTACCATTACCAAAAATTCGAAATAGTATGTGCTATTTTTCAACGCTTGCGCGCGCAGGAAACGTGAACAGTATACGTTAGTTTTCAAATGATGACTGAAGTGTTAGAAGGATATAAAAATTGAAATATAATAATAATAATAATAATAATAATAACAACAATAATAATGGCGCATCCGGTGGATATTTTCATGTCAAAAAGAATTTTGTGCTTTGCAAGTTCATAATAAAATTTAAACATATTACAGATGTCCGACTTCATTTTCGGGCCTCGAAAGTTATATGAAAAGTGTTGTTTAAAATACTTGTTAAAAGCTTTGTTTATTTATAAAATATATTACGGTATTGTGAATCTTATGAATCAAGTCGTAAGAATTCATTAACGAGTAAATGGAACGAGTACTGTAATTTACGGCTTTTCACCAGTATACTCATAAGTGTATTGAAACAATCAAAAACACATTTTTAAAGAATTCATTCAGAATATCCAGAGGGGAATGGTTAAGAATTGTGCCAAATGTTTTCTTTTGTCTAGAGGAATTGTGTGAGCTAAAGATCACCGGCGGGGATTGAAATTTTGATTTTTCGCGGGGATTGAAAATGCAGAAAGCACGTTTTTGAGAAATCTCTTAGAATCTTCTGGGTGCATCGGCAAACAAAATTATCCAATTCCCCTCCAGGAGACCGAGATCCATGGAACGCTACTTCATTTGCTCGACCTGTCCAGAAACAGTCAAACCGTGAGTGACGGAGAACGCACATTACTCGATTACTTCAGAAAGATTACGCAACCGTTACCAATAATACCACCCTCTTCGGTGACTCAGGTCATCAGTTGATGTCACTACAGTCCTAGAGTTCGAGTGCCGACGGTGATAGGATTTTACACACTAGCTAGTTAATTCAGCCGCTGTCTGGAGGAGAATTGTAGCGGCCGGTTGCTCTGATCAGTGTTTTTCCGTAGTTTCTCAAATCAACACCAGGCGAATGTCGGAGCAGTACCCTAACAAAAGGATCACGCGCGATCTTTCTTTCCTCTTCCTTGTCCTATCCTCACCCGTTACACACACATACACTAACATACACAACAATACCACACATACCGGGAGACCGCTCGGGAGCTTAGAGCTTGCCACGGCTGGGGCGGATCCCCGCTTTTGGGAGATACCTGGCTAGGGAAAACCAAGCCACCCAACGTGCCGGATCTTGCCATTCAGCGGGGGGGGGGGATAACCTCCCCGCCACCTTTCCACGTTAATACACGCACTACACTTCCTAATGAATGACCTCGTTGCAATCACCAAACAATCAATCAACGAATCGTACGTGGGTGGGTGCGCAGGCCGCGCGATCTCCACAACGCTCTGCTGGTGGCGTTCGCGGCGGCGCGCTACCGCGACCTGGTGGTGGAGCAGCGCTGGCGGCCGCGCGTGCTGCCCGCGCACTGCACGCGCCTGGCCGCGCGCCTCATGCCCGACGCCGCCGCCGCCCTCTACCTGCACTCCTTCTCCGACGCGCGCCGCGCGCAGCTCGAGGCCCAGACCGGCAACTTCCTCTTCGAACTCACCAACACCTTCCTCCGGGAGCTGGACCACGCCCCCTGGCTCCACGAGAGCGCCACGGAGGCGCTCCGGAAGGACCTCGAGTACAAGATGGCAAGCATCAAGGACACCAACAGCACTGACCACACACGCGACGTCATGGATACTGATAAACTGGACGCAGCCCTCAATGACGTGAGTCAACATGTTTGCTATTCATGAATTAGCATTAGTATAACGAATCGACTCCGCCGTCGGGTGATCGGTAAACAAAAGCGGAGAACGAGTTGCGGGAACGAAAGAATCCCGATTACTACTTCAAAAGACAATGGCACGTTTTAATTACTTAAAAATGCAAGGTGGTATATAATACGTTGAAAAGTATCTGTTGAACTTGCTAAAACGAAATTGGACAGGGGAATTGAATAGGGAAGCGTCACCACACCTTTAACGTTTAAAGTTATAATAAGACGTCACTCCGCTGGTCGCACAAATTCTTGTTGTTCAGCATGTACGCAAAAGTGAATCGATTTCCTGTCGTTCCTCATGATAAGGCAGACGAGCCAATAATTATTATATTATTCTTTAAAAATAAGTGATTTTATAAGGTCAGCTCTACTAAAGTCCCAAAATGCCAGAAGGTGTCGTGTAGCGTTTCTTCTTGAAGTTACTAACCCCCCGTTTATTTTAATCTTCGTGTTGTGATTCCTAAACAATTTTTTGGGTATCTTTTCAACTGCGAAACTCTTCCGAACGACTACCTTTCTTTAGCGACGCACTTACAGAAACTCGTTGGAGTGTCACGCGAAACCAATAAAACCGAATTAAACGACCACTATAAGAATGCCGCGTGAAATAAATGTTTGCTTCCGCTACTATCAGAAATTCACTGCCCAAATCTGAGATTACCAAAAATGTGATATGGAAAATGCCATTTGGAAAAACCTCAGCAAGGTGTTTAGTGGAGGTCATGGGTTCCAGAAAAAAGACCTTCCTCTCGTCGACAGGCTTCATTCTTGCTACTCGGTTTCTCAAGGTGAAATTTTCATTCACCTCTGATTGCGTGCTTCATGAGCAACTTACTCGCCTGGTCACACAATTGAACTTATTTAGTAATTCTTGATACCGTTTAAGAAAGACAGTTGACTCATCTTCAAATAACAGTAGAAACAACTGACAAGGGTGTGGTTTCTTAATAATCAACTATTAGATAGAGAACAGAGCGAAGGTTGGCCCCTAAAGCGCTTGATAACGCTGACGGAAGGAGATCTTAACCGTAACCAATGTTTGTTTGCCCTTCAATATAAAATAAAGGAAAACCTGCGATCGTTTAACCTACATTTTCCTTTTGTTGTAAGGGCAAGCGACATTCAAATGTATTTTTTTTTCAAACGAAAACATACATTCTAGAGTAAAATTCAAGATAATTAAAAAAAATCGTTGTCCTGTATAAGGTGTAGAAACAATTTTGCTTTTAATGGGGTGAGGGTAACATATTTTTCTCGAAGTGCGAAGAGAAATTGAAGAGGTGGATTCCAAAACCAACTAAGTTCATTTTTATTTCGAAGTTATTCCTGCTTATAATTAGTTAATGAATCTAACCAGATATAAACGGAAATAAAATATTTCCAAAAAGTAATTAGTTAAAGAGTTATTGAGCGAAAAAACTGTGATTTTTTCCAAATCGTTCTTAGTCATGTATTGAAAGACATACAAATCTCTTCTGCTCGAAAAAAGAATTTTCTGACTTAGTGGGTTTTGGAATCCACCTCTTCAATTTCATAATTATACAAGTAAAATGCATTTGGTTTTGACTTTCTGTCTTACTAATGTATACGTTCTGAATTATTACTTTATGAATAAAACAATGTAGGATTTCACGGCCGGAGTTGTAGTCAAAGATTTCTTCTGGGCTGAAGGGCCGTGGTCCATTGGAAAACATATTTCCATGTATTCCATATTTCAAAAAATTATGTTTTCCAATGGACCACGGCCCTTCAGCCCGGAAGAAATCTTTGACTATTACTTTATGGTTATATGACTTCTGTATTTCATTAATAATTAATTATAGCTTCGTTAAAGAAAGGTTTGTGTCACTAAAATAATTTCAGTAATTATTAGTCTGGACATGTTGGCTACAGAATCTTTTATTCTTTAGTACCCAATTGACGAAGCAGGATTCGTAAACAACGCCGTTATGTTAATGGCTCGAAATAGAAAACGTTTGTACAAGAGAATTGACGAGGAACCTATTAATAACATGTAAGTAATATTTTGTTTATGACAAATTTACATTACTTCCTGAAATTTCCTACCCGCAGAATATTAATTGTTTCTGAATATGCAGATGGACTCACTTCATTGCCCCATACGACACCACTGGAATAACTCTGTACAGCTTGAACTTTATTGGTGAGTTTCTAATTTTGTAAAATACTAAATCACATCGCAGAAAATACAAATTACTCCGCCACTAATTTAAAATATTATCTTCAATTTCCATTTATGTATTTTCAAATGCCTTTGTATTTTTAAAAATGTTCACATTCCTTTCCGTCTAATTATTTTGTATCTATCTGTTAAACTTAAGCTTTTATATTCATTTAAGTTGTTAAATAATGTTTATAAAAAGAAGCACAAACTACTTTGCATGTACTGCATGTGAACGAGCAATAACATGGAAGAGCGGTCCTTATTACTTGAGTCATGTTTGAATTATCATGTTTGTTGATAAGATTGACATAGATTTTACTGAAACCCTCTGTATCTGTTTTTTTGTTAACGGTATTGTGCTTGTTGATGTGTATCATTCCTTTGATGGATCTTTTTTTATAATTATTTTCTTTGTCCAAAATCTGAGTTTCATGAAATTTAAATGAATGGCCTGTGGATTTGGTATGTTGAGCACTTGTGCACTTGCACAAGAAAACGCCGATGTCTATAGCTTCAACACTCGACGTAGGAGTCATATTCATCAGGTGACAATATCAACAACTCATTACAAAAAATTCACATAGAATTCATGTACATTATTTTACACTTTGCCAGATGACGTTAAACGATTAAATCGATAACGTTTAAATCTCAAGTAAAATCGTTTCTGCTTCATAACTGTTTCTATACAATTAGAGACTATACTGAGCATCAAAAGGGAAGTAACATTAGAAATAAAAGTATCCAAAGTTTTTTATGACAATCATTTATTCAGTAATTTCACAACGTTTCGTAACTCGTTTTGTTACATTTTCAGGTGCTAAACTTAATGAGGGAACGCTATCCCATTGAATTACTACATCAACAGAACATTCAAGGAAACATTACGAAATACCTCACTCTCGCACAGTTGATACCACATAACTAACCGTTACAAACAGACACTCCAATTACTGAATAAATGATTGTCATAAAAAACTTTGGATACTTTTACTTGTAAACATATATTGACAATCAAGAAGAAATATTGATTTAGGAAGTAACATTAATTTTCACAGTGATATTTAATGTATTATTTACCATTTTGAATGTATAATTCTAAACAACCTGTAACAAGTATTGTACTGCAACTTCGAGATCAATGACCCCATCTCGATCAGGTTTTTCGTCCAGTTTCCCTGATCCATTGAGCAAATGCTGAGATGGCCCCTTGTTTTGCTTCTGGAGACAATGTAACTTCATAATCTGTGCACATCTTCTAGAATTCAGTGGGAAGTATAGTTATTCAAATTATCGTTCTCCATAATGTCGTTGCAGGAAGTATTATTCCTTGACGAAGGACATGATGAGGGATAAGAGCCCAAATTTATTGTTTATTTACCCTTGAAAATAGATTTTATTGCATTGGAGCGAATATTTTTGTTAATAATTCTTGCAAAAAACGCTTATTTCTTTCTGTATTCAAAATTTAAGTAGTACAAGGCTTAGGGTAGGGATCATAGAATTTTTAAAACGTGCACAGAATTAATTCCCCCACAGCACGTCACACACATTTTTAATTGTTTTTGATGTAAAATAAATAAATACATTATTATTATTATTAAATTATTACTATTATTATTAATTAAATATAGAATTATTAATAAATAACTAATACATTTTTTACTTAACTTATTATTTAAGTATCAAATGATTAAATTTGCAGTAAATGCGTCTAGCATTAAAAGTTTGTTATATGAAGATGAGAGTAGATTCAGACGTTTCGCCAGGCTACATTTTCTAACCTCCGCAGTGAACACATGTTGAGCTAAAAGTTATTTTCACACACAATATAACAAAAGTGCTGGTGATATCCAAACAAGCACAAAAATATGTATTTTTTTATTTTGCGACTATATTACAACTTAGAGTCGCTTGTCGCATCCTAGCTTCTATTTGCTACGATTCTTCCAGTTCTTTTCTTGCAGGGTTCTTCCGTCCATTTCTTTAGTTACTGCATACTTCCACTGTCTCGTCGTTTCGGCATCCGATCTTCTTCTTCTTCTTTTTGCCACCTTCCCTCTTCCATTCCATAAAATTGTGGTGCGTATGTTCGGTCTTGCTATCTTATTCTGTCCTGAATCGTGAGCTGACAACGTCGCCAATAACCTATTTCGGTTGCTCTTAATTTTTTCTTTAGTTGCTTTGTTGTCCATACTTCTGCTCCATAGGTGATAATGCTCTATACTCTAGACTTGTATATCTTTATCTTCGTGCAGGGTCTTATTTGTGTGCTCCGTAACGTATTGTGCAGCTGTTTCCATTTTCTTATTCTTTCAATAATTTCAGCTTCACCTTTACCATTTTTGGTAAACATTACTCCAAGATAATTAAATAGATCAACTCTTTGATAATACCACCTTCTAGCACCAACTTTCTGTTTACATGGTCAGCTACATTATATTCAGTTTTAAATATATTTATGGTTAGCCCCTATTTCTGTATACTTCAAACGGCTTTCTTAGTATTTAATGAATATAATCTTCATCTTCTGCCAATATCAATTGGACGTCAGCAAAGTGAACAGTTTATCAGTTCCGACTGAAATTTCCATATTTCCGCAAGTTCGCCTCCATCTCTCCGGTGCAGATGTTGTAGGTGGGAGCGATTGCACATCCTTGTCGCAGACCTTTGGTAACAGGGAATTCTTCAAATATTTTTCGACCTATCTTCACACTACTAGTACACTTAACGTACAGCACTTTCACTGCTCTTATATTCAGGTAGCTAACTCCATTTCCTTTCATTGCTACCCACAATTTACAGAGAGGAATGCTGTTTTACGTCTTTTCTAAATCCACGAAGACCAAGTGGCTTTCAATGTCTCTTGCTCAATGTTTCTCCAGGAGCTGCTTTAAACACAAACAGTAATCCGTACATGATCTTGCAGCACGAATCCATTTTGTTTTTGTAACTCGAGTGTCTGATTTATCTGTTTTATAATTTTGCCGTATTGTCTTTAAAGAGAATTAGTCCCACTTATTCCTCTGTAATTGGAGCAAACTCGTCTCTTCTCTTTTCTGTAAATGTTAGAAATATAAGCCTTTTTCCACTTAGCGGGCCCATTTCATCCCCCAGGAAACAGCTGAAAACAACCTAACAGCTCGTGAAGCAAGTCCGTCCCGTATTTAAAAAGTTTTATGTGGAGTATGTTCGGTCCGTGTGTGCGCTATTTTTCATGAATCAAAGAGCTTTCTTCATCTCATTGACTAAGATGTCGTTTTTTTGTAAAAATCTGATTTGAGAAACTGATCTCACTGACTGAGTAATAAATTCTGGAAGATCTGCGGTTAACACCATGTCACGATATATTTTCCACTCTTTTAAGGGAATAAAACATAGTTTTTTTACTTTCTCGCTACCGCTTACACAGTAGAGAGAAAGTTATGTTATGCTGCGCAAAAACGGTGAATGCTTGGCAGAAAAACTGTTATTACAGGGTTCTGGTAACGAAAAAGTGGATAAACGCATTTGCTAAATTTAGAAAAATAATCCTCTAACACATGTGGAATCCAGAATTCATGTTCTATAGGTCCTTGATACCGGAAAATCGAAACGACAGAACGTCTATCCGTCTGTAAACAACGCGGTGAAACCGTTCAGCCGAATTTCTCCAAAATTGATATTCTCTAATTGATCTAGCGATTTAAAAAATACTGCAGGGTGGTGGAGTAATTCTGGCTTCAGATTCGGATTCAGCTCGTCGAAATACTTAGAGAAACTTGTGTCAAATCTTTGGGTCTAACAACTTTTTTTGTGTATGCCTGTTATCATTACACTAAGGATTTTTACATGATTTATTTTTACTTTCTCGTATACGTACTACTATATACGACGTAAAGTACGTAGTATAGAGAAAGTTATGTAATGTTGCGGAAAATCGATTTCGAGATTTCAACGGAAATTCACGTCTTGGGATCCCCTAATACCGAAAAAGTGTTTTGTTTTTTTTTTTTCAAAACGTCCGTCCGTCTGTCTGGTGTAAGGGAACAACACTAGCGCCTAAACCATGCGTAGGATTTTTTTCCAAATTGAAGAAACCGGTCATTTTCGCCTAAGTCGAAGCTCTGTGATTTTGATAAACATTCATTAATTTATATCATTTTTAAATGAAGCCCTTGGGGCATTTTCAAAATTATCTCAAAAGTGGCTGTTTTTCACTGGCAGCTCGCAAGAGTATGAAGCAAGTCCGAATAGCTAGACCAGACCAAGGAAAATGAAAGTCTGTGCCATTCTGTAGCACCACAAGTTATTATTAGGTTAATTCTCCAAGACCAATTATGGCTTGAATCACGCATTTTTCTGAATAATTTTAGTACATGTTTATTCTGTACATGCAACAGAATAGGTTACTTGATTCTGTTTGGAAAATAGTCTAGCGTTGTACAAAAACCCACTTGAATCATCATTGGAGATTGGAGATTATACTGAACGGCTCTTCGCACATTACAATCATCTTCACAGCACGTCTCGGCTGGCAGATTCCATGTGGGAAAACTTTTGGCTCTAAAGAGGTAATGATGCGTCCCGCTTTCTGTGCCTCTATACACTCTGACATCTTGAAATTTTTGCTTTGTATTGAAACGTTTCTATTAATTACTAAATAATAAATGTCAATCGTAACCAATTTCCGAATTTATAATTTGTGCGTTAGGAAAAGGTTACACTTGAATTCCTGATTATCGATTACTGTATTAAGATATATTACAAATAAATGCAAATCCCGCTAGCTCGGACGTCGGTTTCTTATGAAATAATTGTTGCTACTGTTGCTACTGCAGCTACTGCAACCAATTACTCAATCTGCTATCCATACGGAGTGGCGAGGAATCTGAAAATAATTCTAAAATGTCTACTCTAGGATTGCACGTAATGGCAAATGAGAATCAGCTTTCTTTCAAACTATGAATTATAATTTATTTTGCATGCCAAAATTTGTTAACTACTATTAATGATTACAATTTATCGTTAGGTCATGACTATTTTTTCTCGTATTGCAATAACAGCGTTATAGAACATTTTATCCTTTCTTGTCTCTTCGTGCGCACGTCGTTCGATGTCGCCGCGTAGAGTAGATCAATCTTGAGTAGACAATTCTTGTTGAAGTCCACGATCATCAGTGACAAAGTCAAAACTTCCTCCAACCCCTTCACAAACACTGCCTATACTCTCTATCTTGCGCCTCAGGTGAGCACCTATTTCAAATTGATTACTTTTTCCAAGTCGAAATAATAATCTACTAATATTATTTTCTACCACCTAACATGGCAATTCACACTTCACTGGTAAAATTTCTAAATTAAGTTTTGTAACTTCACCGCGCACATATTCTAAGTTCACTTTCCAGTTCACTCATGAAAATATTACAAGTCCGAGTTTGCAATGGTACAACTCGTAAATTTTACAAGTTCCAGTTGTACACCTAATGCGGAAATATTCTAAGTTCAAGTTTAATGTTCACTCTCACGAAATATTACAAGTCCCGATATATTAATTAACCTCAGGAAAAACCGCACAAGCGATCCGCTCACCACCACGACACGCGTCGGAATGCCATAATTCCCAATCTGGTCCACCCTTCAAAGCTCGCTGTGTTTTTTCTCCTCTTGTTTTTTTTTCTTCGCGTTGCTACGGTGTACCCTCTGCGTATCTGCACCATAGAAACCCACGTCTTTTGCAATATTTTGACCTTTATTTGCCTAAACAAAAATGTCAGTCATTTTTGGTATGCCACAATATTTTGCTTGTTAATCATATAGTTAATAATTGGCTGTAGATGAAGAGTAGGTTGAATCTAGGTAAATTTATGGATATTTTTATGTTGATAGAATCCATTCCAATTTTCAAGGAATATTGTTGGCAATGTTAGTTATCCTTTCCCCGCTGTTATTTACATGGTTTTTTCAATAAGGTCCTACAATTGTGTCATTTATTTTTCAACCAAACCTAGCATTAAAATCCCTCAGCAAGATTATTTGCTTTCGGCTATTGATGTCCAAAATTTGGTCATATAGTTCATATGCATCTTTAATGGCAATTGTCTCATTCACCTCACCATATAGGCCATATAGTTCATGTTCATCTTTAACAACAATTGTCTTGCATCATTTGATGATGTAAATACACCACTGACTACAATATTATATCATTTCAGAGCAAACTCTACTTTAATAATTCTTTCATTACCAGTCTTTAATATTTCTTGTCAATTTACTTTCCATCAAAATGGAAACTCCTGTTTTAGTTCTTTTAATTATATCTACTCCGCTATTCAAATATGCAAACCTATCTAAATATTCGGTACCTTTTTTCAAGAAAGAGTGATAATATCCATGACAAATCTTTTCATTTCCTCAAAGTTTGGACTTTTAGTTCGTAATCCTTGAATATACCATGTTCCAATATTCACTGTCCGTTTCCTAACACTAAGTCGCCGTCTATTTAGTGTCAGGCTTCTTCTATTGGTAGTTTCAGAAGCGGGGAGTACAAAATCGTATACACAATTATTTAAATGATGGGCAGAGAGATTCAGTCCTGCCACGTGTTGCTACATATTCCTTTAAGAGGCAAGCTGAAGTTAGCCTTTGTGACATTTTACTGTTGAACTCGTGTGAGTTAAACTTCCTTTCTAGAGTAGCAAAACCTATTTAACATATTTATTAGAATAATTGTAATTTTCCATATCGAATTATAATAATTAAATGACATATTTCACATAATACCAGAAGCGGTAGCTCAGTGCATCAACTGATGTCACTGTAGCGCCTCTGACCAGGAAGTCCTAGATTGGAGTCCTGACGGCGGCAGGATTTTCAATACTAGCTTTTCAGCTTTATAGTGGTTTCTCTGATCAACACCAGGCGAAAGCTGTAGCAGTACCCTAACAAACGGACCACGGACTGCGCGTGATTTTTCCTTCCTCTTCCTTGTCCTATTCTCTCCTCTTACACACACACACTTACACTAACATGCACTCCACTACCACATATTCTGGGAGACGGGTCGGGAGATTACAGCTTGTCCCGGCTGGGGTGGTGTCCCGCTGGTGGGAGAGTCCTGGATAGGGGGGAAACCCCTCTAGCCGTCTGTATGTCGGCACCGAATCTCGCCATCTAGCGGGGAAAGAACACCGCCATCTCCCGAGAAAATAACATGCATTACACTTACAGGACTAATGAACTAAGTTGTTGACGTGCCTGGAATCACTTACCAACCATCCAACCAAACCACACCAAACATTGGGTATTTTTCTAAATATTTGTTTAAAGACATTTGCCATAAAACTATTTGATTTTCTGAAGAATAAAGAGCTTTTTTCTTTTGCAGCGATTCCGTTGGGTGCCATGGAAAAACCTTTCTATGATCCAGATTATCTGCGCCACTTGCGTCTGGCAGGATTAGGTTTCTCTGTAGCTCACGAGATGGCGCATCATATAGACTCGCTGGGTGAGTGTTGTTTCAGAGTTCAAGTATATTTGGAAGTTCCACGGTCATGAAAACACAAATCGAGCAAATTATTTTTCCAGAAAACAATTCAGATAAGAGAGTATTAGCGATATCTGATAGTTTTTCATTCAACACTAGCTGAACGTATATTTTCACGTCAGATGTTTTACTTTGAGTATTACCTAAATCTGTTTATTTTTGGCTTTATCTTTAGCTATAAGTAAACTATCTGTAATAATAATTACATTCTCAATGAAATTCCATAGGTATTAAGTTCAATACCTCAATAGATGAACGCACAAGAACTGACTACAAAGATAAAATTCCACGCTTCTATGTATGGAAGAAAGAAGTAAATGTTGAGTATATGAATATGACTGGGCCAAAGAAACATAAGATTGTACAGTTTCAGGTAAGTTGGGCGCATAACTATTTGAAATGTACTGTATCTATCGTAAGATGTATTTCGTGGCTATATATCATAGTAATGATAACAAAGCAGCGAATGAAAATAATATGAAATCCAGTAACGAATCAATACTCAAGAAATGAACATGGTTTGTTCCAAACGAAATGAGAATGGCTCTAGAACAATTATTTAACTGGCAATATTTTAGGGTACGTTCACTTACCAACCATCAAAGTTTATTTACACATAGTATTGTCCGTGTCACATAGTATTACACATAGTATTGTCTGACATGAATTTGACAAATAAAATTGTAGGCCAGATAAACACATTAAAACCTTTTATTTAAAAATGTATTGGAACGCTGTGGACATTGACAACCTGGCGGACGATGTTCCATGCTTGAGATAAAGTGACATACCAAATAGGGTATTACGCAATAGTTTATACACATACATTATGAATACAACGGCATGTTTGTATAACATCAAGTACCCCCCGATGACCCTATTCAAGGGTGGAAGCGTCTGAAGCGTCAAGCAGAATGCATTTTTGAGTAAAGCAAGTTTTAATTAAGACAACATTCAAAGTAAATCCTTCGACATCGTTATACTCGTAGGTTTCTAGAGTGACATCCAATGGTAAAAACAATTTTTCATGTCTTCGTGCTTCTAAATAGCCTTCATGGCTTCCGTTGCAACTGCAATATGTATTTGAATCGGAAATACACACACAGCATTTTGCTTTCAATTCATTATGGTTAAAAGAAGTACAGTCCTGCCAATTGGAGCAGCGTTGGGTAGGTGTTTTGAAGCCAGCAATTTCCCCACTATAGTATGAATAATTTGCTTGAGTGTGTGTGTGTGTGGGGGGGGTACTGCTGCTCCACGAAACCTCCAGTCCGTGACCGCGACCGACTCCAGTAACACGTTCCCTCGTTCGTGCTACGTTGGCGGTTCTTTTCCTCCATGAAGCTAGCCACCGAAGTCCGTTGGCTCCTGCAGTTATGCATTCTTTCAATGATCTAATTTGTTATGATGCGCTTTCATATGCCTTCCGTGAAATAATTTCTCATCCTATGTTATGTATACGATTCTGGACATCTTTTGAATACAAGTATGAAAGCAAAACTGTCGGCTTCCTCGTTAATAGAACATTTCGTTTCTTACATAAGGTTACATAAGATGTCTTAAACATCACAGTTTAAGGCCTTCATGGATGGGTTATTAAATGAGTGGTGCTAAAAAAGCAAATACTTTCTCGATTGTATTTTAACCCAAAATTACGCGGAAAGTTTTCAAATTTTCGAAAAATTGTACATGACCGTATTTCAAACTCTGTATTTAAGAAACATATTTCATTAAGGGAAAAAATCTCTAATTTTGTAGTTGCAGGAAGACTCCGAAAATAAATTGAAATTTTGCAAATTTTCGAAAAATAAGGATTTTCAACGATCATCGAGACCTGCACCATTTACTTAATAGTTATTCACATAATCCAACAAAAAATTTAATATAAAAAGTTGGAGCTATTCTCTTGAAAAAGTGTCCCAGGGTATTCATGCAAAGTACTACCCAAAATTATAATATCGGTTTCAAAAATAAGGGGCCGTAACATCAGCTATATCGATTGGAGAATGTGTGGAGACAATCGTCTGAGCGGTAAAGCCCCTAGTGTTGTTAACAGACGGACGGATAGACATTTTACCGACATTAGATTTTTCGGTATCAAAGACCATAGAACATGGATTCTGGCTTCACTAGTGTTAAAGGTTTTTTTCTAAATTTATCAACTGGATTTATCCACTTTTTCGTTTCCAGGACTCTAATGAGTTTTTCTGCCGTTTTTTTTCGCGCAGCATTACATAACTTTTTCTCTACTGCGTAAGCGCAAGCAAGAAAGTAAAAAGCAGAGTTTCCACGTACTCACAGTCCCCAATAATTTTTAATTAAATATTTTATTAGTTCATTTACATTTAAAATATTTTAATAGTTATTATTTAAGTTGCAAAGGCTAAAGTTAATTTTCGTACTGAATTTCAATAAGTATTCTATATTTGAATACTAGTAGGAGGCCATATAATTTAGTCTTACTTCACGATGTTAATCTGGCCCTGAAAACCTTCGACTTCAGGCGAAGTTTCTTTGTCATATACTCTTCACGTCATGAAAAAAGCTGCACTCTGAAGGGCATGGGGAATTCTTATCATTGTTGACAGGAAGGTAGATGGCACCACAGAAACGAAATTATATCATTTTCACATGTGTAGGCTCACCATTTACTGTGGTATAAGACTTCAGAAGATGCATGTTGGTATGGCGCCAGGCCTACATGTTGGCAAACACATGCGTACAGACGTCGCGGAATGGAGTTGTACAGTTCTCAAATGGAGTCCTCTGATAGCTTGACTCACGCAGTTTGCATCTAAGCGCGCATTTATTGCAGTTTGTTGGTTAGGGGTTGAACATTCTCGGTCTGGCAGAAGTCTGTCGCTGCGGCTGGAAGGGTGCAGCGGAATGAGGGATGAGCGTCGTATTGTTGAAATAGGGGGTGGGCGGGGGAGCTCTGGATTTTGGAGCCAACTTCGCAAGAACGTCCTGAACGTACCGAGCGGCTGTCGCAGTGCCCCCGAGTAATACTGTCGGTGAACAGTGAGCCTAGAATGTCGCGCCCTACACCATCACACGTTGGTGTCGCTCCCCACTGCGCCTCGCGACACAAACCCCGAAGACAGAAGCGAGACTCGTCACTCAAGACGACCGGCTTCCCGCCTGTATGGCCTCACTTACGTGGCTCTCGCCACCAACGGAGACTGCTGCTGGAGCAGTGGCAGGCGACGTATCTGTGTGCGGGAGGCAAATCCTGCAAAGTGCAACCGCCTGCCAAAGGTAGAGGATGGGACAGAGCAGACTACAAAGCCCAGTGTGTCGTTGGTTCTGTTCTTGCGGGGCGGGCGATCGCTCGGTAATCGTTTTTCGTTGTGCGTGGAGACGTCCACACGCCACAAGTCGCGCAAGCGCGCCTTCCTCTGTGTATGGCTGCCAACAGTGGGCAGTGGAGGTGCGCAGCAGGCGTCAGCACCATCCAGCCGCACCTCTCGAACGCGACGCCCAGGCTCTGTGCCTGCTACCATACGTTGGCGCGGCCGTTTCGGCCCCTCTATTAGGGCCGGAGAGACCTCCATATCACCTCCCCTCCCATCGCCCACTCCACCCGTGCCCCCGAGTGAAATTGATTGTCAATGTACATGATATCTGGTTACAAATATGTTGTAAGAAACAATTGTGTCAATAAGTGTCTACATATACATGTATATTTCTGACAATGGTTTATGCTCTTTAATAATCTTTCTTCCATTGCAATTCCAATAACTTTTCTATAATTTTGTGGCACAACTGAAACCGTACTACATTCTTACTTCCTTACTCTCTTACTTTCTTACTCTTACATTCCTTCTGATTTCTAAATTCTGTAAACCTAGAGTACTGTTTAAAAAAATCTAAAGCGAATGTTAAAGTAAACCAAGTAAAATCGAAGAAACATTTAAAGAATATTATTTTCTCATTAGTTTGACGATACGGAGCTGAAAGAGATGGAAGTTTTTGCAGACAAGATAGCTATTCAATTAGCTTATAAAACATACAAGAAAAAAGTGAAAAAAACAGATACCATATTGCCATACCTTCCACTAACAAACGACCAAAGTTTCTTCGTATTTCTGGCTCAGGTAAGAAAGTTTATATCCATATCTTATTAGCATGTCCTTTTCATCTTTTGTCTGAATTAGGGAGTTGAGACGGTGCACTGCAAGGCAACTGCTCTCTGCTGGAGTTGTGGATAATAATGTAAAAGTGATTTTATATTTCTTGTAGAATTACACTACTCGGCCTATCGGCCACGAGTCGCAACATTTCCTATTCTCAAAATAAAATATCACTTTCATCGATCCTGTCATAAATCAATATTGTTTAATTTCTATAAAGTATTAAGATTAATAAATACAACTCTCTTTCTTTATTTTGAGATGTATGACAGAATACTCTAGACTCATGAAATTGTTTGGTTAGTAATTTACTGTGTAATTTATTATTGATGAATTTTTCAGAAATTTTGCACCAAAATGGATTACTTTTCTATGGTGCTAGACTTTTTTGAATCGCCATTTTTTCCACCGGAAACACGGTAAGAGACAATGATAGTAAAATGCATGTTACTGAAAAACCAATTCTAAATTACATTTCTCTTCTTATATTAAAAGTATAATTTTAGTGTGTATTTACCGAAATGGCTTTCTTTTGTAATAATAAAGTAAATTTGTCCTTTCTGAAATTTGGAAATCCAATGGCAGAATTTTCTTTCGTATTTGATGAGTCATTCATGTTTGAAGTACATAAGTTATAGTTGCTCTTAGATAGTCAATTACTTTCATGTTCCGATCAGTAGTTAAAAGTATCATTTTCTCCTTTTATTTCAGGGTCAAAAACATGTTGGAGGACAATGCTGCTTTCTACAATGCATTCAACTGCAGCGTAACCTATAAGACTGATTATCCTTTCCCATATATTGCGATTCCTGATGACGACATGTCCGGAGCATAATATTAATGAATGCAGATGTTTGCTAGTCTTCTTAATAAACAACCTTAAATGTTATTTGGATACCAAAACGAAATAAATTTGTAATGTATAAATGTATTTAAGCGTTCGGAAGTTCACATAAAAATGTATTTTAGTTGGATCAGATTTCTCTTCTATAGATACGTGGTCGTAAACAAGAATTCTACAATGTTTTTCAACATAACTGGACTTTTTTGCTCAATAGAGATACCATTTATAATGTATAAACAATACGTAATGAATGTATTTATTAAGACGATGACAGTTAAGGACAAATATAGATCAATAAATAATATAGCATAACTTAATAATTTGAATACCTTTCTTATTTGAGAAAGAGACTGATTTTGTAAGATATTAAGAGTAAAGATGGTCCAGTAATGTATAGCAAATTGTCCAGTCCAAGTAAATTGTGTTTGCTATAGCCTACAGAGATGTCGAAACGTAGTGTTCTGAAGCATTTGAAAACTCACGTTTCACACTCTTCTTCTTTTTGAATAATATTGTTAACAGTTGCATACCACGGAACTCTTCAAGTTCTCGTAAAGTTATTGCGTCAGATGATTTATGTTAATTGTGAGATATTTTTTCGAAGTTAAATGAAAATGTATGTTTTAAATTAAAATGCTTAGTACAAACTGGGCAATGCTTTATTACAATCACTTCGCCCTAATGAGTCGATGTTCAAATAAAGTCTATAATAATCATTATCAGTAAGTAGTTATTTTGCGCACACATATAGTAAGTAAAGAGAACATATTACAAATATAATAGATACAAGATTGGATATTGTAATTAATGATTATTTGTGTATCAATGCCTGAAAGCAACTGTTTTGGGTGAGCACTGTATCAAGCGAAGTGCAGTGTAGAGAAGTTGCGAGTGTCAAAAATATTTATTTCCAGCGTACACGTTCTTTGTACGTTGACCACTATTACATTTTTAATGAATAACTGCATGTGTGGTTAGTATCAAAACTTATGTTGTAGGAGAATGGATAATCATGAGTTGGTAGTATTGTTGCCGATTTTTAAGCTTTTCGAGTTGATAGCGTAACATAAAGCAACGTATCACGTAATTTTAAAGATTCGAAAACATCAGAGATACCTACTTGTCGTCGACGAGTAGTGCTATGAAAGAAAAAGAAACCGTATTTGATGTAAATAATGGCTTTTTTAATATTACAAATGTGATGTACAAAAAATGGGTTTAATAAGGAAATATACTTAAATATTTAAAGAATGTAAGTTTGAAGAACTTAAGTAATAAGGAAGTGTAACCTCTGTGGTAATTTGTTTATTTCTGTATAATTTATTTATAATATTATAATTTAAATAACTAAGTTAAAGAAAATCATATTCTAATTTCTCCTTCACTCATTCTACAAATATTTATGAAGAAAATGGAATATGGGGCTTGAAAATTAAACGCTGCCAAAGCCTCCAAATATTGCTTTAAATAGGAGACTTAATACTTTGAATATTCTTTCTTGAAAATGAATCATTGATAATATTAGTGTGATTCACTAAATTTTCCATATCAAAAATTAAGATATTTTTGAAAAGCCTAAATTTTATGAACGTTTCATGTAATACGACAATGATTTCTCATTAAATTGTAATAAATTACATAATAATATTTTGTTATTTCAAATACAGCATTGTGTTACTCCAAGTTAAATATCCAAAAATCAAACTTCCTTTCTTTTCTCATTTTTCCCCCTTTTCAAAATATTAATTTTTTACCGGTTCATTCATTGTCCTAGCTACTTGCCATTTTCTCCCTCTCCTCTTGCTTTACCACATGTGATTAAATAAATGTTTTGTTTTTAAAGTAAAAGGAATTCTAAATAGATTTTATAATCTTAGAAGTGCGTTCATTTCTCATATACTCTGGATGATCACGCCAATCAATGACTTCACGATCCGACCCCTCTAGCACTAGAACGGCGGTGAATCTTATTTACCTAGAACAGCGACAAGAGCTCATTTTGACACCGGGAATATGATGTATTGAAATTCGAATTGTTTTTCAAAATAGAGCTTTCTTTTAGAGATTACATTTTTCTTACACATCTAAAGAGCATCTTAAACATCTAGATGAATCTTTTTCATCTGATTTCTACTTTTTTGGCACATTTTCCTCAAATGGCTTTATCGCATTTCTCACACAAATGGCTGGTTTTGTTGCCTTTGTATAAACCGATCTGGCACTTCTTTCGCTTTTTCGGTGGGCCAGGTACTACAGTTGCTTCTTGTTCTTTGTGTACATCTTCTGGAAAATCTCCTTTCAGTTCACTAACACTAGTTGGAAAAGGAACTTTTTTTTATATCTTTTCATTAGTTACATGATTGTAGATAATCCAAATATTTATTGCCGCCATGCCCAAAATAATTTAGAAAACATACATGGGCCATCTCCTGCATGCTGCTTTGGTGCTATATTTTCGAGTCATTTGGTCTACTACGTCTACCCCATATTTTGTGGCGTTAAAGAACGTTAGTTTCCGGCTTCTTTTACCTTCATGACTGATTGCTACTTTACGATGACGTGTGTTGAGAAGCATAACGTTCTTTTTCTTCTTTCATTGACACACTCTCAAAGTGCAGTTTGTGTTGCCTGGAGTGTGTCGTAAAATAACAGACGAAAGAAGTTCAGCATTTCACTTCAACTCATCAGGGATTTCACGACGGATCGGATTGATTGTTGAAGATATTCACGGCTTCTCTTCTGCCATCTGACAAGGAGTTGGCGTTAATGACCTCCCACACGGTTCCGTCTCTGCCAACTGTTAGGGTATTTGGCTGCTCCTGTTGAAATGATCGAGAAGAAGGTTGAGCTACATCAACTATCGCATATTCTTCTGCTGACAGTTCATCATTGGAACTACTGACTTCATCCTAAGTAATTTTTGGCACAAAATCCTAATCTGAATCGGTTATATCACTTCCTGACTTGCAATCCGAATTTTCTAGCAAACGGGACAACTCATCAACATAGAGACTAATTGAATCTGACATTATGACCGCACAAGCTGCAACATTCTGAGAAGGAAACTAAAACGAGAATAAAAACGGAAATAAACATATCACAGATCCCTACTCGTTGAAATTTTCGCTCGTTTTACTCTTTACTTTCCGGGAAGGATAAAATCGTCAAATCAACCACTGGAACAATTATCGCTTCTATATTCGGTGTAAACAGTACGATAATAGATATCGCATTATTCCTGAAGGAAAGGGATATCTTCTAAGATGGCGAGACTGTAGTATCTTCATGATAATGAAACGATTAGACCGAACCAAGTCCAATCAAGTTCATAATACGGTAGTTTTACAAATAAAATAATATGGGTTTCAAAATGACCCCTCCCACTATTCCAGACGTATCACATGATAATTCAATAAAAAAATATATTTTATAGATTCCAACCATGTCATCATAAAGAGAATAAAAAATTAGGAAAATTCGCTATGTTTGAAAGAAAACACTTAAAAACTAAAATTAGTATTAAAGAAACAACTGATGAAGGTGTCATTTTGACCCCTCCCGCCGTTCTAGTGCTAGACCAGGAATCATCAAACTTTCTTCTAGTGGGGGCCAGATAGGACGGTTTTAAGAGCCTCGAGCCAAAAATTAAATTTCATGATAGGATTGAATTTATGTTTTATTAGTCAAATAAAATTTTAATTATAGAATGACAAAAGAGTTAACAATTCACAAATTAATTCTTAAAACATATGGATATATGAGCACACAATTCTGGACATAATATTTCGAATAATTAAGGCACATTGAGGGCTACAATTTTCAAATTTCAAAATTTAATAAAGACAATTATCCTAAAACAGAAAAGATAAATAATTTTAAAATGTACTTCAGTGAAAGAATTGATATTATTTTTAACAAGTTAATTTGTGACGCATTTTTATTTCTCCTACTATGAGTATGTCTCTCAAATGTTCATCACTTGTTACATCTGTATTTAGACTTCACGTACTTCATTTTCGACAAAGTCTGTTCACATTTATAACATGTACCGAGTTCTGACAAGAAAGTTATGGAAAAGGTTTTAATTCTTGGTCCATTGGGAGTTGTTTGTAGAATTGGATTAAATTTCTTTCTTGGTATTTGTTTTGCATTGTATCATCAGATCAATTATTTCCATTTCAGAAGCTTCTGGGACGTGCTCAGTATCACATGCTGAAATGATTTCCAAACAAAATAGAAGTGGGAAATGATAACCAGTAATTTACAGGTAGGGTAGTGAGAAAACGATTTGTATCACTCTCTTATCTAGAATTAATAACTTATACGTAAGTGCCTTGATATGAGTGTATAGTCACATATGAGGTTATTTTATCCTTGGAATTTTTTATTAATTTCATTTAGATAAACAGCAATATCTGAAATGGAAAACAATTTTCATAATCTTTGTCACGAAACTGAATTAGAATATACTTTGGGTTGACGGGCGACATAGATTACTGCCTAGGGCCAGATATGGCCCGTAGTTTGGAGACCCCTGCTCTAGACGATGTACGCATAGGACATCCACTGAAGAGATTCCCCTTTAATCACAACTTGTTGGTCCTTTGTGAACATTTCGTACTTATACTTAGTGCAGTCAGGCCCTGAACTGTGCGATGTATCTCACAGGCCCGTTAATAGGCGTATGTAAAAAAAATTAATTTGACAGTGTTTATTAACAAAAAGATTCTCAGACCATGGTGGAAAGATAGCATGTCCCCCACCTCTCTGACCAGTGTGACTGAATGAGACCAGAGCATCATGTCCAGAATTTAACCTAAGACCAATGCGATTGAATCGCACAGAATAAAAAAACAATGAGTTCAATTTTTTCCATAATTAGAACACGTCTCTGACTCCTCATGTACAAAGTGGGTACGCAAAATCACATTCCACTTGTAATACAAGTATAAGGCCTAAGAAAGTCGCATATTGTAGATCACGACCTAAGAAATAACTCACTGGATTCAGGCTAGTGAGTTATTCCAAAAACCCGGCTGCAAAGTCCTAGGGCGCCCCTGCAACCTCGTAGCTCGATATGTGAGGAAACATACGCGTAACGCGTGTGGTGTACTGAATGGAATTCGTCTGATTTTTCAAATAAGGTGACTTTCAAAATTCTCCGCTGGCGTGTTCATAAGTGTCCCTCTCGCCTCGAGCTTTATTTAATTGATTCACTGAACCCAGTACTTCTCCCGTGAAATATCAGCTTCTGTTCCCGAGTTCTTTGTAAGACACGTTTTGCGATAAAACTCTTTGCCAGTGAATTATCCAGACCATGACATAAATATCACAATCTTTGAGCCATTGTCAGAGAAATTCAGTCTTAAAGGAGATGAGAACGAAAGTGTGCGAGTGGAAATCATTGCCACGTTGGGCGTTGGGGTACCGCGAGAGCTGGTAAATTAAGAGGCGAGGTGGGCGGAAAGAGAGAAGAGGAGCTGAAGCGGGGCCGGATCTCGAAACGTCGTGGGTTGCGGCTCCCCTCAAAAACAAATATCTGGAATATTGAATGCGTCTCATTCATATGCATAAATTGACACTGGCGGGCGCCCCGCCATCCGCGCATGTTAATGTGTGTGCGCTATGGGCGCGCGGGCAAGGGAGCTGCACGCGGCCACATCAGAGAAGGCGCTCCCTGCTAAAGGGAGCCCCCCCCCACCCCCCACCCCACAACGGCCGGCCGGCTGCTTGGGAGACTTGCAGGGATGCTGAGCAGCAGGCAACGCGGAGAGCCACAGGAGTTACGGTCTCGTGAAACAAAGGTTGATTTTAATATCTTCTTTCACCTCGGACAATAAGCCAATTCATTACAAATATAATGACATTTCGTTTCCCCAAAGATATTTTTTAAACTCCCTTGAATCAAACCTCTCCACACTCCTCAACAGTGTCCATACCTTAATAATTTCTTACACAAATAACTTTCACTTTCTCACCTCACTATAAAACAAATCAAATATTTTCAGTTTTAACGCCCGAGTAAGATAAGCCCGATAACTCAATCAACTTAGGAAATTTCCCATGAATATGTATTCAGAACTCTACAGGATCATCAGCTTGAGTAGATAGAAATAAATTTAAAAAAATAATTATACAATACCACAACACTGGATTCCCAACGAAACAAACAGTGCCATCACATAGCTAGTGACTGGAATGTCTCCAGTTCGATTTCTGACAAGAGCAAGAAATTTGCTGAGTATTTTGAACGCCGTTGACACTGTGCTCTCTGTCGAAATAAAATTTGTAGTTCGGGTGCTGAAATTGAGGGTCCAGGATTGTCGTGTGTGTATTGGGATAATTTGTAGGCAGTCACAGTCTCTTCCACAAAAAACTTTTGAATCATTAGAACAACTGCTTCCAAATTTTGATCGAACACTTTTGAGCGACCGAGAATAAATAGTGGAGCTGCGATTCAAAATGTTACTCCAAAACGTGTAGTTC
Organism: Teleogryllus oceanicus; assembly: GCA_964035755.1. Classification (NCBI taxonomy): domain Eukaryota; kingdom Metazoa; phylum Arthropoda; class Insecta; order Orthoptera; family Gryllidae; genus Teleogryllus; species Teleogryllus oceanicus. Next base: position 138,446,116 of record CAXIVR010000003.1, on the reverse strand, counting down.
ATTTTTACAAAATTTAATTTAAAGCAATTCACAATGCATGTAGCCGGTCGGGGCCGAACGACAAGGGGGCGGTCAGAGAGCAAGGAGCGAAGAGAGCGAAGCGAACGGAACGGGAGGATCTTTAAAATAGACATGAATAGAAACAGGGTAACGCCCAGTTACTTCAACAACAATTAAAGTGTATGATCGCAGGCTGGTATCTTAAGGCGGGAGGATCGAACTGAAACATGTCCCAAAGCTAAAACGCCCCCATTTCTGCTACTTCTGTTCCCGCGGATCTATATATCATACAAATCGTATTCTATTACACAAGTTATTTAATACTGATCTGTGAGAAAATCTATGTGAAGTACAAAATTAGGTCACGTAAATTAAGAAAAGTTATAAACATTTTAATTGGATAAACCTAGGAGTCCAGAAAATGGTTTATTTATGCACGGAAGCGCCTACGAAATCGCCTTGCAGTTCTTCAGTCTAGCCGCAGGGAGTTTAGTACTTCAGGGAAGAAACGTATACGGTCGCCGGAAGAATAATAAACACGTCTTTCAGGTTCTTTCAACAGAAAATTGTCAACACATACAATGTAATTTCTGGGAGAGAAAAAATGCTTCAGATCGAGTTATTGTTCTTTTACTATTTTTATAATATTTGAATCATGAAAAAGAGTATGTGTGTAGGTTTCAAGATTACATTATTATGTAAATCCCTGTACAGTATTTGAGTAACGCCCGAGTTGTGCGTGCGTTCGATTTCCGTCACTCACGGTTAAACCACTTCCCGTGCACCAATCGAAACATACGAGACATAATTCGACGCGTCTGAGTCTCCTGATGAGGAACTGATAATTAGTTTTTGGATCTGGCCAAATAATTTTCAGAAATTTCCTAAAACGTGTTTTTTCGTTGTTTGGCACTGCGATCTTGGTGAGCATGCCGGGAATTAAACCAACGCCATCTAAAAGATCAATGTAGGTGGCGTCTTTTAACCTCCAGTACCTCAAAATACCAACGTAAATGAAGACGAAAGGACAGACGTAGATGAAGGGAAAGACGAAGGTGAGCCGATAAGACGAAGAGAAAGACGAAGGGCAAGATGAAGGGCAAGTCGAAGGGCATGTCGAAGGGCGAGACGGAGAGAGACGAAAAGAAAGACGAATAGAAAGACGAAGAGAAAGACGAAGAGAAATACACAGAGAAAGACGCCGCGGAAGGCACAGAGGAAGACGTAGAGGAAGATATAGGCGTAGAGGAAAACGTAAACGTAGATAAAGACGTAGAATACGAGAATACAACACGAAGAATTTCCTGTCCCGAAAAATGAACTAAGTAAGTGAAGAGTCCATTGATTGATTGATTGTCAGTGATTCCGGGCGCGTCAGCTACTGAAGTCATTAGTCCCGTAAGCACGTTTTTTTATCGGGAGGTGGCAGTGATCTTCCCCCATTGGATGGCTACATCCGGCGCCGACCTACCGTCGACTAGCGGGGTTTTCCCAACCAGGTATCTCCCGCCAGCGGGGCACCGCCCCTCCGGGACATGTCCTAAGTCCCCGACCGATCTCTCGACATATGTGGTAGTGTGGTGCATGCTTGTGTGTGTATGTGTGTGTAAAGGGTGAGGATAGGGTAAGGAAGAGGAAAGAAAGATCGCGCGCAGTCCGTGACCGTTTGTTAGGGTACTGCTCCGGCATTGATTGGAGAAACCCCAGAAAACTACCGACCAGAGCAGCCAGCTGCTAAAATTCTCCTCCAGACAGCGACTGAATTCGACCTGACTGAAAAGCTAGTGTCGAAAATCCTGTTGCCGTCGGGACTCGAACTTGGGACCTCCCGGTCAGAGGCACTGCAGTGACGTCAGTTGATGCTCTGCGACCCACCCCTCCGCCGGCTAGCTCAGAATGGGTTTTCAAGGTGGGCGCAAAATAAAAAAATACAATTAGAATAGCGGGGATCAGGGTCATGTGGGCCGTTGTGGATTGAATGCATTTACACAGAAACTCAAGTCGAATCACTTTCCACTTACTTAAGTATATTCTAATTAAATTGCTGTTACAGTCAATGAACATAAAACACTTTACATATACAAAAATTTTGTCTTGCTGAAAAAAGAAAACAACTTACACTCTCAATAATTAACTACACTGTTTCCTTTCTCTCATTTAAATCAATTTCAAAGAATACTTAAAAACTTTGCCTAATCATTCCAGTCGTAAATTCCCTAGTTGCAACTTTACAATTAGCTAAGTTTTTCTTGAAAGAAAAGATTGATTCTATTGTTTACAGAATATCGGTATAAAGAACCTGTACTAATACTTTCTTTCCGAAACAAATTATTCCTTCTAATATCTACAAATTGTTCAAGTTGGCACGACCTTACTGTGTCTTTTCACGGCGTAGAAATCTACGACGTCGACTCTTCCAGTCGCTCGGTGTCCTTGTCCTTGCAGCTCGGTCGGGAGCAAAGCCGCCCTCTGCAGAACCGCACGGTCGCCCCTTTCCAGTACCGTTGTTCAACTCACGATGTGGCCTCCGTCTCGTTTTCCGTTGATACTCTTTTCGTATTCTTTTATAGAATGTAACTAGCTTTTAATTCCATATTTAAAAGAATCTACAATACGACAACTGAGTCTATCGTATAAGAAGAATAAATATAAAAATAAAAAAAAACTGCAAAGAAAAGAAATGAATGGCCTCGTTAGTTTCATGCTATTCACACTCCTCTCTCTTACAAAGATTTTAAATGCGTCACTTATACTTTCATCCTTTTCCTGATGAATTGTTTTAATGCCTTGTAATATGATAATTACCTCCTCGAATGTCTTGAAGAGTTTTTATCGTAGATGCAGTCCTGAAGTCCGTAGCAGTACGAGGTGCCGCCTTCTCGTGATCGGTAGGTCCTCACTCTCCAGCTGTTACTTCAGAAAAGAAAGCTTTCTTTCTCCCGACTCTCGGTGTCGCATACTCTACCGAGACGCTCCCTTACGGATATAGTTCGTAGTTTTCATTTTCGGATTGTATACATGCGCGTTGGCGCGCGTTCAAACAGCTCATCTTATTCTTGAATATTGATGTGCTCCGTTTTCCGAGACCTCGGCAAACGGATGGTCACAGCTCTGAGCCACCATTCCCGGAGGAGCGTCTATTGAGTTACCTGGATCAGATGGCCTTGGGTGCACGTCTCCGAGAAGAGCATAGCGGAGCCATCGAGCCGGTCGCTGCGTCGGGGCTGTGGGGATGAGCGTTATGTCTTCAAAGAATATCGAGAAGATAATTTTTATATGAGAAATCTGGATATGCCAAGTCCCCCGAAGGAGCAACAGATAAATATTTGTCAACTACGTCGTGTGATTTTCAAATTGATTTTAAACATATGTACTACGACAAATTGAAAAAAAAATTAAAATAAATATTGACAGTCAGTTTTATGAAACATTTACATTACCTAAGTTTAAGAAATCAAAAGGTAAAAATCGTGTTAAATATCACAAAATTTTTGAAAAATTTAATTTGTCATTCCGCAAGGCTGAGAAGACATCTAAACTGAACAAAGAGAACTCTCAACCGAAGAAAGAAAAACACGAAGAAAAGTTAAAGAACCGAAGAAAGTTTAAAGCGTCGGCGACACTACATTCAGCTAGTTAAGTGTAATTAACAATAGTAACTAGTGGTGCTTTAGAATAGCACATACTTTCTCGTACTAAGTAGCTTTCAATTATTTTTAATCTGGGCTAGCTTATCGGTTTTCACCCCACCCTTTCCAACTGCTACCTACCGGCTCTTAAAATACATGCAAATTATGTATGTTCCCCGTATAGAAATTTCTTTGAAAATTTAGAGCACTTTTTTGTAAAAATATCGTTTGAGCGTTTCTGAAAATGCGTAAATCTTTTTCATCCAAAACTTATAAATTTTCGAGGAACTTCATTCAAAATCATTTAAAGGACTTGTACTAACATACGGAATAATGGATTTAAAAAACCATAAGGTAAATATTAGCGACATATGTATGAAAAATTATATTTGTGTACATTTTGAGTAAATAAAAGAACATATCAAAATGACATTGATGGCATGAAAGTGTATGTATTTAGTATTAAATGTACAAAAACTGCAAAGGAAAAATTTGGATCCGTTTTGATAAAATCTCGTTTTTAATGTTTTGTAATATTGCCCATATTTCACTCAAAAGTTCATAAAAATCACTAATATTTCCAAAAACTGAACATGACATTAATAAAACAAATAAGTATCATGAACAAATTTCGTTTCAAGAAAAAATCTCTATCTTCAATAATGTACATGAACGAATTCAATCGATTCGCGCAGTATGAGATTAGGCGGAATAACAGAATCAAATCCTTGCTTTTTCGGTCAAAATCGAAACTCATGATTTTTAGATTTCTCTCTAGTACCTCGGTACCTAAGGAAAAAATAAACATCTCTCACAGGCTGCAGTTTTATTTTAATTTATTCGTGTATTGGAAATTAGTAATATAAATTGCTTAGCCGCTGTTGGCTGATTAGCTTTATGTATTTTCGTTTAGTTATTATTTCCCTTTAATTTTTTTTCTCGGATTATGTATACTTAAATGTAGGTAAAGAGACGGAAGACGAGGATATTCTGCAAGAATAGATAAAAATGTATTGCAAATTGAAGGCAATTAACCAAAATATAATAGTTTTTCCCACTCCAAAATTTACTCAATAACAATGAAACCTTTCTTCTCACTACAAACAACCGCTTCCAAAACAATTTATCGCCACTTTCCAGAAGAAACAGTTTAATAGAGACGGTGCTCATCGCATTCTAGCTCGAAAGAACTGAACATCCGGCAGCACCGTATCTCCTTAAAAGGCATTAGGAGGATCCCTGTAAATCCCAAAAAACGATTCATTTTCAATAAATTGCAGTCCACTAGGAAAAGTATATTTTTCGAGTCATTGCGCTTTCTCGAAATATATAGAGTACTATCTCCCGGGCAAGGGGAGGGTCGCCGACCGCGCTGTCTAAGGCGATTGGAAGCCGGAGCGGCGGAGCGCCCGAGCGCGGCCGCTGGCGCAGATTGAAGGGCAGACAAAGCGGAGCGGCGCGGCGTGGCGGTATAGAGAAAGCTCACAGAGGGCCGTGGGACGGGGCGGCGGGGAGAGAGCTCGCAGAGGGCCATGGGACGGGGGCGGCGCGGGAGAGAGCTCGCAGAGGGCCGTGGACGGGGGCGGCGCGGGAAGAGAGCTCGCAGAGGGCCGTGGGACGGGGCGGCGCGGGAGAGAGCTCGCAGAGGGCCGTGGGACGGGGCGGCGGGGGAGAGAGCTCGCAGAGGGCCGTGGGACGGGGCGGCGGGGAGAGAGCTCGCAGAGGGCCGTGGGACGGGCAGCGGGAGAGAGCTCGCAGAGGGCCGTGGCACGGGGCGGCACCGGAGAGAGCTCGCAGAGGGCCGTGGGATGGATGGGGCGGCGCGGGAGAGAGCTCGCAGAGGGCCGTGGGACGGGGCGGCGGGAGTGAGCTCGCAGAGGGCCATGGGACGCGCGGGGAGAGAAGAGAAGAGAAGAGAGAGAGAGAGAGAGAGAGAGAGAGAGAGAGAGAGGGGGGAGAGCCATAAGAGGGAAACATGGAAAGAGAGAAAAGGAAGTCACAGGAGTGAGACGAGTTAATGAGGGAGAGGAGAAAGGTGATGATGGAGATAGTTACGTAGAATTTGGAGGATGAGTGTGAGGGAGAGAAAGAAGGCCAAGAAGGGGAGAGAGGGAGAGGAAGCAACAGAGAAGAGCTATGCAGATAGGCGTAAGAAAGAGAGAGAGATGGGCGAACGGAGAAATCCGCGGGTATACGCCGCAAGTGAAATTAGGAATTTGGAGAAATGGGCGGAGCGGCGGCGGCGGCGAGCATTCAAAGTGGACGCGGCGGGTGAGCGGCAGGATTTGCGCAGTGAGCCGCGACGCTTAAATCTCGAAGCGTCTCGAAGGCGCTTCCGGCGCGCAAGGGCCCGCGCGCCGCCCCTCCGCTGCGTCCCATCGCTCTGACCGAACAGCAAACAAATTGATTTAGAGTCGCCCGCGGCCGTTTTCACATCGACGGCGCCGCACGCAGATCGTGCGAGGCGGCCGAAGGAAGGCCCGCCGCTGCCAACTTAGGAACACGCGATTACGCACATTGAAATGGACGCCGCCAAAGACAAATGCGTTATTTTTCATGGGTTGTTACCGCAGATTCGAACGTTAAACTTGATCTACTGCTTGGCTATGCAAAGTTGTTTGAGACTGTGTTTTCCATTCAGAGATTGGAAAGGGTGAGCTGGATAGAACATTATGATTGATTAAATATTTTTAAGCACTGCAGTACATGATGAAAAAACTATTTAATTATTTACATGTGAACTGAAGAAAATAATACTAGGCTGAATCAAGAAAACGATCAAGGTGGGGGAGTGCGTTTTCTTTTCTTAAGGATCCAGTAAAAATTATTAAATTATTAATTTATTACAATATATTAACATAATCATCATATTAATACTTAATTCATTTAATACAATTCTCAGTATGAATAAACAGAACTTGCTTATGACGAACAATTGAAGGAAAGTAGTTGTTCATATAGGCCGATAGGGGATCCGAGAAATTCTAGGAAACGAAAGTAAAGGTTGTTTGGCGCCGGCATAAAACCTCTTGGTGTCGCTCCAAAAATATCCTTGTTTATGCCACAGCGAAAATGTTGCCAGCTCTTGTGCCAGGTACCGCTCCCCTTGCTGTTTGAGGTTCCTTGCGCTGCACAGCAAACGGCGTTCTGTGTCAGCGGTGGCTCGCCACGCAAGTTCTGAGCGAGTATTACCAACATTTTCAAATAATATTTCTTTTAGGGTAATCGAACTCAAACGAACATTTTAAAAAAATCATAAAAACTCATCTAAAAAATAAGTGAAGGGGGAGCCAGATCCCCATATCCACCCCGTCGGATACGCCCACGACTAATTAATTTCAGAGAACTATGAACAAGTGACAAAAAATAGTCTGTCAAAAGTCATCTGTATCTCATTTCTGAAGAGAAAAATATTTTGCTTCTAAAAAAGTAAATTACCGCGTTTAAGGAATATCCTATGTTGAAATATGTTTCTAGAAAACTGATATGTTCTCCTTAGCTACTTAACATACTTCTCCTTGCTCAGAATGTACTTTAGTTACCCAAGGAAACTGGCCTTGTTATGCGATTGCTCACAAATACTGAGGAATCTCCAAACAAACACGTGAGCTCGGGAGAGCGATCGCGAGATAAAACTCTGCTAAAGAAGCAAACGCGCGGTCAGGAGGTGGATGAAAGGGCGCGCGGACAACGAGCTCCTTCGGCGCCGCAACCCACGCCCCCATCCCCCCCTCCCGGCGCGACGGTCAAAAGCTTCCTGGCCGTCGCGGCCCCCGCCGGCTAAGTGGCGCCCGAGGGCAGCGCGCGTGGCGGACGCGGGGCAAGGTACGGCGCGAAGGCGTTCGACTTGCTCGCCCGCACACTCTCCGCCGGCTGATTTAGCTCGGAGCCAGCTCTGCCCTTGTCTGCAGCGTCCCTGACCACAACGTCCTAGCCTTCCAGACCCGAATTTAACCGCTATCTGGAGAAGAATGTTCATGGCCGACTGTTCAGAGCGGCATGGTTTCTCCCATCATTACCAGGCGAATGCCGTAGTACTACCCTAACGGGTCACAGACCGAGCACGACCTTTCCTTCCTCTTCCTTGTCCTACCCTCACCTCTCACACATTTACACTTACATGCACTACACTACCACACATGTCGGGAGACCAGTGGGGAGCTTAAGAGTTTGTATCGTCTGGGGCGGTGTCACAACGGAGGGAGATACCTGGTTGAGGGAAAACCACGCAAATCGGCGTGTAGGTCGGCGCTGGATCCTCCACCCAGCTGGGGAAGATCACTGTTACTTCCCGCGCTAAACGACCGATAGGAGTGATGACCTCAGCATTAGACTAGGCCAGAAGCATCAGTCGTACTCATTTCATCCTCGAGCACCGTAATTTCACGAGCGTACTCCGCTCGTGGTGGGCCGATGACTAATGGCTTCGTTTCAGCTTTTCAAAAAGCCATAGAAGACATATGCATTGCGGTCCTACAAAAGCAACAACTATGGAGACTATTTCGCTTATTATAGCTACATTTACTATATATTTAAGTGAATTGATTATGTATGAAAATTAATTTATCAATTAATGGAACAAAAATGAATTTTCGAAACTATGATTCATAAAAATATCATTAATGATCAAGAAAGATTTATTTACTCTCAAACATTTCATTCCACCATTTTTTCTAAACGAACTTCAAGACATTGGGTCCAATACTATGACCAAACAAATAGTGATGATCATGATAATCATAGATACTAATGATAGTAACCGACACCAATATCACAAAAAGTAGTATGAATAGTTACGCAAAGTTTGGTAAACATTAATAGAATATAAATGATGAAAATAAATAATTTAAATATGTCGGTAAGTGCACCACGATCATTTTTTCGTATCGATAAGAGCTCATTGTTCCTAATATATTTCGCCAGAGGCCAGTATCGGTGCGGCAGACCTGGCGTAACCTGGTGTTGCAAGAGACCAGTAGCAATGCTTAAGATAAAAATCTAATAACAATGTACTGAAAAACAAAATGTAAGAAAATTATAGTATTGCATTAACATTTCAACCAAATACATTAAAAATAATAATCTTAAATATCACGGTTAATGTATAAGATTGATCTTTTTCCTCTTTCACAAGGATTGGATATGAAAAAAGCCCGGACATCGCCGGATATTTTGCTAGTGAAGAATAATTTTAAATTAAAAATTAATGAATAAATTATAATTATAAATATCATTAATATGTGGGTTTTAATATTTGATTACAAGAAATTGGAACCGACTTTGATTCTGATTTTTTTTTGTATTCTGAAGTTCACAGTCTAGTTAGCCTTGACCTTGCCTGGCATTTCCAGTGTGGGCCATCCCTCTACAAACGTGCATAGGGCTTTCCAGCTGAATTTTACCCCTTCGTAACAATAGATAATCCAAAAATGGTTTAAATACAAACATTGATTGAATGGGGAATTTCTTTAAAAGAATCTTTTTTCCACCAAAATATCAAATCTTCCCCATGTGTGATATATTCTTGTTCTAATCGCCACAATTGATAACTGAGTGATTGTGCGTACTTGCATTGCTATAGAAAAATAAACTAGAACGTGAAGGTAGTAACTTCAATGAAATGATGGAAATGTTTATGGGTATAAAATACGAGATGATTAGTTCAATTTAACAAGACATATTACCATTTGCTCAAGTTTTGAGAGACTGACAGAATTCGTTATCAACCGGTTACATATTTTGAAAAGTTGGAGCATCATCGATAAAATGTTATTCACCCACTGCCCTGAAAAATCCGGACAGAATGTAGGGTCGATATTTAAAAAATAAGTTATCCATTGTGATTTATGCATTTTATTGTAGTGTATGAGTACGGTAACAAGTTCATTTCGATATTTACCTTTGGTTATTGTATTACACTGGCTAGAAACATCGCAAAAATCTGAAAACTTTATTTTACTTTGTTCGCACGTCATATTCGCACGATTTTTATGAACGAAGAATCACGTTATCCAAGGTGGTAGTCACTCCAACCACTTCGGTTAGTCAAGTGCTCAAGTCCATTTTAAGCACACAGTTATTATATGAAAATAATCGATTGACTTACTGAGCAAATGAAAATCTTTTTATTTTGAAATAATTAAAAGAAAAATGATTTCACAACCCTGCTACGGTGCAATGGGAATAATGATCTAATGAGAAAATCTTTGTAAGATAGTGGTAGCAATTACAGAAAGCGCGTGTGTTTGATACTTTGAAGATATCCTGGGTCGGTTGAAAAGAATGCCGATTCGGTCGGCCCGGTGGCCGAGATGGCTAAGGCAGTAGTGTAGTCAAGGGTCGAACCGAACCGAAGTCTCGAACCGAAGGGTCGCGGGTTCGAGTCCCGCCTCGGGCATGGTTGTATTTGTGTTTGTCCTTTCACCCCTTATCATCACCATATCGTTTCACCCTCATAGTTACCATACTGTTAACAGCAATAGTGGTCGCTAATGACCTATGATGTTGATGCGACCTAAAATAACCAATTAAAAAAAATGCCGATTCGATTCAATGAAAACAGAGTCCAAAGGGATCTATCCTAGATCCCATTGAATCAGAGATGTTACGTAAACGTACGAGTAATTCTACACTTAAAACCTACAACTTAAATATTTTCTCGAAATACCATCACCGACTTAGGAGGCGCAGGGCATCAACTGATGTCACTACAGTGCCTCTGCCCGGGAGGTCTTAGGTTCGAGTTCCCACGGTCGATGGTAGGATTTTCGACACTAGCTTGATAAGTCGAATTCAGCCGCTGTCGGGAGGAGAATTCCAGCAGCCGGCTGTTCTGATCGGCAGTTTTCCTTGGTTTCTCCGATCAACACCAGTCGAATGTCGGAGTAGTACCTTAACAAACAGGCCACGGACCACGCGATCTTCCCTGTCCCTTCCTCGTACTATTCTCACCCCTTACTTACACACACTTACACTAAGGTGCACTACACTTCCACACACGTCGGAAGATTAGAGTACAGCCGGCTTAGGCGGTGCTCCGCTGGTGGGAGTCACCTGGCTTAAGAAAACCCCGCTAGACGACGTGTGGGTCGGCGCTAGATCTCACCACCCAGTGCGGAATTATCACTGCCACTTCCCGGATAAAAACGTATACTACACTTACAGAACTAACGATCTTGGTAGTTGACGCACCCGGAAACACGAATATCAATCGCCATTTACTCCAATGTGAATCTGTCAAATGTGGATTCGTATAATCCATAACAAAAGTGTACTAATTTTTTGGATTTTTTTACTGTCTTAGCAATTTCGCCTACCCGGATCGGCACGATTGGACTATCAGCAAAAGTTTAGTTTCAAATTGAAGTATTTCTGAATATAACCAAACTAGTCCAAATTCAATATTTTTGAGGAGACACCAACAACGTCACAGCGTAGATGTCCCCATGGTAATGAATTTATGATTTTCTCCCGCCTTATATTTTTCAATGAGTTTGGCACTTGCCGAAAGGAAATGTCCCAGCAGGTAGCGACAGTTGTAGGGAATAGCTTGGTGAAATATCTGAAAATAGGAGAATTTTGGAACTGTTGGTTCTCGTAAGAAACCCCTCTCGTAAGAAACCCCCGTAAGAAACCTAACTGGCAATTTTTTCAGAGATAAACAGGGCTTATTAGATGATGAAATGAACATTGAAACTTCGAAGAAGCATGACTTTAATTAAAAAGCTAATTCAAGTTAACTGTGTGTGTTTGTGTTAAGTGCGTGAGTGAGGGCTTGAGAGTTCGTTCATGCATTTCTTTGTCTCGCAAGTTCGTCGATTCTTTAAGTAAAGTCCATCAACTTCATGGTTCTATAGTTGCGTTGCTGACGAAAAATACCCACAATATGAGATAAGGAGTAACTGTGGCTTCCTTAGTTGTGGTCGAACTGCACTTCCTACCACTGGTTTGCTTTCTCAGGAAACATTGATGATATACTGGCCAGTTTCTATGAATCACGACTTGAACACGAACAGAAAATATTTCACTTCTTTTTTGATAAAGATCATTGTTTAGAGATTATGTCATTTTTCTTATAAGCCATTAGGTCAGTTATATATCTTTGGGCAAAGGTTTCCTATTTTCGCACGCTCTTACACCCTGAACTTTCGTCAATAGATTTAATTTGGAAGGTTTTCTCTTTTAGAGAGATTTGAGTACCCTGCACGATGTGAGGGACTCGAGAGCTTGAAAAGCCAGACAGTAACATAAAAACAATTTAAATTAATCTGTTTAAAGACCATACTGAGTATGAACACAGATATTTTTCTAGTATAAAGAGTAGCGATCTTCAAGTTAAGTTATCTACATTCACAATAGAATGCTGCAGAAAATCGATTTCAACATTTAACGGAAATACACTACTTGGGATCCAGTGATACTGAAATACCTTGTTGTTTATGATACGAATGGTAAAAGTGCATTTCATTTGGCGAGTAGGAAATGTTGCGTCACGAGGCTGAATAGGACCAGAACCGCAATCCCAGGAGCAAAATAAAATCACTTTTACCACTGTGTCGTACGCTATTTTTTAAACAGCTTTACTGGCATTCATTTTATTTTAATTCAAGCAACTCTACGTTACACGAACCCTCTGGTGGGAATATGAGTTTTTGCTTCTTTTTTTTTTCATTCAGTAGGAATATTTGAGTCGGAGGCATGTCGGTAAAGCTAGCATCCCCACTGTCGAAAAACTGAAAAATTCTTGCGCCATAATTTTGGGATAATTTCAGCCTCCTTCCAAAAATTTTGGGCTACCTCCCAACACTCCGAAATTAAGATATGAAATTGGGGCCGGTAAAGCTAGCACCCTCACTTACTTAAAATTGAAAATTTTTTGTACGGTCGAAACAAATGAATTTTGGTTTCCCGAGCGCCACTTTTCAAAATTTTGAAAATCACCCCTAAATACGAAAACAAAAAATCAAAACCTCCCCATTCTCTCAAACCTCAAAAAAATCTTGCGCCATAATTTTGGGCTATTCAGTGACACCAAAAACATTGTTTTTGATTCCTTACAACCCCCCAAAAATCATCAAAATATGGGTGATAAAGATAAGCACCCCTACGTACTCAAAATTCAAAATTTGTTGCATGGTCAAAAAATTGAATTTTGGGATCCTGTGGCCTACTATTCATAATTTCGAAACACATCCCTAGCTAAGGAAACAGAAAATGAAAACCACCATAATTTTTCAAAACCCAAAATCTTCTACGAAATAATTTTGGGTTAATTTTGGGCTCTTTGATGAAACCGAAGGAATTTGTTATATTACCCCACAACCGCCACAAGGTTTCAAAATTTTGAAATGGTAAAGTTAGCACCAGCAGTTACTCAAAATTCGAAAATATTTGTACGGTCATAATGTACGAATTCTGGGCTTCTTTGGTCACTTTTCAAAATTTTGAAACTCACCCCTAACTACGAGAACAAGGAAAGAGAATCGCCCCATCATTTCATAACTAAAAAGTCAAGCGCCAGAAGTTTGAATCTTTAATGACACGAAAATAATTTGTTCTCTTACATTACAAAGCTCAGAATTCAACTTCCAATGAAGAAGCCCCATTTGCTCCAAACTAGGAGATTCAGAGAAATCTCACACATACTTTGGATGTATTATCCCCCTACACGTGTATTTCCTACAGTAAAAAATATATTTGTTTAGAGTTTATATTTAGTTTAAGAGTTCTATATTTTACCGCTTCGTTGCGGATCAATATAGAGCCTTCAAATAATTAATTTGATACTTTTCTAAACAAAAGTTTCGAATATGGACTCACTTTAAGAAAATTAGATTTTTCATCAGGGAAAATATCTCTTCACAAGAGATGCAAAAAAATTGAGAAGGATAAAATAGTTATTTAAGCATACATAGGCAATTTAAATATCACATTAAAAATATAGAAAAACAAAAATAGAAACACAATAATGCCAAGTATGCAATCCAAACTTCAAGACATTTCTTTCAAACAATCCATTATAATTTAAAACAGGTACACAAGATTACGATAGAAAACAATTCTTGCCACAATTCTATCCATTAGAAGCAATTGCTAATCCTCAGCTATGTTAGAATTATTGTGTACTTTAATATTCTTCTTCCAGCAATCGAGTAATGTCCAAAACTCTTACAAAGGAATTCGACAATGCCCAAAAATAATTTTGTCAAAACTTGAAATTTCTCTTGCAGAGGAATCGTAGACTAGAAAATCAACGCCCCACTCACAGGAACATTATCTGCACCAAGTAACAAATATGTCTTAAATTGGTTACAACTAAAAAGTCTTTTTGAAAAAACAAAAAATTGCATAAATGTTGAGGAAGCTGTTCTGGAATTCACTCCAGATATCAAACTGTTACTACAAATGTTAGAATATACCTACCCCCTCCTTACGGGTAAAAACATAAAAAGACGTTTCACAAATTTAAAAAAGAAATTAAAAACAATCGACATAAGCAGAGAACTGGCAAACTAAAGTGAAACCAGTGATGAAGATTCAAACTAACACTCTCTCCAAATTTTGCTCTTGAAATGGCATATACAATTCTCCAATGGAATATAAATGCCTTTAATCCACAAAAAGAAAATTTGCTACTGCTAATTAACAAGTACAACCCTGATATGATATGCTTACAAGAAACAAATAAAAAAAATCAACCAAAAACCACCATTAAAAAATTTTGGATTTCTCTTGTGGAACTCAACCTCCACAAAAATTTCGCATTTCTCAGTAAATAATCTCAAAAATACAGAACGTATGGAAATAAGGAATTTATTGACAATGTCACATATATTGGCAAATAAAATGCGACCCCCCAAATAATTGTTGGTAGGGCGTTGTGATATAACAGAAAAATGTTTTGGGCGTCATTAAAGACTAAAAATCATGCGTCATAATTTTATAAAGTTCATAATGTTATGAAGCATAGGGGGGTTCTCGTTTCTTATTCTCGTAGTTAGGGGTGGGTTTCGAAATTTTGAAAAATGACCAAAATTGACACGTTATTACTATACAAAAAAATTCTAATTTTGAGTAAGTGCGGGAGCTAACTTTACAATTCCCCATTTTAGAAATCTTAATTGTGGGGGGTTGTAATGTAATGGAACAAATTCTTTTGGTGTCACTAAAGCGCCTTAACTTATTCCAAAATTATGCCGCAAAATATTTTTAGTTTTGAAAAATAATGGTGGTTTTTATTTTCTGTTTTCTTCATTAGGAGTGAATTTCGAAATTTTGAATAGTAGCTCACAGTTCAGAGCTCAAAATTCAATTGTTTCGACCATGCAAGAAAATTGAATTTTGAGTAAGTGGGAGTGCTAACTTTACCATCCCCTATTTTGAAACCTTAATTTTCGGGGGTGTGGGTATCAAAAATAATGATTTTCGTGTCTCTGGAAGAGCCCATAATTATGGCGCAAGAATTTCTGAGTTTTGTGAAATTGGGGAAGTGTTGAATTTTTGTTTTCTTATTTAGTGATGAGTTTCGAAGTTTTGGATAGTAACCCACAGGAGCCAAAAATTCACTTGTTGCGACTATACGCAATTATTTGAATTTCGAGTAACTTTACCACCCCCTATTTTTAAAGCATATATTTTACGGTTCTTCTATAGCTAGGATCTTTTCTTTCATCGACTCCTGTTAAGATAACTGTTTTTGCTTCATCGGTTCCCTTACGTTTTCTCTAAAGAATGCAGCATGCATAATCATGACACAAAAAACATTTTGGGGTTTACATCTTCAGATCGATATAATGAAATCACAAGGTTTGGTAATTCATCGAAAGGTTCTTACAAGTCGTGTGGCAAACTCTGTCTTGAAATGGAATAACCTTTACCGGATGACCGGTTGCGCTGATTTTTACGAAATTAGCTTCCCGAGCTCAAAGGTGCTGGGGGTCGGCGGCGCGGCGGCACGTAGCGGGAAGGATGTGGAGGACGCCGTCCGGACGGAAGTCGACCGCATGGAACGGTCTGGCGTGATGGGCGGCGCTCCTAGTTATCGGCGGTGGTATGCAGCCGTGATAAGGCGCGGGCGGTGACGCAAGGAAGCGTGGGGCGGCGTTGCTAGAATCATAAGAGGAAGCGCGTGCGACCGCAGGGGGGGGGGGGAGAGGCGAACCGGCAACTTTCCGGTGAGGGGCGCCCTTGTCCTTCACGCCGCGGGTAAATAGTTAAAGCTACAACTTGTATGTTTCGTGATGTCCATGCGATAGATCTGGTAATTAGATATGAAATTTAGTCTCTAAAATATACATGTTTTTAGGTGCCTAAAATTTTGCTTTTAAAAAGACAATATGAATAAGATCTTAAATTGACATAAAACATATCTTCTCATGCATTTTATTTTTCTCCAAAGTTTTAAGTAAGTGTTTTAAGCATGAGCTTAAAGAGCTTTACTATTCCAAGGGACAGAAATGTAGTACATACTAAAATATCACTCTTTTGTACATGGTCTCCCCGTATTCAGATCGGCCTAAGTGACTTAAGGCATCAATACATGTCACTGCAGATCGGAAGATGCTAGGGTTCGAGTCCTGGCGTGGAAAGATTTTCGATTCTAGCTGGACAACTAGATCGAATTCAGCCGCTGTCCGGAGAAGAATTCTAGCGGCCGGCTGTTCTGATAGGTAGTTTTCGGTGGTTTATCCGATCAACGCCAGGCTAATGCCAGAGTAGTACACATAACAAACGGGCTATGGCCCGCGCGATCTTTCCTTCCCCTTCCTTGTATTCTCAGCCCTTACAAACACACTTACACTACACTACTACACAAGTCGGGAGTTCAGAGCTTGTCCCGGCTAGGGCGGGTCCCTGCTGGTGGAAGATACCTCGTTGGAGAAAACCCCACTTGCCGAAGTGTAGGTCCGCGCCGAAGTGTAGGTTGGCGCCGAATCTTGCCATCCATCGGGGGAAGATCACCGCCATCTCCGCTGATAAAACAAACACTGTACTTACGGGACAAATGTCCTTAGCCGTTGACACGCTCGACATCCCAAATTGGTCAAACTATTTTCAGCAAATAGTCATTTTATTTCCACATTGGTGAGTGGTGCATATTTCAGTATTGGAATATGAGTCATACTACAATAGACAGAGGAGAGATGTAATTTACTGTGGTGTCAAAAGACTAAAACAAGTTTTTGCCCCAAATTCGCGTTTCCACATAATGGCGTGTTGTGGACGTGGCGTGTGAGGAAATCTTTAAAGTCAAGGACAGTATACAATTAAACATACATTGTGACATTAGATCTCAGTAATTACATTGTTCGCGATGGGAACTGTGAGCGCGGTTCGGCTGACCGGGAGTTAGGAACTCACGTCGGTATGACCGGTTACTGCGTAACTGTTTGGATACAATTAGAGACTATACTGACCATCAAAAAGGAAAATAATATTTATTTTAATGAAGTATAATTCATTAGTTTACATTTGCATTAAGCAAATGATCAGATGACCCCTTGTTTTATTTCTGGACATAAATGTAGCTTATGCTAACGTTTCGTTGAGCTCTCATTTTGCTAATTGAAGTAGCAGAGTGTAGAGCCATCTCAACCGCCATCCATCTGCCTTCTCATCTCCCCTTCCCTTCCTTCCTGACCCATTCGGGACCTTTAAGGGCAAGTGATAAGGGCATGAGCGTGCTACACTCGGACTTTATCCCCTCCTCGCGAGAACTTTCACTTCAGAAAAAGCGGCATCTCTTTCCCCACATCCATATGAAAGTGATGTCTTTCAATAGAATCCAAGCACGAAATAAATTAAATTGTTCAACATGTTACTCCAGAAAATACAGAAAAAATATAAAATACGTTTAGAAATAATTTCAACTTTTTTTCAAGGAGCACAGCTACGGATTAGAAGAAGGTACAAGACAAGCAAGAGACAAACCATCTACTATTGCAGCTAATTCATTTAAAAAATCATTAAATAATGAAAATAGCAATGTTCCTACTACATTCAATTTTGATGGTTGTGCATTCAACAATTGTGTACTTAATACGTAATTCATTAAATAAACCCAAAAGTTTCGTGTTTTCGTTATGAGCATTTTCTATTTGTTCTTATTGTCCTGTATTAATCCTTATTTGTAGAGTTAGAATTCTTTAATTTTAACACTGCAGACGACCTTGCATAAGTAAACAAAGAATGCAGATATCAACGTAGTAATGGAAATCATTAAAAATATGCAAACATGGCAGATTAACTTGCGTAACAAGTATTGATAAACCAGCTTCCCAAATTCAAATTTCATTTCAGAAATACTCAGGCATTTACATGGATAATTTCCAAAGCACTCGTGGTATTACTTATGATTTTTGTGGAGTTTAGTATTCGAATATTGGACCGAAAAGCAGATTCAAGAAAATATTTAATTCAGGAATGACTTGTTAATTAATGTGATTGAAATGGAATTAATTTATTTATGGTTTACTAGTTCATTGCTGTGTGTGTACGGACCCCAAACAAAACACATAACGGTATTGTTAATACTCTCGCGGGCCTCTCTGTTTCTTGATTCACTCTGGCCTTTTGAATACTTTATGGCCTGCTCTAATACCAACACAACACATTCAACATTTATGAATTCGATTTATTCAAGTTAAGATACGATTAAATACAATAGATAATGTAAGTAAATACAATAGATAGACAAATAAGTAAAACAAGTCGTTATAACCTTACTTTACTTAATTGATATGAAAATTGCAAATTTGGAATGTTCTCGTGAATTTATAATTACCACCAGTCACTCATATTTCACTGTTACGTATCGCCTTTTTTAGGGACACTTATGTTTCTTGAATAGCGGCACTACTATGTAGTAATCATAAGATATATTAGGCACATCGGCTAAAATCCTCGAAATGTATCTTGTTGTTACGAAATATTCTAAGTAACTTTTGACAATAACGACAAATAGCCTTGTGGTCCCGTTTCATCAGTGTTACTGCCACACTTATTTTCCATAGAACTCTCAAAAGCACAATAATCATTTTCATATATTTCACGAGATTTTACTGGAAACCGTAAGCTTGTTAGCTTTTGCAAGAATTTCCACAGGAACTTCACAATATTCTTCATATCCTACGAACAAATCATTCCAACAACGATTTTGCACCCTCATGCGACTTCCAACCCCTCGGGCCAGAGGTCCTCGGAATTGGAAGTCGCTTTCGGGGCAAAAACATCTACTTAACACTCTAGATATATAAGTAACTATTGTTAGAAAAGTAATCGGTTTGAGGCACCTATGCGTAGTGATTGAGTAGAGAAGTATGTTTCGTTCGAAACATTTTCATTAGTCAGTATTTAATGGATTTGCTTAAAAGCTAAATATTATTATTGTTAGAATCATTTGGCAGTAATTTTGGGCAGAAAACGCATTAGGTAATATAGGAAAAAATCAAACGACGGTTATTCGGTGATAGAAGTCAGAAGACATTGTGGAAGCCTTGGACATTCCACACACGGTACGGGATTATTTGAGAAGCGTGGAGAGCGCGTGATGACGTCGTATGTAAGCGAAAAAAAAGTACATGAAAGAGAAAGAACTTTAACAATCCAAAATTAATTATTTAATTTGAATTGCACAAAAGAACCGACCATAATTAAATATGAAATGAATGAATTATAAGTTGAGCTCCACAATATAGCACGTTTTGGTAATGATATCGATGAAATAAATGTTATATTCTTTGTTTACAATAAGGATGATTATTTAGTCGTGAAATTGCAATCACTCTAAGCATATTTATTTAGAACAAATTTCCAGAAATCATAGCTTCACATAAACGACCCGTCAGCATACGGCAACGTAAGTAGTAGTTAGTCAGGTCAGTGCCCAGGAATACTATATATTTAGAATATCAAATATAATCGGATACTAGCCGGTGTAATAGTAACGTATGAATTAAGAAATAATTATTATATTATTGATATGACGTATGAGCAACGCAGGGCAATGGTATAAAAATATACTTCCCTTGTCGAAAACCCAGAATTGGGAAATATTACTGTATTTATATTATGCGTGTTCGATGAATTGAATAATTGAAAAATATATTATAACAGCCTTTAATTGTATAGAAACAGTTATGCAGCAGAAAATATTTTACTTTGAATTTAAAATTGTGTATCGATTTTCATTTCGTAATGTCATCTAACAATGTGTTGTAATGTGACGTACTACATGTATTATATGTGGGTTTCGTGTAGTGATCTTTTGATACGATGATTTTTTGATTTCTTCTAATGATGTGTGTGGTTTCTACGACGTGTGTTGTAATAATAAATATCAGTTTTGCATGAAAATATGTTCTCACAATTTATGTACGTCAGTTTTTATAAAAAACTATAGATTCTTAAATAAATAGTCAACTAAAGGAAAATAGGCAAGGTAAATAAATAATAATTGATATTCGAATTGTAAATATTACACTTTATCAAATTACATTCCACATATTTGTAACCACCCTAAATGTGTCTTAAAATATTGACTTGTTAGAGTTTGAATATAAATCAATTTTTGTTGTAATTCTAACGTAAATAATTCTTGAAATTCCTTGTTTTAATTGATTCCATAAATGAAGTTCAAGTTGGAAGAAAACTTACTCTTGCGTTATTATTAGCTCTCTATTATACAGAAATTTGCAAGTGAAAAGCGATAAACTGAACAGACGAAAGATTTTGAAATAAACAACACTTTTTGGTATCAGGGACTCACAAAACGCGTATTCTACGCGAAATTTATTCGTTGCACTACATATTTTTAAAAACATTACTTCACAATATAGAAAGAAATATTTTCAAAAAATTTTGGTAATGTTAATGCACTTAGTCCACAGAAAAAAAATACGCGTTTCAAATCTGTAAGGTTTCAAATTAAGCCAGGTCGATTGGGGAATATCTATATTGGAAAAATCCAGTTTTCTCTTTTGATGCTACTATTGTTTAAAGATCGGTACCAAAAATCCCTTGAAAAACATTTTTAAAAAATCTCATGACAACTCTCTTCAAATTACGTAAACCGTGGCGAATATTTCCATTCCTCAAATAATATACGAACTCTTTATCGTCGCAGATGTGTTGAGTGCGTCCTGTCGCAAGCACAGAGGCCGTCAAACATGCTTACGACGCGCTCTACCCTTCGCTGCACGAAGCACAAACTCACGTGGTCCCCAAGCGAAGTGCTGGAACGCTGACAGCAATGCTGACTGGCGGTGTCCTTGTCACGAGATCTCAGCTTCCACTTGGCGTAGATCTTCACTCGTTGCCATAGATTTTCATTCCTTGCCCACTAACCTATATTTCTTTATGCCTCATGTTGTGTGTGATATAATTCCTCAAAACACCTATACAGAAATGTTGGTACCGTTTTCAAAACGGATTTCATTAATATACTATTGTTGAATAATAGTGATTAATAATAATAACACAGGTACACAAAATAAAATAAAAGTGTCTGACCCAAAGACTTGAAACGTGTTTCTCTATACTATTTATACTATCGACGCGTTGAGTCCGAGTCACTGCGCCAAGAACCTGGGCAACATAAGGAGTTAAAGGTCTGACGGCTAAACAGTGCCCGTGGACGATAACGCCATATCTTTATGGCGTGAGAGGAAAATGTTAGACTATTTTATTTATTTATATAACCTAAATGTAACTGAATGTACACATTTTTTATTAAATTGATTGATTGATTGATTGATTGATGTTTCCTGGTGCGTCAACGGCTAAGACCATTATTCTCGTAAGTGTAGGGCATGTTTTTATCGCGAGAGGTGGCAGTGATCTTCCCCCGCTGGAGGACGTGATCGGGCGCGTCGATCTACACATCAGCTTGAGGGGGGGGGATCAATTAGACATCTCCTAACAGCGTGCCGCCCAAGCCGGGTCAAGCTGTAAGCTAACGACATATGAAGTGTTTAATTAAGGGATGAGGAAGAGAAAGGAAAGATCCAGCGCGATTCATGGCCCGTTTTTTATGCTACTTTTCCGTACATCTTCGCTCGGTGTTGATCAGCGAAACCACGGAAAACTACTGATCAGATCAACCCACCGAAAGAATTCTCTTTCAGACAGCGGCTGAACTCAATCCATTTATCTAGCAAGTGTCGAAAATCCTGCCACCGTCGGGACTCGACTCCTGGAACCTTCTGATCGGAGGCACTGAAGTGGCATCAATTGATAACCTGAGCCACCAAAGGCGGTCCTATTAAATTGAATTCAACTATGATTTTGAAAATGGATTCCTTTCCAATTGTTAGATGCCAATGTCTCCTCTGAAATGGTGGTCACGACAGCCACCGACAACTATTTTTAAATACAAGAAACACGACCTTGTGACAATGGAACTGTACCCGAAAGCGTTCTTAATTGCAGTAAACTTCTCAAAATAAGAGTTTCGCAATAAGTATTACCCTGCACTCTGATGACGTTGGGTGAACCATGACGCCTAAGAACAGTCACACTATTGCACATTTACATATCGCTTCTTACTCTATCTCTAACGTACATACCATGAACTTAATTTCGAGGGACCTGAAAGTGTCTCTCAGCTTTTAAACACAGGGTGCAAGATGTAAGATGTACACAAGTAAAAAGAAAATAGATACCCTCAAACAATCTATGCTGGCAATCTTTGAGGAGATACACGAAGTGTATTTTGAAATAAAAATATTTCTAATTAGATGTGCATTTTTTGAAAATATTTGTGTGGAAGTATGATAGCGTTATTTCTCTGATACACATTTTTATATTTTTATAATAACTGAAAGTGTACAAATTAATGTGTGGAAGAGTAGTAAGTGTTTAGTTAATTCCTGCAGGTTTTATCCTTTCCTTTAAACGCAAGAATTTTTATTCCAAACTCTCGGGCATAGTTAAAACATTCGTATCGAAAAATATTCATAAATAAATTATGAATAAACTATTATATTACCCACATATCTTACGCCAAATATATATACAATAAACTGAAACATTTTTAATTAAAAAAATTAAAACTGTTCATATAAACCCACCCTTACCGGAATAACTTTCGTGACGATTCTTGTCATCCTATTCATGAGTTTCTCACAAATAAAAACTTCAATTAATTATTTTACTAATTTGTTAGATGTATTTATGAATTCTGGACCACTACAAACCAGAAACCGTGATGTACTACCTACAGTCCGATCTTCGTAGAACACCACAGAAATCTGTTGCTTTCCCAGCCACTTTACACTTTCACGAAACCTCGAGTGGAGAGATAGGTAACCTTAAGAAATGTTTAGCTACACAAGATAAATAGAGTCAAAAACCCTGCTTCAGAGTCCTAGGTTTGAGTTGTACAATCACGGCCAAATTCAACGCTCCGAGAAAACAAATTAATGGGTGTCCAAAACCTTTTGACCGGCAGAGTGTGTGTGTGTGTGTGTGTGTGTGCGTGCGTATGTGTGTGTGTGTTTGTGTGTGTGTGTGTGTGTGTGTGTGTGTGTGTGTGTGTGTGTGTGTGTGTGTGTGTGAGAGAGTATACTGTTCCATTTCCATTGTTCTCTACAACTTCGATGTAAGAAGAAAGAAAAGATTCTTTACATTTCATTACAATTTGCATTTAAATGGTCTTCAAAAATGAATAACGAAATGAGACATTTTATTTCCCTTTCCCCAGAACAGCTTCATATTGTCCTTGAATCGTTTGTCATGTGCGCGAGAGCGTGCTCTAAACCATAGCGCAATGCGTCAAGAGCGTCGGGCAGCCGCCGGAGTCAACTTCGCATCGCAGCAACCTGACTTACCGCCCCTGCCCCCGACGCTCCATATTAAATAATTTTCTAGCTAATTGAATTTGCCAGGCACTGAAATAGATTCGGGCGAAGGAGGCGGTCGGTTGCGAAGGAGCGCGAGGAAGACGCCGGCGGCAGGGCGGGGGTGGGGAGAAGGAAGGGAACAACTTGGCAGCGTAATCCCCGGAATGGAGAAAATCCCGGGTCGGGGCGCGGGGTGGCCTTCCTTATCTGGATCGCTCATTCCTTCCGCTTGCTGCGTCCCCCTGCCCTCGCCGTCTCCGTCGCCCAGGCGGTGCCTCGCCACCCGCCCCCACCGCCCTCCTAAACGCACCTCCTCCTCGCCCGCCGGCGCCTCCGTCGCGTGCACACTCTTTGGCGGGGGCGCTTCGTCTCTGTTGTCACGGCCCACGCGATTCTTCCGTTTCTCGTCGCCAACTCCATTACCCCCACTGAGCCCTCCACTGCCTCCGCACCAGTTCGCGACGGCACTCCCGTTGCCCGGCCCCGCCCCGGCCTCAATGCGACGGCGGACTTGCTCCTCCCTCCCTCCCTCACTTTTATTTCTATAAGACTCCTCGCCCCTTTATTCCTTTTTTCTTATTTTCTTCCATTTTGGTACTGTCTTCTCGGTGCGTGTTTAATGGTGGCCTCGGCTACCTCAGAAGCCTCCTTCGTTTTGCTTTATTTCTGCTATAAATTTCAGCTTCCATTTTCCTTTATATCTCGATTTTCTTTCCTACTTTTTTGTTTTGATCGCGCTTCGTTAACTTTTGGAGAAACCGGGGGAATGATTTACTGCTTCAATGAGACCTCTGTGTAATTTCTTGTGTTTTTCGTAATTGCGAGATATATTTACAGCGATTTCATACTCGGACCAATTATTGAAAACAAGTCAACGTTTACTAGAATTCTGAAGTGCGTTGATGTTTGATAAGTGTAAATATGATGGCATTAGTCTGAGTAAATATAATAAGAATCAACGTAATGCAAAAGTGAATCAAGGTGGACAGACATCGTACGATCAACCAATATTTATGAGCGAATATTTTTTCCTAAAATCTTCAAATGATGATGTGCGCTTTGATTTTAGATAATAATACAGTGTGTTAAGCATAACTGATTTTTAAAATTACTTAGTTTAAAACTTAGCTTTATTGAGAAACGAAAACAAAACATTAATCAAGCAAAAATGCTATCTACCTGCCACAACGTACACAACCAAGACAAAATAATAAATTCAGACACAATAATACCTCCAGCAATTGTACAAAACACTTTTACGAAGGCCATAACGAGACTATCTATCCCGAACACTCCCACCTCACCCTCGCAAACGACAAGGGATCTGCTCCTGCATTCCAAACGACTCACTAAGAATCTTCACTTCATTATAAATATGAATAAGAGCTCCTAAAACCGCCCCTGTCATCTCCAGAAAGGGGAACCGAATTTCTTCGGGGCTTAGGCGCGCGACGCGCTCCTCGTAATTCAAATCGGCCAGAGGCGGCGCGGCGCCGCCGCAAGGCTTTCGTGTGCATCAATTAACCGCCAGCTGCGCGGGGAGATGATCAGAGACTGGCGAAGGGGCTGCGGGGCATGGAGACGTCCCAAAGACGATTTCTGAATGTGTAACCCAAAGATTCTACATGTTGATACTAACTTTTGAAAATTAGTATTGGCGACTGTGGCGATTGTAGCTCCAAGCGAAACGAGTGGTTGTAGGTTCGAATGCTGCGTCACAAACAGATGGTTTTATTTTGTTATTGTGACGTGCAAGGCAATGGTAATCTACCAAGAATCCTATGACATCATCTACATTGATTCTTCATTAATTCATAATATTTTGGGAGACCTTAAGTCCAAATCAGCCGAAAGACAGAAGAACTGATCAAAGTAAATTGTTGTTAGTTTTCATAAACGGAATACTCAAAGTACGTTATTCGAAGGAGGAAATGTGACGCTCTCAAACCGACGACCTAGTTACTCTTGTGAAAAATTTATTGTAATCTAAAATAGTCTCTGAAACCTCCATTATTTAAGCAATTTCACTTAAAGGTGAAATATTGAGTAGAGCCCGGATTTGAATGCAAATGTATACTTTTTTGCTAATTGTTACATGGAAAACAACCATATATCTTTACGAATCTGCCAATTTAGAGTATTCCTGACGAATTTTATTTTGCATATTTCGCCACATTTTACGGTTACTGTATGTTTCTGCATTTCAGCGTAATTTAAAGCAAATAAAGGGAAAATGCTAATATTTTTATTAAAATCAAACTTCTTAAATTTGGTGAATCTATATATTTAAAAAAGTAAGATATTCTGCCATGGCTTCGTTTAGAGCTTCTACTGAACCAATTGTAGTATTTTTTCCTTTAAATGAAAGAATGTGATCCCTAGATGTGTTATCGGATATTGTTTGTGTTGATTCACTAACGTTTACGGTGTAAATTAATTAATTAAATCATTCTTTAATAGTACGATTATCAATAGTCAATTGCTTTCTTCCAAAGGGTGGCTGTTACAAAATCGATTATATGAAAGAATAGATGCGAGTCCACGCTGCTTCATGGTGGCGCTGCTTGATGTTTTCTTTTGATTGTTGAGATTTGTTTACAATTCGTCAAAGTTTTGTTTTAGTGTAATAATTGCATTGTGGCGTTGACAGTTTGCATGTATTTGCTTTTGTGATGTATTTTGTAGAGAACATTCGGACAGTGTGTTTTGCTCGGTTGTACTGAAGTAGTAAAGTTGTTCACAGGTAATGTTGAATTTCGAATCGTTGCCCACGCGCCCCAAAAGACGCAAACGTACAATAACTGGACGCAGGGAAAGAGAAAGTCACCGTAGGTGTCTTGATATTGACATCACAGAACTCCACATCACAGAATATCTTCGTTATACCCTGAAGATCCAAACAATGCAACATATTGTGAACATTAGTCTGAGCACAGTATTTTACATTTATCTCCGATCTCACCGTCAAATTTTGACGGGTTCTGACTAGTTATAATTTATAGTTTTTGTGGTTCACGGAACAGTTGACCGAATACCTTACAAAAATGAATGTCCGTTTATCCTCAAAACTTGCCAATGGATGTAGATGTAGTATATTTTGTTTGTATCACGTGCGTGGTCCAAAGGTACGATTGAATTTCCTGTGAAGGGGTCGTCGCTAACCTTCTCACAGTCTGGGCCAGATAAAACCAAATAACAATCGACGCATCCAAATCTCAAGCGATCATATTTCAATGGAAAAGAGCAAATCCAGCAATAACCCCCATCCAAATTAATGACGTGGACATTCCATGGAAACGAGAAGTGACGTACCTTGGACTGACATTCAACTCTAAACTACTGTGGACGCGACACATCAAGGACAAGACCCAATAAGCACACCGGACAATCAACGCCTTACTGCCCATCATGACAAACAAGAACGTTAAACACAAAACCAAACTTTACATAACCCATGGGCCTCGACTTTCCAATCAAACAATAACTTGCTCACCAGACTGGAAAACAGAATAATCAGACTGACTTACAGACCCGCACCTGACGACTGCTACCTCGACATTAAAACCCAGCATGACATTAAACCTCTTGCGACAGAAACCTACGAAACTGCACGGAAACGACTGCTAGAAGCAATGCACAATCCTTCCTTCTCTGCTTTTGTCGAACCTCAACGTCATATCATGAACAGAACCATCCCTCACAACAGGAAGCGCCACCCGCTTGACATATTTACCCTACCTCCACCTTCTCCCACAATATAGCTACGTAGACCATACGACCAGGCACCTGGACAACCAGCACTTACATTCACGACTTTACAAAACTTCTGAAATGACATACCTCTCTACTAAACGACGTGAGTTCCCTAAAATCCAGAAATAACCCCTTTTTCCAACAATCTCCATACACCATATACAGTTTTACCAATACCTTAACAAAACAACCAATCGCGACCCAGTACCCTCAAATAAAATAACCCATCTAAAACCCCTTTAAATAAATAACCCATCGGACATTTTCCCAGCCCTAAAATTACACCTGTATTAAAATAATCTGTGATCCCCTCCTACAGTTTAATTAAGAAACCTACCTCCTCCCACAATACCCTCCCTTTAACAAAATAACCTCTCTAAATCCTAGACCTAAATTAACCCGTCTTCTCATGTCCAAAACACCACTCATCCATTCACGCTTCCCATACGCCATTCTCTCCTATCACCAGTTCATCTGGGGGATGGAGAGATAAGAAAGATTGTTTTTGCACCATGTTAAAATCACACACATGCTAAGGAGTACAATCTCTGTACAGGCAGCACGACTAAACACACACATACGCAGGATCGTCGCATGCAGTGACTCGGACTCGAATGAAATAGAAACCTCTCATAGACCGAGGTTTTCTTGTCAGGAATCGTTTTCCAGTAAGCGAGAGCTCATACGTGGGCATCACTGCACCATATGCTCACTGATCGTTAGTAGGGCCTAACAAGGAAAGATCTCTCTCATATCAGTTAGCAACACAACAAGATCATGGGCATACCCAGTGTGTACATATACATTAACACAGAAACGAATCAGTTTTTCAGAAAAAAATTAGGATTATATCTTTAAATAAATTTACATAATTCTTGAAAGAAATAAACCAGTCATGTTGTTTTCTTCAATGAATACAACTATTTTAAAATCTCCTTCCCATTCTCAAATATTAGGACATGAAAAAAAATACAGCGTTCCAATGCATGGTTAAATTGGAAAATAAAATTATTTTAAAAAATATTTTTCTAGCGATGATTCTTTTATTATTGTTTCAAAGAGGCAAAATCGTCGTGACACAATTAATTTTTTTACAAATATTTTGCATTGTATTTTAGTTATAAACATTCATTTATACGTGAATTTCATACTGCATATTTATTGCGTATTTTAATGATTTATCCTGTATATTATACGATGCATTTTAGGCATTTTTACTGCGTAGAAATTCGTGATCGAATTATGAGGTAATAATTCATAAAGATAATGTTTTAAAGACTAGAAGAAAAGTGTAGGAAGACTACAAAAAGAAAAAATAGGCAACAAGTACGTGAAAAGAAATAGATGTAATGAATCGAGACGTTTTCAATTATCCGACAAAATGAATGCACTGAGCACATTAGAGGTGAACAAGGAGTGTGGAATTAACAACTAAAAAGTTATATCAAAGTAATGATTGCATGAGAGTGAGGGAACAAATGACAAAGAAATAAATAAACAAATGAGCCGGAAAGTAAATAATACTAATTTGGTTAGGAAAATTCACAAAATATTTAATGGTATAAATGAAAATTAAGTAACTATATATATGACATGTGGGAAGTATGACGTATCCCCTTCACCGCACCTAGCATACGTGGCCTGCCTGAGTACTTTCTTTCGCCACAAAACTATGAGAAACTGAGACGATTTATATTACAAATCTACAGCCTAGTTTTTGCCCCAACCAGGAATCCAATCCGGTGCCATTTCAAAGAAAACAATCACGTGGTCCCCAAGTCATCAGAGAGGCCTAAAAATAACAAAATTAGTAAAATATATAGTGGAGACACAAAAGCAGCAGATTACACAGTTACAACTAAAGGCGGTCATTTACCGAATATTCTCTCTCGTTCTCGTAAGCGAGAAAGGCTGAACGAGAATGGCGCCAACGAGAATCTCGTGCAATGAGAACGCATTCTCGACAACGAGGCGACTCGATACAACACTTAAGGCAGGCTGTTCCATTTCAAGATAGTCCCAGAAATGTTAGTTTTAAAACATTACAAAATTACTAAAAACAAAATGTATATGTCATACATTTCAAAACTGGTGGTGATATAATATGTCTTCTAAAGAACTGTACAAATGTGAACAAACGCATTGCAATATTTACAACGGGAGATAAATATTGCAGGATTTATGTACGAGTGGGGCCTTCTGGGTGAGGAAGGGAAGAATTGGTACGATTGATGGAGTTATTACGTGTTTCCCGCCAACTACTTGATCATAGTCTCATAAACGTATGTTTGAAATCCTGGGAGGTGGTGGTGTTTTTCCCGACAAGTAATATGTGCGATCTGGTGCCAATCTATTTCGGCTTGCGGGGGTTTCCTTTTCAGCCGTCTCCGTCAGGTTACTCCAGGAGCACAAGCTCTAAGCTGCCGACTGGACTCCAGATCTGTACCTAACCGGCACAAGATCTAAGCTCATAATTCATAGATAAATTTAAAAATATATATTTTCGGCAATTGATCTTTTCGCAATAATAACTAGTGATATTACAATAATTACTCTTGCCATTCTTAAAACAGCACATACATTTAGCTCACTGCAGTGTTTATGACCTTTAAGGGTTCTTTCGCAAACATACATTTGGGCGGCAATTGAAAATGAAGTAGAATTTTCCAAATTACACTTCGACTTATAATAGCATTTGAATTGGCACCACAGACACTGAAAAATTTTCGTCTATGTTATTTTCTTCGTCTTACTTTTTTCTTTGTATTTATTTTCATCTGATCCATCGCAACCCCATTTTATAAGAAGCTCCAGCAGATAGTTTGGAGTTGAAATTTCCGTTTGACATCTTCAATTTGACCCAAACGATGAATTGCATTTTAAATAAGGGACTGCTGTAAAAGAATATCTATTTTAAGAGAAATAAATTAGCGATGCAGAAGAAAAATAAGAGCCATTTGATGTATTGCAGACGTTTTGCAATCAACCAAATACTCCAGCTAACCAATCTGAGTGCTTCGCAAACCGGACTTACTTCCTCCTAGTTCTCACTGCGCAGCGTCTGAATCCGGTCTGGCTGCGCAGCTCGCGCAATCGGGCCGCGTGGGGGCGCTGCAGCCGGGTGGCGGCGCAGATGGCGCGAGGCGGCGAGCGCACGGGTAAGCGAGCAAAGCGAAAGGCGGCGCGCGCACGGGGTGGGCGAGCAATCAGGCACACGCCCACCCACGGCGCCCTCCGCCCTCCGCCCCCCGCCGGCGCGCCACCCGCCAACGCCGCCTCCGCCACTTCACTCATCGCCGTCGCCGTCTTCACAGATTCTGTCACCTTCGCCATCACTGCCAACATCACGTGTCTTCGTTGTTGGCGCTATCTACATCGCCTATGGGAACAGAGGAAGCGCTTGGGAATCACCGCAGGTCGCTGCGCCTGCCTCTCAAGCACGTCACTACCTACGGGTGTTAGTAGTTACAAAATATAACCGGTTAAAGTTAGTTAGATTAATTGTTTAGTGATTCCCGGAGGCCCCACGGCACTTACCCGACGGGCAAGGTAAAGTTAAAAAGAAATTTTATGATTGATTAGTGATCCCGGGAGCGTCAACGACTAATGTCATTAGTCCCGTAAATGTAGTGCATGTTTTATAGACAGAGGTGACGTTGATCTCTCCCCGCTGGATGGCGAGATCCAGCGAAGACCTACCGTAGACTAGGGGTTCCCCCAAACCAGGTATCTCCCTCCAGCACGGCACCGCCCCAGCCGGGACAAGCTGTAAGCTTCCGACTGGTCTCCCGACATGGTGGTAGTGTAATGAATGTGTGTGTGAGAGTAAGGGGTGATCTAAAACAAGGAAGGAAGATGGACCGTTTGTTAGGGCACTGCTCCAGCATTCGTCTGGTGTTGGTCGGAGAAGCTTCCCCACAGAGCAGCCGACCGCTAGAATCCTCCTCCGGGCGGCTGAATTCCATCTAGCTGTGTAGCTAGTCGAAACTCCTGTCATTGTCGAAAGTGAAACCTTCCGATCAGAGTCACTGCAGTGACATCAGTTCATGTCCTAAGCCATATAAACCTGTCCTGTTTAAATAATTCCGATCTCTTCACATTACCAATTATAACAGGAGCAAAAACTAAATGAAGAAATTTCGGTTAGCACCAGTACGTTATTCCCTTACATATCTCCACACACCCCCTTCCTGCCAATGACATACCTAACATGTCACGCGACTTGATCATTGATATTCACGACACCACCATCACCTCCATTAACATCACTACTATCCTCAGTAGGATCTCTAACTGCACCACCTCCACCGCCACCGCCCCGGGCGACCGTTGCCACCGGCGGCGTCGAGCTGCGCCAAAGGCTCCGCCTCCGCGTCCGCCGCGCCGCTGCGCCGCTGTCACCGCGAAAGTAATCGGATTTGAGTGCGCAGCGGCGCGCGAGATGCAGCGGGTTTGAAGTCCACAATCACGTGGCGGGGTGGCCCAGGGGGTTGCAGCTGCCGGCGGCGCCGTGTGAGGCGCAGAGGAGCGGTGATGATGTGGTCGGTGACGGCGGCGGCGCTGCTAATGAAATTGCAAGATGTGAACGGCGCGGATAATGAACTTAGAGGGATTGTGGGTTTCCACTAGAGAATCTGTTAGGAAAAAATGTATGTCGCACGTATACTTGGAACTGTAGCATTGGGTTGTGTTCTTCCAATCTGAATCAATTGCAATATGGATTGATTCATTGACAGACTTATTCCAGGCGCGTCATGTGCTAAGGTCATTGGTGCCATAAGTGCAGTGTATGTTTTTATTGCGGGAGATGGCGGGGATCCGCTGGGTGACGAGATCAGGCACCGACGAACCTGTCGGCTTGCGGCGGTTTTTCCACACCTAGTAACTCCCACCAGCGGAGCATCGCCCACCAGCCGGGACAAGCTCTATGCTCCCGCCTGGTCTCTGGGCTCGTGTGGCAGTGTAATGGCTTGTAAGTAACTGGTGAGGATAGGTCAACGAAGAAGAAGGAAAGACCGCACGGTATCCAAGGCCAGTTTGTTAGGATACTTCTCCGGAACTGATCCTGGTGTTGATCGGAGAAACCACGGAAATTCACTGATCAGAGCAAACGGTTGCTAGAAATCTCCTCCAGACAGCGGCTGAATTCGAACTAGCCTTGTAGCTAGTGTCAAAAATCCTGCCACACTCAAACCCCTCGAACTCTCGGTAAGAGACACTGCAGGGACATCACCTGATGCCCTGACCCCTCTAAACCGATTGCAAGGTGCACAGTTTTATCTATTTTCATTTCAGCTACACCCTAATCATAAACTACATTTTTAATCCTTCAATTTTACGTCTCTTTTTATCATTTTCCGCACAATAATATCCTCTGAAATATAATTTAATTTCACAAAATTTGATGGAGCAAGTAAAATTCGTATTTGGTTACATAAATATATATTGCTCTCCATTTTCCAAGGTAAATATCGAAGTATCAATTTTCAATTGATTTTATCTCCTATCTCTATTTCAATCAAGCTAAGAAGAGTGCTAGTAATGACCCACTCGTGTGGGAGCGATATCTGTTATTGAACCCCACTGGTGAGTGTGTGAGTTTAACTTCAGACTTCGTTAACAGATTGCGCTCAATGTCAGGGACTTCGATTCCCTATACAGGTTCTACTATATACTTTATATTTTGATTAGAATTACCGAAGTGTGATGGTAACCTTGTTTTGTGGAAATATTATAGGTTCCAGAAAATTCGATGATTTGATAAACATGATTTAAAAGTAAACAACACCACTCTTTAGCACAACAAATATAAATAAATCCATTTCCAAAATGTATGAAACATATTTCTTAACATAATTGTTTTTTTTATTTTCTCATCTACTGTGTACATAGGTAGTAAAGAAAAAGTATTGAAATGGTGGAGAGTGGAAAGCAGCGATTTTTTGTCATAAAAATTCTCATTGTAAAGCCCTGACATCAAGAAAATAGTAAATGTTTCTGTATGTCGCAAGTTATTTCTTCTAACACGTTGTCTAGTCAGATGTCATGTTCTGTCGGTTCTTGATAATGAAAATTGGTTGACAGCAAAACGTCTGAGGTCATGGCTAGCGCCTGATCCGTTTAGACGATTTTCTCCAAAAACCTACATTCCCCGTTCGTTCTTGCCGATCTCGAGGCCCTAAGAATTTGAAACCGATATTTTGATGTTTGGGTGTACCTTACGTGAAGCCGTAACATTTTCAGTAT
Source organism: Teleogryllus oceanicus (assembly GCA_964035755.1). Classification (NCBI taxonomy): domain Eukaryota; kingdom Metazoa; phylum Arthropoda; class Insecta; order Orthoptera; family Gryllidae; genus Teleogryllus; species Teleogryllus oceanicus. Next base: position 138,412,650 of record CAXIVR010000003.1, on the reverse strand, counting down.
TCAGCCGGACCCTGGTAAAGGAATGGATAAATATTTCTCCTCTAGTAAATTACTTCCTCTAATACAGGCATGTGAAGATCGCGGGCAAGGTAAGAAACTTACTAGAGCTCGGGGACTCTGCGGCCAGAGAAATTGGCGCGAGATTTAAAAGTAAGGGTAGTACAAAATCCTATAAAGTGGCAAAAGATAAGTGAATAAATGATGCATTAAATTGAAATGATACATCAGTCTTGTTTCCAATTCTCAATTGAGAGACAAATTGAAAAATCTGAATCAAAAGAAGCTTGATTTTGTAATCCTGTTCACTTAAGGGTGCATGAACTTTTTAAAATACATGAATTTTAATAAGCTTGAACATTCTACGTTCAGATTAGAAAGTTTAACAGACCACATTCTTGTTTGTTAAAATCACTGTCATAAACGAACATTATTAACTTATAGAGACTTGTGAATTTATTTCACATTATTGCTAAATACAATAAATAACTGAATGATTTAATAACACAACACAAAACGAAACTAGTGGTGTTACAGGATGGCTCAAACTTTCTCGTACTAAAGTTTTCTAATTTCCTTGGTGTGCACTGGCTTTACGGTCTTGCTTGCTGCCATCTATCGTCGCCCAAAATACATTTTTTTGACATTTTCTAAACTTTTCGGTTTTATAACAGTAGAACCGAAATATTCCTTCAAGAATATTAAAGAAGCGTAAAAACTCGTCGTAAATATAAATTTTCATTAAAAAATTTGAAGAAGTTTTTAAGAAAATGGCGATTAAGCATTACTGTAATTGCAAAATTTGAAGCTCTTTTTCACAGGAATCTGTTGAGTTTTCGGTAAACTTCATTTAAAGTCATTTTAGGCACTTTAATTTGCAAAAAATTTTCGTCTCTCAATTTTTTAGCCTCTTCTTTCAACTACAGATTGGAAGAGACATTTTTTCCTTAATACTCTGTTGTTGAATGACAGATATTGAAATAAGGCCATGTACACTTTTTCGAAAATAAGAACAGTTTTCCCGTAATTTTGTGTGAAATATAGGCAATCTTAATTTTTTAAATTATTTTCTCAATAACATCTTCAATTGTTTCTTTAAATTTTCTCTTCGTATGTATCAAAGGCTGATAAAAATTCTGCAAGTATCATTTCCGGCAAACTCATTGTACTTTCGAAAAGTTTAACATTTAATAGTTACTCAATTGCAGATAGAGATTTTTTTGTTCAAAAAATCAAAAACACTCAGCACCACTTCTTTCTCGGGATAAAGACTTTAAAAATTAATTCTAGACTTATCGTAATATCGTAAACGAGAAAATGGATGTGCCTTCTGGAATACGAAATCATGTTACAATATCAAGCAAAGACGAAGTCGGCCTTTCCTTATTAGAAGAAATTTAGAATATACCGTATTTGCCAGTGTATAAGATGCACCCCTATTTTTAAGAAGGATTTCATACTTCGTGTTACATTTTATACTTAATTTTTATTTTTATGAAAGGAATGGGAATTGTAACCTGTGAAAAGTAATTATCTTTTCTTCATATTCTGCCATTTTTCTAGTATGCTCGGAAAGACCGCGCCTTTTCACAAATCTTCTACACCATGACGTTTACCCAACGAAATTTTCAGCATTCTTTCATCTTGCGATACTTTTAGCTTCCATAATAATCAATATTGTATAAATACAAATTTCTGTTTTTCAATGTACAAAAATTTGATTTTTGTAATGCTGTATATTAAACATTCGAACCATTACAAAAATTCCCATCCGTTGTACATAAGACGCCTCCTATTTTTTGACGAATTACTGAAGGGAAAAAGGGTGTCTTATATGCCGGGAAATACAGCAAATTGTTTTTGCATCTCATTTTATTTTGGATGACTTATGATTTTATTAAGAAACACGATCAATAAGTGCATTATAGAAAGAAACCACCTATGCAGTACATGAACTTAGAAAAATGTTTCCATGCAAAAATTTCTTCATTTCATTGTTGAATTGTTTTAGATTTTTTCGAGTTCCTGAGTCTGTAACAAAGCCATTCACACATCTCACGTTGTTGTTTAGTTTCCACTCAATTTCTAGTGTGCATACGAAATTTAGGTATGAATATTAGTTATATATTCCGTAAGGAATACCCAACAGAAAAAATTAATTTGATTAATCATATTTCAGTCTAATTGCTGTGTGGAATCTGTTTCCGCTGTACTTGAGGCGTGTTTTATATTGTTATTGATCGTTAATTTATACGTCTCGTCAACAAATATTGTAGCTTCCTGAGAGAGATCACCCATGTATCTAGGAGGGTTGATAGATCATAACACAAGGATGCTGCAATTTGTGGCATTCCAATTTTATGAAGTTTTGTTTGTAGTTTGAAATAAAAATAAGAAAAAATACAATCCAAATACGCCACAAAGTGGGGTATAGTCTTATAAAATAGATTATCGATGTGATTCATTTAGCGGAAATGTTTATTACTCATCTACGGTAAATGACATACAGTACGCAAGCTCTCTCGCAATCGATGGGTTGCCAATCTTGGCGTTCCAATTTACTGATGGTACATTTTTGGTACTTTAAGTAGAGATTATCATTTCTGTAGTACAACAGGTTTTGATAGGCACGCGACCGTTCATCATTCATATCACTTTATCACGATCATGTTCTATTCTTCAAATACACTGCAAGTGAAAAATTAATGATCTTAAATGTGAAAAAATATTATTCAAATCCGGGGGTTATTTTTAAGTTTCAACATATAAAACTTCGTATAATAATAGAGGTATCCATGTAAATAACAAATTATCCATTTTTTAGAACCTCATATTTCTCAGATCAGAGTCTAATAATGTTTTTGAGACATTCATAGGATAGATTCCTATTGGATTCCTAGGGTCTAGAACGGGATCCCAGGGTCTACTTCCGGAGGGAAGCAACCTGGGGTGGATTAATACATAAGCCAGGGGTTTTCAAACTGTGCGTCGCGGCTCTCAGGGGCGTCGTGACGATATGATAGGGGCGTCGCGGTAATTTAGATACTTTCCAATATAAGCACATTCCAGAAGAGTAGAAAATACTTCCCAGAAGTTGTTGTTTGCTATAATTGTATTAAATATCTCTTCAATACATAAATCCCGTCAACATTAAACTGGAAGAATAAGAGCAACTCATCAATGTTTCTTTTAGCTACAGATATCAACCGAAGTTCGATTCATCACCACTCATCGACTTCTGGAGCTTGGTGAAAAAGCAATATCTACAAATAGGTAACATGACTCCACGGAGTTTTCATTCCTTTTGCAACATCCAATTATGGGCGGTAGAATTTTCAGCTTTGGCAGTAATAAAACGCAAACACAGATCAAAATTAAACGTTGAAAAAGAATTGCGAGCCGCAGTTTCAAATATTGAACCCAGTTTTGATCAACTGTTGATGAAGAACCAAACTCAATCTTCCCATTAAATTTTAGAAGAATTTTATCATAAAATTAAAAGTTGAATAAAGTGTGTTATGTGTTATTTTAATTCCTAATTAGAATAGAGATATAAAATAGCATGTTGTATCACTTATTCGTTTGTGTTGAATCTTTAGTAGGCCTATATTAACCCTTATACTAGACACTTATTGTTACCAGGAGAGCCGCAGGAAGTTTCGTTTAGGTCAAGGGAGCCGTGGGCGAAAAACGTTTGAAAACCCCTGACATAAGCAATGCTTGGGACTCCTTCTCGATAAGGAGGCCCCAATATATTTTTCAACATAAACAGCATTGTTTCATAAATGTAAAATAATTGTTAACTTTTATTAACGATACACAAAAATAAGGAAATTAATACTTTATATTGATTTTGTTCCTAATGCCCAATACGTCACTATTGTTACCAGTGGCACATTCCCCAATACAGCACGTATACCGCCGGTAGACCTAGTAATTCGAAGTGTATAATAAATATTTCAGAAGTTTGATAATCCTCTAAAACGTTATTGAAATTTTGAAAGCCTTAAAAGAGAGGCGAAAAAATAATTCTGTTGTACTACTGAGAGCCAGTCAGTCTTCCGCATCCGTAACCGCTTTGATGTACGGTGGAGTGATAAGTTTCAAACAGATCTTAAAGCAGCCCAGAGAATTCGCTAGTGCATGCGAAGGAACCGCATGCCAACCGCGATAACCTAAGACTTCTCATGTTTCAAGGGCGGGGAGAGGGGAAGATGCGTGTCTGGGTGGTCGGTAGGCACCGCAAAATATTGAGATGAACAGTTGAACAGTGCTTCTCTGCTCGTTCGTAAGTTATGCTTCTGTCAATTTTTCGTGAAAACGGAGTTTGTTAATGATTCAGAAGTTAGTGGTTTGTGTAATTCTCTTGCAGAACAATTATTAAGGACGGAATTTCATAGTATTGGGATTTCAGAGAAGCTCAAAATAAAAGACAAAGGTAGAGGGAGCTTCCATATAGTGCGGTACACTTAAAACGCGGACCGCACGCCGCCCGAAGAGCAGCTGCGCCGCGCAGCGCCGTGCGGCCGCTGCCCGAAGCCGCCTCTCGGGAGGAGCGGCGACCGCACGCGCCGAGGGCTCTCTGCGTGACCCCTGCGCCCTCTCGCAACCCTTTCGCGCGCCCTCCGCCCTTCGCCCTTCGACGCTGACGGAAGGGTTTTCGCGACGCGACGCGACGTGCGACGCCTCTCCATTCAGCCGCACGACGCTCTGCTGCTTATGCACCTGTCAACGCGAGAAAACAAAAACGTTTAAACTTCTCATTTTATGTCAAAAAAGATAAACGTAAAAAAGTACAGTTGACTCCGGTTATAGTGAACTTAAGTCACAAGTCCCGTTTCACATACATTACAAATAAGCTTAAGAAGATTCGGTTATAATGAACCTGAACCTCGGCTAAACATAGGAAATAAGTATTGGAAGTTAATTGAATCTCGTATGTTATTAGACGATTGAAAGGGCCTTCGGAACAGTGGGATGGTGTTTCAATAGTGCAAGAGGCATTGAAAGTTGCCAAGACTGCATTACGATACTTAGAGACAGAGGGCAATGCAGAATCAAGTATGGAGAGAGCACTAACTCTGGAGAAGGATCTAATGAAAAATGTACACAGCAAACAATTGAAAATAACTGATTTTACGTATAAATAAATACAAGTTTTCAGTTCATGCTGTTGATGATTTTGCTGTATACTAATAAAATCAATCATTGTGGAGAACTTCCATTTAATTTTGACTTATGATATAGTGAACCTCGGATATAGTGAAACAAACATGTTAGTCCCCAGAATCACTATAACCGGAGTAGACTGTGTTTAGTTATTTCAAAGGTTAATGACGTTTTTAATGGTTAAATAGATGTTACTAACTCTACTGTTCCTTAGAGCCTGAGGTTGATTTGGCTGTGGATGATTCACTTTTAATGGCTCTCGAAGACTCTCCAGGTGGTGGTGCCCGAATCCGTTTAAACTTACGTACTCTAATATTTAATTTTTACTTTCGCTGATACTGTATACGTGGTATAGAGAAAGTCTTGTAATGTTGCACCGAAAAAAAGAAGGGTAAATTCTTATTGTAGGTTCCTGATACCTAAAAAGTGGATAATTTTTGCTTCTTTAATAAGTAAATTGCTTCCTCTAACACAAGTCAGAATTCACGTTTTGCTTATCCTTGATACCGAAAAAATGGTTTGCAATACGTAACGTCTGCGCATCCGCACATGTCTGTCTGCTCCTCTGTGATCAACGCTAGCCGCTAAACCGTAAGCGGGATTTTCACCAAAATTCATATTCCTTGATTGATCTAGTTGAAGTCGCGGCCCCTTGAATTTGAAACAGTTATTTTGATTATTCGAGGTACTTTACATTAAGTACCTCGATAAATATATTCAAAAGACTCAAAATTGTCTCAGAAACAGCAGATATTTTTTTCTTCAAATAGAACAAAAAAAAAACGCATGTAAACATGTCTCATTTTCGTTGAATTCTCAAAATTTTCGAAAAATGCATCAGTTCACTTTTTTTGGCGTCTTTGCACGACTACAATATTGAATATAGATTTTTCATCTTCCGAATTGGTTTTTTAATCAATGACATGTACATTTTTTGTAACATTAGTCCCTTTCCTGCGATATTGAATGAAATACGAGCAATATTAACAATAAAATGTTATCTTAAACTCGTTCTAAAAATAGATTTTTAAAGAAGGTCTCAAGGAAAGAAGAACTCAATTTTGATTTATTATTTTGATTGATTTTGTAATGAAACGTCATTGACATCACGCGAGAGATGAATCTTGACGTTTGTGTGAGATGACGTAGCAAAGAAATAATTTTCCAAACATTTATTCATCTCCCTTTCGCCGTGTGTGCAATGCAAAAATCTTTAATTTTGTTTATTATTCCGAAGATAGGTTTAAAATTTGTATTCGGGAGACTCAAAACATTACTAATATTTATTTACAGTACCTACATATTGCAAGCTTACGAATTATCAGATGGGTTTTTAGAGAGTGTAACTGGATCCGATCTGTTATAAATAAACAAAAACAGTCCTTGAAAGTAAAGCAGCAGATTAGGAAAGACAATATTATTATATTAACATTGTTCATTCTTCTTAAAATATCTAATGATTTGACTCAAGCGGAGAATAATATTTCAAAACAATATTACCAGTTTACTACGCACTTAAATGTGTGCAGAGAAAGATCGATTCTCACATTGCAGTTCCCTTCCACGCAGCTGGGAAGTCTCCTCTCGAACAGGCACATAAACATCGCGCCTTTCTGCCCGAAGCCAAGCGACCACGTCGGGCAAAAACAGCGTCCGCGCGCGCCGCACCGCGCCGCGCCGCCCGCCTGGGCGCGGGCTGGAGCGGGAGCAGGGGGCAGGCGGGCGAGCGAGCGTTCCGCGACAATAAATTGTCATTTCGCTGTGACGTCAGGCGGAATGATACAGTGCGCGGGCCGCCACGGTGGTTAATTAAACCGAGATTTAGTGCTTCATAACGGCGCCGGGTCGCGTGATATATGCGCGGCCGCTAATGAAGGCATCGGAGCGCAGCCCGTAACGGCGCCTGCGGTAGATAGCCGCGACCGCCCCCGCCCCCACCCCGGGCCCCGCCCCCGAGCCCCGCCCCCAGAGGACACGCCCCGCTGCGCGCGCTCCGTAAGGAGAGCCTCATGCCGCCAGAGACGCGCGATAAAAATCGTTATCGGCGCCCGTCAGGCGCCTCCTGCCCGCCCGCGCCCGCGCTTCTGGCGCCGGCCGCTGACTGACGGGGGTGTATGCTTACCTCGCGACTCACAGCAGAACGTTTATTTGTTGTTGTTTTTTGTCTTATGTAGAACCGCATTTTGTGAAGTATACTTTTTTAGAGGATTTTTCCAAAAGATTTCCTGTCGTTTAAACGCTTTATTTTTCGGTTATCCGGCGCAAAGCCTAGTCCTGCACCCACGTAAATTAAATTTGTAATTCAGGCCACACCCGTGACTGTCAATTCGCTCCAAATCGTATTGACTGTTATAAATTTTCAATGGAAATGGTATTAATTGCGTGAAAATTCAGAACAGTATAACATAAACTAGTATAATAGTACTGAATGTATGACGAAAAAAAGTATATTATGCAACAAGTATATTATGTTTAGAAAGTTAAGCTTTATTGCATGAGTGCATGTTTTGAAATCGAGCGACGTTAGGAGCTTTATTTTTCCTATTATAAATTTATAAGAGAATCAAATTTAATTTTTACTCACAGTTTTATTGTAACGTCACGCGTATTTGACAGCTGTGCGACAAAACTGTGGTCGGGTTTTCGGTTTACCCCTACCCTCCCACAATTATCTCGCTGAAATTGACTCAGTGTGTGGCGAATACGTCTTAACATGTGCCGTAAGATATCATTCAATGGGCGATTTCTTGTAACAAATAGGTTCTTTATGGAGTTGGAATAAAAAAAATAATTGGTTGCACACAGTAGCTCTACGGACACTTCCTACGATCTTTGGATGTAGTAAGATAGTTTGCCGTCACTTTGCTCAGCCAATTTTTTTCTGAAAATTTCCGCAAAATCAATTGGCTCTACGAGAAATACCATACCTTTCATGGAACGGATGTCATTATTCAATAAACCCATCCAGCAACTGTCCTGTTGCCACATTTTCGTAGACAGCGACATTTTTAAGAAGCTACAAATTGTTCTTGGCCCCTCCGGGAAGCAAACTCGGGCATAGAAAAACTAGCGCTGTAGCGACAGGCTTTTCACTTTCTCATTAGTTACAGTAAAATAAGATCAAAAAATAATTCTGTGAGGTGACGATACTTGCGTTTCCGCATAATAAAATCAAGTATTCATAAATATCGAATTCATTGTTATGAAAATATAATTAATAATATATCTTCGTAAGAATAATTAATTATGATGATGTATGAGACGCGATCTGATTCTTCATGAGTAATTCTTATTACAATATGATAGAGTAATGGATCAATTGCAATATTTGTGATGTATTCATAAAAATTAAGTGTAGTACTAGGAACAAGAGTAGTAATCACTTGATGAATAAAAAGAAGAATCGAAATTATAAAAGTGCAATTTGGAAAAAAGAATGAAAATATTAAAATGTTAGTAAATATACAATATAGAGGTACATGTGATGAACTAAGGATTTTTAACAATATGAAACTATATTATTTGGAAAAAATACAGAATAGCAACAATATAATCGTGATATTATTTTGTTATATGTTAGAGCTGACAAGCAGAAATAAGGGAATGGAATTAGCAATTTATGGCTGCAACAGACGTGTAAAAATGGCGTCAACTGCTGGAGCGAGCCTTAAGGTAATAACTTCTTATGGTGTTTTTTGTATTTGGTCACGTCCTTGACTTTATCCTGCCTAGATGTAAATTTCCGAACATAGTAGTGGATAATTTCATTATCTACTAAGACAAGAAATCTTTGAGAATAACACTGAGAAATGAGCGGAACACTAAGCTTCATTAGGTTATGAATTACACATTTCATAAGGTGAATTACAGAATGAACATTTAACATTTTCTTGAGATAAAATTTCCCACAAATATGTAGCATCCTTCCATGGTAAAGTTGTATAAAAAATTGAATATAACATTCTATTTTCCAGCAGGTATACTCAAGGATAATCGAAAATGTTTATAATAAATTTCTATTTTGCTCAAAATAGTTAGATGATTTGATATGGAAAAATAAACGTGATTTTCAGCTGATTCTTTAATACAATATTATTTTATAGTTAAGTTATTACAGCAAAATATATCAAGAGAGTTGGTCAATTACCCACAAATATACTCATAACTAGGGAGAGGATTTTGATGACATTAAACACCGCCAAAAATTATTAATAAAATGCTCTTAAAATGTTTTTAAAATGCCCTAAAAGCAAAGAAAAATGACGTAAAAATGTTATCCAAATCAGTTCGGATAAGCAATTCAAGCTGTTAGGTACGTTACTGACATGATCGAGGCTTTTTCTAATGGTTCAAGTGAACCCAGCTTGCAAACTTTTGGTTTGGACTCTTCTTTACCAGGAAATCTCTGTATTTAGTTACCCCACAATGGCGCTGACAGGCATAACAGGAACCTGAGTTTACATACTCACTACGGCTGACTTAAAAATTTCCGCGCGAAGAAATCGAATAGACTACTTATATAAATTCTGTCGAAAACATGTGTTGAATCACGTAAATATTATTTAAGCAAGTACCATAAAAATGATATTAAAATCGAATAAATCAGCAAAAAAGCATTAAAAATGACGGAAAAAGTAAAAATTTTGAAACAAAAAAAGTCATATAAAAATGCGTCATTTCCTTTTGCCATAATATAAAATGAATTTCTATACTAAATGGCATTGTTGTAAAGGGAGAAGACAAAAAATGACATTTCATTAAAATCCGCCCCCAACTCATAACATACTCGTCTGATAACGCACAGGAATAGATGTGATCCTTCCACCCCCATTTGCCCCGTGCCCCACTTCCTCTGCGGAGCGGGGAGCATCTCCAGGAGCCGCCTGAAAGGAAGAGCGACGGTGCCCGGCCAGAGGTCACGAGCCGCCTGGCCCTCGGGGGCAAGGGCTTAGGGTTTAGGGCCCTGGCGCATCTGCATACGCAACGCAGACGGATGAGGGTCGCCAAGCGCCCGCCCGCTGCAACCACCCGCTGCCGACGCGGTTGGACGTAGCCATTCCACAAATGGGAATTGCGAATCGCCACACGGAGATGGCATTCATAAAGAGATTTTGTGCAGCGTGAAGCACTTTGGCGCATCCCTCTTTTGAGCCTGTGCGCATCCGCCAACTCAAATTTAAAGAGATAAGTGACCGACTTGCGTGGCTCAGGGCATGAATTAATGTCACTACAGTGCATTGACGGAAGGTTGGGCCCGGGTCATATTCAGCCACTGACTGGAGGAGAATTCTAGCGGCTGGCTGCTCTGATCGGTAGTTATTAGGAATTTTTCCGATCAACTCCAGGCGAATGCTGGAACAATACCCTCACAAGACGGTCAAGGTCGGCGCGCGATTTAGAGCTTGTCCGAGATGGGGCGGTGCCCCGCTGGCGTGAGACACCTTCTTGGGGAAACTGCAAGCCTACAGGTAGATCGGCGCCAGATCTCGCCATCCCGCGAGGGAAGACCACCAGTCCCTCCAACGATAAAAACCTGAACTACACTTTCAGGAATAATGACCTTAGAAGTTGACTGGCTCGGAATCACTAATCAATCAATAATTTATGATAATCTTATATATATATTTCATTTCTACAATTGGGGGACCGAAAAACTGAGAACATTTAGGAATATATTCCTGATTCTTGACAAAAGACAATTGGTTCAATATATTACATGAAAGGAAACAAAACCTTCGTGTTAAATAATACGTACTGAAGAAAGTATTGTAATGATGCAGCTGAAAAAAGGCGATTTCTCGGCAGAACTCGTATTGTGAGGCTCTGATACCGACACTTGATGCTACAGACTGGCACAGACTTTCTTGTACTAGTTAATCCCTTTAGCCTGAGTTAGCTTTTCGATTTTTCCCCACCATCTTTCTCACCATCGGGAAAATGTCATTTCAACATATCTAAAATAGCGCTATTTTCAGCTCATATTCAGATGAAGCTTTATTTTTCCAGATTCTTTTTCTCGAAATCACCTGAATACCTACAATAATGTATAAAAATGTCGGAAATGTAAACATCAACGACGTTAGGGATAATTTTAAAAAAATATTTGTATAATTTTTGAAAAACCAAAAAGGATATCAAATGGGAACTTTTGCCTTTTTATTCCCTTCATTTATCCCCATCTGAACAAAAAGTGAAAAATGTTAAACCCTTTTTCAGAAAATCTAGTATTGTTCTTATTTTACTCACAATTACTCAAAAAATACTTTCAAAAATGTATCTGATTAAAGAACTAATTGTGGGAAACATATTTTATTTCAAGATAAAAATTTATCTTCAAAAATTTAGTTGTAGGAAAAGGTCTAAAAAATTTAAAACTTTTTCAATTTTCGGAAATTAACAGATATCAGATAAAATGAATCAACACCAATTTTATCAGTGTCTTCCACTCTATTATTATCAATAAATTTAAAGAAAGAAGCTTTTTGGAGGAAAGTGTAGACAAGGTGTCAGGAGTTTCATGTGAACTACATCCATTTTTTTTTCAGAGATTTTTCTCCGAGATTTTGTTTTAAAAATCGCAGGACTTCGAGTCGGACAAGATCGACTGGGGAATATTCATATTGGAAAATATCCTAGGAGCTAGTTTTTCGCAGATGGACAAACGGACCAATTGGGCGGACGTTTAAAAAACACATTTTCCACAATAGCTACTCCCAAAATGTGTATTTCCGTTAAAATCTCGAAATCGATTTTCCGAGCATTAAATTAATTGTAATTTCGCCCTAAAATACGTACGTACACAAAAAAGTACAAATTATAATTATTGCTGCTGTATATTGTAAATAACTTTCTTTAATGTGTTTTGTAGTCAGAATCTACGTTTTGTAGGATATTGTTTGCAAAAAAAAAAAAAAATGGTTTACGGCTAAACGTCTTTCCTTCTCTTCAGCCGTCAGGCTGTTCGTCCGACCGTCTGTTTCTCCGGCCCTCTGTCCGTCAGTCTGGTTGTTCGTCTGGACCTCTGTCTGCCGGTCCGCCTGCCCGTTCGTCCGTCAGACCGTCGCAGTCACGTCGGGAAGCACGGCAGCGGCATCATTGAGCAACCTAAGCCGGTAAGAATATCAAAGAATGAAACATCGCAATAACAACACTGGCGATACTATGTACTTAACTAGTAAAGTATTTTGAAGCTGCCGTAATTTTTCGATAGTAAAACTTGTATTATGAGGTCCTAGAAAACAAGAAGAAGAAGAAGACGAAATCTTATACATATAGTAAATTACATTCCCTCACACGTTGATACTGATAACAATTTGACCGATCTCGTAAGTCCTGAGAGTTTGAAACAGACATTTTGATTTTCGAGAATACTTCATAAGAAGCATCAAATTTCCCAAATTGTCTAAAAAAATCCAAATTTATTGATTAAACTCTTCCATCGGATAGAACAAAGAACGCTTTAAAAAAGGCCAAGATATAGTTTTCGTTGAACTCTGAACTTCTAATAATTGCAAATATTCAAGTTTTTTGGCATTTTCCTACAACTACAATGTTAAAGATAGATTTTTTTCCTTAATCTGATTTTCAAAGAACGATCTTTAAACAAGGTAATGTTCTTTATTTAGAAAATTTGTAAACAATTGTTATATTAAAAACAGCTTCCATTTTTTAATTTTTTTCTCCGATTTAGCAAAGGACGCTAAAAAATTGCTCTGGTCCCATTTTTGAGAACTCTCTGAAAATTTTTTACAGTAAGATTTTTACGTAATTTTGCTCGAAGCAAAGAGAATTGATTAAAAATTCTCCAAATGGTTTCAATTTTCAAAAAATTGCCTCTCATAAAAAAGAACTCTTAAAATGGCGCAAATATCATTTTCTTAGAATTGATTTTCGTTTCTTTGCATTTTCGAAAATGGCTTGTTAGAAATAATACGAGAAAGCATGTGATATTAAAGCAAAACTATTTTCAATTTCAGGAAGCCATAATAAGAGTTTTGTGACCAAAAATCGCAACTTTCTGCTACATCATTACAACCAGTAACAACCAAGAAAGTTGTTTGTTGTAGGAAGAATGAATGTAGGAAAGCTGAAATACGAAGAATTTAAAATGAAATCGGAAGGGAAAAGAAGCATCAAATGACTCTCAGAATATATTGTAGTAAGTTGCTTTGCCATGAAAATGAACACATTGGCTGACATAGTAGTTATAAAATAGGGAAGAAGATAATATAATTCATGCAAAAAGGTTGGAACTATTGTAGGGGAGGGAGCAAAAAATAGAAAAGCAGGATAAAAGACGGAAAGCGTGCCGAGACACGCCGTATGGTTCCCACCTTCCACGTGACCCGAGCACGAATTCAAGCAGGCAGTGAACCCCTCCTCGCAACGAGGCAAGTGTGGTTTTCGAGTGACGCGTCTCAAAGGCCCCTCGTTGGCGACCCGAATGCGGCCGCTCGCGGCGCAGCGCGCATGCGCAGCGGGGATTCACTCTCACCCACCTCTCCCCTCCTCCAAAGACTCTTCGCGGTTGACGCGAACCGCTTGCAGCCTGCCACACCTCTTCACACGCAGTCGCCTCACCACAGAGAGGATCATGCTCCACGGCAGGTGAAGACTGCTGTAGGATTTCAACTTTTGACCCCTACCACAAACGTATTATAACTATGTATTCAGAAATAGGTTTATGAAGAAAGAGTTATTTCCAGTCGGTTTTCAAATAATTCTAAACTCAGAGTAAAGGTGTTTAAAAGAAAAAAATAAGTTCAATCTCAAAAGAAAATTTTGCTTTTCTTCTCTTTTGAGAATTTCCATGCTGTTTATGTTCCGATCGTTCAGTGAATCATTATTCAGCTTATCTTCAAGTTCACTCATTCACTGAAATGAATGCAATCCAATAATTTTTTGAAAAGTAACTCTCAAAACGAATGCCAAATGTTTAAAAAAGTAATATTTTCAACTTTCAAAAAATTACAATTGTTTATCGTACAGTCAAGATCCAAGTAGTCTGATACAAATAACGACCTTTGTATAAATGTTCTAAAACATATTGCTCTAAAACATAATTTTTGGTTATTAACAAATTGTGTGAATTTGAGAATAATACGCAAATGAGTTCAATGAAGTGCATGTGTTCCGCCCCTTCAGAATTTAACTTGCAAATGCGATCTTAGGAGTCGGCTTTGAGGTGCAAATTACCTCGCAGAGGGGACTTAGTGTGATGCAAGCCACTTGGCCGTCGGCGGGTCCCCTCCGGAAGGTCCTTTTCATTCAACGACGCAGCGCTCAGGATTTACTTCTGTAGGAGGGCGACCGCCAAGCAGCGATGAAGTCATTTAAATGTTACCATGCAAATCTGTCTCCAATAAAAAGAATACTATTTACCCTCAAATTATTTTTTTAAAAATTCATTGCTGTTATGCTCCTCACGAGAAGGAAATCAGCTTGAAAAAAAGATTACATTATTTTCTTTAAAAATTCAGAACAATTCTTCAGTTTGGTCTGAAACTTCGAATGCTTCCCATACTCGTTTGGATAAGAATATCGAATTAATCAGGATCATCACCGCAAATTCCGAGTGCATGTGTTTCTACCACGTAAAGATTTCTACCGCCCGCACCGCGAGGTCGGGCTGCGCTATGATCACTGTCCAGAAGCAACAAGGATCATCACAGATTCACCGAGATGAAACGAGAAAATCCACAATCAGGATGCAAGTCCTGCTCCCAGAAGCAGTAACGTGAAGTCAGTTAGATTATTGGTGCGTTCAAATAACTTTAAAAACTTTTGTGAAAACAAATATTTCAATATTAATATGTTGAATTGCATTGAAGGACTGCACACCCGTTTAATAAATAACTTGAAAAAATTAAAATTTATGATTGTTATAAAAAACAATTTGCATTAATTTTGTGTAAAAAATATAAATGAACTAGCGGAACCTGTCAGATGTTGCTCTGCCCTTCATCTTCCTCTTTCTCCTTCCCTCTCCCTTTCTCTCTCCGTCTCGCCCTCTCTCTCCGTCTTTCACTCTCTCTCCGTCTTTCCCTCTCTCTCTTCCTCTCTCTCCTCTCTCTTTCTCTCCCTCTCTCTTTCCCTCTATCTCTCCCTCTCTCTCTCCCCTCTCTCTCCCTCACTCTCTCTTCGACAAGATGCCATCGCATCTTGAGCATATTCCTGCATGTGAAGGAGACTGTCTATGTATGGAGATGGCAAAATAGTTAGCTTTCCAACGTTGATTGAATTTGATGTATTGACGTTTTTTAGTTGATAAACATGTAAATGAGAACAGGTAATGTTTCACATGTGATTGCGGTTGTCGTTAGCTAGAATGCCGAGTATTCCCCTAGCTTCCGGCAGAAGGCACGTTGCTGAAACTCAGGTGACCAATAAAATGTTGCGGGTATGTTAATGGTTGTGTTAATTAATGTCAGGGTTCTCTACATGAAGCCTCAAACACGTTTTCAATTTTTTCTCAAAAAGGCAGTAAAATATTTGATGGAACGTTGTCTTCAGATAGCGTAAAAAACGCTTAAGAGAATGATGGTAGTTTCATGTTCCTTGAAATCTCAATTTTTTTGGAAATAGAAGCGAAATTTTTTTGCGTCTTCCTACAACTATAATATTGAAGACAGACATATTTTTCTTAATAAAATCTGTTCCATAGAGACGGATTTTTGAATAATCTCAAGTAGAATTTTTGACAACATTTTTGTAGTTTCCATGTAATTTTGAGCGAAATATAGGCAAGTTTTTCTTTAAATTTACTCCGCATATGTAATAAGGGACGGTAAAAAATATCGTGATAGTTCCATTTTCGGCTATCACTCCGTTTTTCGAAATTGCTGAAACTGAACATTTTAAAACTACAAAATTGGAGAACTACAAAGTCGGTTGTAAAAAATCAACCCTTTAAAAATGTCATGTACATTTTTTTGGAAATGGAACTGATTTCGCTTTATATATATATATATATATATATATATATATATATATATATATTATATATATATATATACACACACACTCTTTTTTTTAAAAAATCCTCACAAAACGCTCCAAATTTTTTTTCACGTTTTCTTGAGGCCGAGGCTATCCAGGCGGTCGTCGCCGCGACCCTCGGCTCCGCGGGGAGGCGCCGCGCCGCGCCGCGCCATGCCGGGGGCGGCTGCAGGGCAGGAGGCCCGCGAGGGGCGGAGACCCCCGCGAGCGCGGATCAAAGGGGTGAAGTTTAGAGCGTCCACCGCTCAGCAGCCGCCCCTCGCCGACAAGTCGCCCCCCCCCCCACTCCCTCTTCGGGTGCCCTCCAGACGACACGCTGCACCCTCCACTACACATCTACCAGTGACATCCCAGCGCTTCTTAAACCCACCCGAGTGCGTCTGACCGGGAGGTCCTAGGTTCGAGTCCCGACGGTGGCAGGATTTTCGACAATAGCTTTTCAGCTAGGTCAAATTCAGTCGCTGTCTGGAGGAGAATTCTAGCGGCCGGCTGCTCTAATCGGTAGTTTTCCGTGGTTTCTCCCATCAACATCAGACGAATGTCGGAACAGTACCCTAACAAACGGGCCACGGACCGCGCGCAATCTTTCCTTGTCATATCCTCTCCCCTTACACACACACACACATTTACACTAACATGCATTACACTACTACACAAGTCGGGAGACCGGTCGGGGACTTAGAACGTGTCCCAGCTGGGGCGGTGCCCCGCTGGTGGGAGATAGCTGGTTGGGGAAAATCCCACTAGTCGACGGTAGGTCGGCGCCGGATCTCGCCATCCAGTGGGGGAAGATCACCGATACCTCCCGATGAAAAACATTCACTACGCTTATTTGAATAATGACCTGAGTATTTGACGCGCCCGGAATCAGTAATCGATAAATTAAACCGACCCAATTCCTTACGACACTGTCTTATGGACAGTCACTTCACAGTGGATTCGGCAATATCTACGCACAAGTGGTATTCGACGCATGTTCCAGCCAGTGTTACTACCTTTCTCCACCCTTCTTTCTGCACCGCCGACTCCTCTATCAAAGTTCAGAAATATTGTTAGTGATCATCAATTTTATGGCAGCAAGTTAAATAACGATTTTCAGCCTACCTCGCGAAACTATTTAATCTTGTCGTCATTGCCATTTTCTCCTGAAAGCACCTCGCTGAGTGTAAGTTCCGATTTTCCTTAAAACGTGCAAAAGTTCAACATTTTTTTATGCGTAAGCACGGTCACAATATTTCACCAACGTGACAATATACTGAATAAGAATGTTAACTGCAGAAGCTAGGGCTGAAGTGTAAATCCTAGCTCATGCAAATATTTTTGTGGGTTAAAAATTCTAAGGGGCTTGAATCGAAGAGTAAAATAAGCCTTCCCTGACCTTGTGATATCATATACAATCGAGATGAAATATGCGAAACTTTCGCACATGTTCGACTAATATTATAATATTTTGCAACTGTTACTATCGTTTCAATTGATTGATTGTTAGCGATTCTGGGCGCGACAACTACTGAGGTCAGTCCCGTAAGCATGTTTTTCTATCCGGAGGTGGCGGTGATCTTCCCCAACTGCTTGGCGAGATCCGGCACCGACATACCATCGAGTAGAGGGATTTTCCCAACCAGGTATCTTCCACCAGCAGGGCCACCGACCCAGCCGGGACAAGTTCTAAGTTCCCGACAGGTCTCCCGGCACGTGTGATAGTGTAGTGCATGTCAGAGTAAGGTGTAAGGGGTGAGAATAGGACAAGGACGTGGAAGGAAAGATCGCGCGCGGTCCATGGACCGTTTGTTAAGGTACTTCTCCGGCATTCACCTGGTGTTGATCAGAGAAACCATGGAAAACTACCGATCAGAGCAGCCGGCCGCAAGAATTCTCCTCCATACAGCGCCTGAATTCGACCAAACTAGTGTCGAAAATCTTGCCACCGTCGGGACTCGAACCTAGGACCTACCGGTACTATCGTTTCGAGAACGTATGTGCTATTGTAGTCGCACAAACTTTAAAAATGTAAAAGCTTAAGAAAATACTTGTATACTTTCGGTTTAAATGCACTGATTTGAAACAAGAAAAACGTGGGTTATTGAAATACACGATGACCACTGCCCTTCGTAGCCCCGTCGCCCACCCGCCGCCGCGCGCTCGCTGCGCCCGCCCACCGTCCAGCGCCCCGATGCTGCAGGGCGGGCGGGCGGGCGCGGTTAAACATCGTTAATTCGTACGCGTCCATTAGTGCGGGTCCGGTGCGCGCATTGTGGGCGGCGCGGCGCGCAGTGCAGCGGGGCGCGTGCGGGCGGCCCCGCCCCCGTCGCCCCCGCCCGCACACACACGCGCGCCAGCGACAACTGCATTCCTGCTTCATGGGACGAGTGACCCGCAGTTGGGGAACATTCATCCCTGCCCTTGTTGGTTCTCCGTTTCGGCGATTGAGTCACTCACTCGGGCATGTAGTTTATGTTCTGAGTCCAATTGAGAGGTGTGTGTCATCTCAAAGTTTCCTTCGATTGCGGGCGGTCTTCACATGTTCAATTTCCATATTTCGTCTAATAATAAACTATTTGAAGCACATATCGCATATTAATCAAATAATATATGATGTTTCCGAGATCAATGATGAGAGGAACCAAATTCATTTGTTAAAAAAAAAACAAAGTTTGTGAATTTTACTAAAATGGAATAATATATTAATTATAATAAGAATAAAATAAATTGAATGGTTAATGTAATTTTGTAGCGGTATCAACGTATTATTGCAATCAATACACTGAAAAAAAGAGATCCTAAAACAAATTTCGTCATCATTTTTAACACAAATAAATGTTTAACCATAGTTATATGTAAAAATGTTTCAATGTTTTAGAATTTTAATATCATTGAACAGAAATGTATATAATTTCCCCATACACTTCCTTTAAATTTGTCACAATTATAAAATGTACCTCCATTTCAACAAAATGTTATAATGAACATATGCTGTTTTATTAATTCGTTGGGGAATTTTAAATACGTTTGAATATGGGTTCCTTATATCATTAATTTCAGACAGAGAGCAAAAGGAAAGACAGTTCATTGTTATTAAAATCTAATATTTTGATGTAATTGTATAAATATATTTTACAACACTTTTGTCTCAATAAACCCTCTGGAGAAAAGAAAAACAGTAACCTGTCCAAGATTTCAAAAAAATCACTACTCTTACACGATTCAAATACAGTTTCTTACATAACATTTATTTGCTGTTTTTTATTTTCACTTGAATCAACGGATCACCAAAATGTCTAATAAAACAAGGTCATCCAAATTTAAAATAGCATAAACGCAAATAAAGAATATTCAAACTCCGCAAGATCTGCAAATTTCCCCGGCTCAACCGTAGAACCGTTTACCGCCCACCAGTGAGAGCGTTGGCGCGCCTAACCATTCACCCGCCCATCGCTTGCCGAATCGCCCGCGCTGCGCCGCGCCGCGCCGTTCGCCCGCGACCGCAGCGCTGCTAAACAATCAAGCGGCCATTGTCTGCGTGAATCGTTCCCATTAGGAGGGCAGCGCAACACAAAACGACAGCGTACGGTCGGCCCGCGCTTAACTAGCGCTTTGTTCTAACGCGCGCGCCATGGGCCGGCGGCGGCGGGGGCGGCGGCGGGCCGCCTCCGCGCGCATGCGCATTGTGCCGGCGGAAGTCGCCGCCCGCCCTGGCCCTGCCCCGTAATCGCTCCCTCCCGCCGCCCCCAGCCTGGCGTTTATCCGAATGCATATACTGCATGTGTGCGCAGCGGATCGTTACGGTGACCCGCGCCTCCCCCGAGGCCGCTCCCGGCCCTCGTGTCATCAAATGGATCGCGTTATAATGGCAAGATCATTACCGCTTGCTGCGACGCGGGAGGGCGGCTCCAGAGGAGGGGTAATTTAATAAGGAAGGTGCTGTTAACTGATTCAGCACATTCTCATGGTCTCTCTCGCGTTAACCCTTCTTCGGAAGGGGTGGCCGCGTGTGTGAAAGGCGCCGAGTGAATTGGGGGCGGACACATTTGTGGAGACAGGCTAGGCGGGGTAGCTTCGTAAAACGAAGAGATTTTCAGATTATTTGATCTGAGTCATTTGGCTGTGACATTGCTCTGCGAGAAAGGAAGGTAAATAATATTAAAGAGACTATTATTTAAAATAGGACACAGACAATTTTTAATTAAAATACTCGTATAATATAGCATTAATGTCTTCAATCTTGATTATTAACGCACATTATTAAAAGAAAAATGTGCAGGAATTATAGAAGCCTCAGAAACTTTTAACACAAAGTTCTCCAACAAGTGACATGAATTTTTTTAATTAACCGTATTCCTACCAAAAATATGTATCTTTATTTAAATTTTAAATGCAAATAAACTATATAATTACGAACTTGATTGAAATGTGATTCACTTCTTTGTTATTGAAAGTAATAATACTATCCAATCATAGACTCATCCATTTTTTAAAGAACTCTTAATTTTACCCAACTAATTTTAAATGGCGTAGTGGAAAACAGAATATTTATTTCTTACTGTACAAGTTCTAGACATTATTCTCTGGCTTGCGGATACAAGGAATCTTTTTGAATACGAAAATTGTAACAGGTCAATTCATTTCTATTATTCCAATTTTTAAACTCTGCACAAAATATAATTCAGTTATGGAAAATACGAGTACAAGATGCGAGTAATTTAGATAGAATTGTTACTTTTCAAAATAGAAAATACTAGCAGAGATAAGTGAGAAAACTCTTACTCTGAATTTGTCCATGTATACCAATAGAATAGAATATTTGCTCAAATGTGGCAACAGTTACCCTTTATAATCGAATAAACAGTTCGCAACTTTTGAAAATAGACGGTTAAATTGAAAGGTCTATGTGTTTCAAAACTCTGCTGACGAATTTGAATCGAGTCGGAAGTAAACACAGACACGAGGCATTATTCGTACCAATCATCACACTCTCAACTGTTTATTGATAAAATGTAACAGCAGTCGCTGTTTGCCATTTTGATGCCGATTTTGGCCGGAATAATTGCGAGCAATTGCAGTCAGGCGAGCTTCTGTGCGACGGGTAGTCAAACACAGTGTTTTCGCTGCAACCTCCAAATTCATGAGCCTTCACTTTTGGCAACAAACATGCACCCATTTATTCCTTTTCTTCATTCCCTCATTTAGTCTTACAATAAACGTCAGCAAAGTATTTATTTTTACAATATTTTTTTCTAATTTATTTGATCTAATATTTGATCTTTCTTATTATATGAATCATACGTTCGGTAGCACATGTAGATTTTACATTTGTTTAGTCCTTATGGAATGTCCGCATTATCAGGAAGAAGCATTTGTGCCCATTACAAGATTCTAGCATTCACTCATTTCGCCCTTTATTTGTTTCTTTTCACAGTTTTGTTAAAAACTGTCCAAAATTATCTGAATTTCTCTAGGCATAGTTTTCAAATGCCCCTGTTATCAAGCGCTTTCGTATTAAATAATTGTAAGTTTTACATAAGTTTCAGTTTTAGTAGACAGGCCGGAGTCTCTTCAAAGTCAAAAATTACAACGAACCATTCTTTCATTTTCTAACAATGACATGTACATGTTTAAAATTCCTATTTTTGATTTCAAGAATTTATTCTCGACTACAATCCTCTGTATTAAAAAAAAATTAACTCCTTAATATTTTTGCTAGTCGAACTTTTTACTGACCCTGGTTTTTTGGTGGTAAAAGTATAAAACATTTATCTTTCTATGATGTAATTGTGATGTTTAATGGTCAATATTACGTACGGTAATTGTCGATTAAGAAGTAACCCTGTTTCACAAGGTACAAAATTATTGTAATTAATTTGTATGCACCTTCGTACTTCATGAAATATATTAATGAGGATACCTCCCATCAGCAAAGTAGAAAGTGTAACATTATTATAAGTACCCACGAATAATTCTTATTTTATATTGATTCCGAAAGTTATTAATTTTTAGAAATCAGAGAAAGAGGCATGTTTGAATTACTTTTGTCCTACATCAAGTTATTAATATTAATTGATTTTAGAACACATATGGAACAAAATAACTTCAGTTCAGTACCTACTGAGTCAATGACATTTGTGAAGTAACTTTTCGGTGAATTATTTTTGGTATTCAAAATCATTTTTCATGGCATATTACCCACAATTTTTGTTCTTTCCATTGCCTATTTTATACTTTCCTTATGTAAAAGTGCCCTAAACCTCCCAAATTCCCTGGCGTGTCCTCGTGAGACGGGGCGCGCTGTGGACCACCGCGAACAGCGACCTCGTGACCCGTGCATAACTCCTCCCCTCCCCTCCCTTGCCCCAACCCCCGCTCCGTTCGCCCGCGAGTGAACCATCAAGCTCTGCCTCTGCGCGGCGCGGCGCGGGCGGGCGGGCGGGCGGCAGGCAGCCTGCCAACAAACCAACAAAGTGAACTCAAATATTTACCTGGCTTCTGTACAACGCCCGGCCGCGTCGGGCCGACCAGCGCACCAGCCAACCAACCACCCAGCCCGCAAACAAATTAAAATACACACGGCCTAGGCTAATATGTTAATTAGTAATTAACCGACGCCACAATTAATATACACGCTCAGTGGGCACGAGGCGGCGCGGCGCGGCGCGGGTGGTAGGAGCGCTCCGCCGGGCGCGGGATCCGCTGTGTTTATTCGCAATTAAAAGTAGTTCCGATGCGCGGGGCATGTTTGCGTGGACGATTCGTTTCCATCCCGGGGGCAAACACAACCCTTCCAGCCCCGGCCTCCCTCGCCGCTGCGCGATGAGCCCCCGCCGACAGATAGCGCGGGCGGCGGGGCGAGGGGGAGGGGGCGTTGGCGAAGTTGGAGCGCCGGCCGGCGGGGGCGGAGCGAGTGGAGGGGGAGGTAACACTACGCGGGTTCGCCAAGGCGAGCCTCGCGCGGATTACGAAAAAGTACAAAGATTAAGGAATGAAATAGGAATGTCGATTGCCCAAGAAACCAATTGAAGTAATAGATTGTTTCAATAGTAATCTACATACTTAAACACTCAGTTTTTTTCGTTTAGAAAGAAATTTGAACTTTCTACTTTACCAAATTTCATACTTTTTTGCTTTAAATGAAAGGTAGTGAGCCCTAGATGTGTCATCACTTGCTCAAACTCACAGGTTTTATAGTATAAAAACTAAATTTTAATAAATGTTTAAATTAATAGAATGAACTGTAATCTGTCGCGAAATATAAAATATTTCAATTGCATTTTAAAATAAATAATCATGTCTGTGTTACAGTGAATATAAAGACTATTATGGCAGAATTTGTAAATTTATCTCACTTCAATAGTCTTCGAGAATAAGTACTGAATAATATGAACAGTATTTTGCGATTTTTGATTTTCCTTTTACTGCACGTATTGTAATCTCAGGGATTCCGCTAGTATGCGTGATAAATATTGAAACCTTCTGGTCTCATTAAAGAACAACACGTTATTTGTTATAATGAATTAGTTTGTTTTTCATGCAGTTGAAAAGAATAACCCCCTAACCTTATACAACTTTTTATTCAAAATGTAAGAATACTAGCATTCGTAACTCTCCTCTTGCATTCATCACTCATTATTTCGTGTTTCCCGGCGCGTTAACTGCTATGGGCATCATTCCCTTAGTGTTGTGCATGTTTTATCATGGGAGGTTGCGATGATCTCTCGCTGGATGGCGAGATCCGGCGACGTAGTTTTCCTTATCCAAGTATCTCCCACCATCGGGCCACTGCCTCTGCCGGGAGTAGCTCTGACCTCCACACTTATTTCCCGTAATGTGTACTAGTGTAGTGTGTGTAAGATAGGACAAGGAAGAGCTCGCGCGGTCTGTGGCCTGTTTGTTAGGGTAGTGCTCCGGCATTCACCCCTCGGTGACCGGAGAAACCACGGAAAATTACCGATCAGAACAGCCAGGTGCCAGAATTATTTTCCAGACAGCAGCTGAATTTGACTTAGCCATCTACTTAGTGTCGAAAATCTGGCCACCGGCGGGATTCGAACCCTAGGACTTCCCGGTCAGAGGATATGCAGCGATATCAGTTGACGCCCAGAGCCACCTCAGTCGGTGGTTATAATTAATTGTGCAGGGTAGTTTACAATAAATGTTACGAATGTTTAGGGTCTGAGCCGACCACTCTCAGCCGGTACACACGTGAAGGGGTATTTCATATAACAAAGTTAGGCACGTAACTTTTCGGACCTCGCGCTCATTGGTAGATCCTGTAACGGCGTTCGTGGGAACAACCTCCTTCCAGCAACGGCAATATCGAGAGTTTTATCTTTATTGGTCAGCTTATATTGCGCAGAAGGTGCAGCGGAGACACTTTCAGTGGTAGTTTGTGTAATCAAACAAATTCCTTCAGGATGATGAATTCACTGCAATTTGTACAATCCATAAAGCTGACGATGGCATCCGGAAAATTGATCTCTAGAAAGTTCTGCAAAAGACATCTACTGACTCATTCGACTTAATTGACAATGGAATTTCCAGGAAAGGCACTAATACACAGGAAACCGTGACGATGACAATCAATTTCTTTATTCAAGCCACTAATTATTCCATCTTTTCATGAAGAACCTTCTGAGATGACATAATAAGTACAAGCATTTTGCAACAACCATAATCACTTGGTTGCTACTTCCTGTGTAACACATTGCCGTTGTTCTGACTGTCATGATGCTGATCTGACTGTCTGTCATGATCATGTTCTGACTGTCATGCCGTTGTTCTGATGTCATTAAAATGAATCCTCGTTTTTGACAGTGTTTGTAAAATGTTTGGTTAGGAATAAATGATGTAATAATTGATAGTAGTTGACTTTTTAATAGCACATTTTCACATATACACTATTCATTGCGATAAATGCAGTGACCATTTCAGACTTTTTAACTGCAGGCAAATAATAGAAACTATCTCACCCTCCTTTCCTCATCTCTAGAGATTATCTTCCATTTGTATTCGCATTCTGCGAGACCGCAGAGGTATGCAACTCCCTAGTAGAAGGTACTAAAAGAAAAGACTTCAGGAGATGATTTCAAGAAGAAAATGACCACTTAAAGGAAAAAAATAAAATGTATAGGGATCACGTAGAAGAGCCATGCCAAAAAACAACACAAGATCAGTGGAGTCGTAGGATGTTTTTGAAAATAATTAGTTACATTGCCTCATTTTGTCGCTTTCTGACGAAACATGAATATTCCAAGAGATACTATAATTTGGCATCTCTGAATTTACCAGATACAAGGAGGCAGTTGAACAAGCAAGAATTTAAACCAATTACTATAAGCTGGATATCCTCAAGGTATCAAGAATAAGAGCTATAATTTTGTTCTTCCAGATCAGGCACACGAATTTATTAATGAATTTCTTTCTCAGTCAATAATGCTTTATTGTGTGGCGATATAGGGGAATAACTTACCATATAATTTACGAAACGTAACGATGTATGATGCGACTGTGTTGGAACAATTCTCAAGAAGTTCTTCGAAACGTGTGAGGTTCGATTACGTAGTTACTTAGGTCAACTGTGCAGTCTTGTGTTTGCATTATGAAGTAATGAATGAAAAGTAATATCATATTGTCCTTTGGCACCAAAATCAATAAACAGGAAGAATGTGGTACTAATCAATTCCCAGAATATCTCAAAGAAAAATATGAAACATACTACACGTGGCGACGAAATTCTATTTTGTTCTTTCTTTGGGACTTAACCGGTATTTGTTGTGTAGTATAAAATAAAAAATATCAATTAACTGGTATTGAACCCCCAAATACTTACCCTTGTTATTGTTTACTATTTTGAATTTTCAGTAATTAAACAAAGCATTTCCACACTGAAAACAGCGTCAGGATCATCCGTAATCAAAAATCGATTGATTGGTGCAAACGTTATGAGGGTGGGAACTTTATTCGGAAAAACATAACGGTGCCTTCCTTGTGCAATAGGGTGTCAAAGGATACGAATGAGAAACTTGGGATTGGAAATAAATAAATAATTTAAAAAATAAATAAAATAGAAAGAAAGAGAAGGCAGGAAAACAAAGAAACGAAAGGAGTAAAAAGTATGTTCATGAAATCTTTAGCAATCTTCAACCAATAAAGATGAAGAAAAATAGGATTATTAATCCACAATTGTTTCTCTTACAGCATAGTTACACACTTGTGCATGTGAATGTGAACACAAAGTAATTTACATAAATTATATTTATTTACGAAACAAGAGAAAAACTAATATACACAACATTATTGATACTTGGCGTGCCCTCTTTCGACATTGATTAATAACTCAAACCTATGAGGCTTTGATTCAATCAACATGTTACAAATATTTTTATAAAATCGTTATTGGACCAAATAGAAGTTGTTCTTTCCTTGTTATATTAATACTCACGAGGGTGTTCTAGGTAAATCAATCATTTTTTCACGAATCAAATCAAGATATTCTAAAGACCTACTACATCCTCCTTAATTAGCTATAAAACAGGTTCAAACATCCCTAAATTCAAAATGTATTTTGTACTCCAACAATGATGAGTATTTTTTTCTGAAGGATCCTTCTTGGGTATCCTTAGTAGCTAGTTTCGTTAGTATATTATTCTTTTCAAACATTGTATTACATGTACGATTAAACGCTATTTATGAATAACGTTCAAACGCTATTTATGAATATTATGTAATCTACAAACTCTTGAAAGACTTAATATTGTCAAACAAGGATAATAAAAACGATTAAAAAAGCAAACGAGAGTGTGTAAAGAAAGGGAAAAGGAAGAGAAGGCGCGGCGGGGCGGGGCGAGGCGAGGGGCGGCGCCGCCACACGCGCCGCGGAAGCGCCTCGTGGCAGCCCTGACCCGCGCGCCCCGCGCCTCCGCTGTTCCCCTCATTAGGCGGAGGCAGCGCCGGGATTATCGGCGCGCGCCTTTTTACGCAGATACCGCTTTATTAACCCGGGAAGCGCACGCGCGCCTCGTTACGACTCAGAACATTGTAGCGGATTGCGCTCGCCCGCGTCACCACTCAATGAGTTATTACAACTGCTTTCATGAACCGAGCTGCTCAGTGCATCACATGTCATTGCAGTGCCTCTCACCGGGAGGCCCTGTGGTTTGGGTCGCGACGATGGAGAGATTTTTGTACTGTCAGGTTAGAATGGAAAATGCTGTCTGGAGGAGAATTTTAGCGGCCGGCTGCTCTGATCGGTGATTCTCAGTGGTTTCTCCGATCAACACCAGGTAAATGCCGGAGCAGTTCCGTAACAATCGGGCCACGGACCACGCACGATCTTTCCTTACTCTTCCTTATCCTGTCATCTCTTGCACTCTTACAAGCATTGCACTGCCATACATGCCAGGAGTTAGTTGGGAGCTTCGAGCTTGTCCTGGCTAAGACGGTACCCACTAGTGATTGGGGAAAACCCCCGCAGGCTGACGGTTAGGAAGGCGCCGGATCTCGTCATTCAGTAGGGGAAGATCTCAGCTCCCTCCGTGATAAAAACATGCACTTTTACTTACGGGACTTAATAAGCAATTGACGCGCCCGGGAACACCAGTCAATCAACAATCATGTATTCAGCACGATTTGGCGCACTGGTTGTTGTTTGCGGGGACCTCAGCTGCTACGGCCGTTAGTCCTGTTGGCGTTGATAACTTTTATCCCTGGAGGTACCTATTCCGGGAGACCGGTCGGGAGCTTAGAGTTTGTCCCGGCTGGGGCAGTGGCCCGCTGGTGAGAGAGTCCTGGTTAGGTGGAAACCCCACTAGCCGACGGTAGGTCGGCGCCGGATCTCGCCATCCAGCGGGGGAAGATCACCGCCAACTTCCGAGAAAAATATGCACTACACTAACGGGACTAATGATCAAAGCAGTTGACGCGCCCGGAAACACAAAAAAAAACAATCAATCAAAAAACCTTGGAGGTACCCTGGTTCCTTCCCAGTTGGAGGGGGAGATCCATCACCGACCTAAACATCGGTCTGCGGGGATTTACAGTCGCCAGTTATCTCCTCCAGCGGGGCACCACTCTAGCCGGTAGGAGTCTAAAATTCAGCCTCTCCCGACACCAGGAGCAGTGTAGAGCATGTAAGTGAGTAAGGGAAGAGGTTAGGACAAGGATGAAGAAGGACAGATCGCGCGCGATCCGTGATCCATTTATGAATACCACTTCGACATTTGCCTGGGGTTAATCGAAAAAATCACGGCTATCTAGTGTAACGTATTGTACGCTCCACTCAAAATGGCGACGCCAAAGGGATTAGACGCAAGGGCCAGGCCGGATGTAAGAAAATGCGTTATTTGGAGAATTCCGAGAGCTAGGGAAAGGGATGCCCAAAATACGGGACAGCGCATTTTTGCCGCGTGCCGCGTGCAAAATTCTTAGAATCCAGGGAAAGGGATGCCCAAAATGCCTGGCAACGCGACTAGCGCGGGCCGTGTGAAAAACCCAGTGACGTTTCAGGTCACGTGGGTGGGAGCTATATAACAGCGAACGCAGAGCGCGGGGGTGGGGTTTGTCGAGCTGAGTGGAACCCTCGTGCGAACGCACAAAACTTGCGCCCAGGGCGGCGCGGAGCCGAGCGAGGCTCGTACGGCAACCCATGTGTTGGGACGCCGGGGTGGAGATTTTCCACGAGTGACCTACGTCACGGGAGCCACGTGCTGTGTGCATAAGGTTCGCTGAAGAGTGGCGCGGGCCACGAGTCAGATTACATTTTTAAGGATCGCTCCTGCGATCAGGGGAGTAAACGTTTTCCAAGAGCTAAAAGTAACTTAAATATTTATTGTACATATTGTGAATAAACCTGTACATATTTATCATTGAAGCTCGTGTCTGTGTTATTGTGTATTCCCACGACGTCACACTAGTGTCGAAAATCCGCCCCCGCCGGGACTCGAACCCTAGGACGTCCCGGTGAGAGTTGCTCAGAGACAGTGATAGTGCGCGGATGGTTCTAAGCTAATTATGACGGTAGTATGATTTGGCACTGTTGGTAAATTTCCTTTGTTTTGTACATTCACCTGGAAGACAAAAAAACGGAGAGAGGGAACCTTCAGAATGTATAGCTTTCTTTGAGAAGAGAAAGGCGTGTAAACTCAAAGAGATTGTCTTCGAAAAAGGTGGTTAGCTGTCGCAGGGATTTCCTTCTCCAGGTGTGCACAACGAGCTGGATTCACGGGATCGTGTTGCGAAAGATGTCCGGGCACTTCCTGCCTCCCCATCTTACACTTCCCCAAACACGGGCGACCCTCCGCACACCCCTCTACGAACGTATGCTTCCCAGAACTGAGCTTCATGTGCTGCGAGTGGCCTTAGTAGCAACCCGAGTTTGCGGCTGCCCCGTGCCATTGTTTTGAGCAGGACTGTACATTCTAATAACAACTATTCTTTTACGCACTAACGAGCCGTTACGCCGACAAGAGGTTTTGTGATTGTTATTGAGTTATTAAAACTCCTACGGACCCCCGGTTGAGTGAGCTTCCTTCGGGGGTAAGAGGCGATGTGTGGTGCTCAGGGGATGAAGAGAGCCAGACATTAGAAGAAAGGCGCCAAGAAACACCAGCCGCAGAGGAATCAGGTGCCCTCCTCCTTCACGCGGTCTAGGGTACACAACGGTTCGTTAGTCCTGACGAAACTAAATCTATCGACGAATCTAAACGACATCTAAAATTAAAATGAAAATAGATTTTATTATGAAAATAGATTTTATTACATGGGAGTTTTTTTGTTTTTTTTTTCTCCCTTTCAAAATTCAAAATTTTATTGCTTATTTATCCTTGAAAATAGATTTTATTACATGGGAGTTTTTTGTCTTTTTCTCCCTTTCAAAATTCAAAATTTAAGTAGTATATGACTTAGTGTAGGAAAATGTGCACACAATTCACTTTTCCCCATAGCACGTCATACGCAGTTTTTAACTGTTTTTTGACGTAAAATAAATAAAAATAAATAAATAAATAAACGCCTGAGAGGGGTATTTGGGACGAAGAAACAAGAGGAAGAGAAGTTCTGTTGTTCGAAGAGGGCCCGCAAAAGTGTGACAAGATTCTTTTTTGTTGTCAAAATGTGCAACGAAATTGCTTGTTGCTGAAAAAGATTCAATAGTGAAAAAATTAAGAGATTGAAAAGATTATTAATTAAAGCTATACAACTGAAATAACCTGGCCGTTTAGAAGTTATGAGGGGGGCCTGTACATGGTAGGACATATGTGAAAGCTCCACTTCACTCTTTTCTAATAAAAATGAAAAATATTGCACAAATTTTATACTTTTCAACACTGTCTTTAACTCAAAGAATAGAGTACTACTTAATATATTGTGAGACATCTCACGTTTTCTTTCGAAATAGTACTATAGGTACAAACAACAGAAGTCTTCACTTTTTGCCAAATAGACATGTCAACTTTTGAATGTTTGCTCCTCAAATAGTCTCATATTAAGTAAAGACGCTATTTTTCTCCCATAAAGTTTGGGTTTAGATCCAGACTAACAACTGAAGATCTAGTTAATGCTCTGCTTCGCTTTCTGCGAATAGAAAAAGAGTTATGTACAGCTTGTGTCATATAGTTAATATCCATTCACTTATTATGGATTTTATATTTTCTATTTATAAATGTGAAAATTAATAGAAGAAATTATTTTAAACATCGAAATTTGAAATCATCGTATAAATTAATTTTACAAATTCAACTACATAATTTTAGACATACCCGACTGAAATCGAATAATAAACACAGAAAGAAGAGGTCAAAACTGAAAAACTGAGACTCAGAACAGACCAAAGGCAGAAACTAGAAAATATAAAAATTGTGATGGATTGCTAGATAAGAAAGTTGTATTGATATAATGGAAAACATTATCAACACTATATATCAACACAAAGCAGCACTGCCCTTATTTGTATTAACGACTTTGTATTGGCAATGGTATCTACCGTTACTTCAAATCAAAATTTAAAAAAGTGAAACGCCCTATTTGCTTCGCAGGACTGACTTCATATGTAAAATATTAATGTCTCGCCGATGAATCATTTCACTGCGTTAAAATCCGTAGCGTATCATTTCCAACATCTACACAACCCATTTACGACCGATAGAAAACACTAACTTCAGCAAAAACTGTTGGGGATATGCTGCCCTGTAGAAACCAGGTCGCCCCTTCCCTTGCAATGAGCTTGCTTCTCTGCGAACAAATGCACACCAAAACGCTGCTCCGCCATATTTAATTTTTGCTTACGCCGGGAGGCAGCACAGAGTAGCAAGTTGGAAAACTGTTTACTTTGGAAAGACTGCAGCGCCATGGCGGGGCACAGCGCCTCATCCCGCTTGGGCACTTCTCGCTGTTAATTGCTGGTCCGCGCAAGGAATTCCACGTCCTCCTAAGTCTGATAAGATAATATGTTTATTTTAGGTCTATCAACTACATGTGTTTTATGGAATTTATTCCCAAATACATTTACCACATCTTACAAGTACCCACACCTCCTTGCATTACATCGTTGGTTTTAATTAGTGCAATATATTAATCACAAGTTGAGATCAGTTCTTTATTACAATTGCAGCAAAATTTTACTCTGAACACTAATTCAGAAAACCATTATATGTGGCAGGTTGATTTCGTTCATGAATTCAATACGTTTATTACACAATTCCCTATCTTTTAGCGCCACAGCTGGTGAGTTTAGCTTGTATTTTAGGTCTCATATTCAAGGCATGTGAAAATGTGCTCATCAGAGAAGATCACGTTGCATCAGACGGATATGGCTGCAATATTGTTCTTGATTTAATGTTGATGTGTGAACTTGGTGTGCATCTCATTAATACTACTTGATAAACTCTGCAAACGGTGACTGCTGAATTGGCAACATGAAACTTTCTTATGCTTCTTAATTTTCAGCGTCTTAAAACATTCCATTGATTGCTTTGTATATTTTCCAGCTTGATTTTACTTCTCTTGTGATATACGTGGTAACTTAATGTAATATTACTTTCTTCCTCATTTTGAGCAGCCTCCTTCGCTTTTCTGTCAGCGGTTTCATTTTCTGCAATGCTGACTTGTGATGGTATCCATTTCTTTGCCATCAGTCTTCAATTTGTAAATTTTCATTACTACATCCTAGATAATTTTTTGTCACTGTCTACATTCTTCTAATTCTCAGTTTCACATTGCACGCAACACTGACGATTAAAGAATTGGACCTCCACGAATCTGGTTGTGTTGATTTAGAGGAGTTTGACATGTCCCATAACATCTTTCAATACCACAACGAACTATTTTTTATAGTTTCTTTGTTTCTTTCAGTTCTATATACATTGACTTTCAGAGATGATTACAAGTGCCAATATATTTTTAATATTTTAGTAGCATCCTTAGGACGCATTGTAATTTTCATGAGATTTGTTGAAATTACTACTTGATTATTTATATTACAAGAGACAATTTACCACTACAATAAACATTTTCAAGAAAAGACTTAGTAGGTGCTCTCCTTTTGGTAGTTCCTGGATCCGCGCCTGAGGAATGGAGCTTACGACTGTGGGGGTGATCGGGGTTGGTAGGGAGAAAGGGAGGAGGGAACAAACGGTGGTGGCAGCTGTGAAGGTCAATTTCTGGAAGGGTTTGTTAGCGGCATTGGCGGTATCCAGTATATTATCATCGGTGTCGCAAGTGCTTTTAGAAGAGGTAAAACATAGGGCAAAACGAGTGGCAAAGGACAAACGAACCATCAAAATAACTTCTAAATATAATCCAAGAACTGTACAAACTATAAAAAAGCCCAAAGTGGCTCTTGTAAATATAGTTAGAAGTCAATATTTAGTTTATTATAAACATGAGTATTTATAAGATACCTGCCCTCCCAAAGCTACAAAAGCTAAACAAACGAAAATAATGTATTGAATAAATTCCCTTCTCTCCAGGGCTACTGGAGAGAGGAAATCTGAGAGGGGCAAGGGAGAATCGGCCGTTGAGTAAGAAAGGAGGTTATTACACAAAAAACATGTTTAGGTTATTGCGATGTTGTTTAATATTTAGGTGAACCTGGCTGTTAAGACTCACAAAGTAAAATGGAGTTGAAATAATCGTTTTTTCGTGTGTTTAATGCATTTTTGCACAACAATTATTCAAATAGTTACCGAAAAAACACAATTTATATTACACACCAAATATACAATTTTATTCATTGTATGTAACATTTTATTTCGATTGTAACATACAGATATATAATCAAACACTAAAATGCAAAGAAACTAACCAATGGAGTACATCTTAAAATGTGCCTTAATTTCTTTTTATAGCTTTACTATTTAACTTCCAAAAAAGGCTATACCCAAAAATAAATTTAATTTTTTTTCCAACGCTGTTCTCGTTGCTTTTTTTGTATTAAAAACAATTATAACTGGGACAAAAAATGAAGAAATGACCAAAACAAAAAACGCTTTTCGGTTATTACCGGTAGGTTAGTTCCATTCCTTTCACGGAGGAAATACGCTAAGCTAAACGAAGGAAAATAAATGTACCAAAGAATAAAATGTACAAAAATAAATCCTGGAACCTTGCTAATATGATGTTTTACGTGGCATTTCTGAGAACTATTCCCTCGAGAATAATCAGCCCGAGTAAGTCGGTAAAAGATAAAACCAAGAAAAAAGTAATGAAATGATTTTAAAGCCTCTCCAAATATCCAAAACCATTTCTACCCTCCAAACACAGTCACTCCTCCTTTGAGACGAACAGGCTATTAGTTCGCATGTTCGCGAATGTATTAAACATTATTTGTTATAAATTCCCTTCTTTTTAATATGTATTCTTCTTTCACAACATATGTTTTTTGAAGAGTTCGTCAATACATTCTTCAAAAGAACCTTTATTAAATGGGGTTTAATTTTCCGAACTATGTCTCTTAACAAACATTATTAAATAAATTAATTGAAAGAAAATGAAGTCAGTGACTGGACCTTAACCTGCAACCATGAATTATTTAATTAATTGATTTGGAAATGGATCATGAATTGATGAGGACAAACTAGAAAAGGTAGATCAAGAAACGTCTATTTCTGCAAATTAAATTGTAATAAGTACTAAATTGATATGAATGACTTAATACTTGTTGAATGTGCAGTCACCGACGCTGTAAACTTTTCAAAAAGTTTTTTCATGTGTTGAAAATTTCTAAATGTCTTGCATAGCTTCAAATAAGTTCTTACAGTCTCTGACATCGGCACACCAATGAACCGTACTACAAGATGATAACATTATACTCTCGTTCAAAAATTACCAAATCCAATGTCCTTGCATGTTACCTCCATGCGGGATATGAGCTGATAACAATGCAATTTCAAAATTGTGAACGACTTAAAAAATACTTGCAGATATGGATGATGCGAATAGTTAAAATTTAGTACAGCTACATTTTGAACCCTTTTTAGCTTCCAAGGTATTACTTTACAAATGTGTTTGTAAATTTATTATTAAAAATACGGTAATAAGGACGAAACACTTCACTTCTTATGTTCAAAGAACCATCACTATTGACTGATCTGCCGTCACATGTTCTGTTGTGTTTCTCATGTTCCAGAAAAATCAAGTGTTGCCATCCTCTTAGAAGAAAATTATGGCGTCGTGGACCGAAAATGACTGGAATTTAATCAACGCCAACTACATAGATCTACTTAGGAGGCGTTGGCTTAAATTCTTCGTCTACCCACCAAGATCGCACAGCGCTTAAAAGGCGCAAAAACACGTTTACAAATTTCTTAGAGGCGGCCTGGTGGCCGAGGTCGCTAAGGCAGTAATGTTGTAGTGATCTCGGACCGAAGGGTCGCGGGTTCGAGTCCCGTCTCGGGCAGCGTTGTATTTGTGTTCGTCCTTTCACCTCTTGTCATCACCATTTCATTTCATCTTCATAGTTACAATAACGTTAACTCCAATATCGATCGCTAATGATGTAGATATTGATGCGACCTTCAATATCCACAAAAAAATCTTAGAATCATCTGACCGAATCCGCAGCAAATTATCAGGCCCCGACCAGGACACAGAGACGCGTCGAATTATGTATCGTATGTCTCGATTGGTGCACGGGAAGTGGTCTAACCGTGAGTGACGGAACCGCACACTCGCCCACCTGCAGTTACTCACATAATGAACAGGGATGATTTTAAATATTTATTGTTATTTTATCTTCAAATTAACATTTGAACTGCTAAAATGTGATATTCGATTTTCTGCAGATCCCCGTCTTCGTTTTTACCACAGATATTGTAGGTTCTGCCGTGATTTTAGTCAGGTTTTAAAAATATTAAAAGAATAAGACGAAAAACACAACCTGTTTTTGCGGTGGTGCAGATGAGTAGCAAGACGGTGAGAAGAAACGTGCAAAGGGAGCCGCAGAGTGGAAGTGCTGTGGTTGTGCGGACGGCGTCGGAGGCGTTGGCGATGGTGAATAGGGCTTAGTAACAGCCAGTGTGGGCTCTATCGCGAGTTCACCTTGGGCGCCCGCCGCCAGGGCAAGCGCTGCTGGCTGCAAGGGAACACCCGCGCCGCGGCGAGGCGGGGCGAAGTGCTGGGTGTGCAGGCGACAGGAAGCCGCGGCGGCGCCTGGCCTTGCTGAGCCACGCACCGCGCGACGCGCGGCGTCTTCTCGCCGGGGAGCGCATCCGGCGACGCCACGCGCGGTGATCTTGTATTGTTCCCGTCGCCAGACGACCAGTACTTGCCCCTTACTCCTTGCGCTCGCCTGCCGCCGGTCGCGGTCCTCAGTATTATCCACGCACGTTTTCTTGAGCACTCGCTACGCTAGTTGCGAGAGGAGTGGGGAGATTGGTTATATTGTATATCACTTTGTAATGCGTTTTCGATACAAAATAGTTTCTATTATACGGGAGCGAACATTTCTGGTTATCAGATTTTGTCTACAACGCTCGTTATCATTTATTCTTAATTCAACTGATGCTGGCAAAGGAGTGCGAGAAGGTATTCCTCAAAAAAACTTGCGCGTATAATCTGTATTATTCGTCTCCGTCATGGATAAGGCAGCACGTGACATTTTAAACTGTTTTCAACCAATAGAATGCTTCAGTACTCTGGCCAAAATATTAAATCATTAATTACTAGTATAAACTTATCCAAAATAAATCAAGCCAATAGAAGATTAACTAAATTCTGTGGTGGCAGCAGAGATTGTGTGTGGTGGCAGCGGAGCATTTAATACTATTATGTCTGGCTATATGTAATCAAATTAAAATTACATTTAATACTATTGTGGAAGATACCTCATTGACCCCCAGATATAAGATTAACTATTTTACGTCCGATTCTCAATCTCAATTCTTCTTTAAAAATGCATTCTTCTTTAACCGTATACAAATCTAGTTTGCGCTCGATAATAACTTAACGCATGCCCTGTATGCATTCCAGCTGTCCCAAATAAAATGCAAATTTAATAAATTCCAAATCTTTCAAACCAAACTCTTAAAAACCTTAAGAAATACCACCTGGTTTTACAGCAATGAGACACTCGGCAACAACCTTGCAAGAGAACCAATTACTTTCTTTACTATGAAACTGGCTCATAATTGCTACAATAATGTAAATCAAGTATAAGGAGTAGGCACTTACGAAATAGAAACCAATCAATCTCCACTCCCCCCCCCAAAGAAACAGACACCGATTTCACATTTTTTTAAAATATTTCTCGGACACTAGATGACAAAGAATATTTCTTACCTTTACCTGTTTCATCTACCGAATTCTTTTCTTACGCCTTGTCATCATTCTCTAACGATTGTTTCCAAAATTATCCTCTTAATAACTTTGGTTGAAGGTTTCAGCTAACAATATTACTATAAGAGAAGTGACAATTCATACCGATCTCACAGGTACCACAAAATTACTCAGTACAAAATTACTTGCTTGGTAGAAAATTACTCGGCCAATCAACTGAAGAACCTCACGGCTGAACATTTGTACAGTCTGTCATTGTAAAATAAAATTATTTAAGAAAATCACTCTATATTATATTAAAAGAGAAATTCCACTTTCGATGTAAGGAGGGATGTAAGGGAAATTCCACTTTGGAGTAAGCTTGCAGTTTGACAGAGAAATGACGGAAGATGGACAGCGAATACTGAAGGAATCTAGGTGTTCACCTTTTTTCCGTGCGTGTTAGGAAATTAAATAATTTGAAACTTCGTAATGATTTGATATAAATATGAATATTTTTGTCAACAGTATATATAGGTCACATTTTCAGGTGTACGTCGTTCCGGTTTAGACTTCAATACCCGATTCAAATCTATATTACATCTTGCGCTTACTCGTATGGGATTAACATTGTAAAGAAGTGAACAACTTCTTCGTAGACTAACTACAAATTATAATTTTGATTCAATAAAAACTTTCAAATTTTGTAATTGAACCGCTTACTATCACTGAATTAGGTTTTTATTTAAAACTTGTAATTAAACAGGAAATGTTCAATAATTAGTCATATTTGGCACTGATGAGATTATCGGATGAGATTATCGCTCTACTTGGAATAGCCCAAACTTTCACCCGCCAGTTACTTAAAGTTACAGACAGACGGTCCTGTGGCTCTCATAAATATTTTAAGGACCATGCAGAGAACTCACTTCCAACCAGCGATAGGCGCTTGAAGAATAGAGTTTTGTTATTGGAGGAAATAGGAGGAATAGAGTTTTGTTATTGTTTTCCAAACAGGTAAAATACTTTCCATCTTTCGAGAAGACACTTTTTTATCAAGTCTATCCAATTCATAAGCTTGTGCTTAATGTAATAGTTTTATATTACACCCTGATATTAAACTTTTTCGTTGGAGCGACGAAACGACACGAATTTTGTAGTCCAAACAAGATAGTCGCTGCAAGTGGCTTAGTGCAGGCTTAACGCCCAAATGTCGCATAGGCAGACGGTCGTATTGTCCTCACGTAATAGTTGTTTATGCACCAAGATCGTTATAAGCGATCTAATGATTGAGCGACAAGAAAAAGCCGAAAGGTCTTTGGTCTGAAGGCATTGTGTCGTCCGAGTTCATTAGAACCAGTTAACGCATGTGGTATATACATTATTTAATTTTTTATCTAATTTCAACCATTTAAATTTACTTATTTATTAATTAAGTAGATGACTCGGATAGATGAATTTAGCATGACTCGGGTTGTCTTTTCATAGTTTCCTTCCATAATTATCTTTCATAATTCTCTCTCGTAATTCCATAATTCAGAGAATAGACAGCATTATTCAACTGTTTTCATGTATCCCACGTAACCACGATCCTCTCGATCCAGTTAAGTAATGCAGTGTATATCGAGTTCCGTATCGAAGGCAATAGCAAGCCATAACGCATCAGTAAAAAAAAAAGAAAAGCTCCGCGCGGAGTCGCAACTGGCGTCGCCCCTTCCCAAAGAGCGAGCGCAGAGCGTGGGCGCGGGGTGCAGGAGGCGCAGGACGTAGGCGCAGCTCGGCGCGCCCCTGGCGGAGGCGTCGCGTCGCGTCGTGGGCGCCCTGCAGGAAGGGACCGCACAGTAACCCAGTGAGAGCGCGAGGAAAATCGAACCCGGCAGAGCGAGGTGCTGAGGTCAGCGCTTCTGACGAGCGCAGCCTCCCCTCGCCCTCCTGCACCCCCGCCCCCGCCTCCGCCCCCGCCCCCGCCGCTCCGCCCGTGCTGCCTACGGCGCCCGGCCCCGCCGCGCCGCGCCGCGCCCTCCGAGGCGCGCGCACTGCCTCCGAAAGAGCTTCTGGACGGCCACGCGACACTCGGCGCGACACCAACGTTATGACGGCGTGTTTATTGCAGCGGTAATGAACTTGATATTAATTACAATACTGACATTATGATTCTCAAAATAAATAGAATACACAGCTGGTAATTGTCACAATATATTGGCACCTATAGCTGTTATAACACAAGTAAACCTGAAGTGAGACACGAAAATCTGCCAAAAATAGAAGTTTGAGATTGCACAAAATATTTGTTAAGCAAAACTCATAATCAAATCACTACATTCCAATGCTGTCAATACGTAAATCAGAAGTATTCTTGGTAGAAAATGAGAAATACTACAGAAGTTTTTCATATTAATAAAGTAATGTGATTTGCGTAACGATTTACTAACACCGGCGAAATTCTAGTGATTTGAGAAAAATAGCGCATTATCATGTGCATTAAGTGTGATACGAGCGAGTATCGTAAACTTCACACGAGTGTATTAATACTCATTATATCGAGTTTCATACAGTACTTTTTCTATGACTTTTGTAAGTTAAGCTTTTACATTGAATCGTTTCGTTGCAGTTGACATATAGGATTCAGCCAAGGCCACCTAACCCTTCCCTCGCATGCTGCCGCAGTTGGCTGTGGTAACAAGTCTGCCTGCGAGGGAGTACTGCGCTAGTCAAATAGGATCAAAGTGAAATTACGATCCAATTTATTGTCACAATATTTCACGAAAAAATTACTAATAACACAAGAAATTAAAGCTCATAAGCATAATATAATATCATATAAAATGCAATTTAATGTACACAATCGAACGAAATATTTGCTAGAACGATGTATCGTAACGAGTATCAGTATGCAACTAGTCGCAGCCAACAAATGACAGCATTATACAATGAGAGTAGAAAAAATATTGAGATCCTACTGTATTCCTACCTATTCCTACCTATTTAAACAACAACGCGAAATGAAACCTCTGTTAAATCGAATTTCGTGTCATGATAGAAGTACATCCCTACACATTAAAATTGCACACACAGCAACTGAGTTAGCTTAGATTGTACCTCTGCACAATCAATACCAGGCGAATACTGAAGCTGTACCCTCACAAACGGGCCATGGACTGCGTTCCATCTTTCCTTCATCCTTGTCACCTTCTCTCCCTTTACACACACATTCTCTACCACACATTCCAGGAGAGCAATTGAGCGCTCAGAGTTTATCTCGGTTTAGGCGGCACCCCCTTAGGAGAGATACCTAGATAAGGAACAGCAAGCCGGCCAGTAGGTCGGCGGCAGATAGGGTAGGTAGATTACGGCCACCCCGGGATAAAACGTAGACCATAGACATAGACCACACTATCGGGAATAACGATCGGAAGTAACGTCGAATAATTCTGTTTCTAGAATATTTTTCAGTTCTGTTTCTCGCCACACAATAACTTTAGTAGCTTATGCATCGATAAGTCGAAATATGCGAGTTCTTGAACGTTTAATTTCCTCTTTATCATTCGACTTATCAAGATTTCGTGGAATCATTTACTTCTATTATATTTTATTATTAACAATATTTTTTATTAATTATAGTCAAACATAATCTATCAAAAAATGTCTTCTCCTCTTCCTTCTTATTTATATTACTACTACGATTACTATTATTATTATTATTATTATTATTATTGTTGTTATTATTATTATTATCGTTGTTGTTTTTGTCGTTGTTATTGACGTGGCCGGTAACAATGAAACGCCGCTTTGGCCGCGCAGAAGAGCGAGCGCGGCCTGTGCTCCGCTGGGGTTGAGTGCGGGGGCGCCTCTGTGCCTTGCCTCGCCTTGCTTCCTCGCGAGCGCCACAATACCCTCCTAATGCGCTAACAGCCCCGGGTACTTCGCAGGGCGGCGACGCGACGCGGCGTTCGCACGAAACTAGCGGAGCGGAAGGAAGACAGGCATTAAATGTTTCGCCTTGTTTTAAATGAACAACTAAATTTTCAAATTGCACCACAATTGAATGGTTTTTGAGATTCTATTTAATTAGGATTTCGATATATTTTGCCAGTTACTGAACACCCGTGCACAGAAATGGAGAATCCAGAAGAGCTGAACTCCCAAACATGTTATTATGGAAGATACAAAAACATTGAACTTAACGATTAAGCCCTAAGAAATATTATTTAAGTCCCATTCGTTATTATTAAGGTCCCATTCGTTCCCCGAAAAAAGGGTTTAAAGACACTAGAAGCACAATTTTTACGATATGCTCGATGGTAACGACACCATGAAAACCTGCTTTTATCTTGGTAGCGTCTACAAAATTTAAGATTTGTCGTCTTAAATGTCCTTGATACACCCCTGCGGATCGTTTTCTGAACAGAAGGAGCTCATTCACGGAATTCTGTGTCAGTGGCGTCTTATAACTCGTGTAGTATATACTTTCCTTAGCGCACTATGGAGAAAAGTACGCGATTTTGCAAAAAGTGATAACGAAAATCAAGATGTAATTTTAATTTAGTGCGTGAAATACAGAGCGACTGAATAATGACCAAAGAGGTAGAGATTACAAAAATGGAGCCGAAGGTGTATGCTTGATACATGCGGTTGTACTGATATAGAATAAAAGAAA
Source organism: Teleogryllus oceanicus (assembly GCA_964035755.1). Taxonomy (NCBI): domain Eukaryota; kingdom Metazoa; phylum Arthropoda; class Insecta; order Orthoptera; family Gryllidae; genus Teleogryllus; species Teleogryllus oceanicus. The sequence goes on along the minus strand of CAXIVR010000003.1, from coordinate 138,371,093 downwards.
TAGTAAAGGTAACTGGATGCTTGGGTAGAGAGAGGTAAGTCCTGAAGGTGAATTATAATAAAAGTGGAAATAAAATTTCTTGCCGTAAGTTTTAACCAGAGAATACTTCAAAATATTAAATTCACAGAATTTTAATAATTGATCTGTCATATAAAGTTTAGATTTTATCATCGACTCCCCGTGAATTGCATAAATACATTTCGCAAAAATGGCGGAACTTCCAGTACCCGAACACTGCAGCGCCTCTGACCGGGAGGTCCTAGGTTCGCGTCCTGACGGCGGCAGGATTTTCGACACTAGCTTTTCAGCTAGGTCGAATTCAGTCGCTGTCTGGAGGAGAATTCGAACGGCCGGCTGCTCTGATCGGTAGTTTTCCGTGGTTTCTCTGATCAACACCAGGCGAATGCCGTAGCAGTACCCTATCAAACGGGCCACGGACCGCGCGCGATCTGTCCTTCCCATTCCTTGTCCTATCCTCTCCCCTTACATACACACTTACCCTAACATGCACTACACTACCACATATTCCGGGAGACAGGTCGGGAGCTTAGAGCTTGTCCCGGCTGGGCGGTGCCCCGCTGGTGGGAGAGTCCTGGTTAGGGGGAATCCCCACTAGCCGACGGTAGGTCGGCGCCGGATCTCGCCATCCAGCGGGGGAAGATCACCGCCATCTCCCGAGAAAAAAAAGCATGCACTACACTAACGGGACCAATGACCAGAGCAGTTGACGCGCCCGGAAACCTGAAAAAAGCAATTAATCAATCCAGTACCCGAACATCAAATGTATTAGAACACCAAGACTCGTGATCCATGAGGATATAAAAAAAACTAACTAGTAAACAATGGTGTATATAGGGAGATAAGACAAGATGGAGGTTAGAGGAATTCTTTTAAAACAAGTGTTTTGATTCTAGAGACACGAATTATCAAGATCTGGGGAGAAACTTGGGACCGTTCGTCTTCGGAAGACGTCATTTGTGGGGTGTATAGAGTGAAGCAGGTGAATATTTTGAAGCGCCGCCATGTTCTTTTGTAGCCTGTCGGCGATACGACAACGGCGCCGCTAGTTCTACAGGTGCAGGCAAGTAAGAGTTGATGATTGATATTACATACGATGTTGTCCTCAAACTGTAACTGAGAATTTAACCAAAAAAACTATTGCAAATTTACGAATCCCAACCCGTTCTCTAAATGTCTGTTTTGTATCGCGAATCAAATTAGATTATTAGATGAATAGAAAAATAATGAGCAATCATGCAGAAACCCCTTTACACTCGTATTGTCAGTGTACAAAATATAATTAATGGCACAGAATTTGTTGCAAGAACAAATATTTTCTTTAGGTTGAATTTGTAGTTTTTATATGAAAAATTAACAAACAATTTGAATAAATTTTGCGTTAATGGTTGGTGTTAATTCGAATTATCCATATTAACCACGGCAGCAGGGTACCTTACCTCCATTAGAAAAGACAGTCTGTGGTGCTGAATCTACGGCGTAGCAATGGAGCATCAATTGAAACATTGCATCAAGAGGCATAATACTGCATGTTGAATTCAACACTATCAGCGCCACATACACCCCATCGTTATAACAACTACCCCTCAGAACTTTGATCACCGTTATCTCTCCACCCTGCCTCCCCCTCAAATCCTTTTCTTGAGACCACGCCACATTCACGTCGAAACCGAACACTCTGGATACTGTTCTGGGCGCCAAATGAAAGGACTTCAAACGAATTCGCCTTCTAATGAATTGTCTGGAAGGAACACGACGAAAATCGTTTTACCTCTTAGTATTTCAACTTCCAAATATTGCAATTTAATTAGCAACGTTCCTCGTCTTCTATTTAATTATTACTCTTCTCTTTAAATTACGGTGATATATGGTGATAATCAAGATAATGTGGCTTTACTCATTAGGAATATACACGGATTTTGCACAAACAAAATGCAACTACTTAATTGAACAAATCTCAATTCTTTTATTTTCTTCTAATAAACGACAAAATAAATAAAATTATCATTTAAAAAAAACATTTTCATATAATGTAAATCTCAGTAACAGATGACAAATGACAGTAACAAATGAACAATATCGAATAGAGTGACGAGGAATTCCATTGCTAAAGTTCAAAAGTAGAGGTGTGATTTCATCATTTTCTAGTCTTGAAAATTAATATTTGAATTAAAAAAATCTAGCTAAAAATCGGAATAATTAATCGATTAACCATTAATCGGTATAAAGATAATCGATTTCAATTTGTTTCAATAATCGAATAAAATAATCGATTGTTGTACTAATCGCGATTCAATCCGTAGAGCTGGCGCGCCCTGAGCGCTGCTCCTGTGGTAGAGCGGGTGCGTGCTCCGGCGGGGCGGCGGCGGCGGTGAGTGCCACGGCGATGGGGGACGCGCAGCCGCCCATTTGCCCGCGTCCGGTCACCGGAGATGCGGCCATATTGACGCCGGCGCCATCTGTCGTGCGCCTCCGGCCCATGACGAATGTCGCCGGCCGCTTACGGCGAGTCGGGACCACACAGCTTCGACGCTGGGGATGGGAGCGAAAAATCGATTTTTTTTCTTCAAGCTTTGGGTGTTAGTCTCAATACAAAGGAATGTTAAAACCTAAAATTTCTAAATTTTCCACCAATGCTTTTGATCAGCCGAGAAAAAAAACATTTGGGGTTTGCGATTCCAAAATGTTTCTCAGCTGACATCCTGGAATTATAGTTACAGGAATTTTGCTGACTTTTTAAACCAATAAGTTACTAAATAATTTTGTAAGCGATCCGCAATGCATATAATGTAGCAACGATGACTGTAGCTTCGATAATTCTAGCAAGGCATGGCAATAGTGAGAAGAGGGCAGGATAGAGTTGGGCACGGCGTACAAATGCAGGGCAGTGCCCGGTCCTGTCGAGGCTGGTGAGGCGGCGCGGGCCAGTGCAGGTCAAGGAGAGGCAGGCCTGGTCTGGCAGGGGCCGCACTCGGTCGAAAGTGGCCGGGAGGGGCGTGGCGTTGCGGGTGGGGATGGGGGAGAGGAGCAGGTTGGAGAGTGGCGGGTCCTTTTTACTCTATAGATAGAAGTATTGCTTTTCTTACCTACAGATGACTGAAGTAAATAAATACCCGGACAACGTCGGTCATTTCAGCTAGTAATCAATAAAATCCATTCCAAGTTCAGAAGGGAGTAATAATTGTCACAGCTATGCAGTGTTTTCGTCTTCCCTCAGCTTATTATGCGCAAAGTATCTTCTTCATTATCTTACATTGTCATGACCACCTGTACTCAATCTCTAACAAATTAATTTTCTCGATAAAATGCACAATGTATCTCAATCACGATCACTCCCCATTTAAAACAGTAATGTATTTCAACTTTCTCACCGCCGCACTCACTAACGTCTCGACTTTAGCTACATGAGTCAAAACCTCTCCAGATCAATCTTCGCCACATGCTTGCCTTCACGAACGTTTGCGTCCCCCAATTTCTACTCTATAACCGGACAACTTGGCGCTTTCCGTCTCATAGTCACAGTATTTTGATTTCCCCCTTCAAAAAATAATATCCACACACCTCTCCGCGTCCTTCGCGCACTTCCCCTCCATTCCACCTCTATTGTTTCGACGTCCTCCCGACCCCAACCCGGGCGACCGCCTCGGCGCGGTCGGCTCCCGCAAGATGGGCGGCGTCGAGAATCTATGTAGCCCTCGCGCCAGTTGAAGAGCGCCGCGCGCCGTTTGTCTCGCGGGACCGCGACTCGGCTCGCTCCGCCCGCGCCGTTATCTCCGAAAGATGGCTATCCGTCTTTCAGAGGCCCCGGCGATCCCCCTCCGAATAAGTCGTTTCCTGTAACAGGCGTATATCAAACCCGGAGGAAGATAGAGATGGATACAGATTGCGGAAGACGCACATAGAAAGTGATCCCAACGAACGGTAAATGGTGTTCGAATTTTCGGTTTCGTTGGACCTTGAGAAAATATTATTTCGCGATTTCTCTATATTTAGAATCAAATCAATTCGGAAGCTTCTGTAAACTGTTAATATATTATACTTACACACACACACATATATATGACAAATTTAACGAAAATCGATCACAACTTTCTTCTGAAAGTTTTTGTTGCTAAATGTAAAAAGCTTTTTAAAACATTTCAAACAGCATTTCTCTACTGTTTAATTAGTTACTTGTTACTGCACTTGTTGCGCCTATTTTACATATAAAGTTTTGAACCTATTCCTCCATTTATTCTAAAGATTTTAAAGCATTTTTTTTTCAGTACATTACATAATTTATTTCATTGCTTAAATTAACTCCGTGTATTAAAAATTAGATAATGAGTTACGTTATTTGCAATCTATTATCATCCTACCAACAAACATCCTATCATCCTACCAACAAACAAAAAAATTGTATGATTTACGAGTATTTCACGAGTTTCTTGGCAGGAAGTTTCAAGGTGGTAAGAAACGTCAAAAAGGTGCGATATGTCAAATGAAACCGATCGGTCTCTGGGTGGGCATTTCTTTGCGACATGAGCCGTGCGTTGCGGCCACGACCCTCCAAACAAACTCCAGGGCGGCAATGGCAGATGGATGGCTGCCTGCCGGGGTGTGTTGTGGTGACATCAGCACATCTGCCACTTTGCAGGGCAGGAAATGATCGCAAAATCCGCCGCCCGCTTGAGCTTTACAGCCCTTGCGCGCTCTCCACCTCCACAAAGGACTTCAGTCGAAAACGTGTCGGAGGGCGACCGCACTCGTAAACATATCATAAATTTTACGAAGTGACCCACACAGCTTTTTTGCACAATAAACCGCGCGAAAATGGTCTGAATGGTTGGAGTTACTTTGAAATAGTGGTCGATTATTATTACTTCGGTAAAATTTAAGGGATACTTGTAGAGCCACATTTGTAGGCTAGAACATGACTGAACTGAACTGACAACTGAATTATACTGCGTCTAGTAATTATCATTAAAAAATAAGTTTGCGTAATGTAATCAATATACTCACAAACGAAAGTATAATGGTATTAGTTAATAAGAATTACTAAGAGCTAATAAGAATTTATTTATATCACAACACGATTCATCAATTTTTTTGAATAGTTTCGGATCTCCTTGATAAAAGACAAGTGATAATTCCGCATGAACGGCCGGAAAGATCAGCAATAAATGTTACTTCTGATCTCTTCACATGTTAAATTATAAGTTTAAAGAAGCAAGAAAAATATTGTTTGAGTGATGAAGATTTTTCATTGTGTCTTTAAACGGAAAGTGAATAATTCATCTTCATCTTAGGTCGCAGATGTTGTTTTCTGATCTACAATGCATGAGAAACATTTTTTTTCATTCAGTTTGAGCATTTCCCTAAAATATTGGGCAATGAACGGAAATTTTAATGTCTGTTTTTTCTGACGTTCAAAATGCACAAGTTTGTAAAAGTAATTTCACATATCCTGTGGATGTATAATCAGAGATAAAACCAGATATTGATATTTGAAGAGATAGAAACAGAGATAGATATTTGAAAAGAAGAAACGACAGTAATGATGGCCGTAATAAAACAAGTGAGATACACATTCAGGTTAAAAATTATCAAATAGATCGCAAACTACACTACACCACATTTTTCTTTAATAATCTTAACGTACACCAAGCTTTCAAAACTAAATCAATGTTAAATTCATACTATTGTGGATATTTCTTGAATTACGTACTTGAAACAGGTTCACTTTCTAAATGTGTGTGATTTATATAATAATCGCAATTCAACAATAATATTTACTCCTTTTTCACAAGTGCAGTATGAGCATGCGCTATATTTAGTATTCTATCTTCCTCTTTTGTGAATGGTAAGAAAACATCATCCACTACCCATCTCACAGCTGCGTCTGCAAAGATTACGCCAGCGAAAAGGCGAACAGGCCAAATGACGCGCGATTGTCTTCATGAACGAGCTGCCAGGCCGCAGAGTCACACGGATCAGGTTGGAGGTCTCCGCGTATTTTTTTTGCGGCTCCGCGGGGCGATACCTCCGGAGGCTCGCAACCGGATCCCGCGCCTAAGGGGCGGGGCGAGGGGAGGGGGCGGGGGCGGGGGCGGGGCCGGGGGCGAGGGCAGAGCTTATCGGCGAGCCACGCGCCAGCGGCCGCCCGCCTGGCCTGCCCTTGCAGCCGCTGAACCCTCTCGCCTTTGCACCCTTCGCCCTCGCGCGGTTTGTCTCGCTAGTGGTCGCCCTTGTTCGGCGCATTCAAGAACACACGTTGACAGCGTTTTAAAGCTAATGAAAACGGTTACGCTTCGTTCATAATTATTTATATTTATTTTATAGAAAAGATAATTCCTCTTGAAATCCTCATCGAAACTAATGTTAATAATTTGTGTTGTAACTCCAATTTTATATTTATATTATACTTACATTTGTTGCGAAATTGTTAGTAGTCGGACAATTCAAAACCAAGGTTTTGTGGCTTCAGAAATGCTAAGAGACATTCTTCGCTATGTTTCTCAAAAAGATCCAAATTGATATGAAGAATGGAATTGTTATAGATGAATGGTACTTTTGGGATGTATTCGAAATACTCGTATGTTGTATTTTATGTTTTTCGTAGAGACATGGAGTAAATGTACTCTTAACTTCGGAGGTTTCGACGTACATTTGAAAGAGAAAAGGGGATCTGGAATCTAAAATGTAGCAATACAGACAACTGTATGAGCCAATATTAATTAATTACATAGGTATAACAAAGTTCTTTACAAGTATTTGGGGAAAACATGCTTTGGTTATTTTGAATTCTGGGTAATTCGAATATTTTTTAAGTTCTCACTGGAATTCAAATTAAAAAATTGGCTACTTGTGCGTGGTAACGAACTTTTACGAAATCAGGTGAATAATGTTTCTTCCACACTGTTCTTCCATGAAATGTGGTGGCTGACATAGTTGTAAAATTTAAGAAAAAATAGCAGAAGAGGAAAGTCAGTCGAAATGTTCATGCTTGTTTACATTGTCTTCTGCATTAACAGTGACATTTATTTAATCTCGAATATCTTGAACATTAAATTAAATATATCTTTCCAATTACCCTCGTATTGCAGCATATTCATTGATTCTTCACAGAAAATGTATGTTTTCTTTACAGTTTCAATTTCACGCGGCAACATCTTATTTCCGAATCACATTTTTCACCCACGACCATTTTAATCAATTATTGGTTTCCAAAAATTACGATGAACTTCATATTTGCAAGCATCTTATCCAAATTCTCTTATACTTCAGAAACTAACAAACATTCTCAAAATAATATATCACATTCGTATACGTACACCGACATAATAATCAAAACACTAAATTGCATTTCACATTCAATTGCCAAAACTGAATAGTATATACAGTATGTAAACTGCAATATTTTCATCATTTTCTTCACTTTTTAGAACTCTTTTGTCTTCTTTTCTTCGTTTCCAGCTAGCTGTTGGGTTTTCCTGGGGATCTTTTTGGCATGAACTCTTAAGTGCTGTTGCTTAGCTGACTGCTTGGATCAACTGCCACGCCAATGCAGTCTCTGTTCAGAGGTCTTGTCGGCCATCGCGAACGACAAAAGTGCACGACACCTTTGCTCCGAAACAGCAGCTGGGAATGACGAAAGAGAAAGAACGGCATCCAAGAGATAAAGCTGTAATCCACGCGAACGTGTAAGGCCGTTAAAAGGAGACACTCAGTTTGAATGGAAAGTTCTGATCATTCTCTCTCTTGAGATACATTATCGAATTGAGCAATTTAAGATCTTTGGTTTATCAAGTTATTTGAATGCATTTCTAAACATTTTTAATGCCATCGGCAATACAGCTAATAAAATAAGAAAATATTAATGGATTTGGTCATAGAAAACACATTATAGCATTTTTAAATGTTTCTTTGTAGGAGTAATTTTAGTATTCCCAACTTAAACACTCTTCTTGAATATATACTTTGAATCCTCCGCACTAACATCCTGCCATAACCAAATATGATTGAAGAAGGCTAAACGTAAGCTGAGAAACCTTTAGTTGCGTGAATTTAAGGTTAACTAACATCAAAATTCTAAAAACTTTCCAAAATAAGGTACTTAGAAAAATACTAATGCTTCCTAGTTTGTGCGCCATTCCTAATTACATAACGATCTAGAACTCCAAAGAATGTATCCTTTCTTACTAAACCTACATACATCCTTCCACAACCTTTCGCTCTTTTCCAGTCCTATTCGCAAAATTATAGTAAGAAAAGCCATGCATCTCCACATCCAAAATTTCCTCGCGATGCAGTAACGTAACGGCAACATTTTACTAAAAATCACATTTCTCCCCTTCTTACAAAAACAAATTAAACAGGAATAGATATGACAACTATATCTCTAAAGCCAAAGCAGGACCTTATGACCGGGGACCTGCATTCAAAATATACAAAATGTTACATGTTGTTAAGTTTCTTTAACATGCACATGTAAAGCCTTTGGACTCAACAGTTTGAAAAATAAACAAATAATAATAATAATAAAATGCCAGAGGACATTTATTGACTTCCTGCTCTCCACATTTAGCAGATCATCTAAATCTAGATCGTTGAGATTAAACCACAAGAATTTCTTATAATACTTGCGACGGTGACTCTTTCGAAATTGTATAATTTGATTTGATGTAATTTAATGAAAACATTTGATGTAAAACAGCGAAAGACGTCGTGTATATTACTATAAAATGTTAAATAGTCAGTTTTGTTTCTTTGTGCGTATCATATGCTGCAGTAATAGAAAGAGATAAGTGAAAAGAGCTTGAACCTCGAATTTCAGCATCTCTCCTCTCTAGTATGGAACCAAGGTGTATGAACCCCTACACTGCATATGTTATCTGCCATCAATTCACAAGAACATTGTTTGCTATTATTTCCTTTATTTGTTGCTTACGTCGAATCACTTAAAGCGTAGAATCGCCTCTGGGAATCGTGGACTCAAGGGTTGATTTCCACCTCGAAACCCCGGCTTGTGCGCGGGACGGGGCGGGGCGGGGAGCGGGGTGGGGAGCGTGGCGGGGCGGGCGCTGAGACGGGCGGGCGCTGCGTGGTATCGACCGAGACGCGCGTGCGTGGCGCTCAGCGCGGGAGCATCGAACGCCTTCCGCGACTGCCGACGCGGCAGATTCCGCCGCCGCCACCGCCGACGCCGGCGACGACGCACAGTGGTCGAAAAAGGGGCGAACGCGCAACACGGCGCCCGCCCGTTCACTCGCCGTCTGGAGAAGAATTCTAGCGGGCGGCTGCCCTGATCGGTAGTTCTTCGTGGTTTCTCCGATCAACACCAGACGAACACCCGAGCAGTACACTACCAAATGGACCACGGACAGTGCGCGATCTTTCCTTCCCGTTCCGTGCCCAATATTCACCCCTCACACACACTAACATGCACTACACTACCACACATGTCGGGAGACCGGTCGGAAGCTTCGAGCTTGTCCCGGCTGGGGCGGACCCAGCTGGTGGGACATTCCTGATTGGGGAAAAACCCGTTAGCCGACGGTAGGTTGGTGTCGGATATTGACATCCAGTGTGGTGGTGGGAGAGGAGACCACCGTCGCCTCTCGAGGTAAAAGTTCACTACACTTACGGGACTAGCGACCTTAGTTGTTGACGCGCACGGAATCACTAATCAATCAATAAAAAAAGCGTCCGCCCGCGCGCCCATCCCATCTACGCATAAATAATTATGCTATACTAGGACCCCAATCACAAAACCAATAAAATATCTTGGATTAAATTCACATACTAAAATCAAGTGGAAACACATTGGCATAAAAGCAGAGAAATTCAAAACCAAGATCCAATGAAGGCCTTTACCAAACCCACGCAACCATCTCTCACTGTCAAACGCACTAACGCTGTACAAAACACTCATTCGCTCAACACTATTACACGCACGCCCGATCTCGAGTAATGTCACCAAAACTAATCTCAACAAAATGCAAGTATTTGAAAAGAAATATTTTTAGAGAAATTACACAACACAATAAGATGTTAAAATTAGTTTAGTGTAATTTTAAACTAGATTAAGTTAATTAGTATTTTACCACTAGTGAGCAAGAAGTTTTATTCGAATGAAACGTTTAACTTTTAAGACAATAAAAACGACAAATAAACAAATCTAAATACAAGGATATGTATTTTAAGTTTAGGTCCATTCGTATAAGCAGATCATTCGTTGGTAAACGTATTTTTTTACTTCATCGAAGCTGCAAAATAACCATCTCTCAAAAATCCCTCATCTCAATTGCACCACACAAAGCTAATTGTAGCATCGATCATCACTATTTGGAGTGAAATTGGCAGTGTGAAGTGAGATTTTTGGGAGCTGATAAAGGTACACTACGAAGTCGGTACGTCCGCCAGTTGATAATGTAGTTAAACTTAGTGTGCCTTAAGTCAAAAACGATATCGTGTTTGCAATTTCAAGAGGTTAATGTTACACAACGTAGGAAAAATATTTTTGTTTTTATTTCTAGTTTTCTGAGTTTTTGGAATTCATATCCATTAACCAATAATTGTTTTTCTGAAAAACACATTATCGTGAGTGCGCGTTTTTCGACCCGGATTAGGACCAGTGTGCGTCGCCCTCTGCGCTGCCAGCCCTGGCCAGGCGCACGCACAAACGCCGCCTTCTCCCGGGCGATGAGAAGAATCCACGGCCAAGGGGATGTTTCAGGAGGGACAACATTGGTAAACGTCCTACGAAATGGAGGAGTATAGGTAGTTCTTTTGAGGTTCATTTACTGCAAGGTATTTTCGTCTGCAACACTCTCTCTCTCTCTCTCTCTCTCTCTCTATTTATATATATATATATATATATATATATATATATATATATATATATATATATAATTAATATTAGAGGAGTAATCTCGATACACAAACCATCAATTTCATTTCTTTTTCTCTTAATTGCAAAAGCATTAGTCATTTATTACAGCAATGTTTTTAACAAGTGTGTAGAAAGTGTAATGTTCTCCTTAATGAATAAAAAAGGTTCTGATCATATATTTGTTTCACTACTGTAGAGTAGATATGATTCATATAGAAAATGTCAAAAATTCGTGGCGGTGCATTGTTGATTAATCTATGATACTTTCCGTAAAGCATTGTTTAATCCTTTCGGCGTCAGCGGTTCGTTCTTCTATGTTTTTCTCAAAAGAGTTTAAATAAATAGTGTACCATATACCCTATGAGGAAGAGTGAGAAAGTAAGTTTCCTTAATGATTTCTCCTCGCAATCGTCTCGTATTGTGGCATTCCCAAGAGCAGAAGTACGCGAGGCCCTACTTCGCTTGGTCACATCTCCTTCTGGTGTTGAGTAAAGCTCTTTATGACTCTCTAATGACTAAGTGAAGTAGTTTTTTCCTACGCAAGACGCTTTACGGATGTATTTTTCGAACGTGAACAGCACTACTTCGAATGCATCAATGTTTATCATTCGTGTGTCGAAAATAGTTATTTTCATATTAAATGTGTAAAGTTTCCGTTTCTTTCACCGTCGAGATTGAGATTTTTTGCCGAGATCGTAGGTGGAGACAAAAAATCTCAGTCTTGACCGTGAAAGAAAAGGAAACTCCACGCACGAAATATTATTTATTTTATATTTTATACAACATTTTTTCTACAACTGCATAAAAATATAATACAAAAGATTTTGTAAACTTGTTTTGGAAAAAGAAGCCTGATACTCTGGACAATATAGAAATGCATTTGATAGGGCCGTGATTAGGGAAGAGTGCAAAAAAGGATTCTAAAATCATGCAAAAAGACTTTTTTTTGGTAACAAGATAGTTGTCTTGGCAACAACCCTTTTTAATGAATATTAAAAATGACGCACTTCCCGTATGGCTAGCGATTCACAGAAGTTGCCTTTTATGCAGTTGTAGAAAAAAAATATTATTGGTTCACACGACTATATCTTATTTGTTTTGCAGGCAAACACCTTTCCACACCTGCGAGGAGAAAATTATTTTTGAACTCTCCCTCGTAGTGTATGAGGAATAATTAGTCAGTGTCAAAGTTCTTCGTCATGTTTTCAATGAGAATATAACGTGCCTGTAGAATTAATAAGGCATTTTGAACCTAACAATAATCGATGTATTGTGAAGTTTATTATTGTAGTTAGGGTAAACCGATTTGAAATTAGAGTAGTGCCAGTAAGAAATGAATGTTATCAAAAAAACTTAAAAAATACTTTAAAAGAAAAAAATTAATGATTACCAGTGCAGACTTAAACTTAAAAAAAAAATTAAAAAAGCAATTTCCAAGTGAAAACATATCAACATCGGCAAAATAATATGCACCATATTACGCAATCACGAAAAAATTTTAATTATGCACTGTTCATGAACACGTCTAAACTCCAAAGAAAAGCCCCCCTCTCAGTTGCTTAAGCCGCAAGACAGCAGCTTACTGTATAAGCAATTAAGTAAATAAAATCCCGCCTCCTCAGGGGGTGCTGTGGAGGGAAAGAACCTTTGAGACACAGCAAAGAAACAAATCTATCGTGATTCACAAACATCTTCGAGCAACATGACGCAATCGCCAGAACCTTCCAGTCACCCCACCGGCTCCCTGGGTGGCAGGGCGGGCGCGGGCCCAGGGTTCCTGGAAGTCGATAAGGGGGTCGCGTCGCGTTGCGTCGCGCAGGTGGAGGCCTGGCGCGCCCTTGACCGGACCACGCCACCCGCAGCCCTCGCTCAAAAGCCGCGCGCAATCAGCGCCTTCGCCCACGCCGCCGCTTGCGGCCCAGCCGCCTCCGCAGCCCTCGTCACACGCCCACCCGCCAGCGGCCTCGGCCTCGCCGTCCTCCACCGGGAGCGGTGGCTCAGTGCATCAACTGATGTTTCACTCCCGACGCTAGAAGGATTGTCGACAATAGCTACACAGCTGGGTCGAATTCAACTGCTGTTTGGAGGAGAATTCTAGAGGGTGGCTGCTCTGATCGGTAGTTTTCCGCGCTTTCTCCGATCAACACCAGCCGAATGCTGGAGCAGTACCCTAACAAACGGGCCACGGACCGTGCGCAATCTTTCCTTCCTCTTCCTAGTCCTTGTCATATTCTCACTCTTTATTACTTACTACACTAACACTTACATACGGTACACTACCACACATGGCGGGAGACCTCTCGGGAACTTAGAACTTGTCCCGGCAGGGGCGGTGTCCCGCTGGTGGGAGATACCTGGTTGGGGAAAACCCCGCTAGTCGACGGTAGGTGGCCATTCAGCGGGGGAAGATCACCGCCATCCCCCGATGAACAGCATGCACGACACTTATGGGACTAATGACCTCGTTAGTTGACGCGTCCGGAATCACTAAGAATCAATCAATCTCGCCATCCTCCCCTCAGCCCCCGCTCGCTACACACACACCACTGCCCGCCGCGCAGATACCGACCAGAGCCACGCGGCCGGGAGGGCGACCTGCCCGCCCGCAGATGTTGCTACCTCATCCAATGATGTCGACGTTTTGAAAGTATCAATTTTTTTATGGAACCATAGAAGGACTTAACATCGATTTTCCGAAGGTGATGTTTCTACGGCCAATTCACCCAATGATTTAGATGTTTTTGTCATCAATATTTTTATCGAATCATCGAGGATTTAACATGGACTTTTTTAAGCCGATGTTTGTTTGAATATCTACGGTTTGTGTTCGATGTTTTTACGTGGTTTATATTTTTGAAAATATTAATTAATGAAAATTAATGAAAAGGTGAAATCGTAATAAAAGCCTGTAATAATTTAGAGATATTTATAAATTGAACATTAAAACTGTAGACCAATGTGATGAAGAGTGAGAATAATCAAAATTGAGTTTTCATTTTTGATCAATCTAGTCAATATAATTTTTGAATTATCCATTCAGATGATAAAAGTTTTCATAAATATCCGGTTCATTTTTCACAGAGCTTTGTCAATTAAATCTCAATTCAAAATTAATAAACGCGACAATAAATTAAGTCATCCCTACAAGAACATTAACGACTAATAATGCAGTATTCAAAACATCGATGTTTGAAAACATGGAAGGTTTGGGAGTGATTAACATCAATGTTTTAACTTTGAACATGAATATTTAGAAACATTTAGGAACTATCAAGACCCCCTCTAAAGTAAAACAAGAAGAGAATTACAAATAAAGTTCTACATGTATGTCAATCCCTACTTTCCCCTATGGTTCTGAGTCTTGGAAATGTAGAAAAATAAGTAGTAATGAGTTTAAGACTCAGAAATGGCGCTCTTCAGGTCCGCAAAAAGATGTTCAAGACACGACAGAGTGACGACTTATATATATATATATATATATATATATATATATATATATATATATATATATATATATATATATATATATATAATTTTATCAGCCAACTACATAAAACAAAATAAAGTGAGCTTTACATCTTGTTGAACTTAATATGTGAAAATATTTGTCAAGTTAATACAACCCCAACAACTCTTAGAATTCAGATTTATTAAAAACAAAACAATTCAACCTTTGATTTACTATTTCCACACTCCTTTGATCTAGAGTTACAATATTTCAGCCCATAAGTAGTGGAAATTATAAGAATAGAAAAACGTGTAAATTATTAATTATCGTGATCTATAATGCATTTTAAAATGTATAGTTCCATTAAGTAGTCACTTCATTTGCGTCTAATGAACGCAGATGGCTGCTTCTCAGTCAATGGTATCTCACTATATTTGCCTTCTCTTTCCCCATGCGTGTGACGAAGTGCGGCAAAGTGAAGATCATCCACTCTCATAGAAAGTTTTTGAAGGTCACAACATTAAGGTTGTGCACTTGAAATGCATTTATTGTCACATCAGTTGCAATACATATGTTTCATTAATGACAATACGAGCATGCACTTTCCATTTTCATCTTTTCTGAAGACTCGTTATGTTAACAATTTTCATTTCGATTTTAATTTAAATTCACTATTCTTAAATTAAAGAAAAAAACAATTGTGTAACTTAAATAGCAGAACCAACTGATAAAAAGAAAATCTGACTTATCCCTAACAAAAGTAGTCAGAACATGAAGTAGTCGATACATGCAAGAAAATTCTTCAAACATGAAAGAATGCTAATTAAAAATACTAAAAAGTTCGTATGAGCGAAGTGTATATGTTCTAAGATCTTTACTGCTAAAATGATGTTTAATTGATACGCATCACACCATCACTTAACTCAGTACACATATTATTTTTAAAATATTGAAATAATTTATTACGCCACTTTTATTCTCAGTCGCCTTGAAGATTACTCGGGGTTAATGTCCTGAAGTCCTTCATGGTTCTTGAAACATGAAGTGTTCGCATGTTACTATCAAGTGCCTCATGGAATTGCCAAGAGTTTCATTTATCAATAGAATGCAAATATGCTTTCACAGCATTTTCTGCACTTCGCATTTATGCTCGTGGTCGTATTGACGTAATGTCAAGGGGTAATCAACTGAGGTCGACCAAGGGTTAGCCTGCATCTGCTCCGGGAGCATTGGCCTAAAGTTACTACGACCTTCACCATCTCATTCAGAAAGGAAATGTAAAATATATTTCCGAATTATTTTATTTTTTGAAATGTCTCACCTTTCAGTTATATAATCAATATATTATTCAGAAGGCGGATTAACGGGGCTTGGTCAGTCCTCTTTTTATTTCTACTAAGCAAGCCCCGCTAACCTACCTTCAAAATTGCGTAAGTGGTCGTTTAGAATTCTTCATATATTACGGAGGTTAAACCTCCACATGGTCTCGGTCGACTGTACTGAAGGGTCTTTATGTCATTGCAAAGCCTGCAATTTCAATTTCACGACGAATCCTGTCATTCACTATGGATGGTAATGTTTATGCACTGTTATGATTATCTTCGTCTGAACAATGGAAATATTTCATTATTTTAAGTCGGAAACGAGTTCTAAAAATCGACTGTCTCGTAGGTTTTTCCAGATACTTTCAGCGAATTAACTGATGTCTGAAGTAATTACTGTAATTCTGTTTATGCAAGTCCCGAATCTAACATTTTTTTAATCTCACTGAATCACTAATAAAATTCAACTCTTATAGGCAGAATTCGAAAAACGTTGTCTTCTTACAATGTATCAAAAAACAAAAATTCAAGAAGTTCAAATAATACCTTTGGAATTATGAACATGACTCACATGATAAATTTTCACCCATAAATTGCACATTAGATATTAACAGCAATAACCATTAGTACAGGTGTGTGCGTAAGGACAGCTTAGGACCCTGGCTCCCCTCAAAATTTTGACAGTGGCAAATTGGAGGAATGTTATGGATTTAACGAAGAGTCTCTCCAACACATCTGGCAACTCTGTAAATAGATCGACAAAAATCAATTATAGTTATTAATAGAATCATTAAAATTATAACTTCATTCTCCTTGTAGTATTTTTTGTATTGTTTATTTGGCGATCCAGAAATGTAGTTTCTCTCCCTCTTGTTTCAGACTGCATGCGCCTATGACTATCAACTAGAAACATCAATCGCCCAATTTGCTTCCGCATGGAATATTGATTGATTGATTGTTAGTGATTCCGGGTGAGTCAGCTACAAAGGTATTTAGTCCCGTAAGTGTAGTGCGTGTTTTTCATCGGGAGGTGGCAGTGATCTTCCCCCACTAGATGGCGAGATCCGGCGCCGATTTACTGTCGACTAGCGGGATTTTCCCTAATCATGTATCCCATCAGCAGGGAATAGCCCCAGTTGGGACAAGTTCTAAGTCCCCGACCTATGTCCCGGCATGTGTGGTAGTGTAGTGCATATTAGTGTAAGTGTGTGTAAGAGGTGAGGATAGGACAAGGAAAAATAGAAGGAAAGATAAGCGGGAGCGATCTGTGCTTCGTTTATTATGGTACTGCTCCAGCATTCGCCTGGTGTTGATCGGAGAAACCACGGAAAACTACCGGTCAGAGCAACCGGCAGCTAGAATTCTCCTCCAGACAACTACTGAATTCGATCTAGCCGAAAAGCTAGTTTCGAAAATCCTGCCGCCGTCAGGACTCGAACATAGGAACTCCCGAACTCCCGATCAGATACTCTGCAGTTGATACACTGGGCCAGCGCTCCCAGTCCACATAGGAGAAATTGCTCCCTTTGAAGGAAATTTCATTCATTTTTTCACAAGCTTTTAACAAATGCACATGTCATCTTCCATGGTTATGTACTTACCACAACCATTCCAGGATGAATGCGCCTACCACGCATCAAGCACGCTTAAACAGTCTTTACTACTGCGCATTATGATATTTTCTGCAAGCAAGCAGTTTCGGATACTCTGATATCGTCGTCTACAGCTGTACTGGTTCACTCTATAGTGCTTGGCATAGGAAGATATTTCAATTGAATAGTGACGCATTTAGAAGTTAATTCATGGTTGCTGCCTGAACTGTAACGAGGAAAAGAATGCCTTTCGTTGCGTCAAGGAGCCGAATCTTCAGCAAAGCGAAATACGTAGCTGCGCTCCGGGTTGCAGCGCGTCCAGTCGTCAGGGGCAGCGTAATGTAAGATGACGCTAGACAGTGAAACGGAATTTTCCTTGAGATGCCGTTTTAATTAATGCTAATGTTCTTTACATTATGAACGTCTATTTTATTTTTATTATAACATGTGTAAAATGTTATAATATGCGCATTATAAAAATATATTATATTATTTTCTTATAGAACGTAGGAGGTGTGGTTTTTAAATTCTAGGGTAATAAATAGATGTTCCCATTCAATATTAACTATTTTCTACTACGATTTCATATCTATCTTCATTTTATTTTTGAACTATCTAGTCAAATTCGAAAAAGGTTTCAGATAATACTAATATATTTTTATTGGCAGAATCAGAATCTTCAGTAAAGTGTGAGTTCCATGTAAAATTTGGAAATTGCCCTACTTTACCTTCAATTGAGAAAATTGATTTATTTTAAGTACAATTGGTTTAATCGATTGGAAAAAATAAAATACGAATATATTGTCAAATGTTCATTTAAGGGCTTAGGTTACTGACATTTGAGCATTCAGTATCGTTTTGGAGAACTAAACAATTTGTTGTTTTTTTTCTTTCGAAAAAATCTGGAGATACTCTTCTTTATTCCTTATCTTGGAAAATGATACGTGTGTCAATACGTGAATAATGCACATTATTAGAAATTTTACCCATATGCATTTATTTATTTATTTTCCACTTTATTATTTGCTTAGTCTCTTCTTGCATAGTTATTTGCGTCTCACAAAATAATAAAGTACGTAAATTAACGCTTTAAGTATTGTGAGAAATCACTTGTGAGGGTGAGAAACATAATTCTTAAAGAAGTAGTAATATACTTTCGATGCGTTAGTAAATGGAAGCCATTTTGACTTCTCAGGGAACATACTATTTTAATCATCTTTGAACATTTTCGTATAGCTAAATATAAGAAATGGTATCTAAGAATCCATTAATAAAATTTGCGAGAAAAATATTGTAAAATAAATAATATTAAGACTGTTTCAGTAATATTGAAAAACTAAAAAATCCTCGGTTCACGATAGTTATAAATAGAGTGCGAAAAATAATTGGAACTAACCCTTGCACAGATCTGTTCATTCCCCTCGCAAGACTGCGTCAATAGAGTTCAAAGACTTCCAGTGGTGCAATGCAATTTTTTCACAAAAGTACGATAAATATGTTTGCTCTGAATGGTTTCTCGATTAAGAAAACTGTATGTCACCAGATCCAATGACTAACAAGGACTCTCGGCCAATGACCTGACATGCGTTGAAGGGTGGAATGCTATCGCACAAGTTGAACATGCAGCGAAAATAAATTAACATTTATCTCACAGTTTTCTAGAACTAAATCAATGTTTTTATATAATTTGTAATCGCTTCTTAGTTCATCAAGTACCAGGTCAAAAGGAGCAACGAAGTATAACTTCATCTTCTCCCATCTGGCATTTCAAGATAAATTATGCAAAGCAAGCTCCATTGATAATGCTGAACATTTTTGAAATTCGTATTGTACGCGGTCTTCGTTCCAAATTATAAATTAAAACAAACATGATTCACAAATTAATTATAAATTAAATTAAACTTCCGTCAGAGTTAGCAACGAATATTACACGATGTACATCTAACGCTAGAAATTTCGTATTTTGTTGTGCCTTTATCTGATATCCTGCAGTATATTTCATGTGCGATAGGTTACGCTAGAAGTACGTTACATAAAATTATCTCGACTTCGAATTGTAGGATGTTAAAATATAACATAATAAGATTTTATATAATAATAATATTATAAGAAATAAAAAAGTTCCGTGATAAATCTATGGACTTTCTTGTTGTTGGTGTTGTTGTTGTGGTTGTAATTTTTTTTAATACGAAATACGAAACCCGTCAATTTAACGACCAACAGACATTTTCGATGTTACGTTACAAACGAACCATCGACGACCTACTTTATCTGCACCATTCCTATTCAAGAAATGTTGCGCAAAATAACAATACTAACCCCCATATTGCCATGAGGAAGGTCACAACATGACGGCCAAAACGTTACCATCTGTGCCACCCCCGGGCAGCCAAGTCGAAATTCTCTTATTTTCTCTTATTTTTCCTGGGCATTCATTACTTTTCACCGGCTTGGGTGACTCAGGACATCAACTGATGACACTGCAGTGCCTCTGACCGAGAGATCCTAGGATTCGAGTCCCGACGCTGGCAGGATTTTGACACCAGCGAAGACGAATCCAGTCACTGTCTGTTCTTTCGACCGACTGCTCTGATCGGCAGGTTTATGTGGTTTCTCCGATCAACACCAGGCGAATTCCGGATCAACAAACCAGTCAGGAATCGCGCACGCACTTGCATTCCTCTTCCTTATCCAATCCTCACTCCTTACAGTACCAAACATGTCGGGAGACCAGCCGGGATTTTAGAGGTTGTCCCGGCTGAGGCGGTTTCCTGCTGGTGGGAGATACGTGATTGCGTGAAAACCCTGCTAGCAGTCCTGAGGATCGGCGCCCTATCTAGCCATCCAGCGTGGGGAAATCACCGCCACTTCCCGCGATGTAAGCACGCACTACACTTACGCGACTAATAACCTAAGCAGTAGGTGAGCTCGGAATCACTAATCAATCATAAACTTTCTTTCTAACAGTATTTTGCCCGTCGGCGAGGGCATTACATTTGCATGGGCCGCGCGCATCGCCGCACCGCGCCCCGTGGCGGAGCGGAGCGGGGTAGTGCGGGGAGGGGCCGGGCGGGGCCGGGCGTGGCGTGGCGGGATGGGGCAGTGCGGAGCAGGGCGGTGCGGGGAAGGACGGGGCAAGACGGGTAGGGTGGGGCAGAGAGGGGCAGGGCGGGGGAGGGCGAGGCGAGGGGGCGGCGGGGGGGCGGGCGGGGGGGGGGGGGCGGGGCGGTTGGGCGGAGGGGCGCTGGGGTTGAGCCTCCGCCCCGCGCGCAATCAACGCGGATTTGTGGCCGCGCGCGCACTGGGCCTAACGGGGCAAAAGGGAAGCGGATGCGCGGCATTTGGCCTCGGCGTGCAACGGTTAGAAGAAGGACGAAGGATACACGTGGTAAAAGAAAAAGTATAGTACAGTCAAGATCATTTATATGAAGGGCCCCGCCGCGTCTCGGTGGCGCCACCGAGAAACGGCAGAGCTCTTCCCCAAACAGCCACAACCAACCACCACCGACGACGAGAGAGGAAGGTTCCACGATTCACATCACTCTGTGCCTCACCACACACCGAGTCACTGTGGTCTCAGACGGGCGACAAAGCCCGGTGACGGCGACAGATGCAAGCAGCAGGCAAAGACAGATTCAGTGTCGTGTCTTCTGTGAACGCTGTCATTTAGATCTGTATTCTGCTAGCGGGCGGTGCGAACGCGCTTCTGAGCTACTGATGGCGGGACACCGTCACCGACCGCCCATGCAGGGCGACTCCGCCTGGCGAGTGATTACCTCCATTTAAGCCAATGCTTTGGCAGCAGACGCGCCACTCGGAAGCGCTGCTGAGTGGCGCCGTGTGAAGGGGCCCTCGTAGGTCTCGTTTCACACCCACTGTGCGTCGCGCCGCCCAGCGCGCGCCCCCGCCTGCGCCGCGGACAATGGGCGACGCGCGCTCTGTCAACAGCGCGACGCCGGGCGCCGCGACGCGGGATTAGCCGTCGCTTGAATGGCGCTCGGTCGTCGTCGTCCCGGGCGAGGCGACGCGTCGCGACGCGAGGTGCAAATACGGGAGCGGCCCCCGCGGCGGAGCGGGCATTCACCGCCTTCCCGTGCGCTGCGATTGACACAGCATGGGTGGAGGAGGACGGATTTTGTCTTTTCCACTGTTCGACATCGGTGGGGTTCTTCCGGGAGACTCGGGTGAATTGTTTGGGTTGCTTTTGTATACTGCTCTCTCTCTATATTTGTTTCCACCGCATGAGGGTTGTCTGGCGTCGTTAATGCTTTCCGACTATGAAAAACGTTTTAAAAAAGTTTAATATCACGAAGAAATATACCAGTAAATATTACCGATGTATTGGAGATTGAGAGGCAAAGTTAGCTATCAGTATAAGATTCTAACAAAATACTATTTTATGTGTGCAATCACTTCCGTATGACCTATCTAAATACAAATCAAGTCTGTATATAAAAATATACTTTATCAGGGTAGGTCAGATCTATAATCTGAATTGTATTGATATTGTGACATACCAGACTGTCACACAATATTTTGTTGGGAATTGGGGACAAGAATTTATTAAATTCTTCGTAAAAAGTGTAAATGTTGAGGGCATAGGCATGCAGGCATGGCGTTCCTTAGCAACCAGGGAAGCGGAAGTAAATAAACATAGCGCGGCAAGTAACGGACAGAAGATTGTGATAGAAGGGCATGTAGGATTGGTAGTAAACTAGTAATGGGGTATGACGTAGAAGGAAACTGGAGATCGTTTTGAAAAACAAGAGACAAGAAGGTATGAAAGTTATCGAGGGTTGAACTTCGTAATATTTGAGGAGAGGAGCTTTAGACCGCGTACCGTGCACATCTCTGCAGAGGTCATTGTAAATGATAGATGCGGGACTTGGTGGAATTTTGCGGGAAATAATCGAACAGTGAGGACTTATATTTTGTGTGCGTAATTCTATTGGGAACTTTGAATCATTCTGGCACCGGAAGTCGTAAGTGAAACAATTAATAAGTTGAGGAGGACATTGAACCGGCAGCGGACCGAGAACAAGATACAAGAGAGAAGATTGGTCGGAGCAGTGGATTCTTCCTGGCCTCATCGTCCAAGAGCGCATGGATATATAAATAGTAAGAATAATAGCGCTATAGACAATTTTTACTACCGGTCATGACCAAGGTGACATTTTATGTTACAAAGAATTAACGATGAATAAACTTACAACATTCTCATTTTGAAAAAGAAAAGCTGATTATCATTTCTTTAGAATCTTGTGCAATCCATAGTTTAATAATTTCCTTTCCAGAAACCAATTTCAGATTCCTCACTTCTTCCGTATGGAGAGCGGATCGAATGATCGTTTGCTAGGAAGAAAGTAAGTACCGGCGACGATTATTTTCGTAAGAACCCAACCGGCAGAGCTAGTAGGATAATTATTTCCCTTTAGATGTGTTTGCGGGAAATTTAAAATCGCAACCCTTTCCTGGCGCCCAAAAATGATATAAATTCGGAACCGGTTGCATAAATAATTTAACAGAAACGGAGAGCGTTTCAATATATATTGTTCAATATTATCCTATCGACTTCGTAAGTTGTTTACTTACGTGTCCTTATCGATGAAATGGCTCTATATTATATTCCCTTAAAGTGGCTATCAATTGTCACCACAAACAACAGCAATACTGATGCATGCGAACTGAAAAATATAAAGCACTCAAAAATATTAGTTTTGGAAAATGAAGGTACATACAGAGAACCACACTTATACTTAATAATTTATTAATAAAATTAACATATAATACCCATCAAATAACAAAATTAATAGGCACTTTGATTAACATTCCTATTACTTTTCCTTACGTATCCTACTTACTTTCGCTACAAAATAAGCTAGTTCAGTCGACTCCGGCTATAGAGAACTCGGATATAGCGAACCCTCGGTTACAGTGAACTTAAGTCACTTGTCCCGTTTCACTTACATCACAAATAAGCATAAGAATTTTAGGTCATAATGAACCTGAACATCGGCTATAGTGAACGTACGAAATTCACCGTTCTGGAAGTTAATTGAATCTCGGATGTTATTAGGCAAATAAAAGGATCTTCGGAGACTGGGACGGTGTTCCAACAGTGGAAGAGGCATTGAAAAGTGTCAAGACTGCATTACAATACTTAGAAACAGAGGACAATGTAGAGTCAAGTACGGAGAGAGCGCGAACTATGGTTGGAGAAGGTTCTAGAGAAATTTCAAATAAAAATGTACGAAGCAAACAACTGAACATAATTGATTATTTAAGTACAAATGAAGATACTGAAATTTTCAGTTCGTGCTGTTAATGAATTTTGCTTTGCCTATATTAATAAAATCAATCATTGCGAATAAATCCGATTTAATCGTGATATCATCGGATACAGTGAACCTCTGATACAGTGAATGAAACATGTGAGCCCCCAGAGGTTCACTATAACCGGAGTCGACTGAATAACTTCCTCGCATACGTTCTTAATATTTCTTTCTCTGCTCTACTCCTTGAAAATTTTGTATTCTACATATATCTTTAGAATTACTGGGTAGTAAATCTACCGTAGCTTTCGCAGTTTCACTTTTAGTACTTTCAGGGATATCTTCCATTTTCTCGCAACAGCGATTAATTCAAATATACCCTCCAAGACCTCCAATGTACCGCCGAAACCATATTTAACACCATTGATCATTACGCCTTTTTGTTGAAAAGTATAAGCGCAAAATTGTGCGATCGAATAAGATAAAATATCGTACATTACACGTGGCTGAAAGACCATTTTGTGCTCATTAGTAATTATACATTCGCGCGCTAACGCACTCGTGAATAATATTAACTAACATGCATATAATGACATATTTCAGCCACTTAAAATAAAATACTATTAATTTCTAAATAAAAATGGTACGTTTTGCAATGAATCTCAGTGATTTCATCGACATTCATTTTTCCACCTGTGAAAAATCTTCTGGTGGTCAAGGTCCATCAGTACCATGCTACCCAAAACTTCGTATAAAAAGCCAATAATTGTAAATTCAAATTTTAGTTTCGTTACATGGATTTCGGTAATTATTTCTATTTCAATAATTATTACGATAAACTTGAAGCAGTATGCATATTCATTTGTATTTCTTAAGAAATATTCAATAGTTTTCAACAGTTACATAGACCCGAATTTAATTGTGTTTATTCTAACAAAATCGTTCAATTTTGGTGTCATGCCGTCTCTACCAATTGTATTATCAAAACAATTGTAATGACACTTTAAACGATAAAAAACAATTGAAATCATAGTGGGTAGATTAATCAGTAATCATAACATAGAACAACAATGCGTTTTGTTGGAATCTTATTATGGGAGGAAATTTCAATAATAACAAAATCTGAGCTCATGTCAGCGTTTAAAATTCATTTATTGATTGTCAATAAGACTATAAGTCCCTAATAACCTTAGTCCCTCCATTACAACGGAGACATTCAGTACCAATAGTCATTGATCATAAATAGTGTTGAACCCTTTATTCACTCTACATCATAATTCCGAATGATCAATCTGAGTTGTCTCTTTATCGTTACACCTACGTGTCTTCCTGTTTTTGCGGAACATTTCCTCGAAATTGAAGCGTTATTACAATATTTCATAGTTGACATTGAGCTGCGTGTTATTTCAATTTGCTTTGGAACTTTAATCTTTCAGACCAGCAACATTGCCCTGGTGTTCTTTCTCGGCTATTGACACCAGCGAAATATCGATAAGAAACAACCGTAAAATCGACCTTTCGTACTGACAATTGATGTTGCAGCGCGATGTCTCTGGATGTTCATGTCATCTCCCATTCTATTCCCATTGACATCGTTGTTTCGCGGTGTCTCCAACTTGGCGGAAAATGCTAATTGCTATTCCTCTGTTCCAAAAGTGTATCTTGGAAGGGGCACCACTCTCCTGCCCCCTCCTCTCACACCAATGACTTTCCTCAGATGGAGCTGTCGCGGACCGGCGATTGGGCACTGGTCTCCGCACTCGTAGTTCAGCAGAAGAGGATGGAAATGAGGGAGCTGGCAACTCTTTGCCAGCACTGAAGGAGGAGAAGAAACTTTCGTGCGCGTAATCCATGATCCCTTTTTAAAGGAACAGCTCCAGTACTCGCCTGGGTCTGGTCGGAGGAAATCTCGGAAACGACTGGTTGAAGCAGACGACCACCGGAATTTCCATCCACAATGTGTCCCAGTCACTATATAGGCGCCGAAAATCCACCATAAGAAACTCGATCCCAGGCCCTCCGTCTCAACGAAGGTTAAATTGCGGACTCACTTCTACTGAACGCCCCCGATGTCCTAGCCGCCAGCCGTCCAGAATCGCCCGGCGCGGTCCGGGGTGGGCCTTGTCATTGTCGTGTCGTCGGGGGTTCCCCTTGTCCGCGAGCGCGCGTCCGGAGGGGCAGATCGCCGTAGATTAAGGCCGATATGGTCGGTCGCCGCCGCCGCCACCCGCCCCCCTCCGCTCCGTGCGCTCCCCCGCCGGACGCCCCGGCCCGCGCCCCCGCCCCCGCCGCTAGCATTATCTGCCGGCAATAAAACGTGATTTATCCCCTGCCTCAATGGCTGGTCGGGAAATGTGAATTTAATTGAGCAAAAATATCGCTAAAATTTTAGTCTCTATTTTGCAATGAAATATACTGTCAAATGTTATGTATTGCAAAAATGAATGGTATGAAATTTCGATATTCGGATGATGATCTACTGCCCTCGCTGCGCCATATATACACCTTTGATAACGAGAAAAGCCGAATGCGGCTAATGCGTGAAATACTGCACTGGTACTTGTTGAACTTCGGTAAAACGTTATCAATATCTTTCCACCATCCTGAGCGTGCCTGAATTTCCTATTAATTTTTTCATGTTTTGAAGGCACTTTTGAAATAGTCAGCTCAATTATCATTTGAAGAACAGACTCATCGAGCGCAGAATTTTCTTACTCGTCCGAAAATTACGATACCCAAGTGAATGATGAATCGAAAATATAATAAAATATGATCTCAACGCAATACAATGGTTTTCAGAGAGAAATCTTTTGATGATTTCAACATTAAACACTTACGTAATAGAAACGCCTAAGCTAATTCACATGATCAGGAAAAGAGATTAAAAATATGCTTTATTTATACACACAGTGCGTCATAAATCGTTGAACTACTGAACCCCAAATGTACTGATTAACTTTGAAATCTATTATTTCGAATATTGAATTGTCGTTGAAATGAATACGCCGTTGTATGAGAAACGTCATTGTATACTGTGTTGTCAGAGAAAAACAAACACAACAAAGTGCTCAACGATACATTTCAAAATGTAGAACGAATTTGTGAAAACATAATTTGCAAGGCGAGAAATTATAAAACAACACGTGAGTATTGTGTAAAGGGGTGTAGGAAACTATTAAATTTCCTATACTATATTACATTCCTATACTATTTCCTATATTATATACATCTACTATACTACATTTCCCATACATGTTTCGATTCAATTAGGCACCCGTTTTATCCTCAACATTTCTTCTTGATTAAAAACTTGCAAAGTACAAACAAAATTTTCAACATGAACCCCCCACCCCCAAGCTAATACCCGTTGTACGGCCATTCACAGTTTCGAACACGCAGCTTCCCCGTGGCGGAGCAAATGGGTCAGTAATACTTGCTGTGGAGTTCCTTGATGGCGGAGGGGGCGTGCGTGGCACGTTCCGCCGCCCGCCGCCAGGCTGCGCCCAGGCGCGAAGCCCTCGTGGGCCTCTGAGCTCGTTACCAGAAGTAGCTTACGTAACGGCAATCGCCTTAGCGCGCGCCTGCTAACAGTGCTTAACCTTTGCCTGAGCGCGGTTTAGTGAACCGGCGTTAGCGCCTCGCGTGCCTAGGGCTAGGCCCGCCGCGCTGGACGCGTCGCCACTTTTGCATCTCACCCTTAAAAATTGCTCGCATTATATCGGTCAATCTGTGTATTTATTTGTTCGAAAAGGCACAGATTGTTCAGAAATGTTAAAATGTCTTATAAAGCTTTTTTGAAAAAAAATTAAAAAAAAAAATTAAAAAAAAATCAGGGGAATCGTGGCAAACTGAAATGATATTTTACCTTTGGATGATGAAATTTGATATTTCAATATCCATTAAATTTTTAATAAAATTATGGACTTTAAAAGAAACTGATTAATAACGCTTTTTGATCCGACTTTTCATTTCTTACGTGACTTATGAGATTGTATAAAAAAGAAAGAAGTAATACACATTACCTTTTGGTCCGTACAAATTTCTTTTAGCGATTCTTAATTATACAACATATGTATATGGACATGATTTCATATAGAAACAGGAAATATCATTATTTGCAAGTTGTTGGTTTAGTTTGAAAGCGTTAACAATGTAAGCAAAAATATGTTACGTAAGTGAATGAATAATTTGCATTATTTTTCCTGAATATACATACGTTTGATTGTACCGTAAAGTATTTTTTTATTGTCGTGTCGAACACCTCAGAAAGGTGTTCAGAAAACGAGGTCGGCGACCCCTACTAGAGTTCTCTTCTATTGGATTATGAAGGAGAACACACATGAAGCACTACGAATATTCAAGTGCAAACACCATTTGTAAGAGGTGAAGGAACAACTGTTGGGTCGAAGTCTCAATATTATGTAAGTGCAATTCAATAGACACTTAAGAGAAGAAAATAGGAAAGTGAATGAATTCGAGCAGTTCCTATGATAGAATATGGAAAATGTAAGGTAGTAACTTCAATATATATCTCTCAAAAGCAAGTTCAAGATACAGTAAATTTCCACATTGAGGAAGGAAACCTCACCCACGATCCATAGTTCTTTTGTTAGGGTACCGCTCTGGTACTCACGTGGTGGAAATGTGCTCCAGCATTCACGATCAGAGAAACCATTGAAAACTACCAACCAGAACAGCCATTCTCCTCCAAACAGCTGCTGAATTCAATCCAGCTATCTAGCTAACATGAAAAATTCCTCATTATCTGGATTCGAAACCTAGGACTCCGCGTTGAGACTCGCAACCGAGATAACGGTAATGCTGGCAATGAGCTATCACAGCCGGGACAAAGGTATCGAGATGACGGCGCAGAAGATATTGATATTGGTAACTGTGTTTCCAGTAACCACTGCAAATGCAAAAAATGTTTTGATGACAATTATAGAAAGAGAACATCTAACCGAAGAGATGTCAGAAATATGTAAGACTGTTGGCGAATAAATATGAGGAAAGGGAATAGGGATCCGACATTGATGTAGATGTTTTCAAATATCGACATTTCCACAAACAAATCTACGTTTTAAACATCGATTCATTATTGCCTTAGTTTTTTAACGTTTTCGATGTGTTGTTTGTGTATGAAAATGTTGCACAATCCCTATTTTGTAAAAATTAACGAGGGAAATAGTAATTTTGGATACCACTGTCAAACGGAGTAAATGCTGTTTATACTACCTACAGGAGCAGACTATCTCTCCCCGGAAAATGACCCTGATGCCCTGGTGTTTCTTACGTTATTTCTCATATTTCGCAAGCGAAGAGGAAATCAATGTATGTGCAGTAGGCGTAGGGTTCCCTCCTTTCTGCGTTCTCCTACACCGAACCGTGGTAGTTATGACCCCTTGAGATGACCCTGAGCGCTCACGCTTTCAGACTGTGTTTTATTCATTGCTCTTATTATTTTTTAGTTGTTTTTTTTTGCCATTTTATCTTGATAATAAATGAATAACTACGGTCACAGTTAAATTAAATTCTTCGCCCCACGAAAGTAAATATACGAAATTACTAAACCACTTTTTATAAAAAATGACATTTCAAAACATCAATGGTTTTGAGGCAACATATTAACATTGATGTTTAGAATCATGGATGTTTTGTTGTCGATGACGCATCCTGGAAGAAAAAGGTGCAGGTGGAAGTTGTAAAAAATATCAAAATGGGAGGTATATGACACAACAGTTGTCAACGATTGATCGACGGCTCTTATTGCATGTGTACCTGAATGTATTGTTGGGAAAGGATGTTAGCGGGAGTAAACAGAAATGTGATGGCGAATGACAAAATTGTAAATGACAGAATGTTGATGTTAATGTGATGCCTAACGATATAGGTGGTCACAATTAGGAGCAGGAATATCACAGATTTAACGTGTAACAAAATAACAAAGCAAGTAAATGCCTCAGCTTCCGTAGCTCTGCCGCAGCTGTAATCCATGTGATTAATATTTGATGGATTTAATATCGAAACAAACTTTATAATTCTCTTCAGTGAAAATGAGTTCCGAAAACCAATTATTATAATCACAGTCATAGATTATTTTAATAATAAACACACATATAATTACTATAGATAGGAAATAAAGTGCCTGTCACAACAAAAACTTCCAATGGAAGGCAATTAGGTTTTGCTGCAAATCATACACTGGCAATACGACAATCGAAAAATCAGCGTGAGCCTCTTCGTGCAGCTAACTGCTACGTTCCGCCGCTAATTCGATCAGGAGTGTGTCACCGTAAGCGTGATTGGACGGGTGGCGTTTGTCGACACGCAGCCCAGACACTTCGCTTCAGCCCCGCCACCGCCCCGATCCACCCCACCCCCGCCCCGCCCCGCCCAAGACCCCGTTCACCAAGACCCTCCCCCCCCGCCCCGCCACGCCCCCGCCCCGCCCCGCCCCGCCCCGTCCCCGCCGGGCCCCCGCCCCACCCCCGCCCCCGTCCCCGCCACGTCCCGCCCGATCCAGCACCCGCGCGCCGACCATCGTCAATCTTCGTCGCGGCGTCCGGCGCGCGCGCTCGTTTTCTCTGCCCGACCGCAGCGATCGCTCTCCAGCGACAATCACTTAGCCGCTCTGGGGGTGAAGGGAGGGGAACAAGATGCGACATTGCGTTTCATTTCAGATGCGGGAGTTCAATGTGTAATTATCGTTGAACATGTGCGAAAACATTCTCGAAAATAAAATGATGCAATCATATACAAGTATCAAGAATGCTAATGAACAGACTTTCATTCGTAGCTGTGAACTATAGAAAAGGAAGAAGGGACAATGGTATATTGAGAAGAAAATGGGCGCCGGAACTGGTCATATGACCAAAACCCTGAAGGGAAGACGAAGAAAAAGAGTTCAGTACATGAATATCACTTATCTGCTTTTTGTTTGGGGAGAGAAGTGAGGGGAATAAGATACGTAATTCCTTTCATTTCAGATGTGGAAGTATCATGTGCGAATATCATTTAGCCACGTTACGTTCTTCGAGCAGTGAGAAAAAAGCTACGATTTTTTCTTACACTTCAAATGTGGAAGTATATACTTTCATTCAAAAGGAGACTAAAATAACCATTCTATATTTTGGTTCTATTTAGTATTTTTCCTTCACTTGCCTTGACCTCTCGTGAAAACATTTGTAGGACCCTATTTATGATCTTCTAAAGATGCGTTTTCACTATAAAACACCTGTGAAACTTTGCTCTAAACATTTTATAGTGAGAGCCAAATACAACGCCCATCACTCCTCTGTCTGTAAAGGATAGTTTTAAGATATAATCAATGGTTGTTTTTTGCCATTTTCAGAAAGTAAGTTCTCAATGCACTTTATTTTTTGTGAAGATACATTAACATTGGATAATTTCACAATCTCGAACTTTTCTCTCGAGCTGAATGGAATAGGTGATGATCGGCCTACGATCGAATAATCGTACAATCTATATTCGTGAAGTCGTAGGCTTCCGCGGCCAGAATCATGAAGATTATCTTGGCTGTCCGGGTCACGCCGCATTGAAGGCTGTATTGCCGACGTTTTGATTATCTCTTTCGAGATCTTCTTCATAGACCAGCCCTGAAAAAGATCTCGAAAAAGATGATCGAAACGTCGGCAATACAGCCTTCAACGCGGCGTCACCCGGACAGCCAAGATAATCTATATTCGTTCAATGAGGTGCAGTACACGTTGAAAACCTAATGTTGCATATTTATTGAACGTGTTAGGAAGTAATATAGATACTGTAAAAACCTATCACAGCAGCCAAATCGATTCAGTAGATTTAGGGACACTAAGGGAAAAGCATCAACCCTCAATGCTTCAAAACAGTACCCACACCATTTATGAACATAATAATGTCATGGCTCTAAAAAGTATGGGCAATAATGTGAAATAATGACATATTCTTTAATACTCCGTCAGATAGATTACCTCAAGACTTACCCCAACATTGGCATAATTTCAAGAGGAAAGTTAGAAGTTCAACAAAAAAACATTTCTATCGAATACATCAAACAAAATGCGAGCACTTCAAGCTGATCCTCATCAGACACCTTCAGAACGAAGCCACAACAAAGGAAATGACTTAAGGTGACGACAATGATAGATTTTACTTCAATGTCGTACAAAAAAATGTCAATAAAAAATAATTTCTAGAGTATGAAACAAAACTCACATAAAAGGTAGTACCTCTCTCCACACCACTGCATTCTGAAATCCTCTTTCACACCAACTGCTTCGCGAGATATTTCACAGTTTCGATGTTTTCTCTCCGCGCGGAGCACGTGGCGAGCCCGAGCCCCCCCACGGGGGGGGCTGGCGAGTTCGGCGCGCGCGTCCGCCGGGCTGGGTGTCACTGAGCGCCGGGATCGATTCTTCGGCCCGCCATCCCGCTGGCAATAACGCGCGCGGCGGAGCGGGGCGGCCCCCCGGCGACGTGACGCGAGGCGACGCGCTGCCCCGCGGTTAAAGCGGCGCCCGCGGGCGGGAAGCACCTGCGGCCAAGCACCTGTGGGGGCGCCAGCGCGGCACAAGAACATAATCATCACTAGAGCCCCGAACTGCTTGAGTACCTGCACCCTCCCTCGCAGTTTGGCCGCCGCTCGCCACCACGTATATTCCTAGGTTTGATAAAGAAATAAACAATAATTAAACTACAAACAATAGAGTCCAGACGTTCAAAACATGATTTCACCTTAAAAAGCCACGCAAAAGGCATTTGTTTTTTGTTAAAATGGGCACGCAAAATGGCATTTATTATTACTAGAAGAAGCACGCAAAATGACATTTATTCTGGTTAAAGAATGGATGCCAAAAGGCAAATAAACAATTAAAAATCACATTTTAAAAAATTATTATAAAAAATTAATAATTAAAATGATTCACATTTTCTAACTCTAAAATTTACATTAGCACTTACATGGAAGGAGACTACCTTTTCCTTGTAATCTTGATTTCATATAACCACCTGCTGTGATGACTACGAGCTTGTTAGTACGAAGTTGCCACTTCGAAACGCTTTTGTGGACTGCCAATTGAATTTGGAATGCCCAATTAGTGAATATACATTATTTTTTTCGTTCTTCGCAATTCTGTAATCTCCAGCACTGAAAAGGGTATGACAAATACAGAGCACTGTCCTCAAAAGGGATCGAAGTCACTCGTGGCCAAAAGTAGAATGCGATTCCTCCACAGACTCAAAAGTACGATTGGAGAGATCAAAGTCCGTCGGCATCAATAAAAAAATCAAATCTTGACTGGCATCCTATTTCATTTAGTTTTTTAACATCATCAGACCCTGACTCTCCCCTTAGCCAGATGAGATAATACGACCGTGCCTTAATGTTGTCGAGGCTTGCAGGTATCTTTCCAGCTTGTTCGATATCAGTGCCGGGAGAAAAAAAAGCAAAATAATAACAAAAGGCAGAAAATGGCGATCATTTTAATGTCATTGACTTCTAGCGAGATGGCTATTTCCAAGAAGGGCTTTATGAGCAATGACAACAGAAATGAGTGCTCTCCAAACTGCATCGGCTTCGGTCTAACGAAAACACCAATGTCCGTTGGATGTTGGTGTTGTACACAGAAGTGTGTTGTTCTCAAACCAAGCTGACATAAATGCGAAAGCTCGGAATTGCACCTTATGTTTACGTTGACGTTCTCCATTCTGAATGATTCCATCGCATATTACGTTATACCGATCGGCCTTGACTGGCGCGAGCATTTTGATGCTTCCTGAACATACGAAAATCCGCAGGTGAAATACACACAAAAATGCTAAAACATTGCTTTTGTTTAGAGTAGATACATTTTTACTCGTTCAAACTGGAATTTTATTGAATCTTATTGAAACTTATTGAATCTCTCAGATCCCTCTGGGCTCTCAGACAATAATTTTATTCCTTTCAGACATACGGTAAATAGGAATCTGCACGCTATCACAATCCTTTTCTGTAATTTCGCAGACACAAAAACTCCGTGGTTGTCCGTTGAGACCGAAGTTAGAAGCCCTAAAAATGATCGAGAGAAAGAAATTGAACGAGTTCCACGAAACAATCTTTTTACTTTGTTTTCAATCCTAATCTGTATCGAAAAAATCTTAATTCGGTCAGTTTGCCTTTAAGGATATTGACATAACTACGTGACATACATGGAGAAATTTATTCACTGCACATATTTTTTTATTCAAAAAAATCAATTCATTTATTAAAAACAAATTATATCGGACATTGTTAGTACATTCAAAATTGTTTTGATTTAAGAGAATTTCATCTTAATTGCCTGTATTATTGCCACACGACCCTCGCGGTTCAGCTCATTGGTCAGAGTGCTCGCTTCCCCTGACGCAACCCCGGGTTCGATTCCCGGTCAGGCAAGATTATAGTGCGCGTTTTCCTTGCAATGTCCCAGTATATGTAGCTGTGTGATTGTGAAAAGACCAGAATATGGCGTGGGGATGTCTTCGTGCTCGCCACACATGCCCCCTTAACCCATGACCGCGAGGTTGAGATGCTGCTGGTAGGCCAAGGCCTTTAAGCGAGCTTTAGCGCCAAGTACAGACAGGCAGATTATCACATGATATACCGATTAGATATTATATTTTTATACTCCCCGAAATATTTGAGATTAGTGTGATTAAATGCTATTGGGATTCAACTTCGACTCGTGAAAATTAAAAATTTTCCCTCTGTGCCAAACAATATATGGATTTTGACCTATTTCGTCCCGAATGTCAGGCGTCGATTGCAGATTATCGCACATCCTTGAATTGCAATCAACCCGTAAAGTACACCGGTCGGTCTGAGCTAGGTTGCGCTTTCAGATCTGCCATGTGATAACGCAGATCCTGAAAAATGGTTACAAATTGATTAGGCGAGAAACATTCAATACCTCTTAATTCAATGAAGAAGTATCCTCAGATTAATGTTGATAAATTGCTTATTTTTCTGTTTCATATGAAGCAAACTCTCCATCCGTAAAACTTATCATAATAATATAAAATGAAAACCTCGGACCAACTGTTTTACAATGTTTGATTTCCACGAGAAATATTCATTCAAAAGGTGAAAAATATCCCAATGGACTAGAATTCACATTTACAATACGAAGTTTTAGGGAGTAAATATAAAAATAAATCTTTTTTAATTATTTTATAAAGATTTTCAACTGTAAATTGATTTTTGTGATAAAGAGAGAATGAAATAAAAAATAATCCAACACGAAAGCAATTTTCAAACAGCCCTAACATTGGAATAAAATCTTAGTTGCGGTTAATTTATATTGCAATTTTATGCAATTATGCAATTTTATGCAATGTT
This sequence comes from Teleogryllus oceanicus, assembly GCA_964035755.1. Taxonomy (NCBI): domain Eukaryota; kingdom Metazoa; phylum Arthropoda; class Insecta; order Orthoptera; family Gryllidae; genus Teleogryllus; species Teleogryllus oceanicus. Next base: position 138,336,212 of record CAXIVR010000003.1, on the reverse strand, counting down.
ATGCAATTTTGAAATTTCAAAATTGATGATGAAACAAACAGGAAGTACAATTATTCACTGCTGACTTCTTGCAAATGATAGGATTTCTTTTTTGTAAATAGACAACGGGGAGAATTGTTAGTCATCACGATCATGTGATCGGAAATAGACACGTGTGCAAAAAAAAGTTTCGTGACGCAGATCATAATTAATACGGTAAATTATTTCCAAACAAATAATTCTGCTGATATTTACATTTTCAAATTATAAGCATTGCTGATAAAGCAACAGCAAGTATAATTATTACTCTTGACTTAAGATGGCAGGAAATTATTTTTATAAACTGACCACGGGCGACACCGTTAGTCATCACGATACGATTGAAAATAAACAATACGTATGCAAAAAAATTGTTCGTGAGCAGATAAATATTTTAAGACAGATGACGTCCAAACAAGTAATTTTGCTGATAATTCTTATTATGGATGTAATATTTAACTCAGTAACAAAATTATTGTTACGATAGAAGATGGATTATTTATTGGATATTTTGGAAAACTTGTCCGATAATTCCATTCAAACTCGAAAAGAATAAACATTGACAATAAAGTATACACACAAATCGTGAATGTTTTTCCCTTAAAACAGTCAACTGTGACCTGAAAAAATGCTGTTGCCTCATCTGGTATGGAAAATTTAAGAAATAACAATAGAAATTAGGATTTAAATTTCGACGTATTTCTTTTCGATGGTTCCAATTTCTGAAATGTGTTTTGATTCTCGAAAGAACTAACGCCCCCCCTTAAACTGCCCGAGAGGGAAGGGGGTCCAAGACAATCTCACCAACGTAAGAATAAACAGCGTCCCCGGCTGCTGCAGGGGGCTCGTAAAGCGCATGCAAAATCCGCGTCGGGGGTCGCGGTCACGCCCAGGCGCGGTCGTATGGAAATGGGCGCCGCTCGGCGTCGCGGGCGAGGGGGCGTGGCCGGCGGGGCGGCGGCGGCGGCGCTCGCCCCCGGCGGCCGGGGCCGGGCCCCCCCCCCCGCAGTGCGTCGCGCAGCAGCACAGCTCTAGCCCCTCGGCGCTCGCGCGCGCGCACAGCGCCCCCTGTGCATCGCGCCGCGTCGGCGCCCCCGCAGTCACACCGCGGCTATGACGCAGGACACACGTAAGTACGCCGACCGCTCTCACTGACGCTCTCACTCACTGCCATCTCCTTCGCTCGCGGGCCGACCACGCGCGCGCGCTCGCGCTCTCTCAATCGATACGCTCGCTTCTCGAGTGCTCCGCGTCGCGTCGGCGTGTGCTTCTCCTCCTCCTCTCGGCCCGTGCGAACACCGCGAGTGTTGACGCGTGTTTCGGACAGAGACGTTATGCCAGTGGTACTGCTGCAGAACGCGTTCAAAATTATCGGCGGGTGCGCCGGCTGCCAGGAGCGGCGTTGCGGGCGGCGGGGCGGCCGACGCTGAGCGGTGGTCACGCTGGGCGGTGCGGGAGCGGGCGCGAGCGCGGTGGGCGGCGCGGGGCGGGTGGGCGCGGGGACGGTGAGTCCCGGGGGCAGCAGGCGGCGGCGGCCGGACGGCGCCGGGAGGGCTCATGAGCGCCGCCCCGCCGAGGTCCGGGCCTGCCGCCGCCGCCGCCGCCCCCGCGCGCGTGCGAGACGCCGCCGCCGCTGCCGTCGTTCGCCGCCGCCGCCTACTCGCGCCGCCGCAACCGCTGACGCGCTGCGCCTCGCGCTCCGACAGCGACCTCGCCGGTGCGCCCTCCGCCTCCGCCTCTACTTCTTCTTCTTCCTCCTCTTCTTGTACCGTTGTCGTCGACGCGGGAGAAAACCTCATCACGGCTGTTGCAGCAGAGGTGGCAATGGAGACGGAAGACCCGGACCTCGCGGGCGAGTACCTGCAGCAGTTCGAGTTGGACCGGCTGGAACCCGGGTCTGCCGGCGTAGCCGGCCTCCCGCCGCCCGGACACGGCGCCCCGTCGGCGCAGCAGCAGGCGCCCGCCCCGCCCCGCCCCCGGCCCCGGCCCCGCTCCCCAGGCCTGGGAAGCGCGCTGGCGCGGGGCCCTGGGCGACGCGTGCACTCCGCGGACAGCCCTTGCTCGCGCCCGCCCTCCCTGCAGCGCTTGCCGCCCATGGCGGGCCTTCTGGGCACCGCGGCGCCGGGCCCGTCCCCGCCGCACCACCTGCTCACGCCCCCGGGCGAGGACATGTACGCGCCGCAGCACCACCACCCTCGCTGGTGCCGCAGCACCATCACCACCACCACAACGGCGGCGTGCCTGAAGAGCTCCAACAACCTGGTGACGCTCATGAGCCAGCACCCGGCCACGCCCGGCACGCCCCCGGACACGCCCCCGGAGCCCGCCTCGCCCCCGCACTACCCTCTGGAGCAGCACGCGGCGCACCCGCACGTGGTGGCGGCGGCGGCGGCGGTGGCGGCGCAGGGCGCGCCCGCGGCGCCGCGCGGCCCGGGGCTCGTCGACGACATGAGCTGGTTCACGCGCTACATGGCGCACAGCGCGCCGGGGCAGGAGCCGCTGGACCTGCGCCCGCTGCCCACGTGCGCCGGCGGCGACCCGGGCATGATCGTGCCCGACGCCGCCGGCTGGGGGCCGTCCGTCATCGCGGGCTCGTGCCGGGGCAAGATCCTGCCCGAGTACATGCCCGCGCAGCCGGCGGACGAGGGCCCGCTGAGCCCCCGCGCGCCGCCGCACGCGCTGCTGGGCATCCCGCGCCCGCTGGGCTGCGGCAGCGCGGGCTCCATGAGCAGCGGCGCGGGGGGCGTGTCCGCCGCGCCGCCCCCGCAGCACCACCACCACCCGGGTGGGCACGGCGGCGGCCCCTACAGCGGCGACGACATCCTCAACGACGAGGCGCTCATGTCGCTGTCGGTGCGCGAGCTCAACAAGAAGCTGCACGGCTTCCCGCGCGAGGGGTGTGCGGCTCAAGCAGAAGAGGCGCACGCTGAAGAACCGCGGCTACGCGCAGAACTGCCGCAGCAAGCGCCTCCAGCAGCGCCACGAGCTGGAGATGACCAACCGCACGCTGCACGCCGAGCTGCAGCGCGCCAAGGTGGAGCTGGCGCGGCTCGCGCAGGAGAGGGACCTGTACAAGAGCCGCTACGAGCAGATGCGCGGCGGCGGCCCCGTGGCGGGCGGGGCGTGCCCGGCCCGGGCCGAGCGGGCAGCGACGGCGTCTCCTCGTCCGGGCACAGCACCCCCAGCTCCCCGGACTTCTACATGTGACGCCAGCGCCCCGGCTGGAGGTGAACGCTACCGCCGCCGGGGAACGAGACGGGCGCGGCGCTGGCAGCGGCGGCGGCGGCCGCTGCGGCGGCGGCGACGGCGGCGGCCATGGCGTCCGCCCTCGACGACGAGGACGAGGACGACGAAGAGGAATGAGCGTCCCGCCCCCGTCCCCGCCCACACGTTCTCCGCAGGGTAAGCGTGGCGACCGCCGACCCCCGTCGCGTCGGCAGCCGCCTGCTTCTAGTCGCGTCGTCCAAGACCGACGATTCACAAGACTTTGCCTCCGCCGCTCTGCCTGGTAACGGAAAGTGTCGCGGGGCCCCTAGAGACATTAGCTGTTTGAAAGTTCTTTCAGGAAAACAATGAGCACATCGGTAGTAATGCTGCATTGATTCGCGTGATGTACTTAATTTTCTCGGTAGCTTTCAGATCGAGCAACTATTAAACTATTGAGTGAATGTGATATATCGATGCTTTACTTGCCCGGCCTTCCTGAAATGCAGCATTGAACTTACATATGCTCACTGTTTACAAATGATTTCATCGATCATTTACCAGGAAATTGCCATATGGCAGCTGAACTATTGTTTCTGGCGTTGTGCAAAATTGAGGCAATAAGCAGATTATGTGGGTTAATTGCCGTATGTTTGTTGTTACAATCACAGCGGATTTAATCTTCTGGAGAAGACGTATTAAAATAAGGTCGAAAAGTAATTAAGAAATCCTATCTGGTATTAATTGAATTCTTAATTTATTTAGCATTATATATTTCGTCTGAAAAAGACCAAAAAAAGATGATGCATTCTTATTATGTTTATAAAGGAAAACGTTTTTACCTTCGTCTGAAAACAAAATAAAAGGGGAATAAATAACAAAGCTAATTATTTCAGAACTTAAGATGAGTTTGTTTTGAACTTAATATTGGATTACGCTGAGCGAATTAAAGCAATGTTTTCAAACATATATTGCTATTCTTAATCTTATTTTTCATAACACTGTTATTAAATCTGTACATAGTGCACATGCATCAGAATCCGTTGCCATATCAGAGAAATGTAATGAACCACAAGACTGAACGCAATGGAAAATCCATTCATCTTAAACGAACGAGTCTTTGACTCACTCCCAAAGAACATTTCCGATTTACTACCCATTATTTTCTTAGTTCTCTTCAGTTTTTGCCTTAGTAGATACCAGTTTGTTGTTGACATTCTCCAGTCCGAATTTGCCTCAATTCTGAACGCGCCCGAGCAACGTAAGGCACAGCGACCGCCCCGAACGCACATTCCCGCGTACAGGGTCAATCGAGTGCACACATATGCATATCTATGGGACTGCAGATCCTCCGCGGGAGGCACTTCCTCTGTTTTGTTTTCATTTGTTTTGTGAAATGGGTGCTCCTAAACGGGATGTCCACGAGTCTCCGCCGGAGGACGCTTTGGCACGGCGGAGGGTGAAAGGACAATGTCGGGAGTGGTTGGCCAATGGAAGACTGTGTACCCAAGAGGTCACCCGTCTCGTGGTGCTGTTCGGCTAATGATTTGAAGTGCGTGGATCTTTTCTCGATGGCGAAAGTAATAGAAAAAAATAAAAACATTTTTCTCATTTTTTCATGGGACCATTTTTCACTTTTAAAGTAAAAAATGTAGGAACATTAAAAATCAACAATTCTATTGTACAAAATAGTTATAGTTTCATTAGATTTTTTTAAGAAAACTGTTTTCAAAATGTTTTCCTATATAGTATTTTACTTATGTTATATTTTTATTTACTCGATGAACGTTACTATTTTGTAAAATAATTTTAGATATTCACATGCAGCTATATATTTTTCATTATTGGGCAGTAAGATCATTTATCTTTCGACTTGAGAAAAACATTTTTCAATGTATTACAAACCTGCTTATATCACTTTGTATAGGCTCGGTTAGTTAAATCAGCAAGTTTCCTTGAATTGCAATTTTCATAAATCTAAAATTAACCAATGAAAATGTTCTTAATAATAACATTCTGATAAATACTTTTCCCAATAATTCAATTAGCAGCGAAATAAAATTACTTGCATCAATTAAGAGCTTATTCAATTTCATAATGTATTTACTCTTTTTAAGTAGTGTGCAAAGTAATGCATTAAATACTTACTTTCTCACATTTTAAATTTATTGAATTTTAGCTTGAATTGAGTTTTAATCCAGTGCCGCGTCAGAAATTCACAGCAGTGATATTTAATCTAAAACGGTTTTTCTCAAGAATGGTTCATATTATACCACGAGAGTTTGAACTGAAATTCTTGTTTCTGTAAAGCTATTGTTTTTGTTTTTTAGTGTGTTTATTCATCCATCGAGTCTTAACGGATGTCATACCCTAATGTAAGTGACACCACTTACGTTGAGGCATTGATTAAATGTTAAGATTCTGAACAGCATGGGTGAATGCAGTCATTCGTTTCAAAATAACGCATTTCAAAAATTTAGTGTGCTTATTCAGTTGTTTACACGCAAAGGTTTTTTTAATTCTACTAAGTACATGGTCATTTTTATTCTGTGTCCACTCATGCTGCCCTGTATTGTACAATGTGTATACATGGTATCATTATTCATCTAAGGAAAATTTTAAAAAGAGCTCAAATATAGTATTTCATAAACAATTTCAAAAATCTTCATTGAAATACTGTAAATACCTAGTACGGTTATCATTACTCTTACTATTCTATGGCTTTGAATATCGAATTACGTAGTAAACATTAGAAATTCCATATGCAAAGGCTACGAATAAACGTTTAAGATCTTATGAGTAGAGTAGGCCCAATTCTTATCAAAGTATCTCACTTTATCAGATTGCTATACTTGATAAAAATTACGATCTACTACGTGAGAAAATAGGGGTTAGTAAGAATGATTCTTTAAATTCTATTTTTGGACTGCAGTCGTCAAAGATGTTTGGTGAGCAAGGGCACGCAGAAGTGGTAACGTCAGCCCTAGCTCACCTCTTCTGTGCAGCTTGACTGTAGGTGAGGCCCACCGAAGTTCCATTTCGGACAAGATTTATGTAGACCAAATGATTCAAGACACAGTATTGGTTTTTAAATGTAAATAAAACAATCATGGTTGTGTTAAAATTATTATATGTTGATTTTTTGTGGAAAGTATAATGTAAATACAGTGGAATAAATGTATTTGCCATAGAAATGTGATATCTACTTAATATTTTTCGTCCAAACACCTGATCAATTTTCCTTCTGGGCACGTGGAAATAAAATCCTTGCATTATGAGGAATTTCATTTGAAATTATTTGGAGGCAAAATCAGCGATCAAATCTGCTAATGCGAATTAATATTTACAAAATTGATTTATTGAAATCGATTGAATTGAAAATTTACATTTATGAGGAATCGGAAGAAAGAACCTGAGAACAGAAAACCAAAGAGCTAGTAAAGAAGCTACCAAATAATATGAATCGAAGTAGACCCAAAGCTTGTGGAGCATAAAATGGCTGCTACTAGTACCATTATGGTTCATTATTGAAAAACAGATAAGTCAAGCACAATATTGTCGATTCACAAATTATCTAAATAATTAATTAACTAAAAAACAATTCAATACCTGAATGTTTTAAAATGTTACATTTTGAATTAAAATCACTCTGTGATCTGGCAATTTTGTAATAATGCAATGTTTTAGTTAGTCACATGCGTACACTATAATATTAAAATACACTAGCTTATAAACAAAAAGTTATTTTGTTAACAAAGAATTCTTCGATGGCCAGTCACAGTATGCACTACATTGCCAACCGGAGGGCACATAACTCCGTCAAGAAAAACAAACAGTTAAACAAACAGTTAAGCAAAACTTGCTTGTTGCCAAAGAAATAGAACTCAACTGAAGCACCTTCTTTAAAGAAAGGATGATCCACAACTTTGATTCTTCGAGTACCTCACAAACCAAACGTATTGGGGAATTGAAAGAAAGAAAATTCAAAGCGATCTTCGAAGTTCTAAAGATCACATTCAAAATTTTATTGACTGGAGTTCGAACATTTGATTTCGACAATATATTTAAAGAGAGTAGAAATTTATTGATCTCTCCTAAATCAGAAAAATAATGTTGGATTAATGTGAATTTATGGTGTTGTTAATCCCAAAATGGTTGCAGTATTGGCATGAAAATTAAGTTGCCATTGCCCACAGAATGGCCGATTATCAGCTATTGGGAGAGTATTTTCAATTTAGATGGATTTCTTAAAACAGAACTGACACTTTCTCTCTCTTTCAAGCAAAAATAATAACGTGTTGGCATTAATTAACCATGGAGAGGTCTCGTCTTGCCCTCGAACGAAGCGGGTCGCATGAGAGAAAACGGAGCCCAGAGTAAATTTTGTTGCATAGAGGTATTTTAACATCATGAATTAATATAATTCGGTATTTAAATCACTGTTACGTCCTTAAATTCATTAATCGATTTTCTTATTTACAATTATTATCAAATATACATTGAAAAATTCAAACTTTTATTAACACATAAAATATTACATGTAATGCACACGAAATTCATAAACTTTGTTCATTTTAAATATAATATATTGAGAATGAATGTGTAAAGTTTAATAATTAATTTTTGCATACAATACAGTTAAAAACAATGCCAGTTATTTACATAAACTGATTTCTTGCAATTTTCAAATTAATGGGATAATTTCTGGAACAAATTTTATCCCCGATCTTGTTAGTTTTCTTTCTTTGAATTTCTGCTTCTGGTGTTTGTTTTGAATGCAAATAGTGTGCTGTTTTGAAAATAATGTATCGTGGCTATTTAGTTATTATTGATCTCAGTACAAAACAAGGGCGAATACGAAGTAAACTTTCGTATACAATTCTTGTTTCTACCTATTCCTGGAAGTTAATGTTTTGTCCTGCTGAAAGTTGATAGAACCTATTTGGACAGTGTGGCAGAAAATGCAGGTTATCGTAAGGTCTCCGTGGGCGATGCGCCGATCGGCTGCACTTGTCAACATGGGTCTTACGTAGGAGAGCAAGAGCTTTGTGACATATGATAAGTAATGGATTTTGAAGATTAAAGATTAAAGTAAAGATAGTGAAAATCAAAATAGTATACAATGTTTATGAAATGAAAATACATGAAAGTACATGATAATATAAAGCCTGAGGTCCAAATTATCCTACGCGACCTTTCCTGGGATAACAGTGTTGTGCTAAAAAAGTATTAATTAAACAGGTATATCGTCTTCTTATCCTCAATGTTGGAAATATATTTATTTATTTTCAAAAACTAGAGCTCTTTTTCTGTGAAGACAACTTTTATTCAAATGTGCTAAGGAAGCATAATTGGAAATGTCGAGAATCAGCGCGTAAGTAATTGAGTCATAAAATCGATTTAATGGTTAAGAATAATGATTAATTCGTATCAATAAGTATTCTATAGAATATTTAGATTCACATAATATAAACATTACATGTTTACATCATCCTTAAAATAAATGCATGTTTTACTCTTTCCGCATGTTACTGCTTTGCCACATGTGTTCCCTAATCACAATAAATATTACTGCTATGCCCCTATTTTAATCTTCATAACTTATTGAAGGATAATAAAAGATCACACACGACGGGATCCGTTTTAATCATAACACTGATACCTTCCTGCCGTCTAATCAGAAAGATCTCTTCTAGATTCCAATTCAACATTGTTTAATGTTTTAAAATTCTGCTTTTGATGCTACAGTTTGAGTATTTTCATTGTTGTTGTTGCTATTATTATTATTACTATTATTATTATTATTATTATTATTATTATTATTTTAAATAATCACATTTGTGGTGCACAGAAAAACCTGGTCCTCAAATAACAATAGGCTTTTTTAACAAGAACGTTACTTTCTATTGATTTTTATTAATTATCTAATAGTAGAAGCTTCCGAAGAATGCAGAACGTATTCAGAATAATAGACAATTTTAAGTGCCTTGAAGGGATATCAATGAATACATGGTCTTACTTCCATTGTTCTTTAATTTGATATGCCAGATTACTGTATTTCCTTATCCTATTCTCTGAATGCCTTTTGCATGTTATTTTTGTAAGGGACACCAACATCAATAAGAAACGAAGTTTTTCGCTCCTTGCGAGTCAATTGGCTTCTCTATTTTGTTCCACAGTTTTCTCTGTCAAAATTGAGCAAAATTCTGACCTTTCCATTTTCCAACGAGTAGAAAAGGGGCCTAAAAACACTAAAATTACGATTGGTTGCAATTTGTTGGTGTATGATACCAGCGACCTGCTTATAGCGCATTGTATTATCTGTCTGTGCAAGGATTGATATGATCTATATTTTCCGTGAACATGTTACATCTGCTGCGTTTATCAGACTGAACTTAAGGATCTTTTTGATCCTGTTTCCTGTAGTTTCGGGTGAGAATAATTTCTTCTTCTTCTTTTATTATTATTATTATTATTATTATTATTATTATTATTATTATTGTCATTATTATTATTGTCATTATTATTATTATTATTATTTCGATTATTTGGTGCGTGTGGTCCTCGAGTAGCGAGACGTGCGCCTACACGTACGCGCCCGGGCAGGGACGGGGAGGCCAGGTGCGTGAGTCGCGTTGCGTCACCGGAGAAGCCTTCGCGTGTTGCGTCTGCGGGGTGACCTTCGCCCTGCGGGGGCGGCTGGGAGCCCGGTCGGCCGCGCGCGCCCGTCGCAAAGGACAACAAGCACCTACACTCATACAACTCAGACCTCGGACGACCATTCGACACGCTTAATTCCCCCTTCTTTGTCCTCCACACCATCCCCGCACGTTTTCCTCAGCTCTCAAAATAAACACACCCTCTTGTCAGCGAGAGGATCAATGGGTTTGGTGATTTCGGAGTTTGGTGTTTTATTTTCACCGCTGGGGTCGACATACAAATTTCCAGTTCTCTGTGTAAAATATGTGTGTGGGAGGGAGACCGTTTCCTCTGTCATTTCCATGTCCCTTCTGTCACTGAAACCGTTACTGATGTATCATTTACGTTTCCAACGACATTATCTAAGTATTCATTTTATTGTATTTGTTTTATTTTAAACCTATCAGATCTCTTGAGGGCTAAGGCCTCCCGCAAAAGCGGGGATGTGAGTCGGTGCACCTATAGTATCATTAGATAGCATGCTTACATGTCGTTGGACATTACAGGTCGTTAAATTATATATATATATATATATATAATTTAAATATATATATATATATATAATTTAAATATATATATATATATATAATTTAAATATATATATATATATATATATATATATAAATTTAGTGTTCTTTATTAACTAAAATATTAAAATTTTTGCAGATTTATTTTAAGTTTCTTCCAAACTTGCCTGTCGTTTGCTTCTTGAGACCGCTTTACACCCACTGATTTTTTCAACAGATCAGACAATATCTTCTGATGTCGTCCTTATTTGCGCCAGCCACTCTCTGATCGCAAAACGTAACACGGTGTGACCATCTGCTTGTATCTTGACTAGCAACACGTCCGCCCCAGCGCCATTTGAGTTCATGGACACTTTCTCTAATGTCTTGTATTTTTGTTTTCTTTCTGATTTCCTGGCAACAAATTTTTATCACTAGTGTTTTATGAAAAATTTTCCTCTCCATATGTCTCTGTCATCTCATTAGCATGCACTCCTGTGCCTTCGTTAGAGCCGTCACAGTTGTGAGCCATATGTTAATATTGGAGTGAAGTAGGAATTTATAATGGATTTGCTGAATGTCATGCTGACTTTTCTGTATAATAGTATAAAGAAGAGACCCCGGAACGTTTTCCAACCTAAGGATATTCTTTTTGTTTCTTATTCGTTTCTTTCCTCAACAGATATTAAGGGTCCGAAATACAGATATTCTTGAACGTATTAATTTTTTTGATTGCCTTCAAGTACAAGCATTCGTTTGACGTTCGTTATAATTGTTTGTTTTTGATAGGTTGATTTGAAGGCCAACTTCAGAATATTTATCACTCAACTCTCTTAATATTTCGCATATCTCATGGGCAGAGGTAGCAAACATAACGACATCATTTGCAAATCGCAAATTTGTCAATCTCTATCCATCAATTTTTGTTCCCGGTTTTAGACCACGTTAGCTGCTAACATCTTCTAGAAGGCAAGTGAATAGTTTAGGCAATAAAGGATCTCCTTGTCTGACTCCACGTTTTATCACAAATGTCTTCCTTTCTTGGTCATTTCTTACCTTTGAAGTATTGTTTCAATATATTCTCTAAAAAATTCTTATGTACTTCTTTGGCACACCTTGTTTATATAGAAAATTGAATAGCGCTGAAAGTTCTACACTCAAATGTCCTTCTAAAATCGATAAAGGCTATATAGAGTTTTAAATTGAGCTTTTGTATTTTTTCGACGATCTGATTTAGTATCTGTAAGTGAACTATTTTATCTAGGAACTAATCTCTCAATTCTCGGTGTAAGCCGAATCTTGGATACAGGAAAACAATCAATACGTAGTTTTGTTCCCTATGCAATGACTTACTAGCAGTGTGTTCGAGGTTTTCGGTAGCACTTTGCGAAATATTTAAAATATATTTTGAGTATACACGTGTGTGTTTTGTTACATTTTCTAGTGGAAAAAGCCTAAGTTCTAACTGTCTGGCCAAGTTCCCTGAAAATTCATTTGTTGCCCACTTAAACGAGTGTCTACTACTATGTGATAATACTTTCAATGCATTTCAGCTATTGAAAAGATTTCCAGCGTAATAAAAGAAGTTCATATAAGAGGAATGTTTTTTTTTGGTTTGAATGCTCTACGTAAGTTTTAACATTTATTTACTAATTCCTGGCATCGTAACTTTCAATTAAAACAAGACCTACTAGTGTCTCTTACTTCAAAGTACACACATTATTAGCAGGGACCGAATTGCAATGCATTTGTATATTTTCCCTGCACACAGAATATACGTTCACTTGGTATGTGTCTCGAACATTATATTACAATCATTAAAACAAGATTTTATTAACGAGTATAAAAGATATATCAATCACAAGTAATGTTAATACTATTTTAATTCAAAACCTTAGCCAAAAATGTTTCGGAAACAATTCCTACCCATGGTATTCCAATGATACTAGTACAAAGAAGAAAATAAGCTAATCATGTAAAATTATTACAAGTAATTAAGCAGTAAATAAAAATAATTGAATAAATAAATGAGAAAGAGAGAAATATGGAGAAATTATATACTTACCCAAGTATCATGGATTTAACACGTGAAGCGAAAACATGTGACTAATATTAACTTTCTTTTACTTGCATAATTGGATTACGAAAAATACTTAGGTCATTCAAATTTGAACCGGAATTTTCTAACATAGCGTTATTGATCATACATAAAAATACAAGTACAGTCTCATATTTTTCACCATAGTTACCTTTAACAGAAATACATTTTCTCCATCGCGTAGGAAACTTTCTGATTTCTTCATTGGAAAAAGAAGACGGTTGCCGCAGGAGCAAATTGCACACGCACTGTTTGATCGCAACTATAGCTCAAATCTTTATCAATCTAATGCTTCCTTTAGGGGACCAAACATATAGTAGTCTCATGGGAACAAGTCAGAACAGTAAAGTGAGTGTGCTAGAAGTAGCCAGTGTCATTTAGTCAAATTATCACGAGTCAAATGATCACGACACAGTGTATGTGACCGTGTATCATCATGCAGATGATATCGCGAATCGCCATCCGATCCATCCACTACCAGCCGCCGGTAGTCGCCATCCGATACAATGGTATGGACACCTACACCCACTTCTGATGCAATATGGACAACAGCAATGCGGCGATCGCTTTCAACAAGCTCAAGCACCGCTTGAATTTTACCTGCATTGACGCTGCCCGTCAGACGCCGTTTACGGCATTCATGTTCCACTTTCTCACGACCATTTCGACACTTCTGGTCCCAATGGATTTTATTCAGAGAAGCATGAGCGAACTGTTCTCCGAGACTCTCCGAAATTTCATTCAACATCACCCCTTCGTTGGCGAGCAAGCGAATAATTACGCATAACGCAATAGACATTGATACTTTCTGAACATTCTAGTGATAATGCAATGACAAACATGAGTATGAGGGCCGTGTACATGGCTATCGTTTCTTTATTTTCCCTGTACAGATTCCCGCGATTGACGGGTTGATCACGTAAATACGCTCGACAAATAAACGAAGTTCCGATTTATTTTTTAATGACCCTCGCATGTCACTTGTAAATCACGATCGGTTCGAATAACACAGTCCATCGAGTTCATCTTGAAGGATGGGAACGCAGATGAACAATTTGCATGTGACTAAACACACATTACAATAGGGATTCTACAACATTTTAACAAAATACAATGGTGCAAAACAGAAAAATTACTTTCTTTTCACAGTATGAAGCTTTTCATCGTAACGTACACTGTAGATTTTGGTGCATAATTTCGAATTTTTACTGAATAAATGCAAATACATAAGAGATTTTGATGATAAAGAAACATTGGAATGTTAAGATCATCAAGGTATCTCCCACCAGCGGGGCACCGTCCCAGCTGGGACAATCTCTAAGCTCCCGACCGGTCTCCCGGCATGTGCGGTAGTGTAATGCATGTTAGTGTAAGTGTGTGTAAGTGTTGAGAATAGGACAAAGAAGAGGTAGGAAAGATCGCGCGCGGTCCGTTTGTTAGGATACTACTCCCGCATTAGACTTGTGTTGATCGAAGAAACCACGGAAAACTACCGATCAGGCAGTCAACTGCTAGAATTCTCCTCGAGACAGCGGGCTCAATTCGACCTAGCTAACAAGCTAGTGTAGAAAATCCTGCCACCGTCGGGACACGAACCTAGGACCTCCCGGTCAGAGGCACTGCAGTGACATCAGTTAATGCACTGTGCCACCTCTTCCTGTTATCTGTCGGGAAACGTCGAATAGACAAGTCATTTGAATATTCATACTATATAAAATCATATCGCCTCGGGGAAAATTAGTTCTTTTTTTTTTTTTTTTTTTTTTCTTTTTGGAAATAGAAAAAAAGAAAGGATTCTTATGATTCGGTCATTTTGTTCCTTCGCCGCAAAACTTCATAGATTAAATTAAAAACATATTGCAATCGGTACGTACTGGAACAAGACAAACGCCCAATTCCTCATGAAGCAAAGTTGTTTCTTTTTATTTTTTTCTTTCTTTCCGTATTTCATAGAAGTAGCGTGCGTGGGTGTGGTGGTGCGGAGCAATGAGGCGTTGCCCAAGAGGCGCTCGTGTCGGAATGCGGGCGGGCGGGCCATCGCGACGCGTCGCTGGCTCGTTGCGACAGCGACAGACGCACCTCCCTGCCGCCCGCTCGCCCGCGCCTACCCGCGCCGCCCGCCCACCCGCCCCCGCTGCCAGCCTGCCCGCCCGCCCGGGGCTGCACAATGCCCCGCCGCCCAAGACTCGCAAATGGCTCAGAGGAAAAAGACGGAGAGAGAGGGGGAGAGGGAGAGAAAGGCAGTACATACGTCGACGCCCTCACACGCTGCGACAGTGGCTTGGGCTTCGATAGGCAGTCAGCTTGCTGCAGGGTACTATGTTAACTGTTACTGACTGCATGGTTGATTGATTGATTGGAGTGATTACGGGCGCATCAACTGATAAGGTCATTTTTCTTAAATGTAGTGCATGCTTTTTAGTGTTGGTCTCCCGCTGTCTGGCGAGATCTGATGTCGACCTACGTCGGCTTGCGGATAGTGATTCCTGGCGTGTTAACTACTAAGGTCATTTGCCCCGTATCTGCAGTGTATTACCCACGCTTGTAAGAGAGACATGAGTTGCCCATGATGTATTACCTTCACCGTACATAGCAAACTCTGCCTGCCTGAGCTTTCCTTTGTCACAGAGCAATAGAAACTCAGACGATTTTAAAGCAAAGCTAAGGTCATTACTTCCGTAAGTATTGTGCGTGTTGCCGAAGATATAGAGGAGTTTCTCCAAAAAAGGTCCACTTTGACAGGTCAGGAAACAAATGAACGTCATGCAGGGCGATGATATTGCAAGAGGTAGTGATGAAGCCACTTAAAAATGGGCAAACTGTAAACGAACACACTGACAAAATGAGTGAATGGACGTTACCAGCAGTCATATTGCCAGTAGTGGCCAAGCAGTAGCTGTCAAAGCGATGACTTCTCACAGTAATCTTTCTATCTTCCTCCGCCGGATGGTTAGATCCGGCGCCGGTCTACCCGTCGGTTGGCGGGGTTTTCCCTAACCAGGCATCTTCCACTAGCGGGCACCGCGCCAACTGGGACAAACTTTAAGCTCCCGACGGATCTCACGACATGTGTGGGAGAGTAGTGCATGTACGTGTGTGTGTGTGTGTGGGTTTAAGTAAAGGGTGAGAATAAGACAAAGAAGAGGAAGGAATGATCGCGTGAGATTCGTGGGCCGTTTGTTACGTACGGTACTGCTCGGACATTTGCTTGGTGTTGATCGTAGAAACCACGAAAAACTACCCATCAGAGCATTCGGTAGCTAGAATTCTCTTCCAGATAGCGGCTGAATTCGACCTATAGTTTTGTAGCTAGTTTAAAAAATCCTGCCAACATTTCACTCATATAGTATTGTACGCGCAGCTCGTATCACTTTGCATTTGCCTATGAGGTGTGGAATGTCAGGGAGATTAGATACTCACAAACTCCGAAATGTATGTGTACTACAAACTGGTACGCACATCAGATTGATTGTGAAGTCCGTATTGTAAAAGCATATTTTCATCAGATCTTTGTCACTTACTCACGTTTAGAATATTTAAAAAAATGCAGTTTGTTACTTGGTAATTTTCTGAATTTATGTTCATTTTATATTTTTTCCACTCGTTTCCATACACTGACATGCATTGTTTACTTTCGATGTTGGAATTGCGTGATATAATAATTATATCACCACTGGTTTCGCATGATTCTCAAAAACCTTTTTTTTTTTTCATTAGTCATTTTCATTGAAATATTCTAATGAGAATGATCTTGAAAAACCGTTTTCCGCTAATTACGTCAAAATTGTGTGTAGATAATTTAAAAATATTTATCCTATTTTAATGAGGGTAAATATATTTTTACCTTTTTACGTTTCGTCTCCATACTGCAGTAAAGGGAGGGCTTTATCTAAAATACCCCTCAAAAGTAAAAGATGATAATGATCTCTGGAACGGAATAAGTAGATATAACTACTGAAGTATTTACGGAGCTTCCGCCCATAACCTTTTAATCTGACAGAGGTAGCGTGGCACATACCTCTCTCTCCGGATATCCATCCATATATACAAATTCGGATTTGCAGGTACAAAATTGCATGAAACTCTTTTCCACCTGCATCAATTTGAACTCGTGTATAGCCGACAATTTCGTGCGCTCAGCTTTCGCTCATTGTCGTCGCGTCCGTGCGCACAGTCATTGTTGGGGCTCTCTAGTAACATGTTTTTGTAACTTTTAGTGCAAATTATACTACTAGAGCGCTCGAATGCGCCAACCGCTGGTTATAAAAGCTTCTTTCTTTTGAAGTAGCAAAACCGTCTTGTATTATCTTGCAATACATACTTCATGATCAGACATGCGCATATCCAGTTTGAACAAATACATTAAGCAGTTCGAATGTAACTAATCCTCTGTGAAATTCCACATCTCGTGGACAAAATGTAAAATAATACCACTGTTTTCCAGAAACGAGCCTCGTCTCCAATACTATATGAGTGAATTAGCGATGTCATTTGTGGACATTTCTTGAATACAGAGAGTTTTCAAGCCGCACTCCTCGAGATTAGTGACTTGGGTGACTTTCTTACTGGGGGGAGGCTATCGTTTCAAGACGCTGGTCGCGTAGGTGTGACACGAGTTCTTACATAATTCAGAATGAACTTTCAACTTTTATTAGATAGGTATGAGGAAATCGACTTTCATTAAGTGTTAAACTTGGGCGCGATTTTAAGTCGAAATTGCTCTAAGAAGCCCTACTGCGAGAGCCCTCATTTCTTCTTAGAAACATTTTTTTAAATACAGTTCCACGCGTCACTTGGGTTTTCTCTGCACCCTCAACCACATCAGTCAAAAGTTTCACCATTCGTGCCCTCCAAAGTCTTGTCATCCATGTTGGATATGAGTTTCCAACTACGGAAATAGATGTTTTTTTTTCACTTGAACAATAACGCAGAGAGAGGGTAAAGTGAACCTGCTAATCTGAGGATTAGCATTATTTTTCAAGTGAAAAGAACATCTATTCCTTGATTCTTTTCCCCCATTTTTCATAATATGTTCACAGACTATACTTTTATCTGCTTAACAAAATAAATCATTTAAGAGTGAACGAGGAAAATAAAAAAAAGCGGAGCAATAGGAGATAACACATATTCAGACTACTTCTCACGCTTATGTGTAAATCATATTTCACATCACGGGGGTTTGAGAGTATGTTTGGGGTCCCGCAGGCGACGTTGACTTGAGCTGCTGATTGAATCGTTTGCTTAATGTTCTGTGCTGCGCATTACTCTGCGTATATATAAGAGATTCTAACTGCGAACTAGTAATAAGACCGCAGAGAAAACTGACCTTAAGAATTTTTACTCGAGGTAAACAACAGACCAAATTTGGATGAAATTAAAACGAAATTAAAATATCTTTAGGGTTGCCAAATATAAATATTGTGCTTGCAAATTGAAAGGGAAATGGTGCTTCCAAAGCATCCATTGACTGAGCATCCACTCTTGGTAGGGAGAGTCAATTTTACAATCAATTTCGTGCTCTCAGCATTTTGGAGGCTTAATTGAACTCGCAAAAAATAATTTTATTTCAAATAAATTGATATCTAGGTAAAACATTACTTCCAAAATTTAAAATAAAACGTACTAAATACGGAAAATGTCGTTTCTATCAAATTCTTTACTTTCCGTATGCTTTGAAAAACATCTGATCCAAGTCTTGGGGATGAAGACAAAAGTTTCAACGCTTTTCTCTAATTGAAGATAGGTTTTCTCTGGAGAGGTTGATTGACTGATTGTGATTCCGGGCGCGTCAACTACTGAGGTCATTAGTCCCGTAAGTATAGTGTATGTTTTCTCGGGAGGTGGCGGTGATCTTCCCCCACTGGATGGCAAGATCCGGCGACCTACCATCGACTAGCGGGGTTTTCTCCAACCAGGTATCTCTCACCAGCGGGGCACCGCCTCAACCGGGACAAGCTCTAAGCTCCCGACCGGTCGCCCGGCATGTGTGGTAGTGTAATGGCATGTGGCATGTGTGGTAGTGTAGTGGCATGTTCGTGTAAGTATGTGGTGTAGGGTGTGGATAGGCCAAGGAAGAAGAAGGAAATATGGCGCGCGGTCCGAGTCCCGTTTGTTAGGGTACTGCTCCGGCAGTCTTGTGGTGTTGATCGGACAAACCACGGAATACTACCAATCACAGAAGCCGGTTGCTAGAATTCTCCTTCAGACAGCGACTGAATTCGACCTATCTCACAGGCTAGTGTCGAAAATCCTGCCGCCGCCGGGACTCGAACCTAGGACTTCCCGGTCAGAGGCACTGCAGTAACATTAGTTGATGCACTGAGCCACCGCTCCCGTCGAGAAGGTTAACGTGCTCTTTAAATACTAATGTGTATATTATATTCGTGGTCTGTAGTTATATACTTTGGTATTTTGCTTCCTCCTTCACAGTATCTTCCAGTCCCTCAGGATACTCCGTTCATTCCTCCTCACATCATCAGGAATCCGCACAAATAGCTCGAAATATTCGTCAAAGACACACTTTTTTTGGGTAGGACAGGGTTATGTTCTTATTTGTTACAATTTCATATTTGTACCATTCTGGCGCTATCCAATTTCATCAGAATCCCTCTCACAACTGTCGGCATTGCTGTCGTTAGATTTTTGGAGATCATTACTTGGAATTCTTCCTGACAAAAGGCATCAGGAAAATCGAGATGAGCTGACTGAGTCACGAGCACAGAGAGTGCGAGGTGTCGGTGCGCCACTTCGACCTCCACGTGTATCAGCGTCACGACTTGTCAGTGACTCATCATACGCCGAAGTGACGCACAATCGGAGACCTTTGCTTCTCCTTCCACTTGTTCGCTACGGAAGTCGTCGTTCATTACGTCGTTGGGAACAAAGGACACAGGTAATGCACCACAATTACCTAAAATCAAGACGTAGGGCGCACTTCATTGTTATGCTTCACATAGGGTTCTTTAAAGACAAAAACTTTCGATTAAATCATTAAAGTTCACTGCAAAATTATTACGTTCATGACAAACAGGAACTTCAATATTTATTGAAGATGAGGATTCTGCTTCACATAATAGGTAATTTTCCTCGTATTTTCCCCAATGCATTATAGATGGACCAGTAAAAAAATGTTAAAAACTTTTCTATTATGTTTTATCAATTTTTAAAGAACTACCTACAACCAACAGAAGAAAAGACTTCCGGTAAAAGTTACAGACAAATTCGAATCTGTATTTTTTTCTTAAAAATTCTCTCTTAAGATTTAAGAGAGAATATTCTCATCAGAATTCCAAAAAATGAGGTTGCCATTTCAAATATCAGATCTGCTCCGCACTAACGCCACTCGATGGGCAAGAACATTCCTGGTGATATCACAGATGATTTCCCCCTCGAAAATTTTAACGTTTTTTTACAAACGTTCTTTAGTACGATGCGTTTCACAACAGTTCCAGCACATTAAGTGATCACGAATTAAATGAGTCCATTTAATTCCCTTAAAGTAGGGCAAGAGTTTATATTGAACATCCCTATTATTTCTTCGACAACGACACTTTCCATTTACATGATTACATGATTACATGATCAATATATTCAAATAAACCATGTAATCGCTTTAGTGCATTTTAACTCGCTATCGGGAACGGTTCAAAGATTGCATATTATTCATCTTATCACCAGAAACATTTAAATATATGGTAGAAAATAAAAAGAAAAAATTATCAGTTGTACGCCCATAAATTTGTATTGCAGTTTAATGAATTTCAAGTCCCGTCTAAAGAAGGCAGTTCACATGAAAGGTTGTAAAACTCGCCGTTGCTCTCTACTTCATTGTTCGCAGAAGAACTGGCGCCCGGCAAGCTCGTCAACCCTGGATTGCTTGTGAATGAGAGATACAAATGGTTTTACAACAAGTAAGGCGCCAAACTACTATCCATTAACGTACCCAATTCACATCATCATTATTCTTTAATAAGACCTGAGAGCCTCAATCACAAACCTTGAGGATCACCCATAACAATATCTGTACTACGCAATGCAACAACGTCTTTCGATAAGTCTGCTCCCCTGGCCGCCTGCAGGGACTCGTCACGCCAGAGATCGATTTCGCCGGTCGGTCGCCGCCGACCCACTTGCGTCGCTTGACACTCCGGGCACGCCACTCCGCCACCCCCGCACTCAGGGCGCCTGCCCAGCCCTGCCCACGCCCCGCCGCTCGCCTTCTTGGACGCAGCTCAACTGGTGCTCGAGCCTAAAACGCTTCTTGTGAATCCCCTGAAACTTTTTAATTTTGATGACCATTACTAGAGGGCGGATTTTGATGACCCAAAAATGATCAAAAAATGTTAAAATGTCTTTAAAACGCCCTAAAAACAATGAAAAATGGCGTAAAAAATCTTACCAAAACCAGATCAGATGAACAACTCAAGCTGTTGGGTACGTTACTGATGTATGTAATCGCGGCTTCTTCCATTCATTCAAGTAAACTCAGGTTGCAGACTTTTGGTTTAGACCTTATCAGGAAATCTGTCTTTTATTATATCGAAATCGGTCGAACCGGCAATGGCGCTGATAGCGTCACAAGATCCTTGGATTACATGCTCACAAGGACTGTCTTTACAATTTCTGAGCGAAGAAATCGAATAGTCTACTCAGGAATTCTATGGAGAACATTTGTTGCACCTCGAAAATATATTTTGAAGCAAGTAGCATTAAAATGATATTAACATCGATGAAATCAGCGAAAAACGCTGCTTGCATATGATTGCAAGGTTGTTGATATCACAGATCTATAATACTCACATATTTCAAGAAGAAAAAAAAGATTCAGAAATTACCACGCCATCAATTTCAAGAGAAAAGAATGTAAACAAAAGATTGTTTTTATAATCCAGCTATGGCTACATAAAATTAACTGATAGCAGCACAGTTTGGAAAGAGCTGATGGAATTCGCGCGCGCACGATCGGTGCAATGAATATCCGAGTAGACAACCTTGAATTGCAAGTTCTCATATAAGCTGCACATCAGCGAATGAGCTGCATTCGACGCATCATCACAACAGTGGCGGAGTCACTGATCTGATTATTACACGTGATACACATTTCGCGATATATTCTCATTCTTAAGATTTCTGCAGTACTGAGAATTTTCTTCATGTAATACGTACGGTACATGCAATAGACCATTAAAAAGTTTTTTTTCTTGTGATGTCGTTCACCTTTCCTTATTGCCTCGTCAATTTTTCCATTTGCTTCGTTTCTGTCCAACATCCAATATGTCGACCATCTTCTATATATTTAAAAAAATAAGGTATTCTGCCATGGCTTCGTTTAGAGCTTCTGAACCGATTGTAGTATTTTTTTCCTATAAATGAAAGAATGTGATCGCTAGATGTGTTATCAGATATTGTTTGTGTTAATTCACCAACATTTACGGTGTAAATTAATTAATGAAATCATTCTTTAATAGTGCGCTTATCAATAGTCAATGGTTTTCTTCCAAAGGGTGGCTGTTTCAAAATCGATTATATGAAACGCTAGATGTGAGTCCACGCTGCTTCATGGTGGCGCTGCTTGATGTTTTCTTTTGATTGTTGAGATTTGTTTACAATTCGTGGAGGTTTTGTTTCAGTGTAAGAATTGCATTGTGGCGTTGACAGTTTGCATGTATTTGCGTTTGTGATGTATTTTATAGAGAACATTCGGACAGTGGGTTTTGCTTAACCGAGCAAAACTGTAGTAGTGAAGTTGTTTACAGATTATGCCGAATTCCGAATCGTTGCCCACGCGCCCCAAAAGACGCAAACGTAGGTACATTAACTGAACGCAGAGAATGAGAAAGTCAGCGCAGAAAATGTCAGTTTTGTTCTGCTTTGTACTTCCCATGCGAGAGAAATTCTGCAAATGTGTTTACTCTGTGTTGCTTAAATGGGAAAACCTTCGAGCAATATGCCAGAAGTAATCAAATTTCTTTATATGATGACACATCAAAAAACTTTAGAAATAATATCCGTCAGTATAATAGTGCTCTTTTGTGTCATTTGGTGCATTATTGGAATATGTGGACCATTTTGCATTGCCACCTGGTCATGGACCATACGTGTTAAAAATTTTGGGAACTACACATCACAGAATATCTTTGTTATAACCTGAAGATCCAAACAATGCAACATATTGTGAACATTAGTCTGGGCACAGTATTTTACATTTATCTCAGATCTCACCGTCAAATTTTGACGGGTTCTCACTAGTACCATTAACTTACATTAAACAATGAATTAAAAATACCTTTTTTTGCGTAGTATGCATTTGAAGCATACTCATATATATATAATATGCAACAGTGTATTGAATAATGTTTTTTGTTAAATATGCAATGACCAGCTTATGATATGGTAACGCCTTGTTTTAAAAATATGCAGTTGTGAAAACTACTCAGTCAATAAATGGTTTGTAATAATATCAAGGGGCAAGTTACTCAATATCTCCACTTTTATAAAACACTTTTAAAAACTAATAATTTTTGTTAACAGTTCTTCAGTCGACAATATTACCAACAATAAACTGGCAAGTGTCTAGAATTGTATACAGACTCTACAAGCATTTGTTCAATTGAATATTGACGTAACTTTCCAGACCAAATTCTTGGAAAATGTAAAAAGAATTGTGCATAAATAGAATTCAACCGCATGAACATGATGTACAACATATCTAAATTCGATTGTCATTTAGTGAATTACATTTTGCAAATGCAGTAATCATTAGATCTCACAGATTCATCTCACTTAATCAGATACACAAAGATTCATTGATTCATGTTTACGGGACTGCAACTAGTACGGTCATTAATCCCGTTTGTATAGTTTTTATCCCAGGAGGCGGTGGAGCTCCTTCCCGCTGGATGGTGATATCCGGCCCCGATCTGCACGTCCGCTTGCGAGGAATTACCCCGTCGAGATATCTTTCCCAGCGGGACACTCTCCACCTGGGCAATCTCTAAGCTCCCACGATGTGTGGTAATGTAGTGCATGTAAGTGTAAGTGAGTGAGTGTAAGGGGTAAGTAAGTGAGTGTAAGGGGAGAACAAGAAAGAGGAAGATCGCACGCGGTTCTTCAACCGTGTGTTAGGATACTGTTCTGGCATTCGTGTGGAAATGATCGGAGAAACCAAGGAAAACTAAGGATTAGAGCAGTCGGCCGCTAGCATATTTCTCCAGACAGCGACTGCATTCGATCTACTTATGTAGTACGAGCTCTAGCGTCGGACACCACTTAAATCCTATGACCTCCTGGTCAGAGCCGTTACATCGGCAATGCTGTCTCTGAGCTATCTGGGCTGGTCCACACAAAGAGTAACTATTTAGGCGCGCTTGAGTGTTAGGAATACATCAATGGCGAGCGTGTTCGCTTTCCACGACGGAACCCCAAGTTCGATTCCCGGCCGAGGCATATACCTGTGCGCTTTCCTTACAAATGTCCCAGAATCTATTGCTGTGTGACGATGAGAAAGCCCACTCCAAGGTTATGAAGACAAGGACGTAGGGTGAAGGGATGTCTTCGTGCTAACCACAGGAACCCCTTATCCTATGGTCGAGAGGCTAGGTCACCGCTGGTCGGCCAAGACCCGTAGCGGGCTGTCGGGCCATAGAACAGGAACAAGAAAGGGTACGAGTCTGTCCTCAGCGGTCGCGACGTACAGAGCGGGACAGTGGCACGGGCGGCAGGTGTGGAAAGCGTCTACAGCGTTGGGCAACGCGGGGGCGGCATGGAACGCGGAAAAGCACGCGGCTCTGCAGAGGGAAGGTTCCTCCTGCTACCACGTGTAGCGCCACGGGCGAGCAATCATCAGAGAATCAAGAAACCTCGAAAAGCCTTTGATGAAATCTCTAATATCAACGTTTATTCATTCAGAGAGACAATAAAAAATGTACAAACATAGGGAAATGTGAGGACTAACATACACTACTCTAAAATAACAGAAGTGACTTCAATGTTTCTACGTTATAAATCGAAATTAAACTTAAGGTAGTAGTGAGATAACTCATCCATTGTATAAAGGATGACATTAAAAAACTTATTACATTATTACTTCCGCATAAATTTCGATCTTTACGAACAGGGAAAATATTCGGAATACACATTTACTGAAATAGCTCATTTTACCTTTGAATTGTGTTCTATTCAGAAACAGAGAAAGGAAAAGTCCCAGTATTTGCTCAGTGCAAAGGATAACGTTTTATAACCCGACATATAAATGCATCAATTTTGTTATTCTGAAATGTATTCTACTTTCGCTTTTGATACTCAGCGTAACCCAAACGCTGATCACCACGCCTCTTTACGAAGAAGAACACACATAGGTATAGATTATAGGGATTCACTTTTTGGAATCAAAATGCTTTGGTGCTTCGTCATTTTGTAATATACAATATTTTTCACACTTATCACTTGCTTAACGTGGTGCCTATGGTGGTTGTTAAAAGTTTTAATTGTGCTTTGTAACTTCATAATAAAAATAATTTTTACATTTACAGTCACCCGGCTTGTCCATTTTGATTAATAAAAAGTGACATGAAAAGGAATCGATTGAAGTACTTGATTAAATTTTTGTTTTATCTCAAAATTAGGTTTAATTATCGACAATGTGATGAATCAAGTAGTAGCGATTCATGGAAATGACACAAAGGGAGTATACACATTCACAGCGTTCCACCAGGTCGTCGTTTCATTGAAACCATCAAAACACTTGTTTTTCTACAAATCATCCAGAATATTCTGGAGGAAATCGGCTAACAATTGTGTCAATCGATTTGTCTTGTCGAGAAAAAATCGAATGAGCATCCTGTTTTTGTTCATCTATTGAACACCTCTGTATGTAGCGTAAATGGCTCCAAACCCGTTTTAGTTGCTGAAAGCAACACAAAAACATTATTTTTAGAAAAATTTCTTAGAAACTTCAGAATGGCTCCGCAAAATAATGATCAGTTACCCACCAGGATAACAAGACGCGTCTCATGACATCTGACAAATGACATATTGGAGGACGGAAGTGGTCCAACAGTGAGTGACGGATTGACGGACGAACGCACACATGGACGCAGATTACTCGATTACTACATGACGAAGGGGAATTTGTTCGGGATATTAAAACTGTAACTGAATTTGATATACACATAAAATATTTATTTAATATATACATAATATAATAATTTATATTTTTATGCAACAAATAAATACCTAATATATTTATTAATGGTGGAATGAACTCTTATATTTAGGTCATAAGAATTCCTAAACACATTATATATTTACTGCCATCTTTATCCTTAAAAAATTAGATATAACTTATTCGTGAAATGCTCGATACCAAGAAAATTCAAGCCCGATGAATTTTTTTGTAAACTAATGAAGACTTCTTGAGACAGTGAAACTGGAATTGGTTTTTTCACACTTGGACACGGCAAAAACGTGACGTTCCGCTCCGCCACCCGGATCGCCCGCCCTGGGGCCGCGGCCGCTGCACGTGCCGTGGCGCCGACGAGTAGTCCCTGGATACAGACATTCCTTTGCACCACCAATGTCGTCACTTTATATCCAGTTGAACTAAGCGGCAGTGTGGGTAAGTTAGGAACCACCAATCTTCCAAAAACCAATGATAACGAAACTCTCCATAATTCCATCGATTGTTATCATTTCTCCTCAACTCCTGAACGCTGCCTGGCGGGGCTATCGGTTATTGGTTGTTAGTGATTTCGGGCACGTCAACTACTGAGGTCATTAGTCCCGTAAGTGTAGTGATTTTTTTCCCTCGGGAGGTGGCTGTGATCTTCTCCCGATGGATACACTGTCGGCTGGCGGGGGATCCCCTAGCCAGGTATCTCCCACCACTGGGGCACCGCCCCAGCCGGGACAAGCTGTAAGCTCCCGACCGGTGTCCCAGCATGTGTGGTAGTGCATGTGAATGTAAGTAATATGATGTGGTAATAGATGATATGAAAAGGAAGAGGAACGAAAGATCGCGCGCGGTCCGTGGCCCATTTGTTAGGGTACTACTACGGCATTCGCCTGGTGTTGATCGGAGATACCATGGAAAACTACCAATCAGAGCAACGGGTCTTTAGAATTCTCCTCCAGACTGCGACTGAATTCGACCTATAATACAGTCTGGAAAATCCTGCCGTCATCAGGACTCGAACCTAGGACCTCCCGGTCAGAGGCACTGCAGTGACATCAGTTGATGCACTGCGCCACTGAGCTCTCCCGGAGGGGCTATCGGGTGAAAGGATGTTTCATGTCGGCAGCCGTTCGGGTAGCGCTACACTCTCTATCTAGGGGACTCTGCTGAGGAGGAGCGGAGCCGGCCGGCGCTGAGCGGTGCTGAGCGGCGCGGGCGGCCTGCATTGGTGCGCACCTGGTGACGTCACGGACAGGTGCGCGGCGAGGCACGGACGCCGTGGGCCCCCATTGGCGGTGGGTCGAGAGAGCGGGCGGGAACCCGTCCTCCGACGGAGCCGCCCACGCCTCCTCAGCCAACGACGTTCTACACTCCCATTCAAAAGAGTACACTCCAAGATCGGAGGTTCTATCACTTTCGAACCCGTTTATCCGGGGACAGCGATACCCGCCACTGGCCGGAAGGCAATCAGATTTACACCCATAATACATCCTAAACTGGCAATGCTAAAAAATGGCAGGAACTTTTCCGTACTAATGAGTTCACCTTTCAAATTAATTCTTGTCCCATCCTTTTCCAGGCTGACAGGTAAGGGATCTACTTGAACATCGGACTGTAACTACCGTTGCTCTGAGAATAATTTCTAGCAAAGAGGTCCGTCGCGCTCCCACATTCCTTACAGCCACCTTCGTCGTGAACCACTGTTTTGGGTGACGCTTCTTGAAATACACAACAGTACTGGCTTAGATGGCTCAGAGCAAGGAGTCATGCCGACACTAGTTAGATACAATATACCCATTTCAACCGCTGTCTGGTGGACAATTCTAGCGGTCGGTTGCTCTGATCGGGAATTTCCATTAGTTTCTCCGATCAACACCAGACGAATGCCGGAGCAGTACTCTAACAAACGGGCCACGGATCTCGCGCGTTCATTCCTTTTTTCTTCTGAGAAATTCCTAACGCGGTCCGATTGTTAGAGTACTCTTCCGACATTCACGTGATATTGAACGGAGAAACCATGGAATACAACCGATTACAGTAGCTGTCTGCTGGAATGTCCTTCAGACACGTTGAATTCGACCTCGCTCTCTTACCTAGTGTCGAAAAACCAGCCACCGTCGGGCCTCTAAAGTCTATGACCTTCTGGTCACGAGCACAGCAGTGACATGAATTGATGCCCTGAGCCACCTAAGCCTGTCATCATACTTCATCTTGCACACTGAGCTTACTCAAAGTTGACATTCCAGGAGACTGCAATGATTAGGATAAACAAGTGATAAGAAGAGGAATTGGTAATGCCCCCGATTGCACCAGCACAACTCAAAATATCCATGCCTTAGCTGGGATTCGAATCCACAGCCTTAGTGTATTTCGACGCATCTTCCCAAGTCTGTGTGCCATGAGGCCAGGTGACTCTTCTGTACTGTTGGAGACGGTTACATAACGTAATAACCCTTCATAAAAGTGAGCAAAAAGCAGTTACACCCCTGCGATTACATTACAAAAGTGGAAAAACAATAGAAAAGTTACGACCGAATATTTCCACATATGTAATTCACGGGAAATAAAAAACGCCAGAAATATTGTTTCATGTCATTCTTATTCTCTAAAACTTACAAAATAAGCAAGGTTTACAAATTCTGGGACAATATTTTCACATTCTTCGTGAACACAGTTAAACATTTCAGAAAATGTATCTGAAAATATATTTACGTGGTAATGTACGTTTTAGTAGACTACTGTAGTAAATTCGGTTCTCCACCTTCATTTAAAACGTAATGCATCAGTTACAATTAAAATAACTGTTTGTTGTTGTTGTTGTTGTTTTTTGTAATGGGAAACATGTGACAAACAATTGCTGGACATTGCCTTTTCAAACACTCATCATGAAAATAGTCTATCTTCGAACTTAAAAATATACTTATCCATCTTCGCTTCACCAACTACACTGGGAAGGATACGATTGCATTGTATTGTATTGGTCTTGAAAATTATGATATGAACAAATAACGGCAGATAAGTATTCATTGTAAAGCGCTTAAAATTTACAGTTTATTCTATAAAACCGGTAAAACATGGCAAGCGACAACACATATGGGAGCCACTGCCTTTCAATGAAAGCTAAATGTGGTTTAGTAGAAATCTCAAATTCCTTTCTAAATGAAAATCCTTAGGATAAATATGGAGATATTTTTCCACTTTGGTTTTCTTCAGTCAAACTTATCGATTTTTAGCTCAGTTTCGAAATAAATATTAATAGACCACAAGTGATCTTTTATTTCATGGCCCAATATTCAATAACGATCAGTGTCATAATGAAAAGGAGACGTGTTCACACAAGTATTATAGCAATGCATGATCATTTAAGAATTATATTATTATCAGACTTACATTTCCCACGATGAATCCTGAAATTTACGGAATAAAATTCTGGAATTTTTTAAAGTGTATATTCATATCGGAATATCATTACAAATCTCGTTTGGTTAGTAAACTCAGCTTATCGGCCTCGTTTCATAATTCTTCCATTTCGTATTATTAACTATTCGTTGCGTAAAGCTGCGTTAGAAATGGGGAATAGAGTCTATAAGAAAACATCAAAACATTAGTGAACATCATATAGTATGTGTACATCAGTTTTGACTTTTGACAGGTTAGTCAATCGAGATCTCAAAAGGTATGCCACTAGTCTTCGAATATCCATTTGTACACACCAATGCTTCACTAGTCTTCGTGATCAAAAAGAACTAGTGCTACAACAGCATGTATTTTCTCACACTTAAAATCGTTTATGTAATATTATAATACCGCAATTTCTCTCCGTATTATCACATCTCAGCCATCACTAGTAAACACGCAGAATTTTACGTACGAAAATTCATACTTTTTAAAGTTAATGTATCAAAATAAATTTTACAATTAAAACGTTTCATAGAGCTATAACATCGCCCAATAATGAGAAGGAATTCTCAGAATTTCAAACTACAATGTCTAGAGAGCTCTGTATAGGTACTACATGTAAATATTCTAAGCTCCACGATTGCATACAATAACGCAGTATGCGCATACTGCGTACAAATGCTACACATTCTTCTACCATATTGCTTGGAGGCATTACGTACATTCTCGGCTACATTTCTACATTTCATTTAAATAATAACTAAGTTTTATAATTTTACAGTTTTACTGAAAAGTTATTTCGGCCAAAATGTTTATACATATTATGATATTTAAATAAACAAACTTACGTAATTTATGTAAACATAAATGTGTAGCAATAAATTAAGATAAAACATAATTTATTTTTAGTGCGTTTGTTTTCTGTATTATCTCACCCAACTTATTCTGACACTTGCATGTTCCTAGTGAGGTTTTGAAATAGAAATTGTGGATGAATAGGTTCAACATGATATAATGGCGCGAAGCACTTGGCTTTATTAACATCATGGCTTTTGATACGAAAGCGCATTAATTCCCT
The DNA here is from genome assembly GCA_964035755.1 of Teleogryllus oceanicus. NCBI lineage: Eukaryota > Metazoa > Arthropoda > Insecta > Orthoptera > Gryllidae > Teleogryllus > Teleogryllus oceanicus. Next base: position 138,306,039 of record CAXIVR010000003.1, on the reverse strand, counting down.
TAGCACGTAATTCAGAGAAAAGCAGAGGCCAGTGTCCGGGTCAACACCATCTCAATTGCCTATCAATTGCCCCTCCTATTCTCACTTTCCGCGTTGAAATATAAAACGCTTCGAATGCAATGACTGAATTGGATAATCGAATTCGGTTTTTATTCAAAATAAGTAAAAGTGTATTTACTTCCAATTTCAATTAACCGCTATTAGACATTTATGTTGCATAGAGAAATGAATTCTGTTTATTAAGGGAGGCAGAAGTTTTAAAACTTTTGTTTGACGCTAGTATTTACAAAATCTTGGGTAAATAAAATCACCTCTCTCTTTTAGTCATCTGAAATCGGCTCCTCCAGCAAATTCTCAGAGGATTGTAGTACATCGTACTTTCGACACCTCTATGTCGTCTGCTACATAAGAAATTAAAAACAAACTTAGATACATTTTTAATGAATGATGGTAACACTGTTTCGGCGACAATTAGAATTAGTCTCTTTTATGTGTCTCAGGTGCTTCGTAATTATAGAATTTAAAAATATTTCATAACAGAGTTTTCTGTTTTCATTTCATTTTTTCACTTTATGAACTCTATTTAATTTAATTATATTTAAGAACTAAACGTTTGTAATTACAGTACACCTGAAGATGCAGCCAATTGGGCCGCGAAACTTCGTAGTTCTAAGATAATAAACTTACGTAACCTAAAAATGATTTGTGTTGATTGTCGTTAAAATGTGAACGATATAGAAATAATTTTATTTTTTCATTCAAAACAAATATAAAATGCACTTACTACTTCTAATTCATACTAACTATTGTACGTTATTTCTGTAGCTTGGAGAAATAATTTTTATGTATTGGAAATTGAAAAGGATAAATTATTATAACTTATCAGAACTTTTAAAACTTTTGTTGGAAATAAACGGCATCTTAGTACTACCACCGGTCTCTGAATATTAATCTGAATAATCTTTTCTCTAGGCGCCTCTGAATATCTGGGGTATCGTACTCTCCAAGTTATGAAAATATAAGTGAACGGCACAAATTAAAGATCCAGGAGAGTAATTTTAACTTGGGTCATGGCAACTTATGACGATAAGGTGGTCGTGATGTGAGTTCCTCAGTAGATACTCTACATCAAGAAGGATTCAAGAACTGCATATAGAATTGTATTTATTTACCTTCACTGATGAAACTGCCATGTAAGCAAGAACAGTGACGAACACTTCGTTTAAAGTAACTCCAACGAACTGTCATGTGTATCTACACAAATTCTCATAATCAAAGCTGTGAGCAATATTTCGAAAATAAAAAGTGGTAGATTTCATGAAATCGTTCATAGGCATTTCAGATAATTCGTTATGAATATTTCTTATATATCTACAACGTACACGAAACGGCATTTGCAAAACAAAATTTACACAAATACTCCTAGAATTGTGCATTTTTTTCCATCAGAACAGTATCTCTAAGAAAAATTAATATTTCACTATACTTCCTAAATGAATTCTACGTATCAAAAACGAAATGTGTATTATCTCATTTAAAACAACTGTTGGTCTCCAAAGATTGAATTTTATTATTTTTCTTCTCGTTTACCTTCTCTTCATAAAACATTTTCTGAAGATCCCATCAAACAAAAAATACAATTTAGAATCTAACACCTATAAAAGAAATCGATGCACATCCAAGACAATAAATTAATCACTTTTATCGTCATTCTGTTCTTCGGAACTGTCGAACATCTCTTCATTTGCTGATAAATCCTGCAACAAGTCACTTCCACTTTGACCACCACTCACTACTTCTTCTTCTTCATCAATGGGAATTAATCCGTCGGTAGGTATTGTCAATCCAGGAATGGTTTGATCCATGAAGTAAACATCGGGGAGAGAAATCTGGAAGGCCTCCCAAAACGAATTATTTGTCTCTGTGTCCACATTGATTGCATTGAGACCAAATGGAACCTGCATAACCAAATCAAAAACAGTAAACTTTTCTTGCACTAGATCCGCTCGAAAAGAATAGTCGTTCACTTTCGGTGCCATGTTTTAGGAGCGTATGGCCACTGACTGGAAGGAAGCTGCAATAACCTACACAAAAAATTCTATCTCGCGGCGGTGCATGCGCCTAGCGCATGGCAACTGTTTAATGTGGCAACAATGTAAAGCTCTAACAAAGAATGAAATGAATATTCGAGGTCCCCAAGTCACGTTTGTTTGAACTGCCCATGAATCAGCACAATAAAAATTAGATATTCTCAAAATGAATGAAAGCATTCAAAACAGAAAAAAGCGAAAACTATTATGAAATAGAACGCTTAAATGTTGCTAAAATTTTAGGAGACAAATAATTCAGATTTTAGGGAAATAGTATAATTACATCCATTTCAACAATAATTTGCCTCTTTACTTTGGTTCGCAATCTAATCAGCAAGAACTTACTTTGCTTATCCTCACAGAAATCTCGGAAAGTTCCCGGTGTTACGTTCTAGTTTTTTTTTTTTAATTTATTTATTGGCGCATCAACATCGATGGTCGTTACCGACAATTGAATTTTACATGAGGTTACAGGAGTAACAGTGTTCAGTTATGATAACGTAATTATTATATTTACAATAATATTTATGGCTACGGATAACAATAATAAATGGGCCAAAGTGAGGAAAATTTACAATTACAATTAATACATAATAAACAGTCTTAAAAACAGAAACTTTGCATTGTGGTGTTAAGAGACATGATTGAATATCATCAAAGATTTCAGATCTTTTACAATATTGTGTAATTTTTCCTGTTAGTCAGGGGATTCCAATATTGATTCAAATACATCGTCCTGCGGAAACTGTTGTTTAAGAGTACTAAAATAAAGACAATAGTTAATTATATGGTATACGTATATTGGAGTAAGTAGTATAATGGAGGTAATGCAATATTTACGGAAGGGAGGGGGTCTTTTCTTAAATATATCTAGTTTGTTTGATAGCATACCAGAAATATGTTTAGAACACATTTGTCAGAGAACTTTCCCGCAACAATAATTAAATTAAAGACATTGTCTAGGAAAATAAGTCTATACCTAACGGACATAAATGATTTCTGAGGATCTAAAACAAGCTCTTACGCACTGCACTTTTCTCACAATCATTGCTTCTGCCACGGCTTCGTTCGACTTAATATAGTTTAACTAGACAGAGTCGTGTTCCTCTATATTCACGAAAACATGATTACAAAATTATATTCAATATTCTTCCGTTTAATATATAATTAATTGTTTCTTAGAGGGGGAACTCTCGAAAATTGGAATACGAATAAAATACATCTTTAGAAAATTAAGGAATTTGTTGAATTATAAAATCAGTTTTAATTCCATTCTTCAAAAAAAATTATTTTTTTTTGAAGTACTGAATGAACGCAAATATTACTTATGCGCTCTTTCAAAAAGGCCTGGGCTCTGTTTTTACTCATTTTTTAAAATTAAGGTTTTAAAAAAAAATATACATAAAAAGCGTACTGCAGATATTGAATTTAATTACAAACCATACACATATTTCATTTTTTGAAACTTAAAGACCCTTAATATTTTATTCGAAATGAGACTGACTGTCGGAATATTACATAAAAGCATAAGATTTCTTTATTTAACATTAATGTAGGGGGTCGAAGATTTCGTGCTACTTCAACTTAATTTTTGAGCCACTTCGTGAACTTCATAATTTAAACCTGTTTTGTTCATGGATGCATTAACTATAATAAACATTTGTAATAGTTTATTAAGAATATGTCATCAGAATCCGAGCCTTGATCATTTGTAATTTTAGAAAATTCAAAGGTAGTACCACTGTAAATGCCTCTTCTTTGTATTCACAGGCTACACAGTGACTAGATAATGACACGTGATTCTCTGTTACGTACTTGTCGCGCGAATTTTTTTGACGTCTCGCAACGCGGGTTGCGGGGAGAGGAGGTTACTGCTTACGTCACATCACATGCGTATTGCCAACTGTAACATTAATACTATTCGCGCCTCTTTTGCGCTTAAAATAACAGGAAATTGTAGATGATAAATTATAACGAATTATCAAGTAATTAATAGCAACCACAAGAGAAAATAATTAGTAAATGATTCCCTTGTTTATTAATGAGATTTGTTATTAGCGTTCCTACTTAATTGTCATCTTCTCCTGAATAATTGGAATCATCGATTGGATATTAGTTGTATTTATTACGATGTTACCCACTGCGATTTCCATTATCCAGTATTCTAGTTTCTAGTATTCTAGTTTCTTTGTGAGGTATTGTAATGGATCATTACATGTGATGATATATGTCAATGAAAGTAAATATGACGATAGCAGCAATGGAGTCAGGAACGAATGCAAAGAATTGAACATTTAAACAGTAATATAAGAGAATGTGCATGTAAAAACAACGGGGAAAATAAACAATATCGGAACAGGTTTAAGTAACATAATGGACACGTGAGCAAATTCCGGGGGGGAATGAAAATAATTTAATAAAATATTTCGACAAGAACCAATGGGAATTTAGATAATATTCGAGTTATCGAAGGAGATGCGCGGTAAAAACGTATTGGGGTACTAGTGCGCAATATTCAAAAACATCGACAGGGCGAAGATGAATGAACAAGGAGACGAGGTGTGGATCTGGTGATGGCCGGAGGTAGAAACGAGGCAGTGTGATTTTTTTGTTATTGATGAAGTAAAGTCGTCTTATAATTTTTCGCGATAGTGGTCAATGCCGATGATTGTGTAATGAATTAGGAAGAATGTTTGAATAAAGTTATGAAGCAATTTTCGGTAGTAAATTTGGAAATATGAGTGCGCGTATATAACACGGACATTTTGTGTGGAAAAATAGTAAGATGAAGATGGAACGAACAGACAGCGACGGTCAAGAGTGCCGATTTGCTTCAACAGGAAAGTAAACAATGGAGAATCCTGTCCAAAAAAAATTAAATAATGTAGGAAAATCAAGTCCTGTTTAATTTTATGAATTAAGTTAATATTGTTAAAGAAGTCAATGACCATGCATGTATTCAGGGAGGGAGATAGAAAAATACAAGATGCAAACCAACAATGAGGGAGTAAGAGTAATATTTTGTAATGTTGTTTCGGGTTTGGATTTTGTGTAACAATTGCTATATGCTGAATGAGTGTAAAATTTTGCAGAATATAATAGTATATGTTATTTACAAAGTGTGTTTCATTATTTCTCAGTATAGAGAGAAGTTTTTCAGATCCCACATCGGAAATTACAAAAAATAATCGCGTACGTAATATTGTAGTTCTGAGATCCTGTATAGGCGGCCTATCACACCTGCAAAATAAAATTATCATGGCTATCATTTCGACATAACTAATGTTATTAAAGGGGTCAAACGGGGAAATACAGTCAGATTGATGTACGATCTTCAGTTTGAATATATAAACTGGTCGAAGTAAGATACGGTTCAGTATAAAATAGCAATAAAAACGCACAGCACAGGAAAAGGAACTGCGAAAATGCGAGAACTGAATTCATTCGGAAGCAATGGTAGGCAATCCTGATAATGTTGCCATTCCGTTCCGTGTAAGACCAAGGTTTTCACCAGCCCGTGCTGAGTCGTGCTGGTTAAGCACGGCAATTTTTATAGGAAGCTCACACGTCAAGAAAAGTCGCGCGATTAGTACTTCATTCGTCAAAACATTTAAAGAAAAAGTTGTAACCCATTTTTAACAATCTCGATTGAACATTTTTGGAAAATTTTCACAATTTGATTTAAATGAACGCGACAATCAAGTACCACAAGAACTGGTGTCGGAAACGAGTATGTGCTAAGAAAGACCGTTTGTACACAGAAATATTGTGTGCCCCGCCCCACCCCGCCCGACATACAATTCCACCTAAATATATTGCCAATTGCATCTTTTGCTGTAAAAAAAGGGGAGATAACCAAATTTCATGTTACATTTTGTGTTCGTGAACCACCAAGTTTTGTGCCTAATTTGTGTGTGTGTGCGCACACTCAAAATTAATAAGCAATCGCCATGTTTCAGTAGTGGTTCAAACTCTTTTGTGAAACACACACATTCATATTTACGTACTCCGTACGTTTTTACGTTTTATTATTAATTTTTACGATTTTACGTTTTATTATTATTATTATTATTTTAATATCTCTGAAGTCTGATCTCTGAACTGATTTTTCTTTAGAGTGTAATTTATTCAAATAAATTTGCAGTATTTATATAGGGATGTATTGAAAGAAAATCCCGGTACTGGGAAGAAACATTCTCCCCCTCCCTCCCTCTTCTCTCTCTCTCTCTGTTTCCATCTCTCCCCCTTTCTCTCTCTCTCTCTCTCTCTCTCTCTCTCTCTCTCTCTCATACTCACACACAAACACACACACAAAAGCACACGCGCTTCTCTCATGCACGCAATTCGACGCGCTCTCTCACTCTCCCATACACACACAGCACCGAGCTCACACTCGCATGCATGCACATAGACTCCCTCTACCTCGAGGGCCGAGCCTGCAGCAAGGCGGCGCGAGGCGAGCACGAGGACGCGCCACATAAATTGCGGCCTATGATGGGCGTAACAAAAACGAAGGGCTCGCGCGGCGCGCACGCCTCCCTGCGGGTGGGTGGGGGGAGGCGAGTTCCTCGGAGCGGGGGCCGGGCGGGCGGCGCGTGGCGCGTCGTGCGTCTGTCTGTCGCTCCGCGCGAGGGGTGGGGAGACGCTGGGCGCTTATTGCAGTGATTCGCCCACTTTTATAGCCCTTTCGCCTCCGCGCTCCGCTCCCCACGGCGTTCGCGGGAATAATTTACACGCGTTCGGTCCAAATCTCCACTCTAATGATTTAAAACTCTTAATGTGGGATTGGAAATGAATGCGTCTTCCGAGATTTTTGACTTATGACTGCAAGGTTATCTATTTGGTAATCAATATGCTAATATAATGTAATTGAAAATGCAGTTCTCATTAATATTTTTTTATAATGTGTTAAATTCTACTTCTTGTCGAGACTGATTAACAGATAAAGATTCCCAACTATTTTGACATCTACCTATGACTAATTTGTCAAAAATGTTCTTATCAACGGCAGGTTTAAGGCTTTTACATAGTATGATGGTTTCAGAATTGCACACACGTATACATCACTTATTGAATAATTTTATCTTTGAGATAACTTAATTGGACTCTGGCAATGTTTTAATTTGTTAAATTTAGGAATATATTGGCGCTGGTAATGGTTAATTTGTGTTATTGTGGGAATGTGTTTTCATTACTTGGGAAACGTTTTTCCTAGTAGAAAGTGTTTATATTTGGGGTCGAAGGGAGACTTACTTAGGAAGAACTTAGGAATTAAAATTATTTGATAAATTACGACAAGAATTAAATAGCAGATTGCGGTGAAGTTGGATATTTCGGACAAATCACGGTAATTTTTCTGACTTTTTTTTTTAATGTTTGAAGGGGATTGAGAGATATCTTAACAATGAGGCAAAATCACATTGCAATCGGGCTCGTATTTCCCAGAATTCTGATTTTTCTATATTGTTAGAATAATATGTTACGTCACAAGGGCAGAAATAAAAGTTTTCCGCTCGATGTTTGAATGTTGCGACACGAGGGCGTTTGCGCGATCAAATCGAATCCATTAGAGAGCAAAAACACCCATTTTCACCCGTGTAACGTATACCATTTTACGTCATATTTGCATATAGGCCCTATATATATATATATATATATATATATATATATATATATATATATATATATATTCAGATTCCATTAGTATTGATTTATTTCGCAACAAAGGAACAAAGAATTGCGTATTTACATGCTAGAAATGAAAGTTTTATTTATTTAATTTGAGGTCGCATTAACTACATGGTCATAAGCGACCAATTCTAATTTACCGTTAGGGGTATCAATATATTGAATAAAGTAATATGGTGATGATGACAGGTAAAAAGTCGAGCACAAAAACATCCATCACAGAGACGGGATTCGAACCGGCGATCCCGTGGTCCAAGACCGCCACGGTATTACTGCCTTGATAATCTCGGTCACCCGGACCGGCAGAAGTACTGTTAACTGAAGGTAATATAAATATTCCTTCCGACATTCTGGAAGTGGCAGGAGAAGTGGTGATGGAATCAATTCCTAGTAAGTCCAGAGAAAGATACAAAAAAGAATGCAATTTGTTTAAGAAATGGTACAGTGAAAAGAAGGCAGCATTTCATAACTTTTTCTTCTTAAGAAGTTCCTTCTTAAGCGCAAGAAAAAAATCTGTTTGCACTTAAAAACTGAAATTATAAACTATATTGACACGACTTCAAGCTGCGATTCCATTCACAACATATTATTCATGAACGCCATCTACTCTTCATACTAAACTAAAGTAGTTTATAAAACTGTTAAATTTACTACGCAACTTATAAAACAAATAGAAAGAACACTGGAGAATTACTTCATAATCTAGGGGGGAAACGATATGTTATTGCTGGAATACCAACATTACAGTCTGGCAACACTGAAAGATAAATCTCTATAACTAATAGAGCCCGGAAGTTCAGGATTTCTTTTACTTAAAACAGGTGGCAAAAATACATTTATTACTTTCTCGTATACAAACGTATAGAGAAAGTTAGGTAATGCTGCGGAAAAATCGATTTTGTGGTTTTAACGAAAATACACGTTTTGGGGTTCCCTGATACCGAAAAAGTTTTTTTTTTTTTTTTTTTTTTTACTCCGTCTGGGAACAGTACTAGCGTTTAAACCACACGTACGATCTCTTCGAAATTGTAGAATTCCATGTCGATCTAGCTTTAGTTTAAGCTTTGAAATTTTGAAAAACATTCTTTGAAATTTGGGTGAACTTCACATGAAGCTCCCCAGACATTTTCAAAATTTTCTCAAAAACGGCTCCAAATTTTTTCTTTGAATTTCTTGTAAGAATAGAGATAAATACAGTTATAAAGGTGGCAAAGGTCCGATTTTAACTGTTAACTCTGAATTTTAAAAAATTGCAAACGTTTGATTTTTTCGGTGTCTTCCTGCAACTACAAAATTAAAGACAAAGATTTTTCCTTCAAATGAAATTTGTTGTGCATAAATAGTTCTTTCAATAAGGTTAGGTACATTTTTTAAAATTTTTAGTAGTTCTCGTGCAATAGTGCGTGCAATATGTGCAATTAAACAAAAATTCAAAAACCAGATTTTTTCAAAAACGGTTCGAAATTATTTCTTTAAATTCTTGGTAGTGTTAGTGTCAAACGAACCCTATACCATGATATCCACGCCATATTGCTCTATTCTTTTGTTTTTCCAAAAATTACAAAAATTTTAATTTTTTTGACTTGTCTCTTACGTCGGAAATATTTACACTAGAGGCGATTTCTTCACTTTATTAGATTTATGAGTACATGTTCTTTAAATAATGTGAAATAAAGTATCTCCAAACGTTTCCAGGTTTCTATAAAAATCAGCTCAAAATTCCGCATTTTCAGAAACGCTCAAAGGCCATTTCCAGAATGACTCCAAATTTTTCTTCAAAATTTTCTAATGAATAGTGCTAATTGCACTGTTTAATGTGACGTAAAGTTAATTTTGCAGTATTGTTTTGTTTTTTCAAAAATTACACAATGGAATTTTTTAAAATATGCCATGCCATAAAGATGCACATTTCCATCAATTTGTATACTATATTGCATTTGCTAGTGGAAGTACTTCAATTGATTTTAAATGAAGTTTTTCGAAAACTCAATAGATTCCTCTGAAAAAGGACTTAAATTTCGCATTCAAAGTTATGCTTAATCGTCATTTTCTTAAAACAGCTTCCATTTTTAAAATTGCTATTTAGGACGAATTATAAAATTCTTAAAAATTCTTAACATATAATTTAGGTTCTACTATTTGGAAAGCCAAAAGTTGCAAAAATTTCAAAAAAAAATTCTTTGGTCCATAGTAGATGGAAGAAGGCAAGAAGGAGAGACAAGACTACAGTACCAGTCCACACCAAGGAAATGAGAAACCTTTACTACGAGAAAGTCTGTGCTATTCTGTAGCACCTGTAGTTTTCACTAAAATAGGCATAAACTATTGGTGCTAATACAATCGATTTTTAGGTATCAAGGACCCACCAAACCTAGATTCTGGCTACACCACATGTTAGATGATTTTTTTTCTAAATTTAGCATCTGGGTTTATCCACTGTTTCGTTGCCAGGGATAAAAGATTTTTTGACGCAAATTCGCAGTTTTTTCGCGTAGCATTATATAACTTTGTCTCTGCCGTGGTAGCGGTAGCGAGAAAGTAAAAAGGCATTTATTCTAACGAAGAGGTAGAAAAAGGCGTGTAAACAATGAAGAATCACATTTAAAAGGAATTATTGGAAAACATAATAATTAAAATGATTCACATTTTTATTCTAACTCTAAACTTTTCTTTGTAAACTTGATTCCACATGACTATTCGGTATGATGTCTAAGATTTTTCTCGAAATAACCTTGAGAAGTCTCATTTGAATCTTGAATGTTCAACTAATTGAAATTCATTATGTTTTTTGTTTTTCAAAAATTACACAATGTAATTGTTTTAAATATCCCTAATGCTGGTAATCTGCACATTTTTATTTATTTGTATATATAATTATATTTGTGAATGGAAATTTATCAAATGAAGTTTTCGGAAATCAATAGATTGCTGTCAAAAGATCTTCAAAATTTGCATTTACAGAAACGGTTAAACGCCGTTTTCTTAAAAACGGCTCCAAATTTTTTAATGAAAATTGCCAATTAGGACGAGGTTTTCCTCTTCTGAAGTATTCTTAAAGTAACATTTCGGTTCTACTGCTAGGAAACCGAAAAGTTGAGATAATGTCAAAAAATGTACTTTGGCAACGATAGATGGCAGCTGCGAGAGAATGGAGCAAGACCACACCAAGGAAATTTGAAACGTTTTCTACGAGAAAGTCTGTGCCAATGTGTAGCAGTTCTAATTCATTTAGGTTTTTAACACAGCCTCTGCTTCCACAGAAAGACAAAACACGACCGTATCTTCGCGTTGTCCACACTTACAAACCCAGCTTCATCAAGATCAGTGCGAGGGAAAAAAGCAAAATAATGAAGGAAAAGGCCAAAATAAGACAAAATGGCAAAAATAGGCATCAGAATCTAAAATAGACAAAAAAGACAAAATGAAAAAATATACTAAAACAACTCCAGAAGCACTCGCACAATTATGTGATTCCTATTGTTAAAGGTAATAGAATAGTAACCTATCTTCCGGGTTCTATGCCATAATGTGGGACGGAGGAGGAGTGGGGTTCGGGTTGTCCGGAAGAAGCACAGAATGGAAGTGTGTGACTGGGAGAGGCGCACTCGCTGACCGACATCGGGCTCCCGCAGACGCAGTATTTTTAGGCGCTATCGCCTGCGGCTATTACGGACGCCATTACGACCGCAGCCGCCGCCCCGTGCGCCTTCGCATGCGACCGAGAGGATACTGTTTTCACGCTCCACGCTCGTCGCGGTCACGGCCACATCGAACTTCCGAAACTTGCAAAATCAGGCTGGCAAGAAATTTTAAGATATACAATCTTACGTCTATACTACAAATTTCCAATGCAAGAAGAATTTTTCGATTTTCTTATACTAAATACTAAGAACTCAATTCTGTAGGTCGTAAACCAATGCGAAGAATTTTCTATAACTCGGGACGAAAATGTTCATTTCCAAATGTTACTAACCTTTCTTTGTTGGTACTTTTATTCATCGTTCAACTATTTAGGGTTAAACGTTGGGGAAGGGATTCCGGAGCTCGAGAAAACAGCCTCAGATTGTATTTCTCCCACATATGTCATACACAGTTTTTACTGTTAATTTAAAAAGTAAATCAATTGAAATGAAATTGAAAGAAAATGATGCAGCCTCCAACCATGTGACAAGTGTCTGTGGGCTCGTTAGTTACTCAGAAATTCTGAAAAAATATAAAAAATGAAACAGTTTGTACTTTGACAAAATTGAAATTTTTGGGTTGTGTTATTGTGCCAATCCTCGTATTGCGCGTACCGTCTGAATTCTCATACTGCCCGTACCGTCAGTGATTATCTTGATTTGAAAAACTGCTGCACTGTGTGCCAGGACACACTATTGTTTTATTTCAGGATTTGTGTTTTGTTAAGATATTTAATTTATGGTGGTGTTATAAAACAATATTTTATTTGTTTGTAAGCAGTGTGCGTGATACATTTTGGGAGCCCATTTTGGTGGTTTTATTGAACAGCATTTTTGTTGCTGTAGGCCACGAGTACTCGTCCTTTGACGAAGTCTCCCATAGAAACAACCTCACGGTGACATTAATATGAAAGGAACCGAATACCTTCAGCCTCTTTATGAGAGAGTTTGATCTTAATTATGGTTAGTGGGGATTAACGTAGTGTGATGTTAATGTGCTCATACTTGTGCAGTGTAAGTGTGCAATGTAAGTGCTGATGGCTTATTGAGAAGCCCTACGATACGATATGTACAAGAAAAATTAATTCTTCTAGAACACAAAGGTTTAGCGGGCTCCTCATCATTTCGAGAAAGCCCGAGCTCTTACTTCACGATTCCTGTAATTGACCACAAAGATGTGCAATCCAAGGTTGGTTTTGCATGCTTTTGGTTTCAAAGTCATTTGAGATTATTTGTGAAACTCATACTAGGATTCTCAAAAGGATGGTTAGTGTATTGTGTCACGAACACCAGACCAGATTAATCTTTCTTTTCACGTTTCAATATCAAATTACACGATAACACCCCTCAGTTCCCACGCGAATGCTTTCATCTGATAACCCTACGTGATTCATGTTGGATCGAATACTAGTAACAGGAACCCGCCTTCCAAGCTGCCCACACAAATTAGCTGGAATGTAATCCTCGGCGAGGGCGAAGGAGGTTCCACGAAAGCTCCGGACCAATTGGAGGAATCATGGGAGCGAGCAAAAAGCCTCAAAGATTCTCTAAGCATGAGCACGTGTCACAGCCGTATTTTTTTAAATCTTAAATGAATTTTTCAATTAAACAGTTAATCTGTACAGCATTTAATTCCTTTATCCACGTTATACGGGCAACACGTAACATAGCGGCCAGCTGGCACTACATCTCCCAATACTAGGACCGAGAGCAGTAGCTCAGTGCATCAACTGATGTTACTGCAGCGCCCCTGACCGGGAGATCCTAGGGTCGAGTCCTGACGGCGGCACGATTTTCGACACTAGCTTTTCAGCTAGGTCGAATTCAATTGTTGTCTGAAGGATAATTCTAGAGTTTGGCTTCTCTGATCGGTAGTTTTCCGTGGTTTCTCCGGTCAACACCAGGCACATGCCGGATCAGTACCCAAACAAACGTGCCATGGACCGCGCGCGATCTTTCTTCCTCTTCCTTCTCCTATCCTACCCCTTACTTACACACATACTTACATACACTACACTACCACATATGCCGGGAGACAAGTCGGGAGCTTAGAGCTTGTCACGGCTGGGGCGGTGCCCCACTGGTGGGAGATACCTGGTTGAGGAAAACCCCGCTAGTCGACGGTATATCCGCCGGATCTCGCCATCCAGTGGGAGGAAAACACAGCCACCTCCCGAGAAAAAAAAATGCACTACACTTACTGAACTAATGACCCAAGTAATTGACGCGTCCACAATCACTAACAATCCATCGACCTCATCCCAATACTTTGGAGACTCGGTGACGATCATGTGAGAACCTTTTATAATGTAAAAGTAGCTGATTTTGAAAGACAGATTTTACTTCATCATGTGTGTAATATTGGTAAAGTTATGCGAAACTGCAAAAAATCGTTGTTGACATTTTGACGAAAATATACGGCTTCAAGAAAGTATTTTTATTATTATTATTTTATTACTTTTATTATTTTTTCTTTTGTTTTTTTAAAACATCTGTCGGTCCGCTAGTCGTCTTTTTGTATTGAATGTGTAGCGTGTAAACCGAACAAACTCTTTTTTTCAATATTTGTCTTACATAATGATAAATTATCTCGAAAATGTTTTTTTTTCTGGAGTCTAGCAGTTTGGTTATTAATAAGGATGTATCTTAGATTTCCATTAAAACTCAGAAACCGAGAATTTCGTACGTTCAACGTACTATTTGATGCTTCGACGGTGCGACCTGACGGTGGGGGTACAGCGGATAAAAGAACGTAAACACTCTGGTTCAAAAAGCTGCTGAAGCAAATGTTTTTGCAGGTTCAATTAATAGAATTTACATTTCTTCGCCGTTACAATGACTAAGAGAAAGTGTGAGCTATTGTGTCGCAACGTGTTGAAAGCTGCAGCTCACTCGCCACAATCTATCCCCTCTGGAGACCAGTTCTGTCAGCCACCTGAGAATACCCAGGAATCGAAGGCTGCAGAGAGGAGCACACTGTTGCCACTTTTTCTGCTCGTTTGAATGCTGTGGAGTTAGTCTGCATATGAATGGAAAGTGTTTGTGAGAGGTGTGCAAGGAGAAGTAATCGCAGCGAGACAGATCAAGAAACGGCTAGAAAGAAAGAAAAGGAGACGGGAAAAGAGGATAAAAGCGTATAAACAGAAGAAATCAAATACGAAAGAAGAAGATATTCAAGGTCTTTCCAAGTTCGCGTGACGCAGATCGTCACGAAAGCCTAAATCAGGGCTGTCCAACTGGCTGTGCGCGGACATTTGTCAAAGTGAAAGTTCCGTTCATCCGTGTCGAGCGAGAACATTGTGCGCCTAGTATCCGCCCACTGCCAGGATCAACACTTCTTTTATTGTGAAAATAGGTTAAGTTTTAAGATAATATATATAATAAGATTTTTTTCTAGTAAATTCATAAATTTGAAATCATCACAATATGTTGCATTTATGCATGATGCGACCTGATTGATGCATGATTCCATCCCCCTCCCCGAGTCACTGTTTCAGAGCAGCTGGGGAAAGTGGCGAAATCAGCAATCGGGGATGTCGGGTTTGGATCGCTGGTGTAATGAAAATACGGCCCGCGACCATATTAAATGTTTTTGTTGTGGACCTTGAGGAGTTGCAAGTTGGACACCTTTGGCCTGGATAATCCAAAATCCGGCTGCGGAATCTTAGGCAATCAGAATCATTCGTTAACAATTATTCACTTAAAATCAACCCATAATACGATTCCTACATTGCACTAAACTGGAGACTAACGTATTAACTGTTCTTACTTTTACATTCTTACCTGTTATTCTATGACAGCAAAACTGTTATTTGAAACAAAATCTCAAGATATACAAACAATATTTTCTTATGTTTAATTTTAATATGTTATTTATTTGATTTTGTAAGTACCAGCAAAGTTAGCTTGAGCATTCAGCAGTCTGATTTTAGGGGAAAGGTAAAGTTACTTTCATGTAATGCAACTCACTGATAGGGCCTGGCTTTTAATGACCTAAAAATTGGCGAAATATGCAAGCATTTATGACCAAAACCTATATAAATATGACCTTAAAAAATAAAATGACGTTTTACAAGTTTTTTTTAATCGTGTTGATTTTTTAGGTATAACAAATAATAAGTTCACTCAGGAACAGATTGTGAGGACGGTACATACGGTTTGCAGTCTTTGAAACTAACTAGCATTTTAAAAAAATTGCTTGTGTCTGTAAAACAAATCAAGTACAGTACAATAAAACCCATCAAACAAAATGTCTTGCTTTACTACTGCATACTTCTTGTTTAATGTTTTCTAATTTCCTCTCAGTGTTCGTTTCTATAGAGTTGCATTGTAACACAAGGTGTATTTTCAGATTCTCCATCTTAATGTCGCTGAGAATAGTTTTGTATCTGGGAAAGCTCCTCTCCACATCACATGACGTCACGGGAGCGTATTTGAAGGCGGCAATGTCACTGCAGAGCAGCTTTGGTTCATTGTATTCAAATGTTGTGACACTCCCAGAAATTACATCGCTAATTTTGCACATTGTAGAATATACAGGATTTCGCTGAAGAACACTCAGTAATTTGTTCGAAACTTTTTCAGTCACATGACCAAGAGCTCGACCAAACTCACTTCGTTCAGATTCACTTACGTTTCAAATAATCTTTTGTGGTAAAATGTTTGAGTTTATTTGTGACAATATTACCTGATACATTGTCTTGCGAGAAACATTTTCAAGCTTTTTATTGTGTCCTTAAGAAACATGTATGGGCAAAATTTGCCAAAATATGCCCTTTAACTAAAAACGGTGTAAATATGACTTTATGTGCACAGTAAAAATACGTTTTTCTAATCGATAATACTTGGTTTGATTGATTTTTTCGTGTTTCCGGGCGCGTCAACTGCTTCAGTCATTAGTCCCGTTAGTGTAGTACATGTTTTTTTCTCGGGAGATGGCGGCGATCTTCCCCCGCTGGATGGTGAGATCCGGCGCTGACCTACCGTCGACTAGTGGGGTTTCCCCTCTAACCAGGACTCTCCCACCAGCGGGGCACCGCCCCAGTCGGAACAAGCTCTAAGCTCCCGACCGGTCTCCCGGAATATATGATAGTGTAGTGCATGATAGTGTAAGTGTGTGTGAGAGGGGGAGAGGATAGAACAAGGAAGAGGAAGGAAAGATCGCGCGCGGTCCGTGGCCCGTTTGGTAGGGTACTGCTCCGGCATTCGCCTGGTGTTGATCGGAGACACCACGGAAAACTACCGATCAGAGCAGCCAGCCGCTAGAATTCTCCTCCAGACAGCGACTGAATTCGACCTAGCTGAAAAGCTAGTGTCGAAAATTCTCCCGCCTCAGGACTCGAACCTAGGACCTCCCGGTCAGAGGCGCTGTAGTGACATCAGTTGATGCACTGAGCTACCGCTACCGGTGACAATACTTGGATTCGTGCATAAATTGTTTTAAAATTCTCCCGAAGGTCCAGAAAAAACATGACTTGTCATTAAAAATCCAGGCCCTAGTGATAAGTAATATTGTTTCCAGCACTTTTTAATTATTTCGTATTGTAAAGAATAGTCGCCAAGGGAGTAATAGCCCATCCCCTTTCCAACTCTTCAAGAAGCTGCACCCAAGTCTTAGAAAGTGGGGCGGAAGAGAACGTCCAGTTCCGATAGGTGGCAGCTTCGGATGCCTCCTCGCCGATAGCAGCAGCGCACGTGGCTCAGGGCGGCACGTGGCCTGCCACGTGACACGTCAAGTGGACGGCCGCTTCAATTCGGCCGCGGTGTGTGTGTGTGTGTGTGTGTGTGTGTGTGTGTGTGTGTGTGTGTGTGTGTGTGTGTGATGGTCGGCAGTTGGAACGAGAGACAGATACGTCTGAGAATTATACAGAATATGCTATGGAATTCTGTTAATGAAAACAGAAACTTCAAGAGTTCAGGTAATAATGCCTCAGGAGCAATAGCTGTAAAATTGCCTAGGCCCATATCAGTCATATTTGGGATAAATCAGGAATCAAGTCTCTGCCTTCCTACAGCGAATGATCGAGCTCACACAAAAAGGAGGGTGCCAGCCAATTGACTAATTTGAGTATTATAATATGGTACATTTCTCATATTTGTAACGATTGTATCCAATAATAATGATATTGCAAATTATGTACTTCTAATGCTTCAGCTTTCGGGTGGAAATGTATCTGCATCAAATTCCTTTAATACTATGCACATTATCTAGTGTATTATAAAATCAATTTTGTACTAAAATTGGTTTTTGTTGCCTACGTGGCCATTAATGTGTTTAGCTATAGCAACAACAGTGCCGTAGCAGCAATGCTCGAAAGATTATCGTGATCCTTGCACTCATTAATTAACAAATTTCATCTAATTAACTAACTTTCCAGAAAATGTAGAACATGATATTTCTTCCCAATGAGGACGATGGGTTAGTTTTCTTTCCCATAATATTTATATTGTAGAAAGTAAGTTTTATGAAAAATGTTGGGAATTTCCTTACAGTACCCCGTCCCCTCGCCAAAATAAAAGATTTTTTTGAATTTCGCGAATTCACACACTACATTCAAATGCCTCAAAAACAGTTTTTTCTAGTTCCCTCTTTGACTGAATAATAACTGAACTACGAAATAATTAATCCTTTTTTTACATTCCATCTATTTAGAGTAGATGTTCAAAGGTTATCCCTTACTTCCAAATTGACTACAATATTTAAATCAGTGTTCTCGACCTGTTCATTTTATTTGAATTTATAACTCATATTAGTAAAAAAATCGTAAATTAACAACCAATTATATCCATATTAAAGCACATAAATCGACTACGTGAGCTTAATTAAACGCTGTAAAACCAATAAAATTCTGATCGACTTCCAGATGTACGTCAGGCGGCCTACCACGGGAGAAAGTACAGTGTTGTAAATATGCATCAAAATAATTTCAGTGTGAGAGTTTGGGAAGTGAAGATCTTTCTGGGACGAACACTGAGAGTAATATCTGATGGAATTTTACAAATGATCTACCTAAGTGAAGTCTACCTAAAGATTCATTAGTAAGCAGGCTGTGAAAAGTAAATACAGCAAGAAGCATACAGTTTACAATAATCTGTGGAAAATTAAAAAATAAACAAACAATAAAAACAAAAACTATGAAAGTTATCTACTAATTCAATCTTCCAGCAACTTTCACACAAACGCTGACAATAAAAATCTATAACGCGACTCCTCAACAGTAAATCAATTTGGCACGTGGCAACCAGGAGCTTTAACGCAAACATTATGAAATAGATCTTCCGGTGACGAACACTTGCTGAGCATTTTATCAGCCAGCGGAAAGTTAACCCAAACTCTGAAGATAACCATCTGCGAGGGTATTTCCCAAAGAAAAAAACTTAATTACACCACCGTGTAACAAGGGTGAATAAGCAAAGCAGCCGAATGACGCCGGTCATCGCCAAGGAGGTGACGCACTTGGGAGCGGAGAGACCGCACGGCGCGGCGCGGCGCGGCGCGGCGCGGCGGGGCTGGGGCGGGGCGCGGCCACGTGGAAGGCCTTCGCCTTCACCGGACCACCGGCGAAGGCGTGAGGCGAGGCGATGCGAGGCGTCGCCGCGCGCGCTGTTTACTCTGGCGGGGGGGGGGCGGGGCGGGCAGTGTGGGTGGCCGTGCGATCGGCGTGCGTGCGAAGGCGCGTGGAAATTGCGCGCCGACAAGACTCGTCCAAGTATCGATCTTTTCTTCGAGTGCACGTTAATGCTTCGGTCCAATAATAGCCACGTGTCATGGTGATCGGACTGCTCGTGTTCCACTGTTGGGCCGGGTTCGATCCCCCTTCGGTTCAAATAGACAAAGTGGTTCACGGCAGGTTTCCTCGAGGTTCTCCTTTCTCCTCTGCTTCTTATTACGTCTTCTGTTATGTACAGTATATTGCACAGTTAGTGAAACACAGTACTCAAACCACACATACGAGTACATTCGTAAACTCATATATACAGCCAGATTGTATTCAATACAATTCTGCTCTTCGGGACTCAACGGTCCCCAGTGCCATGCCGATCACGGTCAACCCGTGCTCGCCCAAGGATCGCTGCTTAAGAAGTGCCCGGCGCAGCTCCCGTCCGAGGAAAGGGAACCTCCCCTTAGCCGCACCGGGATGGAGGGGAGAAGTGTGGCCTCCCCTATGGTGCGCGTCTTCCATGCACCGCTGCCTCGCCGTGACGTCGGTTGCCGCCTTCTAACGTTTTGCCACCGTCCCGCCTCTGGCGGGGTAAAAGGGAATCTCCCATCCCGTGGTGTAGTTACACCCATCTTTCCCGTCATTCACACCACGATCGCCTTCCGCATCGCAACGTTAATGTTTGACCGGGGAAACCAGACGACCGTGTGATAGTGCCTTGGAACTCCAGCCATCTTCTCGAAAATGGAATAAATCAGAATAAAGGTGCTCTAATTCGTAATTCTAGTCTACAATATGAATGTAAAAAGTCCTCACTGCTGGGCACCTCCCACATATGCAGAGGTACTCAGATGAGATTCTTAGTTCCTTGATAAGGACTCTTTTCCACAAAAGTGGCGACAAGCTGACGAATTAAAACCGGAAGCGGTAGCTCAGTGCATCAACTGATGTCACTGCAGCGCCTCTGACCGGGAGGTCCTAGGTTCGAGTCCTGACGGCGGCAGGATTTTCGACACTAGCTTTTCAGCTAGGTCGAATTCAGTCGCTGTCTGCAGGAGAATTCTAGCGGCCGGCTGCTCTGATCGGTAGTTTTCCGTGGTTTCTCCGATCAACACCAGGCGAATGCCGGAGCAGTACCCTACCAAACGGGCCACGGACCGCGCGCGATCTGTCCTTCCGCTTCCTTGTCCTATCCTCTCCTCTTACACACACACTTACACTAACATGCACCACACTATCACATATTCCGGGAGACCGGTCGGGAGCTTAGAGCTTGTCCCGGTTGGGGCGGTGCCCTGCTGGTGGGAGAGTCCTGGTTAGGGGGAAACCCCATTAGCCGACGGTAGGTCGGTGCCGGATCTCGCCATTCAGCGGGGGAAGATCACCGCCATCTCCCGAGAAAAAACATGCACTACACTAACGGGACTAATGACCGTAGCAGTTGACGCGCCCGGAAACACGAAAAAATCAATCAATCAATCTGACGAATTAAAAGTCTCACACCTTCTTTGGTGAGCCGGAATAGTGACACAAGGATCGGAGCAGGAGCACTATGTGTACGTGGTTGAGTGTTCGAGGTTTCAGTTGTGATTATGGGATGGAGAAATTCCCATGTCCACAGATGTCAAACCGTAAACCTGTCAAAATCCCTTGGCATTACCCGTTAATGATCAAGTCGATGTGCTATGTATGAATCAACACTGGGTTATTGCAAGGAAAACGCACACTATAATCTTGCCTGACCGGGAATCGAACCCGGGATCGCGTCATGAAAGATAAGCACGCTGATCATGAGCCACCCGCAAGGGCTAGAAATTTCACTCTAATAATAATTAATTACCGCAATGTCATTCTGACATCTGAGTAAATAATTATTATAGCCTTCGACATGCTTCCCGTCCGTGCACATGCACAAGCACGTTCTTCAAACCAATGTGGTTCTACAAACACCACTATTGCGTGGGCGACATGCCTTATTCAACGAAGCGGATCAAGGCGAGGGGGATCATGCCCCCAAAATCCTACATTTTTAATATAATTTGACTGAATAATACAATTAATGCGGTTAGTTTATTCATAAACAATTACCCACATTAATTTTATTATATAGGAAAGGAGTAGTTTTAGCTTTATAAAACACACATAACTCTCTTCCGATACCTCTGCGGATTAACCCGTGCTTGTGCAACACCCATTGCACGCCAGCGTGATATTCTCTCTCGTTATCATAGTATTTCCGTCTTCCCGTAAAGTGTGTCACAAATGACGGCGTGGAAGAGATAATACGAGTCAATAATAAATAGAGATGATTGTAATTGTATTTAATTCGTGATTGTTACGAAAAAGCTGTTGGTCTGACAGGTAACATTGATGCGAATCTCCTCCTCGTATTCGACTTCGAATAAAACACAAAGAAATTTCGGGAAAACTGTTATAGATGCCTAAAGACCGCAAAAACGTCGTAAGCAACCTGCAAAAGATATCTGAATCATGAAATATATGCCAAAATATCGCTTATTGGTAAAACAAATACTAGTTTTAAAATTTGAGTTTTGTTTTCAGAAAAGAGTGAAAAGAAGCGTATAAATAAAGACCCAAGATCTGTGCTTTAAACGCAGCTACCGGCGATTTTCCTTAACCAGGTATCACCGACCTGCGGGGCACCACCTCAGCCGGGACAAGCTGTAAGCTCCCGACCGGTCTCCCGGCAGTGTTGTAATGTAGTGCATGTAAGTGTAAGTGGGTTTAAGCAAGGGAGCAGGAAAGGTCAAGGATGAGAAAGGGAAGATCGCGCGCGGATCAGGGCCCATTTGTTAGGGTACTGCTCCTTATGTCGATCGGAGAAACCACGGAAAGTCAGCCGGCCTCTATAATATTCTCATCAAGACTAGTGTCTGAATTCGGTTTTGCTATCTAACTACACTACCGGCAGCTTACAAGTAACTGATAGTTCTCTCGCCACGTGCTGTGGTACGTCATGTGACCTGTTCTGAAGCAATCAGCTTGCGAAAATTTTTGTTTACTTTCTCATAGCCAGGGTTCAGCGTTGCCGCTCGTCTGTCTGACACGTAGTCGCTCGAGAAGAGCGCAGATGCCTGTCATCAGCAGTATCAATGCGAATGAAATGTGCCTCTGCGGATACGTGCCAGGCCGCTTGATGCGTGACTTCCGAGCGCTTCAGTGCATTGGTCCGCGCAATGTTTTGAGATTTCATTAGTATGTCATCCAGGTGGTGCAATGGGGTTATACTTCGATTTATTTAGAGCAGGGGTGTCCAATTCCAAGGCTTTAAGGGTAGCCACTAAAACTTCTCATACAGTTGAGGGCCATATTTTCATTGGAATGGGGAAATGGAGCCATGCATGATAACAGGCCGTACCATGCATAACGCAATCAAAGACACTGGGATGATTTTGGATTTACTAGAAAACGTTCTTATATCTCCACTTGACCTATTTTTACATTAAAAGGGTTTTGATCTTGGCAGGGAGTTTACGCTAGGCGTATAATGTTCTCGTTCGCCATGGAAGAAAGGGGCTTTCACTTTTTACTAATAACCTTTCGCGGGCCACAATAAATGGTACCGCGGGCCACCAGTTGGACAAACCTGATTTAGAGTTTCATTTCACAAATCATCAGCTGTTCCGGTGTCATCCAGTTGGGAGCTTACACGTCACTACATGGACGTCACTATTGGATTCCAACCTCTTTGGATGCCATAGAAACATATGATTTACGTCAACTGAACCTATGTATAAATCCAAGTGTAGTGACGTGTTGCAACAGAACATCGCTTACAAGCTACCGGTACTGTAGTGTCGCAAATCCTGCCACCGCCGGGACTGGAACCTAGGACCTTCCAGTCATAAGCACTGCAGTGACATGAGTTGATGCCATGTGACCTGGTCGCCAAGGGGGCTGCGGCGCGGGGCGGGCCGAGTGCCCCGGGCGGAGAGCGCGCCGCGCCGCAGTGCGGGGGCGGCGGCGACGGGGCGAGGGCGCGCCCGCTATTCAGGGCGGCACGGGCGCGCGCGCGCGTGTCGTATCGGCGGCGATCGCCTCCCGAGAGCCCTCCGCCGGGGGCTCTCTTGGGCGTCCCTCGCGGCGCCCGCTCCGCTCCGCCTTGCGCCTTTTTATTAGTCGGAGCACGCGGGGCACGAGCAATGAGACGGCATCGAATGATGCGATGCAAAGTAACAAACGATGAGGAAATTGTACGAGAGTTTTTGAATCATTATCGACTGCTCTTTTGTTTTGAAACTGGTCTATTTTTTTCCTCTTTGAATGGTTTGCAACAAGAGAACAGAGTCCGTTTAATAAAATCGAATATGTCATATATTCCTTAAATATGTTGAATTTTGAAAATTCCGAAAACATTTGGATTGCGTCTCACAATGCGTCGTGCGTAATCTGTTGCTTAGTTTTAAACATTTAATCCTGTTTTTACTCTTTTCACAAAATATTAGTAGTTTTGAGTTTTCCAAATGATACCTGAATTCGAAGGAGGGTGGATGAAAAATTATTTACTTAGATATCCAGGTATACAAATACGATAAAATGTGTGCTCTTGTGGATAAAATCATGTTTTCTTCTGTGAACCGATTAATTAGCAGTTCGTGTAACGAAACATCGCTAAATATTCATACATTGGTTACATTTTATTTTTATTTTCTAAAGAGGAAGTCTTCATTAAATTTTTGAAATTATTCATACACTTAATATTTCACTGTTCTATAAGACATTGAAAAGAATGCTATAACAAAATAATAATAATAATAATAATAATAATAATAATAATAATAATAATAATAATAATAGAGATAAAATGTGCCGATAACGATTCTTTAGTGATTCTTTTCTATGTCAGCATAATTAATTTAGTAAAACGATTTCCTCTGGATGCCTCCGACCAATCGAATGCCCAAGTCAGAGAAAGCCTTTGCCTCTGCCGCCCCTTTGTCGCACTCGTGTCACCGCCTGCACCGCCACCTTCTCCGCCAACTCCGCACGCCGCCTCATTCGGCGCCTACGCCTTCCACCCCCTATTCCCAAACGTCCACGAACACCACTCCCACAGCTCACCACCTCCCACAAGGTCTGTTCCCGTCCCTTTTCTCCACCACCACCATTTCCGCTCCCGCCCCGTCCCCCACCTCGCCACCCCCTCGTCCCGTCACCGTTCCTGCCCCATTCCAAGCCTTTGCCGTTGCCTCGTGGGCCGCGCCGCGCCGGCGCCCCGGGCAATTGGCTGCGCCGCCGCTGCCCACAGCGACCTCCGCCGCGTAAAAAGGTTTTCACTTCGGAGATGAAAGAAAAGAGCGAATCCGACGATCAAAGAAGCGATCAATGGGCTTCGGCGGAACTTCTATTTGTAATTTATCGGGAACGTTTTT
Source organism: Teleogryllus oceanicus (assembly GCA_964035755.1). Taxonomy (NCBI): domain Eukaryota; kingdom Metazoa; phylum Arthropoda; class Insecta; order Orthoptera; family Gryllidae; genus Teleogryllus; species Teleogryllus oceanicus. The sequence continues at coordinate 138,281,527 of CAXIVR010000003.1, read as the reverse complement.
GAAAAGCATTATTGTTCTAACTAATAGCCAGTACACACAAAGATCAAACGTTTCCTAAATCCAAATGTTGAGAAAGGGTGGAATGTTGTCATTTCCTTACGTTAAACTCATTGTTTGCTTTTGATATTATGGCTATTTTAAAAGAAAACTGCAACAATTATCTTGGAATATTGTTACAATGGGTAACAACTACTTGAGTGTTTTCGTTTCAAATATTCACACCAGAAAAGAAACAGAACAATGCGGAACTAAAACCAGAACAACGGGTTTACTGAAAGTCGTCATAAGAAATAGTGCTTGGTTCTTTACCTAATTTGTCAGTATTTAAATCACTTTTCGATTCTTCTTTTCCAGCAAAACAATTGGTGATCGTTGGAAATATTTCTCCAGCCATAGTTTTAAATGCCCTGAAAGGAAGTTTCAAATTAAAAAGAAAATTAAAGATTACTTATCCTCGAAGCGTATATGCTTCGAAATTTAATCTCTTGGATATCCAAACAGCTACCAGATGTTTGTTTGTATATTCTCACGCAGGTTATAATGAAAACAAATCTAAAATTCACAGGCACAGATCTGAGTAGCTCTGGCAATAAAGGTACAGCCAATCATTACAAGAGTCTGAGTTGGAATCCCATTAGCGTATGAATGTGTTCACGCAGAACCTAAATCACCACGTATATTAAACAACTTTCAACACTATAACTGGATAAAATGGTATCAGTTTTGTGCAACAGTACATCCGTCTCCCGAAAATAAATAAGAAAGTCCCGAGTGAGAAAACGCCGACTAAGGGGGAATGGTCGTCTGGTATGTCTAACCAGAATGGAACGTTTCATTGCTTTATAGAAATGAGACACGCCTCCGTGGGTGAACACGCTGTAAGAAGGGGTCCGCGCCAGTTTCAGAGAAAGGAGTGTGCAGAGTGTACGTAGACACGTCTGTTTTGAGAGAGGGGGGAAGAGCAGGAGAGTAGAGTCGGTCGGAGAGGTCCAAGGAAGAGGCCGCGACAGACCGAGTAGCCACCTAGAGAGGTGGCGGGGATAGCTTCCACACATCCCCTGGAATACCACTACGTTGCAGAGAACGCCACCTGGACAGAGGCGGGGATAGCTTCTACACGTCCCCTGGAAGGGGAACGTCCCCTGGACAATCGCTATGTGGGAGAGAGCGGCTACCCTACAGGAGACGGGTAGCTTCTATCACGCCTCCTGGAATACCATTTTGTGGGAGAGAGCGACTACGTGGTCAGGTGGCGGGAAGAGCATCCACACGGACACATCCTTTTCTCGACGCACTGGGTATCGCTTAGAGTTATCGTTTGTGTAGGACAATTGCGTCCCTGCAGTTGCCTGCTGCTCCGCCCAGTCGGTCTCGTGCGGGCACATTCACCCCACTCGTCGACGGGACAATAAAGGGGTCACGTCTCCTACATCGCGCGAGACAAATTCAAGGTTTTTCCTAAGCCGTAATACGCTCACATAATTATAGGATTAAAATTTTCGAAAAATGTGCACAAGCAATTTGAAGTACACATTTACCTACCAAAGTTATATTGTAATATTTATGAGGAGACCTTCTTGGTGTGAGGGCCTCTTCATTGAGCCGCTTGTGCCCGCGCCGCGGCGCGCCGTGTGCCTGCGCTTGGCCGTTGAGACGGCGCGTCGCCCTCGCCGCACGCAGCCGTCGCCGTCGCTGGTGGCGGCCCACGACATTGCACGCGCAACGAGAGTAACACAAGGCGCCGTTGTTTAGTCTAATCACCTTCACGCGGCCGGGAGCCGTTTGCGCGGGAGGCACGTCGCAGGCGCATTAGGGCCCCGGCGCGTGACGCGGGCACGCCCCCCTCCCCGCGCCCCACCGCGACGGCCGTGGAGCGAGCCCCGGCGAGGGCGTGCGCGCCGGCCGCAAATGAGGCGTGCCCACGGCGGACGCTGCCGGCGGGACCGTGCCAAAACGGAACGATTTTTTTATTTATTTATTCTTTGAACTTTTAGAACGGCACCGGTATGTACCTGCTTAGAGGTCGAGGATGATGGGAATCCTCTCTTTCAGTCTTTTTTGCTGTAACTACTCACTTCAATGGATCTCTATACAGAAAACTTTCTAGGACCCTCTGGGCGGTATTTCTAGTAGGTCTTGTTACGACTTGCCAAGCGGGGTGAAGATGGCGAGGCAAACGTTAGGCTACAGCCGGATATTTTCCCCAATACGTAATTAATAAAAGTCATTACATATTGGTACTGATTTGAAAAGAATGCTGAGTGGACCTTTGAGCCGAGCTGTTGAAGCCATGAACGGATAAAAATCCTCTGCTATGCTGGTATTTGAACCTGGGTCCATCAGGTTAGCAATTTTTTTCCCTACCGCACTAAAAACTTTGTGTGAAATGCAAATCATCTCAATTTCGCGAGAGCCACATTATTTCACAACAAACTAGTAATTTTCGGAAAAAGTGGAATACGGTACGGAAAAATATAAGGCCTTCTTTTTTATTACTTTGCAGGTAAACTAGCATGATGATTTCCAAACTTCCCGCCACTAGTTTTATATTTGTTCCAAAAATACAGAACTGCTAGATACTGATACGAACATAACTGTCTTTGGAGAGTAAGTAAGAAATGTTTGGTTCTGGAGGTAAATTATCACAAAACATATTTACTGCCATGTAACGCACTTTTATCGACAAAAATTAGGGATATTTTTCGAGTTTGTCAGGTGTAAATAAAAGCATCGAATGCGAGAATAGAAGCCGGAACACAAAGGAGTAAACTATATTATTCCATGACTCAGTTTAACTGTGCTAATTCATGAAATCACTACAATTGCTTCGAAATATCTTATAAAATATATTACAGGCGGGGAAATTACTGTATATTTACAAATCAAGAAAAATCAATTTTAAGTAATTCGTTTAAAATTATCGTTAAATGAGTTTTCACATCTCTCAGCTCGATCAGGTGTTTCGTTCAATTTCTCTGGTCCTTTAAGCGGATCCTGATATCGACCCTTGATTTGCTTGTGGACATAAACATAACCTCACTATCTGTGATCGTCTTCAGTGGGTAATATAAGTTATGCAAATTTGTTCATTCTCCATGTTGTCGCGGCAGGAAATCGATTTCTTTACGAAAGGCACCATAAGGGATATGAGCCCAAATCTATAGCTGATTTGCCCTTGAAAATAGTTTCTACTGACCGGAGGGAATATTTTGCCAAAAACGCATTGTTAGAGCTCTCTGTCAGCAATCATTTGCATCTTGTATCCCCAAATAGCTGTGTTGCTAAATTGTACTGTGTACTAGTGCTACAGGGAGCCAAACCATATAGGAGTGAAACATAGAGTGCTACAGTACTCTTTGGAGCGAAATGTTTCAATTAAAAACAGAAATACTGTGTATCTAAGTTGAATATATCTTGTTAATTGCGTTGACTAATCTCTTTATATAGGCTTTTGCCCCCGACTTGAACAATACAGCTAAATATTCAAACATTAGTAATTACGAACACGCCCTGTTCAATAGAGTTATATCGCTTATGGTGTTCTTTGCGTATACACGAGAGCTGAAATTCAAATACAAATGATTCTACGATCGCGGTTTGAATTGGAATTGCACAGCAATTAGAACATTGCAAAAACCATTTTTTTGTAGGCCATGATAGTGTAATAATTAGAGAACGAAATGTGCAAAAGACATGTATAATTGCAAAAACATTTGACAGCAGAACTGAAGGTAGAGAGTCTGTAAGATTAATTACATAAAAATGGTCAGGAACTTATGAATAAATACACTGACAAAATACAATCTACAATTCAACATAATGATCTGAAAAAGAAAACAATATCGTCATTATTTGCGGATTGTTGTAGAGAACTCGATGCTTCAAACACGTCATTCGAAAGCCTCTCACGTGAGGTCAACACCCTGACCCCTACGGTTCGCCACAGCCAAAAGGCCCCGTAAATTCAACACCGTGACTGGTCTGCGCTCGTTAGTTGTTAGCCAAGTCGTCAAATGTCACGTATCTTAGGTCGGTCAGGAGATGCGGACACGTGCAGAGTGCACGGCCGCAGTTGGACGAGACGCAAAAGAAAAAACACTGCGAAGGAGCGGAGGAGGCGGCGGCGACGGTGACGCTTCTGACGAGGAGGCGCGGCGTCGCGTCGCGTCGGAGTCACCTTCCAGGCGCAGCGGGCGCGACCACGCGACGCGACGCGCCGTCTGGGAGGGGAGCGGAGCCCAAACGAGCCGGCGCGGCGGCCAACGGCTCTCGATGCACTTGCACCGGACAAGCCTCGCACAAAGACGACAATCAGTGATTGTCAGTGATTTATATCTTGCACGTCATCAGCATTCATCATCCCGTATGTGTAATGCGTGTTTTATCGCGGGAGGTGGGGTTATCTCCCCCCCGACTGGATGGCGAGATCCGGCTACGACCTATACGTCAAGTTGCGGAGGATTTCCTCCTCTCAGGCATCTCACCAAGCCGGGCACCGCCTCAGCCGATCGAGCAATAAGCTCCTGCCTGGTCTCCCGACGTGTGTGGTGGTGTGTGAGTGAGAGAAGAGGAAACATCGCACGCTGTGCGTGGCCCGTTTGTTGGGGGGGGGTGCTGTAGAATTCGCCTGGAATTGACTAGAGAAACCGCGGAAAACTTTCGATCGGAACAGCCGCTCACTAGAATTCTCTTCCAGAAAGTGGTTGAATTCAACCTAGCATTAATGTTCAATGTCTTTCAAATGAAAATGAATTTATCGCAATGCCTCTACAGAGCGATTTAACCCAAATAGATAATCCAGTTTTACAAAACATTGTTTATCTCGTAATCAACTTAGAATTTGGTTGTTCTTGTAATTGGAAGTAGTTCTTGTATGTGTCTGTATTTGGAAGTTCTTGTATTTACTTTAGAAATGAAATATATTCTGTGTCTTTGACGGAATTAAATATCTACGCATTTGAAAATGTTTTTGAAATATTTTATCGAATATCTTCCTACGATCATTGTCGTACTTTTCATCTGCAGAAACCGAGCACAGCAATCTATAGATGACACTACGTTCGCAGAAAATGAAGAGATAATTCTAAAATAAGAGTTAGTAATCACTCTTTTGAATTCAGCCATTGATTTTCCCTACCAAATGTTGCGAAAAAGAACACTTTTCAATTTAATAAATTCCTTCAGTTTAGATATTACAATAAATATACCTAAAAGGATCACGCTTAATTCAAAGGCAGTTATCGCTCAAATCATAATTAACAAAATCACGACTAGATATGAAATTGAAATGAAAGAATTAGGATACAGCAACCGCGATGCACAAATTAGTTTCTCATAAGAAATGATAACCAACATCAAATAATACTTGTTGTTTTCTAAAAGTAAAATAAAATTATTCATAGATACTTGCTGCAGGGACAACTTGCTGCAAGGGCCGCTGCTTACAATACTCTATGCTATTGACAAATATAATTCATTTCTATTAAGAATTTAACAGAAGTCTTCATTCGTATTTCTGACAATCAAGGAACATCTTTTCAAAAAAGGTTTTATTGTCCATGTTTCCCGTGTCCACCCAACATTTCCCGTGATATTTACACGCATTATCAGGTGGAAAACGTATAGTAAAAATATAAGTCTATGTCAAAAATATAAGTCTTAAACTTTCAGTAAAAATTGGTATGTCTGAAAATGGAAAAAATTACTATTTTAATAATATGGTTAAAAATAAAAAATGTATTTTTCTTTTATTTTAAACAATATATGAAATGTCTGTAATTTTTTTAATTTTTAGGTAAAATTGTGTGCGGTAAATGTTAGCGCCTAAACCGTTCAGCGAATTTTCCCCAAAATAGATATTCTTCCATCAATACAGGCCCTCTTGGTTTGAAAAAAAATGACTTTGGGGATACTTGACATGAAGATTCAAAAAAAAAAAATTCAAAATTTTCTCAAAACTGGCATCACATTTTGTTAATTAATACACTACAGTACTGAAGATGGGTATTTTTTCCTGAATGAAATCTGTTCTTTAAAGACAGACCTTGAAATGTTCACTTACAATTTTTCGAAAATGAGTCGATTTTGCATAATTTGTGTGAAATACACGCAAATTTTAAAGAATTATTTTCTCATAAACAACCCCAATTTTTCCTGATAATTAAAGGAAGGTAAAGAAATTGACACTAGTCCCATTTTCGGCGAACTATTTTCGAAAATTGCGAAAGGTTAACATTCCAAAACTACAGTTTTGATGTTAGAGATTTTAATCTTAAACAAAATGTGATCTAAAGCAGCAGATCTTTAAAAAAGGATCATGTATATTTTTTTGAAAAACATTTCAAAATTACAAAATTGAACAAAGATTTTTCTAAAAAACCAGTTCTTTAAAAAAGGTCAAGTATAATGTTTTAAGTAACAAATAATTTTCATGTATTTTGTGCTTGAAATTAAGGCAAATTATAAACAAAAATATTTTCTTAAAAATCGCTGCGAATTTTTCTTCAATTTTTTTTCTCAAATAAAACAAGGAATACTCAGATAGTCGCAGGTCTTGTTTTGGCTAAACTCTCTGAATTTTCAAAAATTGCAACTTGAGAAATAATGCGAAAAGTATTTAAGCTTCACTAGATTTCACTAGATTTCGAATTCAGGTTCTTAACAATTCGGACATTGCAGCTGCCTAGAGCACCATCTATCACTTTCTTTCAGTCGATAAGCACGTCTCTCGCTAAGTAAAACGGTCCCAGGCTGGATTTAAACCTGTGTGATCAGAACCCATTGGAATTCAAGACCAATTCCTTAACCAATCGGACACTACAGCTGCTTCCATTTCTCTGTTACTCTGTTTCAATGGCCTAGTCGGTCTCTTGTTTAATAATATGCCCACTGCACACAGAATTAGAGCGGGTAGAAACCATTAAATTTCGAGGACAACCCCACATTCACTGAGACATTGAAGGGGTCGTCTAGTCGGTCCTTGACATTGTTTCAATCTGATGTTCGTGTCTGTTTCAGTAAAATGCTGACATAATTCGAAGGTGTGTGTGTGTGTGTGTGTGTGTGTGTGTGTGTGTGTAACCCGTTAGACATTAAGTACAACACGTGATCCACTCAGCACAGTCCCGATACACAACGGAAAATATTCCACTTCGTGCTTCGTCTTTGACATAGATTTATTGGCGGGCTATGGGTACAGGAGTTTTAAGTGTTTACTGAGTGTAATATATTGCATATTCATGTGTAGTAAAAACAATGATATTTAAATTATTAAGTTTCTTTCGATTGACTCTTCTGTACTCTCCTTTACGGGGATCCTATTTGCGGCTACTAAGAACTACATTTCGTCTGTATATTTTCTCCTTTCTTCTTTTGGCTTTCTTATAGCTTTACAATTCGGTACAATTACTCGTCACTGCGAAGTGTTCCATAATTATAATTTTGGATAACTCTCTTAACGTATATAACGTATACCAGATATGGATATTCTTTTGTGGCTTTAAATGAAATGAAACAATTTATTGTGTCGGTATACAGGCACATGTTCAATCACTATTCACACTTAAATCACATTGTTTAATGTAATAAATATCTTCGTATTTCTTAAAAAAATAACAACAAAGTAATACAATTATCCGAAAGCTGTGCAAGAGTCCATACACTTGCAATACGAATATAGAGAGCAGCAGGAGATGTAAATAGATATTAAGAGATTTTGTATTTTAGTCATGTCTTAAGTCTATGACAAAGACACACAGTTACGAGTCTTGTTTTCTCTCTGTCTTTCAGAAATCACCAAAATGTTACTTATCAAAATTAAAATTACCCAAAATACTTTGTTAAATGTGAGCAAGGATCTTAATGATCTAAAAACTACGTACTAATGACCTACTAATAATACATTTATGCCTAAAAAATCTTGAAAAATTCTTCTGAAAATTGCTCAAAGATATTCACTTCGTAATTTTAACACTTTTAACTTCTTCATATCGAAGAAATGAGAATGGATTGTGGAAATACTGGTCCAACGAAATACGCTGTTGCATATACGCCAAACACCACCAAAACTCATCAGTTAAGCTTCTGGCTCTTATTTCGTTCAAAACGGCTAACACTCTGAACCCATCAACTTTTTATAGAATTGAGGGACTTTTCCGTTTCCACTCTCCACACACCATTGACAGCACGTATTGGATCTCGTTGCCGCTACGCAACAATGGTTGGTGAGAGGACTTCAAAGTATTTCTATTAAGGACTGAACACGTAATTAGTAAGAAAAAATGAAAAGAAGTTCGTAAAGAAAATGAATGAAAAAGTAACAAAAAATGAACAAAGAATGATCTAAAAAAATGAACAACATATTTTGAGTTTCAAAACGACAAAAGTGGCCTGATAAATGTAACTTTCAAAACATGTTGAAATATATTAATAGGGAAGGAGACGTGTTGGCGAAGAAGGAGAATAAAAAATCCTAGCCTTGGTAACCACCGTGCCCACAGGGAGTGCGGCAGGGCCGGAGCGCCGGCTGCGCCCCCCGGGCGATCGGCGGCGGTCATCGGGATATTGATCGGATTTGTGGGCCACGCGGCGCGCGACTGCTGCCGCTGCCAGACGGCGCCGCTCGGGCTGCGAGCCCCAGGCGCCCGCCCCCGCCCCGCCCCGCCCCGCCCCGCCCTTCCCCGCCACCCACGCCCCACACGGTCCCCGTCCAGCCCCTCACCACCCGCCCTGCCCCATACCGCTCTGCCGCGCCCCACACGGCCTCCTCACCGCCATGTTTACCACTGTCCCGCTCTGTTTCGCGCTCCCTCCCCCCCCCCCCCCCCCTCCCCCCCCCCCCCCCCCCTGCCCCCTGCCCCCCTGCCCCCCCGCCCTGCTCCCCACCGGCCACACACCGCCCCGCCGCGTCACCGCACAACGACCGACCGCCCAACACTCATCGACTCAGGTGGGTGCGGGCAAATGTAAACGAATGCTTTCGCACACATTATCGAGGTAGAAAAGGAGCACTCAATAATGGAGTGTTGAATGAGTGTTTACTGGCGCATCAACTCTTTGGTCATAAGTTGTGTGAATGTAGTGTAGTTTTCGGGTGTCGGAGTTCCTCCCCGACGAAACGAGAACCGGGAGCGGCAGCTCAGTGCATCAACTGATGTCACTGCAGCGCCTCCGACCGGGAGGTCCTAGGTTCGAGTCCTGACGGCGGCAGGATTTTCGACACTAGCTTTTCAGCTAGATCGAATTCAGTCGCTGTCTGGAGGAGAATTCTAGCGGCCGGTTGCTCTGATCGGTAGTTTTCCGTGGTTTCTTCGATCAACACCAGGCGAATGCCGGAGCAGTACACTAACAAACGGGCCACGGACCGCGCGCGATCTTTCCATCCTCTTCCTTGTCATATCCTCTCCCTTACACACACACTTACACTAACATGCACCACACTACCACACATTCCGGGAGACCGGTCGGGACCTTAGAGCTTGTCCCGGCTGGGGCGGTGCCCTGCTGGTGCGAGAGTCCTGGTTAGGGGGAAACCCCAGTAGCCAACGGTAGGTCGGCGCCGGATCTCGCCATCCAGCGAGGGAAGATCACCGCCATCTCCCGAGAAAAAGCATGCACTACACTAACGGGACTAATGACCAAAGCAGTTGACGCGCCCGGAAACACGAAAAAATCAAATCAAATCAAATCAAATCAAACGAAACGAGAAATCCGATGCCCACTCGGAATCATTTTGTAATCTTCTTGAGGATTTTGTTGAAGCAATTGCAATTGTTTATGTCTCTCAATTGTTTGGCTGACCCAGTCGATGACTAGTGAGTGACGGAAGCGGAAACTACAATTCCTTTTCTCCTCCATTTACATTCGCAATGTACTCATTCTTCAATGTTCGTGACCATTATTGCACCTCCTGATGTGGTTAAGTGACAACAATCGTTGTCGGTGCAGCGCGTCGGGAGCTCTCAGGGTTCGATTCTTAACAGTAGCGGATTTTCGACTCTCGCTGCACAGAAAAGTTGAATTCAATCATTTTGGAGGAGAACTGTAGCATTCGGTTGTTCTGATGAGACGCTTTCCGTGGTTTCTCCGACAAATTCCAGGTTAATGCCGAAGCAATATCATAATAATATCGTCTGTGTCTCTTTCTCTACCCTTACACATATACACACACTTTTACACATACTTCATGTCAGTTCATTCGGGAGTAATGAGGCGGTCGATTGCTTACAGCAAAGACGGATGATGTACTACCCCAGTAAAGAGGTAGGCCTCAGAATGAAGGGTGAAAAATTAGATAATATTTATTATTAATTCATCAATAAAGTGTGGGAACCTGGTGGCAGAATACTTAAACTTCACGTTCACTGATCTTACACTGACACCAACAAAACCTTTTGGAAATAATGTATAATTTCACAGCGCAAGCTTCAATCCAAGGCACCTCCCCTCAACTCACTACACTACTCCGAACTATAATGTAAAGCAATTAATATAACGAAGAGCAATCCTGCGATGTAAACGCTTAAATAATTGTACTGTTATATTAACACCTATAAAAAATCTACACCTTGCCTAACGGGATAATCAAAATATTATCTATTGAACAGATGCATTTCAAACACCTGTTCGGATCTAATGACAAAAGTAAATTTATACATTTTATTCAGTAATATATCATAAGTACATCATTCACTTACCATCCACTTTATTTACACAACCATCATCTGTTTTGGGAGTTACAGAACTTGGCCTTCCCCCAGACGACACTTGTGGTGCGTTGGCTCACAGATAGAAATAACGTGGCCACGAAGCAAATCATTCTCGGTATCAGTCTAAGAAAAAAGGAAAGAGATGTTTTCGTTATAAAATGTTTATAGAGAACAAACTGTTATAAACTATAACATTTTGACATATTGCGAAGTGCATCAATTTATTCAAAAAGCGGGTGAGGATATTTTCCAAAGTCAATTCAGCATTTTGTAAACCTCCTTTCAGCCTTTATGAAGTGCAGCCCCTAATAATACGCCGCCCGTCTCAAGAAAACGTGCGCGGATTTACTTCTCCCCCATACGACCCATACAGTTTTTACTGTTCTTTGGCTAAATAAATCAAATCAAATTCGATTTTCATGTCTGAAATTTCTGACATTCAGTATGTGACGATTAACATGACACCTCCACATTCCTGCTTCAGTGTTCACAGAAATTTTACTCGAAGACAAGCACAGCCCGAAGTGAACTGGGTCGACATCAAGAACAGAAGTTGCGAAAGGCCCTGGGTTCCTTGAACGGCCTGCAGGCAAGGGAGGGCGAGAGTGAGTGTGATAGGGCGGGCGAGAGGCCGGGCGTGGTGGGAGAGAGGTCGGCGGAGGGCGGGTGAGAGGGCGGGCGAGACGCCGGTGAGAGGGAGGACGAGAGGGCGGGCGTGAGAGTGGGTGAGAAGGCGGGCGAGAGGCCGGCAAGAGTACGGGCGGGAGAGGTGGGAGAGAGGTCGGGTGAGAGGGCTGGCGAGAGGCCGGTGAGAGGGAGGACGAGAGGGCGGGGGTGAGAGTGGGTGAGAGGGCTGGTGAGTGGGCGGGCGTGAGGGCGGGCGAGAGGCCGGTGAAAGGGCGGGCGATTGGGCGGGCAAGAGGGCGGGCGAGAGGTCGGGCGTGAGGGCGGGTGTTGGTGAGAGGGCGGGCGAGACGCCGGTGAGAGGGAGGACGAGAGGGCGGGCGTGAGAGTGGGTGAGAAGGCGGGCGAGAGGCCGGCAAGAGTACGGGCGGGAGAGGTGGGAGAGGCGGGTGAGAGGGCGGCGAGAGGGCGGGCGAGAGGCCGGTGAAAGGGAGGCGAGAGGGCGGGGTGAGAGGGCGCGTGAGTGGGCGGGCGTGAGGGCGGGCGAGAGGCCGGTGAAAGGGCGGGCGATTGGGCGGGCAAGAGGGCGGGCGAGAGGGCGGGCGTGAGGGCGGGTGTTGGTGAGAGGGCGGGCGAGACGCCGGTGAGAGGGAGGACGAGAGGGCGGGCGTGAGAGTGGGTGAGAAGGCGGGCGAGAGGCCGGCAAGAGTACGGGCGGGAGAGGTGGGAGAGGGTCGGGCGTGAGGGCGGGTGAGAGGGCTGGCGAGAGGGCGGGCGAGAGGCCGGTGAAAGGGAGGACGAGAGGGCGGGCGTGAGAGTGGGTGAGAGGGCTCGTGAGTGGGCGGGCGTGAGGGCGGGCGAGAGGCCGGTGAAAGGGCGGGCGAGAGGCGGGCAAGAGGGCGGGCGAGAGGAGGGCGGGGGGGAGGGCGGGTGCGAGGGCTGGCGAGAGGCCGGTGAGAGGGCGGGCGAGAGGACGGGAGAGGTGGGAGAGGTCGGGCGTGAGGGCGGGCGCGAGGGCGGCGAGAGGGTGGTGAGAGGGCGGGCGAAGGCGGGTGCGCCCGGACGCGAGCCTCTGACCCCGGGCCGCGCCGCCGCAGCCGCCGCCAATGGCCGCGCGCCACGCCGCCCGCCGCCCCGCATTGGCCGCTGCGCCGCGCCACCCTCGCCTCCCGCCCCCGCGCACGCCTCCGCGGCGGCGTTTCGATCGCCACCCGCCGCGATGCACGCGCCGTTGCAAGGGTTGTTGCGCGCAACCAAAGGGGGAGAGTCGTATCACACCTTTTAGATTGATTGTTTCATGGTCCCAGGCGCGTCAACAACTATGGAGATTAGTCCCGTAAGAGTGTTTAATAATTTTCCTCGGGAGGTGGCGCTGATCTTCCCCGCAGTATGGCAATCTCCGGCGCCGAATCGCCGGCTTGCGGGATTTTCCCAAACAGGAATCTCTCACCAGAGCGGCACCGTCCCAACCCCGACATATTCTAGCAGTAAGCTCTCGACTGACATGTGAGGTAATGTACGTAGTATGTGTGTGTAAGGTGAAAGAATAGGCCATGAAAGAGGAAGTGAGCGATTCCCGGCCGTTTGGTAGGTAACTGCTCCGGCATTCGCCTAGTGTTGATCGGAGAAACCACGGAAATCTGCCGATTAGAGTAGCCAGTCGCTGGAATTCTCATTCAGACAGGAGCTGAATTCAACCGCCAACATTCATTACACTGACAGGTCTAATGACCATTTCGTGCCCAGGAACAATTAAATATTTATGAAAGTAGTTGATTCATTTCGAATTTTGAAAAATAAAAATATGTATGAAATGTTTGCAAGACATTCGGTTTTACGAGGAAAGAAGGCCTCTCAACGCAGGAATATGATTTGCCATAAACGTTTGTTCGGATGTCATACGGCGTATGTATGGGGATGCTACATCGAAGTTTAAGTTACATTCGAGAAGTCAAGATGTCAGAAGATCGAGAGGTAAGAAGAAGATAGGAGGATGAAATGATGTCAGCAACACTTCATCAGCATACCATAGTTGAAAGATTTTCAACATCTGGCAAGAAGTTGCGTCGAACGAGGCCACTACTTGGTTGGGACTTGCTGCGGATATCTCAGCAGTCGGAACTCTTTGAATCTTCAAGTCAGACAGAACCAAGTCGTTCTGAAGCGTTACTCATCACCACGAAGAACTTCCTGGCACGTGAAATGAAATCCGCCAAGCAAAATCCCTCCTTTTGCCTACAACACCAACGGGCATAAAATAGCTTGAGTTTTGCGCGGCTCAAACGCGTCGTTTGACCTCAAGCTCAAAACCCAAGTTTGCGCGAAGAGAGCGCAACACCATTCTACCATCTCCAATGAGAGGATGAGCCTCCCAAATTTCGCCTTTTTCTCTCTAGATTTTCGAGTAAAAGAAATACCCATATCTAGTAAAGATATATACATTCGATTCCGTTTATAGTGCACGCGGGTACCGGAAGCGGTAAATCAGTGATCAACTGATGTCACTGCAGCGCCTCTGACTGGGAGGTCCTAGGTTCGAGTCCTGACGGCGGCACGATTTTCGGCACTAGCTTTTCAGCTTGGTCGAATTCAGTCGCTGTCTGGAGGAGAATTCTAGCGGCCGGCTGCTCTAATCGGTAGTTTTACGTGATTTCTCCGATCAACACCAGGCAAATGCCGGAGAAGTACCCTACCAAAAAGGCCACGGACCACGCGCGATCTTTGCTTCCTCTTCCTTGTTCTATCCTCTCCCCTTACACACACACACACACACACACACACACACACTAACATGCACTACAATATCACATATTCTGGGTGACCGGTCGGGAGTTTAGAGCTTGTCCCGGCTGGGGCGGTGCCCCGTTGGTGGGACAGTCCTGGTTAGGGGGAAACCCCGCCAGCCGACGGTAGGTCGTCGCCGGATCTTGCCATCCAGCGGGGGAAGATCACTAAGAAGAAAACATGCACTACAAGCCCGACCAAAGCCATTGACGCGCCCGGAAACACAAAAAATCAATCAATCACTGCATTCGGGTGTAGTGAACCCTCGGTTTTAGTGAACTCATGTCACTAGTCCCGTTTCACTTACATTACAAATAAGCATACGAAGATTCGGCTATAATGAATCTGAACCTCGGCGAACATAGGAAATTCGTCCCTTTCACACACACACACACACACACACACACACACACACACACACACACACACACACACACCTGGAAAAGAATACTCGTACATGTCGCCTAGGTGCCACAAATTCCAACACTAGGCAGCTTGAAAAACACATCGTCGGCAAAAGGTCATAATCGAAGAAGTCTCCCCTGAGATTATGGCAGCGGACCTGGAACGGGGACCTTACTGATGACCGTATACCACTCAATTTCACTGCGGAAACAAAGGTGTACTGCGTGGGCTGCAATTGGCGGCGGCGAAGCGCGATTGCTTACTTCAGTTTCAATCTTGTTCTTACTTTTGTTGTTGATATTCCGCGGGACAAAGCACGTTGCGTTCTACGTATGCAACAGGGAAGCATGCGACTGCCACAGCCTGGCCATAATCGCCGTGCCGCGCGGAAAAGCGATCAGTTTCATTAGCCATTTGCTCCATCCCGCTAACAAAAGCATTTCATTTGTTATTAGGCGAGTACAAGGACCTTCGGAGCGTGGGACGGTATTTCAACAGTGCATGAAGCATTGAATGGTGTCAAGATCGCATTACGATACTTTGGCACAGAGAACAATGCAGAATCAAGTATGGAGAGAGCACGATCTCTGGAGAAGGATCTAAAGAAATTACTAATGAAAAATGTTCGAAGCAATAAATTGAAAATTATAATTTTTTAAAGGACATATAAAAATATTAAAATTCTCAGTTCGTGCTGTTAATGTATTTTACTGTATCACTATATTAATACAATTTATGACGAAATTCTATTTATTTTTGACATCATCGGATATAGTGAACCAAAAATGTTAGACACCAGAAGTTCAATATAACCGGAGTTGACTGTGATTTAATACAATACACTTTTGCACTCTTTGGCGATGCTTGGTGCCGTATGCGTCAATCTCCAGCTGTATTGAGAAAGATTAAACGAAAGATCTGAAACATTTGAATTGCTCGCTAAATGTTGGACATATATAACGAAACGTAGTTAATATAACTTGTAACTACAGTGCCAAACAATAAATTAGTAAGTTTTGTTGGTTTCATCATTGTCGATCAGGTTTGCTACGTGGTTTACCTTGGTTCTCTAGAAGTTTGGCAAATTTGGTGATGACGATCTAGCCACCAAAAAATACCAGGAAAAAATCAGGAGTATTGTTAGAATTGTATTAATTTAAAACAACACAAATGATTAATATCTTGAGACAGAGAGAGAGGAGAGAGAGAGAGAGAGAGAGAGAGAGAGAGAGAGAGAGAGAGAGAGAGAGAGAGAGAGAGCAACCTGCATTGCGAATACGTCTTGAAACGTATTTACGTGGGTGTATTGTAATATTAGTAACATTTCAACTAGAAATCCGTTCCAGAGTGGTGAACCTCGACTCACTGCTGGTGTTCAAAACCCTGCAACCGCACCTAGGACCTTAAAAATTGTCAACCAATAAGCAATTCTCTTACACTCCAAATATTGTTCCAAAAGCCTAAACAACAAGAAATTCGCGTAGGCAACGCGTCCCCGCGCCCCTGGCAACGGGCACTCGGGGGCAGGGCGGGTCGCAACCGGGCGGGGTCAGCAGTCGAGGGACGCGCCTTCCCACAAATCTCCAGCGCCTTTCTCCCCACCCTCCGCCCCGCCCCTTGCCCCTGCCCCCGTGCCCCGCTTCAACACCCAACTGCCCCAGCTCCGCCCCGCCCCATTACCCGGCCCGCGCCGCTCTGCCCTCGCCCTGGCCTGCCCTGCATACTCCCCGCCCCCGCCTCGCCCCACCTCGCCATCGCCCCTCCCCACCCCGCCCCCGCCCGGCCGGATGGGCGGCCCGGCGTCCGAGGCAGGACGGGCGGTAGCCGGCAAAAACCCGGCAGGATATTGGGGCCCGGGCGAAGGGCGAGTTTAAGAAGTTTTTATTCGGGTTCAGCTGTAACCCGGAACAATTGAATAGAAGAACGACACTCTTTAGATTTATATCTTGCGGGGCAATTAATTTCCGAATTTGCGACGGGCTCTCGGTAGAGAGGGAAGCGCGAAAAATATGGTGCGCGTCCGGAAGTGAGGGAGAGAAATATGAGCTCCCAAACGAAGGATTTAAATAAGTGTCGGATGACGCGCGTCGTTGAGATATTAGAAGTTGGGCTTTAAATTTACGCCGCATCTAAGTTGTGCTTGTGGAACTGTAGAACTTTTATTATAAGCATATTGTAATCTTTGTTTTTAACATTTTCAAACTGCGCATATTTTTGTTAATGAATATGAGTGCATGAGAAGGGAAATTTTTTAGAGCACTTTATGGCAATTAAAAGATATCACGGAACAAAGTAGAATCCAAAATAACGAAATAAAGCAACATAATACACCCATGAAAATTGTACAACTAACTGAGAGAAGATACTTACTTCGGAATGCATTTTTACAAGTCGCGTTGAATCGCACGTCATGTCCTTTTCGAGTCTTACGGGTAAAACTTCCCAGGAATTACTTTTTATATGAGACATTACCTATGTGACTCAATGACAAATAGGTAGGACATTTTATATTACCTTACACCCTTTAGAATTATATAATTGAAATTATATAATAATATAATTGAAGTTAATAATATAATTGAAGGTAATAAATTGACTAAATACGATTCCATTTAGAAATAAGTTTCCCATTTTTTAAGTTCATGAAAGTCATCCTTACATTCAACATTCACCCTAACATTCATCCTAACAAAGAGATTCTTTCAGGACAGACTTGAAACCGGAGAAATGCGAATATCCTGTGGTCGGAATGAGAGCTCAAAACGGGTCTGCACAACCCCTCACAAATCGTGGTGTCGTAATTCGCAAGGCCACTGCCGTTTACTATTTCCCGCAGCCTCGGTGAAGCATTCACTTGCTTACAAATAAAGAGCGATGTCGCAACGAGGCGACAGTGAAGAGAAATATTACGTCATGAATGGCTGTGACGGAAGCGAACGTAAAAAACAGACCTGACACTTAGAATGTTTCGTGAATTACTAGAAGGTTATAAATTGATTAAATTCGATTCAATTTAGAAATAATTTCCACATTTTTAAAGTTTTTGAAAGTCATCCTAACATAAATTCTGGAAATTCAACTGTGTCCCCGGAAGTAGCAGCACAATGATCTGCAAAAAGTTTAATAATTGAATACACACATTTAAATAATAGCTATTAACATACCTAGTAATGCTTTGAGCGTTATTACTGTAGATGCCAAAAGTTAAATATCGAGTCCGGGTTTAGCGGAGCTGAGATTTTTAATTTGGACGAGGCAGTAATAACATTCTAATATTTCGTGGTATGTTCTGCATTTTATCGGTCACCATAAAATCTCACGATTTTTGCAAAACTTTTTGCCATTTCTTCAATACTACCCCAATGAATTCTGTTGCTGCGCCACGTTACTACGGAATTGTGAGACTTTGCTTGCGATATATTTATTTAACCCTTCGACTCTGTTTCTCCATTACTTACGTGAATTATGTAATACACCCACTCCACCATCGACGGAAAGCACCACAGAAGACTCCATGAGAAATCTTCCACCAGACACCGCCGCTTCTACAGCCAGCCGCTGTTATCTGTTTACTAAATAATTCCACTGTAGTAACCTTCCGTAGATTACTCATGAGTTATGATTCAATATTCTTTCCATTGAAGGAACCTTCCAGATATAAACATATGAAGTGTAATCACATTATCTATAGTATACCGAAGGAACCTTCCAGATGCATATTGTAAACACATCCAAATGTAAAATACCCTATATATACGCAAGGTGGAGAAGGGAAGGTAGCGCATAAGCTCACCAGACGTGTTAATGTTAACATCTTTCGGCCAAGACCTGGCCTGTACAGAGCTGTCTTTCTGAAATTAAAAGACGTTATACTTCTTTGTGTGTTTCATTCAAGATCATCAGTCAATCCTTCCTGTGGTATTGAACCTGAGGAAGCTAAGTTGCAGAATTAACATTATTCGCAACACTAGCAAATTTAACTGGGGGCTCAGCCGCGATAGGCATTGCGTCCTTCTTCATTGCTGCAGAGGACATCATCAGCCAATCAACTGCAAGTAAGAGCTTCTTCACAAATTAAGAAGTTTTCAAGACTGCTTTTGGTTGCGCTCCGCTGCCTATTCCACTTTAAAAGGACTGGTTGATCAAGAAAACACCAAGGAGACAAGTCACCTTTACTGCAAGATGCTGGTTTTCATCGTAGTACTACTTTGCATCCTTTCGGAACTGTGAGTGAACTTTATTATAACGTCAGAGTAAACCAACAATCAGCTACAGTAGTTAAGTAAGCTTTTTTTGCTACATTTGTTTTCTAAGATACTAAGCTCTAGTGAAGTACAGAAACTAAATGCAATAGTTAAACTAAACTACTTTCATAATCTGTAACTTCAAAAGTTGTTAACCAAATTTAAAAATACACGATTCATTTCAAAAATTAATTTTTTTTCAAAATACTTTAGACAAATTTTAATTTTAAGAAAACTAGATCTAATTTATCATAACAATGGCACAAGGTTTTGAACCTCTATCAAAATGGGAAATGGCACACATTGATTTATTACCAGTGTTCGATGGAAAATCAAATAGTAATTTAGATTACTTCCTGGTTCAATGCGAAACATTTTTACGCAATTTTCAAAGGTCTCCAGAAACTCCTCACGCAGATTTAATTAATACTTTCCTATTCAATGTCGTAAAATCCAAACTCAAAGGCGAAGCACAATCAATTTTAGACATTGAAACAAATTCCAGTTTTGAAAACTAAAAGAAAAATTCAACTACTTATTAAATACAAAAGTTGTTTAAAATTAAATCATATTTCCCCAATCTTAGAAATGAAGCTACAAGAAGCCGATTCAAAAGCTTTAAGCACTTTCCGCGCCGGAATCCTAAATCCTTACCGCGAATATTTACGGTATGCTCAACTCGGAGATTTGTCACAAGCACTTCGCGCCTGTCGTAATTATGATAACGAGCGTGCATATGAGAATTATATGGACGGTCTACGTAATAGTCAAAAATCAAATAGTTCAAACCCCAATCAATCATTCAGAACTAACCAACCACCCATATTCAATTTTAGGAACAATAGCCCGACACCCTTTACAACCTTAAATATGCCTACAAACAATAGTCGTTTTCAACCAATCCAACATCAACCAGAACAGAACAGATTCCCACGTCCACAAATACCTCAATCTCAAAATTATACCCCATCAAACTTGCATCGATCACCTATTTCTAGGCCTCAATTTAGACCCACAACTCCAACAAGACCATATCCTCATCCCTTCCAAATTCAAAGATTGCATACTCCGCCAAATGGAAACCCAAGAATTAACCCCACTCCAATGTCAGGTGTATCCACCATCAGACCAGGTGTAAATATGCATAATGAAGATGATAATCAATTTACCTATACGTATTATGATGATCAGTTCTCCTACGAACCTCCTCACGGAAATGATTACTATTTCTGTCCAGATCAAATTAATAACATACCAGAAGAGCAATATCCCGAAATTACTCAAAATATCAGGATTTTCGCGAGGACATATCATCAACGTCCAAGACTTAAACAATATTTATAATGCACCTCAATTACCGTTCATAACAGTTTGCGGACTCAAAATTCTAATAGACTCCGGAGCATGTAACTCAATTATTAACCCAGACCCCGCCTACACCATGTTCGCCGATTTCATATTCAAAGAAACATTCTGCATTCAATCTGTACATGCCGAAACGATAGGAAATGACAACATAAGATATCCTATATTCGAAGAACACGGTCTCAATATGCCAATAAATTTCAGAGTCATGCAGTGGCACAAATATTTTGATGCACTCATAGGTTCAGCAGATTTTGCAAAATTGAGAGCAAAAATTAACTATGATAAAAACACTGTCACTTTAGGAAATAAAGAAATTCCCTTTCACTTCTATTCAGGAAATAAACAAATCAATTATAAAAGAGAGGAAATTCCAAATTTTATTCAAATTCCGGTAAATGTAAATGAAGGAGACATACATGTTCCTTCATTCTCTCATGAAAATCACATGTTTTCAGATACAAAATAACGCTAATAATTACAGTGTAAATTATCCAATAAACCCACATGTTCCACTAAATTTTGACCAACCCATTTACGTAGAACCCACTGAAAATGTTCAAGTAGCTGGCAAAACCAATCACGTAGCTGACGCCTTATCTCGTATTGACATAAACGAACATACGGAAGATAAAGAATCTGTTATTGCTAATAGTCCCGATGAAAATTACCAAAAAGACGTTGACAACGAAACTATACACTCTAACAAAGAAGACCCCATTTTTGTCCTTAGAATGTCAGAGAGAGCTCTAAACCAAAACAAGAATCAAATATTTGTCACTTTTGGAAAAACTCCAGGACATTCAGTCCATAAAATATTCAAGAAACAAAAAGTTATCAAACTTAGAGTCACGGAGAACAACCTAGTACAAGATTTACAGTTACTTCTTCCCCAAATTATAAATCCCTCTGGAAAATATGCTGTGTACTTTAACGATCTGACCATTGAAATTCCTTTCATAAAAACATGCCAAAAACTGTTCACTTCAGAATTAGTCATATACGTACCACCAAATACTTGAAAATATAGAAGATAAGACACACAACGACAATTGATAGCACAATATCATAGTACCAACCAAATGGCATTGCAGAAACCACGGAACATCTCAAAAAGAAATATTACTGGCCAAATCTTCAAACACAAGTTAGTGAATACATAAACAACTGTGAATTATGTCAAAGAAATAAATATGAACGCCACCCTAACAAAGTACCCAACGAAGGACCAATTACGGCCCAAACACCCTTTTCAGTAATCCACATCGACACCTTCCATTTCGAAGGAGAACGCATTCTAACAATTTTAGATGTATTCTCGAAATACGGCCAGGCATACATTCTAAAAGACGGCACAGGATATTCGGCATTATGGCAATTAAAACGATATTTCTCTCACCATGGATATCCATCTCAAATAACTCACGATCAAGGAACAGAATTCCAAAATAAGTTAATTGAAGATTTTTGCAAATCTTACAATATCTTATATCATGCTACAACACCCCTAAACTCCTCTTCAAATTCTCCAGTAGAACGATTTAATTCTACATTATTAGAAAAATTACGAATTCTCAGAAACAAAGATAGAAACAGTCCATTAAAACACCTTATAATTGATGCAATCACCTTTTATAATTCCTCAATCCATTCCACCACAAAGAGAACACTTTTCGATTACCATAGGTAACCATTATAATAGTTTAGAACACCTATTTAAACCAACATCCAATATAGAAGAATATCTTTTTAACAAAGAAACTCAAATTCAAGATTTAGCTTCTCAAAATCCACCAAAACGAAATAACTCCTTTTCCCATAAATATCATTTGAATGACATAGTCTACATTGTAGACCCCTTAACTCGAAACAAGAAGTCAAAAAATTTATATCGTGAAGGCAAAATTGTAAAAATGGAAGAAAACAAAATTCACTGTAAACTGAAAAATGGAAAAATTCATGTCAGGAATTTTCGCGCACGTCAAACCAAAACGATCTTTGTTTCAGACCTACCAACGGAAGTGAAGGATTAGGATTCAAACCCATTGAAACTCGAGGCTTCTACGCAGATCCCCTTGGCCCAGCAGTTATCGTGAATAGTTATCATAAGTTCATGTTTCATTTCGACATAACTAATCTAGAAAACTCTTATAATTTAATTGAAAACACTACTAACACTTTAATACGCCATAGTAACAACTCTTTCCCCTTTTTATTTTATGAACTATCAAAATCATTAGAAAATACTAAAGAAGACCTTTCAAAATTGTTACCTTCAAAACAAAGAAACAAGAGAGGTCTCATCAATGGACTCGGAAGTATAATCAAATTTACTGGAATTTAAAAAAAAAAAAAAAAAAAAAAAATTTAAAATGTTTTAATGTGTTTTAAAAGACTGTCAAAAATTGTACAAACCCTAGAAAATACTATAAGTTTATCTTTTAGTGATATAACTAACGTACAAATGTTCTCTCAGAAAGACGTAACAAATATTATAAATCACCTTCGCATTATATATCCTGCAAAAAGTATCATTCCCACCGACCCTTATTATATGTACGAAAATTTAAAATTTACCAAAACTCAAGTTATTATGTTAAATAAAGGCTTAGTAATTATTTTATCTGTACCAACTACTGATGGAAGTAATTATCAACTATACTCAATAACTCCGATACCTACTGCTAATAATACTATATTAATACCATCAGAAAACTACTATTTACAAGGGCCAAACCCAAAATGGTCCACCAAAACTTGCACAAAAGGAACATTAACATATTCCTTTTTAATTTTTAAAATAATAATATTCTGTTCTTCTCTCAAGACAAAGAAATTGTATTACAAATAGGTACAAATAATCAAAACTCTATTCAAATCCAAGGTCCACATTTAGTATATAGCAAATTTGCTTGTCCAATATCTTCAATGGAAATCACATTAGAACCAAAACCAACAGAATATATTAAAAAGTTTTCACTTCCATATATCTACAATGCACCAATTGTAAAGAAAGAAATACATTTCAATATTCCATCTTGATGTAAACAACTAAAATTAGACCTAATACCTATAATACCTACTCAGAGTATATGGAAGCAATATAATGTATTTAATATTATGTCAAATTTAACTGTTTTATGCCTTCTATGTTACATATTTAGAGAAACAATATGTAAAATTGTACAAAAACTCTTCTTCTGTAACAAACGAAGATTGGTTACTGAGGACAATAACCATCTAGGGTGGAGGAATTATGTAATACACCCACTCCACCATCGACGGAAAGCACCACAGAAGACTCCATGAGAAATCTTCCACCAGACACCGCCGCTTCTACAGCCAGCCGCTGTTATCTGTTTACTAAATAATTCCACTGTAGTAACCTTCCGTAGATTACTCATGAGTTATGATTCAATATTCTTTCCATTGAAGGAACCTTCCAGATATAAACATATGAAGTGTAATCACATTATCTATAGTATACCGAAGGAACCTTCCAGATGCATATTGTAAACACATCCAAATGTAAAATACCCTATATATACGCAAGGTGGAGAAGGGAAGGTAGCGCATAAGCTCACCAGACGTGTTAATGTTAACATCTTTCGGCCAAGACCTGGCCTGTACAGAGCTGTCTTTCTGAAATTAAAAGACGTTATACTTCTTTGTGTGTTTCATTCAAGATCATCAGTCAATCCTTCCTGTGGTATTGAACCTGAGGAAGTTAAGTTGCAGAATTAACATTATTCGCAACACTAGCAAATTTAACTCGTGGACTCTGTTTGGGTCAGATTTGACCCCGCACGTTTTATCCCATTGTTTATCTGTATTTCATGCACGGATGCTATTGGTAATGATTAATTTAGAAATTTATGCTATTTATTTGCTTAATTTACTTTCTCGTTCTAAAAAACAAAGAATAATATTTACAGAAGAACATTTTGGCATATCCTTATAACCACAGATAAGTGTCTACCATACCAGGATTTCTGATACAAAGCTACTAACTCGTAATAGACAATTACGCCAGATTTTCATTCAGAAACATGTTATAAAACGGAAATGGACCAGTTTTTAGATTTTTTCTTATAATATAGTCAAGCAACATGACGTCTATTTGGGAGCATTTCTGACACCAGCCCCATAAAAATCAAATTTCTTCAAACCTAGAAAACTGAAAAATCTGAAGCTTACAACACTTGTAAAACTCGACATAAATAGCAAATCTAAAAGGAGATGTTCGTGTGAATAATTTTCAGAGTTGCAAAACATTATTTGCGCCTAGGATCAGAAAAGATCCCAAACAGAGTCTAAGAGTTAAACAATATTCGTATACCGTGGTTCGAGAAAGGATGGAGAAAATAATTCTCCTGTACCTAAAGATACCTAAGGAAAGGGTATTCGGTGAGGAAGTTGGCGTGCTGGCTTCCAGTGGCGAATCCATCACATCGTCACTAAATATGATTAACGGAGAAGAGTTTGATTTGGTGAAACGACAGAAAAATGAGGCTAATTTACCTAAAAGTCATTTTACTTTCTCGTAAACTTACCTATATACGGAGTAATATGCGTACTCATAGTAAAGAGAATATTATGTAATACTGAGAAAATCGATTTCGAGATTTCATCGGAAATACACACACACACACACACACACACACACACACACACATATATATATATATATATATATATATATATATATATATATATATATATATATATTCAAAACGTCCGTCTGTCCGTCCGTCCGTGTGTCAACACAACTAGCGCCTAAACCATAAGTTGGATTTTTTCAAAATTGAAGAAACCCTTGTCCATCCGGCTCTTGTAGAAGATTTGAAATTTTAAAAAACATTCTTGAGTATTTGGGGGTACTTTATATAAAGCCCCCGGACATTTTCAAAATTTTCTCGAAACGGCCAATTTTTTTCTTTAAATTTCTTGTAGGAGTAGAATAAAATACATTGTAAAGGTGGCATAGGTCCGATTTTCACGGTTAACTCTGACTTTTGGAAAATTGCAAAAGTTTGAATTTTTTGGCCTCTTCCTACAGTTATAAAATTGAAGATAGAGATTTTTCATTCAAAGGAAATTTGCTGTCCATAAATAGTTCTTTCATTAAGGTCATGTACATTGTTTTTAAAATGTTGGTAGTTTTCGTGCAATAGTGCGTGCAATATTTGCAATTTTAAAAAATATAAAAACAATATTTTCTCGAAAACGACTCCATTTTTTTCTTTAAATTTTTGGTAGGGATAGTGCCAAATGATCCCTATACAATGACATAAACGCCATATTCCTCCATTCTTTTGTTTTTTCAAAAATTACAAATAATTAATTTTTTTGACTTGTCTCCCACGTCGTTAATATTTATATTAGAAGCCATTTCTTTACGTTATTGTACTTATCAGTACATATGCTTTAAATAATGTCACATAAATTTCTCGAAAACTCAACAGTTTTCTCTTAAATTGAGCTCAAAAGTTTGCAGTTTCGAAAATGCTCAAATGCCATTTCCAGAATGGTTCAAAATTTTTTCTTCAAACTTTTCCTAATTATAGTGGTAATCGCTCTGTTTAATATTATGTAAAGTTCATTTTGCTGTATTCTTTTGTTGTTGTTTTTTTCAAAAATTACACAAATGTATTTTTAACATATGTATCAATCTGTTAATATGCATATTTCCATCTATTCAAATGACTTAAATGATGCTTCAAATGACTTAAAATGAAATTTTTCGAACACGCAATAGATTCCTGCGAAAAAGAGCTTCAAATTTCGCATTTACAGTAATGCTTAATCGCCAATTTTTTTAAAAACGGCATCGAATTTTTCAATGAAAAGTTCTATTTAGGACTAGATTTTCCTCTTCTTTAATATTGTTGACGTAATATTTCGGTTCTACTATTAAGAAACCAAAAAATTGAGAAAATGTAAAAAAAAAAGTGTACTTTGGGCAACGGTAGATGGCAGCTGGTCAAAGCATGGAGGAAATTAGAAAAGAATTCTACGAGAATGTCTGTGCCATTCTGTATCACCTCTAGGTTATAATTGTACTATTAATAATATTACAATTAACAATACTCCAAAGGTAATATGAGTTACTTTTATTCTGAAATGAATTCTGAATTGTTTTGTTCACAGCCATGTTTTTTTTCTTAACAAATATTTGACTTGCAATGAATCACTGTTTATTTACGTTGCAAAGGATATTTAAACCCGTTGCTAAGGATGTTATATAAGACACTCAGAGTATGTATTTCATACAGTTAATTCAAGTGCATTTGACAAACCTGTAGTGTTGAATGTCAACAGGGGTTGAAGACGCATGAGACGGGAAAAATGCTTTACACTATCACTCTCTCTGAAGAAAATGTTGAAACGTAATCACCTACTAATAGAATGCATGCAAATACTTAATTTTGTTAGTCCGCAGCTTTTCACCTCTGATATTATGATTATATCAGGCAGGTAGATGTATACTGTAAACCTAGTGGGCGAAATCCTTGCGAAACGAATTCAGTGATGAGAGGGATTCGGCAAGTCGCGGGTTCGAGTTCCATGTAGGCATGAATGTAACTTTTTATGTGATCGGGGCATGGTCTGGGCTTTTCCAAAACTTCAATTATTACTTAATATAAGAATCTCCTCCCCCCTGGTTAGGAGTTGATAAGACAAAACGGACAGTAAAAATAGTATGCATTATGCAAACGGACAGTAAAAAAATGCACTATCGAAGGGTCTACAGATGAAGGGATTAAGAGGCGCCACACGCACCGCGACGTGCGCGCCACCTGTCCGCCACCTCTTTTCCCTAGGTCTAACCAGTTTCAAGCGTCGCTACGGGCACGTAACGACGTGTACGCAAAGAGCCTCTTTGGGTCTAAGGACATCAGCGGCGTGAGAGAGTGGGCGCCTGATCAGGGCGTCAAAGGGCAGCGATAGAAATGAGGGCGGAAGACCAAGACGATTTTTTGTTCAGTGCGTCACTGCTTACGACTCAGCTGACATTGAACGAGGGCGAAGCTTCAATTTTCTCACGAGTACCATTTCAGAACAACCAATTTTCCATACACCAGGAACCTATTTTCCATACACTCGACAGCAATATTCTTTTTTTCCGTTGCAGCCCACTAGTTTTCTAATATTTCGAAATCAACTGAAGGGGTATTACGATTTCTCTTCTAAATTCGCACGTGTCTTTCGGCCCCTCCGTAAGTCAGACGTCCGAATCCACATCAGTTGCATTCGGGTCAAAGAGTGATAGTGTTAAGCATTTTATCGGTCACATGCGTCTTTAACCCCTGTTAACACGCAACACTGCAGGGTTGTTAAGTGCACTTGTACCTACCTTTATGTTAAGAAATTTAACGTCCTTAGCAAAGTAAATAAAAAAAACTAGCGAATTATGGCAAGTCAAATGGTTGTTAAGAAAAATAACATGTAGATGGTTCGGAATCAAATGAACATGACAAAATAAGATGACAAAACAGTAGAAGAAAAAGTTTAAGAAAATAACATGACAAAACAATTCAGAATTAAAACAATTCGGAATAAAAGTAACTCATATTAGTTTGTGGGATAAGTATTGTTAATTTTAATATCATTAATGCCAGTCAGAAGTACGTTTCAACATCCCTCCAATATCCATGAGACGTCCCTGCCTTATTTACCGATTTTAGCACTGCGTTTGACTCAATCAACCACGAGATCCTCCTTCTCAAAATAAAACCATACATCCCAGAATTCTTTCAGTCATTTTTGAGAAATTACCTCTTCCTCCGCTCCTTCCGCGTACGACACCTTTCATGCTATTCCTCTTCCTATCCCATCCAAGCCGGCGTCCCTCAGGGCGCTGTGCTGTCTCCTACCCTATTCAACATCTTCATTAATGACATACCAGTACCTCACAATGTAAATGACTATCTATACGCAGACGACCTGGCATATACTGTTACCAACCACACGACCAAAATGGCATTATGGAAATTACGACAAGCCGCTAACCTTCTCACAGTATGGGCCAGAGAAAACCAAATAACAATCAACGCATCCAAAGTCAAGCGATCATATTTCAATGGAAAAGAGCAAATCCAGCAATAGCCTCCATTCAAATTAATAACGTGGACATTCCATGGAAACGAGAAGTGACGTACCTTGGACTGACATTCAACTCTAAACTACTGTGGACGCGACACATCAAGGACAAGACCCAAAAAGCACACCGGACAATCAACGCCTTACTGCCCATCATGACAAACAAGAACGTTAAACATAAAACCAAACTTTACATATACCATACGTACATCAAGCCAATAGCCACATATGGCGCTGAAACACGGGCCTCGACTTTTCAATCAAACTATAACTTGCTGACCAGACTGGAAAACAGAATAATCAGACTGACTTACAGACCCGTACCTGACGACTGCTACCTCGACATCAAAACCCAGCATGACATTAAACCTCTTGCGACAGAAACCTACGAAACTGCACGGAAACGACTGCTAGAAGCAATGTACAATCCTTCCTTCTCTGCTTTTGTCGAACCTCATCGTCATATCATAAACAGAACCATCCCTCACAACAGGAAGCGCCACCCGCTTGACATATTCACCCTACTTCCACCTTCTCCCACAATATAGCTACGTAGACCATACGGCCAGGCACCTGGACAATCAGCACTTACATTCACTTTTCAAAACTTCTGAAATGACATACCTCTCTACTAAATGACGTGAGTTCCCTAAAATCCAGAAATGCCCCCCTTTTTTCAACAATCTCCATACACCATATACAGTTTTACCAATACCTTAACAAAACCGTACCAAATAAATAACCCATCTAAAACCCCTTTAAAGAAATAACCCGTCGGACATGTTCCCAGCCCTAAAACTTCACCTGCATTAAAATAACCCCCCTCCTACACCTTAATTAAGAAACCTACCTCATCCCACAATACCCTCCCTTTAACAAAATAACCTCTCTAAATCCTTAGACCTAATAAATTAACCCGTCTTCTCATGTCCAAAACATCACCCATCCATTCACGCTTCCCATACGCCATTCTCTCCTATCACCAGTTCATCTGAGGGATGGAGAGATAAGATAGATTGTTTTTTGCGCCATGTTTAAAATCACACACATGCTGATGAGTACAATCTCTGTACAGGCAGCACGACCAAACACGCACATACGCAGTCAGAAGTCCGAATGTATGTCTAATTTTAATGGTGACTACTATTCATTATTTTCCCGCGAATATCATCATTTCAAGAGCCACAATGCATGTCCTGGCCATTGAATATCATTAAATAATCGATTGATTTCTTCGCACTTTCAGATGATCTGCGACATGGGCACCATGGCTGGAAATTTGGAATTAAAGCTTATTGTTCTCAATTTTCCACCGTCCCCATAATATTCAGTCACATTTATTTATTCTTTTTTTTTTTACTGACTCTTGGATATGACTGGAGGGGGATGTATGAGGGAAATTAAGTTAATGGAACTTTCTCTCTATGCTTTTCTATTTGAACCAGACATCCACGCCTCCACGCAAGTTTCTCCACATCTTTTCAGAGGCTGTATAAAGAACTTACATTCCTCGCACCTCACACCTCACACCTCACACCTCACATCTCACACCTCAACATCATCTATGGTTTGTTGAATATATCGCCATTACTTAATCTTATTGTTAATTTGATTTTAATCTCCAAGATTTCTTGTGCAATTTCCTATTTGAACTACAATAACGCGTGCCTATACTCACATTTCTCGGCTCCTTCCCAAGGCAAATTACGAAGTACGTGCCTCCCCATGCCAAAAAGAGGTCGGGCGCAGCCCTCGATTACAATGAGGTTCATTGGGAACGAAAAATGCAGAGTTTCTTTTTTAAATTTTTATTTGAGGTCGCAAAAAACATCAAGCTCATTAGCGACCACTATTGGAGTTAACGTTATGGTAACTATGAAGATGAAACGAAATGGTGATGACAAGGGGTGAAAGGACGAATACAAACACAACCATGCCCGAGGCAGGACACGAACCCGCGACCCTTCGGTCCGATATCACAGCGACACTTCTGCCTTAGCGATCACGGCCACCGGGCTGGCGAGAATTTTTCTGCCAATGAATATAATGTAAGGAATCTCATAATAAGAAGTTACAGAAATGTGTTTTTGACAGCGCGCCCCTGATTGGTAGGTACCTCATACACCACTCACCCAGCACTGATGGTTTGCGGTTCACGAACTCTGAGGGACGAACCTGCCTACTGATAGACTTCATGTACCCGCCATACAAAACAATCCAGGGCGCGCTGCCAAAAAAGGAACTTCTGTATCTTGGTATTATGGGAATTCTCGCCTTACGTTTATTGGCCAACACCATCATCATCGGCATCAACGTTTACATTTCTATAAGCCTAATACGTTCGCAACATTTATTCTGATCCATCCTGTTGGAAGTTTCTTTCCATCTTCTTAGAGCTCCGACCAAAGTTGCTACTACCACCCTGATAAGCTTCACCAGTGGCTTGTTCCGTTCTTGGAGTTATTCTCCCTCCTGTAGTCTTCATTTTAGCCTTCAAATCTTGTTAAACCAACTGCAATAAATTTTCTCCATGTTCTTACATTTTCGTGCTCTTGAGGAGACTCAGAAACCCAGAGCTCACAAACGAGAAAGTGGGTTTTTGCCCAATTCACTCGAACGCGCTTAGGTTGCTCTGCAATTAACACTGAAATTTCGTTAACGTGTAACGTAACACCAAGTAACTCTACAAAACTCATAGACATTTTCTGCGGCTTACTATCTTGGCGCTATTGAACGTTTTGTAAACCGTACTTCAGTCTCGAACATTTCTCAATCTCCCCAGTTACTTCAATCAAACCAATGAATCAATGATGCCTTATTTTACGCGTCGCAGCGCAGGCCAGCAGACCTTCTCTTCCGCCTGACCACGCAAATTTCGCGACGCTCCTTCCGCCATCGGACAGAGAAAGAAGGTATCACGTGGACGACGAAATAGGCGATTTGAATTTTGCTCAGAGGCTTCTTTTAGGCTTGAAGATATCTTACATGCAGTACATCTACAACATGGGACGGCCAGCTTTACTTCCTCCAAAGAAAGATGTACGAATGATTTTTTCGCCTTTAAAAAATCTAGGGTTTTGGACGGGTTTGAAACCGCGAATTTGGAAGTAACAGTCCGATACGCTATACTTTTCACAATTACTCAAAAAAATCCTCCCCTACATTTGCCTTATCCACGGCAACTTTGGGAGAAAGAAGAGAACGAGAACACAGCGCTTACAAAGAAGTAGTACAACCTCCAAACTCACTCTGACTGCTGTTCAATAAATACTGAGATATGACACAGGATTTTTCAAATTCTCCAAAACTCACAGCCGAGAAATTATTTCAACGAACTCCCTGAAACGCTTTCGTCTCCGTCCTGTCTTTCCTCATCACATTATTTCCTGAAAACGTTATTGTGAATTCCAAAATATCTCAAAATACTTTTTGCAATAAATTATGTTGAATCGTAATGTCCTTCGTATTCATTTTGTCCCCAACCAAAAATTCTGTATCGTGGACCTAATTAATTAATTTTAGTTCTCAAAATTTCACCAGCCTTAATTTCTCCTCCACATTTTCTACACCAACGCGAATTTCTCTCCAGAGAACGGGGCGGAGCATTTTCGGAAATAGGCCCACGCATAAAGAATTATTCCTTGATAATTCTTTATTGACTGTTCAATATGTACAGAATTGGATGACATATTCACATGTTGCTAAGTTTCATTCCTTTTCGATTCCCATTCTCTTGGCCTTAGTGTTTTGAGGCAAAACATACCTTTTGTAAACTCCATTTTAGTTCCAAAAATTTCTGAAACTAACTTTCCATTTTCTGTAATAAATTTGTCTCTTCCTCCTCCCTATGTGTTTTCACCTGTGGGAGAAATTGAAAAACAAATGTCTTTCAGAGGTAGACCGTGTCCCACAAACAGAAAGTCGAAAGAACTGGCAGTTCGCACGTAGTTTTCGAACATAATCGTTCTATTATTCACTGAGAACCCAAACGCAATTAAATCTCATGCGCCCCTAACCAAGAAATTTCCAAAACCACGGTGAGAGGGGATGGCGGGCTGCAGGTTTCCATGACTTTCGTATTTCGGTGAAATGTTCTTGTAAACTTTACCCCCAAATTTTGAAACCAACTGCAATAAATTGTGCGTCCACATCTTTCCACGCCCGAGGCGAATTTGGAAACAAGTGCCTCCCGTGAGGCGAGCGTTGGCGAAAGAGGTCGCGCGCTCATAAGAAGCGGCCAGCGACTCGCGGCCTCGCCGGCGGCGGCGGCGGAGACAAATCGGTGGGGCGGCGCGGGCGGGGGCGGCGGCGGGGCGGCAGGCGCGCATTTGTCACGGAGCTGACGGAAGCCGCCGTCGCGGGCTGCCGGCCGCCGCCTTCCGTCGCGTGATTTGTCCCCACTTTTGTTATCGGGTTATTCGTCGGACGCCGCGACGCGGCGCGGCGGCAGCGGCGGGCCGAGCGGGTGCGGCGGCGGGTGGCAGTGCGGTGCCGCCCAGGGGGGACGGCCCCTCCTGCCTCACCCCTCTCGCTCACTCTCTCTGTCTCTCGCCGACGGCGGCGGAGCGCCGCGGGGATTCCCTTTGGCGCGCACCCTCGTCACGGACCTCGTCCTTCTTCGGTTTTCTTTGCGACCGCTCGGGGAATATTCGGGTCAAGTCGGATGGCCCTGATGATTTGCTAAAAAAAAGTGGCGAAGAAGAGTAATCTTGTGTAGAGGGAGGTTAGGAAATGAGTTTCTCGTGTCGTTACAAACCAAACATTTATCATATGTTACTTCGTGGGTTTCTGACTTCGAAAAGTGATTTTCATCATCCATAGTAAGTATGTTACGTGTCTCTAACTTCCAAGACTTTGGATGGCTACTTTTAGGCTCGTTTATTATAAAAATTTTCAAAATAACAAATGCATAAAACTGTAGCAACCTTTCGATTCTCGATTTGAGTTAGCTAAACTTGCAAAATTTATCGTTTTATTAAAAAAAAATGTAATTTGGGAAAGAATCTTTGGGATGAAGCGTAGGGTCCAAATTACTCATAATTGAATTCGCTGCTGAGAAAATCTACTTCAAAAACTGCGCATATAGAATAAATTCAAATCAATTATTCACCAAAAAACAATAACAGAAAGATCAAGTCACCGATAGGAGAAAAACAAACAATAAGATTTCTGGTGCGTTATTTCATTGAAGACAAAATGTCGCATTTACCGTGAATGAGTCGAATCTCGTAGATAAGAATGAAAAACTAAGCGTCATCATGAACCCCTTGGTCGTAGTAATTGAAGAAAATCTTTTCAAATAATTATGTTGTGAAAAAGTAATGAAAGCCTAAAATACGATCAATAAGTAAGATAACGATATTCTAAAGATAAATATAGAATCGCCCTTCCAGCTGTTTGGCAAAAAAATCACAGATCCCAGTTGATACACTACATATGTTCTCGTATAATTACGTACGATGGCTCAAGGGAAATCGCAAATGAATCCCATCGTTTTGAGACAGTAGTATGTTAGCAAAAACCAAAATTCTTTAACAATTTTTTTGCGGAAGTTTATAGAGATAATAGTTATGACGAAGTAAGCAAATGTGAAGGAGGATGTATTGCATTAAATTCAAGTGCACCTAAAAAAATAATTGCCAAAAAAGTTATAATAAATCATTAGGGCCGGACAGAATTTCGAGGAAAATTCTCAAATTAGGAGGGAAGATTTGGTATCTTATCGCGGCTTTTCCAGATATTGAACAATTCGTGTGTTCATGGCGATTGGAAGGACGTCATTGTGACCCCTATTTTCAAAGGGGGGTCCCATCAAATTATCGAGCATTATCGCCCCGTCTGTCTAACGTCTGTCATGCGTAACCAAAGGGGACACCTGGGCGGAATACTCGTATGGGTCATTTACGAAGGGCGACACGGTTTTTAAAAAGGGATATTCGTGTGAGAGTCACGAAGTCACTGTCAGTTCGGACAATGCTGATACTCTCGATTCCAACGTTCACGCAATAATTATAGATTTCACCACGATCTCGTTCCCCGATAAAAAGCAAACCAAAACTGGAGGTATTACAAATGCACATAATTTCTCGCATTATTTGTAGCGGCCACGTAACTTAATATTACTACAAGAAACTGGACGTGTGTTTCAAACCAGCAAAATTTTTTTGTCCGCGCTGGGAGTCGGATTCAGGTCCTTAGAGTTAACACACGATCACGTTACCCCTACACCGCTAGTCAAACTCAACTTCCCCGGAGCTTAAAAAAGTTCAAGATATGCATTTTCAATTTTCAAAAATTAAGAGATTTTCACTAACATTATTTCAAGATCTACTTTGTAAAACAGCTTTCATTACAGATAAAATAGAGGTGCTACAGAATGGCACAGACTTTCTCGTAGTAGAGTTTTCTAATTGCCTTGGTGAGGACTGACTTTACGGTTTTGCCCCATCCTCTTGCCAGCTGCCATCTATCGTCGCCCAAACTACTTTTTTTTTTCTTTTTTTACATTTTCTCGACTTTTCAGTTTCCTAATAGTAGAACCGAAACATTATTTTAATAACATTAAAGAAGAGTAAAACATTGTCCAAAATAGCAATTTTTATTGAAAAATTTTGGAGCCGTTTTAAGAAAATGGCAATAAGCGTTACTGTAAATGAGAAAATTGAAGCTCTTTTTCACAGGAATCTATTGTTTTCGAAAAAACTTAATTTAAAGTCATTTGAAGCACTTCCGCGCAAAAATGCGATAATGTATACAAGTCGATGGAAATTTGCATATAAAAGGCGTGAGACATATTTAAAAAATACATTTGTGTAATTTTTGTATTTTTTTTAGAAAAAATGAATAGAGCAATATGGAGTTTATGTCATTATAGGGGTCGTTTGGCACTAAGACTACCAAAAATTTAAAGAACTTTTTTTTAAAAAAATGGTGATGTTGAGAAAATAGTCTTAAATAAATTTTATCCCCTTTTTTCAAGCAGAAATTATGTAATTAGAAAACTTTTCGCTTTTCAAATTATTGCACTCGACCTTTTTTAAAAATCTAATTTCTTTAGAGCTAATTTCATTTAAGACAAAAATCTCTATTTTCAATATTGAATTTTTGCTATGTGTGTATTTTTATATGTATTTTTATGCAATTATCGAAATTACAGAGTGTTCGCCGAAAATAGGATCAGCACATATTTTATACCATGCCTTGGTACGTATGAGAAAAAAATTAAAAGAAAAACTATGGAGCCATTTTTTTAATAAAAAAATGTTTAAAATGCCTATATTTTAGGAAATTTGAACAACATATTTCATTAGAAAAAAACTATCTTGAATATTATAGTCTTAGGAAGACGCCGAAAAGAATTGAACTTTTGCAATTTTCTTTTGAAAAATCAGGAACTTTAACGGAAAACAATATCTCAACCATTGTCGTAAGAGTCTTTTTCGCTATTCGAAGACAAAGTTTAATCAGAAAATTCGGAGCTATTTTTGAGAAAATTCTGAAAATGCTGTTGAGGTTTCAAGTAACCCCTAGAAATCAAAATATCCGCTTTAAAGTCAGATGGACTCCAGTTCATTTAAATCGATCGAGGAATATAAATTCGTATATTAAGAAGTATGATTGGTTTAGACGCTAGCGTTGACCACTCACAGATAGAAGAACAGACAGACGTTTTGTCGTCAATCGATTTTCCCCATCAACCCACAGAACATGGAAAGATTCTCCTCTACACAACGTGTTAAACTCCACATAGAAATAAGATTTATCCATTTTTCGGTACAATGGCCGGCAATAAGATTTTTTCTGTCGAAAACTCACAGTTTTATCCCACAGCATTACAATAATTTCTCTACATTGTGTTACCAGTATGCGAGAAAATAAAAATAGTATGCTTAACATAAAATAAGTACTCTTTGTATTTGGGAGTTTCTCAGCTCGCATGCTCAACGGGTGCGATATAGGTATAATTTCTCGTCGAATTCGACGCAGCGTCCGGCGTGCCATTAGTGTGTGTCCTCGGTGCGTTGTTACTTATAGCATGTAATAATGACATTGGACAGGAACCGGAAGCAACAATGAATACTCTGGCTGATGATTTATTTGGAAAATAAGAATGCAAGCGATAAAGAAATAATGCAGGCCGATGTAAATAGGCTGGAATCTTGGGCTACTACAAATGAAATGAAATTCCAATAAGTGCATGTTTATCAGTTATAGGAAGACCGGCAACATCAAACATTAGTTTTCAAATCAGGATATTCCGCAGGATAAATACTGCACCCCTAACTATTTGGAAATTATACTAAATGAGGAACTAGGATGGGCAGAACATTATGTGAACAATGGCATGAAAGACCAATATGTTTTGTGATCAACGTTCAAAGGAAAAGAAGTGCAAAATCGAGGGAATTATGGTACCTCTATGGAATTGCTGATACAGGAATAATCTGGCTCTTTATGTAGGAACCTGTATCTTTTAGGGCAAATACTAATCACTCGTAAAAGGACGAACATATGCAGCAAAAGTTAAGTTGTTAAGAGAGAAAGCTTGTAATCTAGATTTATATCGTGGGAACCTTTGGAAAAACTCAGAGATAAATCGCGACACGGTGCATTATTCAAGGCAATAAGATATTCGTTTATAGGGAGAAATAGGGGGAAGATTATCAACATACATCGCGCAGAAACGAATATTGGGTAAAGAAAACAGAGAACAGATGTAGTTAAATTCTCATTTGTATATTGAACAATTCAAAGTTGGAACAAATTACTTGGAGTGGAGCTGGAGACTTATAATCACAATGTCAAAAATATCAAACGTTGATTAAATAAGATTTATTTTTACTTTTTGCCTTGTTGACATTAAAATTAATTATCATATATTATTATTATTATTATTATTATTATTATTATTATTAAAATCATTGTTCTCTATTTGTCAGTTTTGCAATTTTCAAAAATTCAGGAAGTTCAATGAAAACGGAACGTGCGGAGCCATCATTATAAGAACTCTTTGCTTCACTCGAGAAAAAATAATGACAAAAATTGGAGTGGTTTTTGAAAAAAAAAAAAAAAGGTTAATTGCCTTGGCTTCAAGCAAAAAGTTCACGAAAACTAGTCATTTTTCAGAAACGTGATTTTATTGAAAGAAAAGCAACCTGCACCATTTTTATAAGTGAATTTTACTCTATTGGAGACCTTTTTGAAAAAAAATTGAAAATGTTAAGGCTTCATATAAAGTACTCGCTAAAATTAAAATACACGTTTCATAGTGAAGGAATCGCGACATCAGCCAGACCGATTGGCAGTATAATTTTTATGAAATTTGTCTGTACATGACATTATTTAAATATATATCTTCAAAGAACAGCTTTTAAGGGAGGAAACTTCAATATTGTAGTTGAAGACACCGAAGAAAGTTTGCACTTTTGTAATTTTCTATAGTTCAGAACTTCCACGGAAATGAGATCGACACCCATTTCTTAAGAGTCTACCCGCGAAAAAAATTAAAAATGTGGAGTATTTTTGAGAAGATTTTGAAAATATTAAGGCTTAGTGTAAAATATCCCCCAAAATCAAATTCGCAAGGCCTAGTGTTGGAGCAGGTTAATCGATCTGAACAATTTAGGCGCACACGTTGACCACACACGGACAGGCTGCCGATTTGACATAAACCAGTTTCGGTATCAAGGGTCCAAAAATCGTGGATTCCAGATACGTGCGTTAGATGAAATAATTTACTAAAGTACATAGAGAAACATGATTTATCCACTTTTTCGATATCCGCGCATGACAATGTGAGTTATGTCGAAAAATTGCCATATTTTGCAGTAGCAATAAAATACTTCGTCTTTACTACGTAAGTCCTGCTAGACGAGCCAGCAAATGTTCTTAGTAGGAAGCTGATTTCCATGATTTTGCATATTTTTGTCCGTTGCTCCAGTGCATAACTAAATGAAATTTCTCGACATTTGATTAGAATACGATGCTATATAGATTTATATGTTAGTGCATATTAGGCCGATTTTTTCTGTTGGTGTATATTCGTAGGCGTATATTTTGTTAAAATAGGGACTTAGTTATAAAACGTTTCATATTTTCATAGAATATATTTATTTGTGAGCATTCATTGATTCGAAAGAGCTGGTCACAGTTTGCGTTTTTATGTTTTCTGTAGATGATAAAATTCTTTTGCAACTGTAAGATATTTCTTGAGAACACATTTTTTAAACCAGTCAGAAGAAATTGAACAAGACATACAATGTATTTCACTGAGGTGCATATTTACTTCAATTATTTCTCCCGCAAAGCAAGCTAGTTTATACTTTGCTTGCACAAAAATATATCTTTCATAACAAGTATACTTTTCCTGAAATTTATGAAGAAAGGATTATAGAGGAAATGAAATATTAATAATTTTAATTGCATACTTCAGAATTTAGAAATCATAAATGCATACTTTTGAAAGTATATTCCAAGATTTTTATGGCCTCTGCCTTGTTCCTGGGCTCCTGGCTGTGCAGTGGCAGTGCGAGCGCCGTGGCGCGGCGCGGCTTTCGCACGTGCGGCTCGCGCTCCCGGCGCTGCGCGGGGCGGCGCGGCGGCTTCCGCGCGCACGCAGCGAAATGCAAGAAGCGCGCTGCGCGTAACCCAGCCCCGCCACCATCGCCCCGCGCGCCGCGCCGCGCCATGCCATCGGGTGCGCGTCAGCGCCTTCGCGCAAAGGAGACCGGGGCAGGCGGCTGCTTTTGCAATGACGGCGCGGTGCGGGTGCTGGCAACCAGGAATGTCGGTTTTCGAAGTAGTATGGAGAGATTACTTTAAGAAGGGACCGCTTTAAGAGCTACTGCTTGGCCATTGCTGGCAATGTATCAGCAAGTTACGTTCATGCACTCATTTTGTCAGAGCGTTCGTTTACAGATAGCTCACTTTAGTTGACTTCATCACTATCTCTCGCAATGGCATCGCCCTAGATGAAGTTCATTTGTTTCCCGACCTGTCAAAATGGTCCCTTCTTACAGTATTTCCTCTGTAAGTGACGGAAGGGACAGCAATAGTAATTGTAGTGGCGGCGCAGTATTGTAGGAGTTTGGAGGAATCGGCAGCTACAGATGAGGATATTGAAGCAACTAGAAGAGATGCACGGATGCACTTCTAATGGGGAGGGGTAGTAGGGATGCGACATTGTCAACAATACATCGCTGTTTCTAAACATCGATATTAAAAATTAAAACACCAATCGAAAATTGTCGATGTTCTTAAAACTAGATAATTAACCTTTGAAGTTTACGAGGGGGATTTAATTTGAAAGTTTATTAATTCCTAATTGAGATCCGTATATCAGGCAAAACCAAGTAAAAAATCTTCTTCTTCTCTTAGTTAGGCTTTCATCTGTTGCACCTTCTTGGTTCCTTCTTTCTCTCCATCTTGTTTTCGGTCGCCGTGGGTTTCGTTAAAAAATCATCAGGATAATTTACAAAGCTTTGGTTATCTGATTCGATAATTCAATAATATAGGCTACTTAATTGGTGAAAACTCGATTTTAATTTGTTTAAACCCTTGGTCACTTTGATGGGAAGATTATTCAATTTGTCAATATATGAAAATTATTATAGAATTTTGTTATCATGTCAATTGCTTCATTTAAAAATATCCATCACGTAAAAACATCGAACACACAACATCGGTGTCAATAAAACATTTAAAAAATCAATGCTTCAAAAAATCGATGTTACATATATACATCGATGATATCATCAAAACACATCATCATTGAAAACATCGACATCGATGTCGCGTCCTCACGGGGACGTAATGATCCCAAGCAATGGGATCAAGCAATGGGTGGCAACTTTATTAGCGTATACATGGAGGTGGCCGTAGAGCCTGAGATGGATGTTGTTGCTTGGATGTAGGGCGATGGATGTGTCGGTTGAGAAGAGAGTCTAGCAATGACGATGTTGAAATTTACACCATTTAACGTTTCCGGTGTAGGTGAAAGTGATGAAAAAAGTTTCGACGACAGAAGAAATGTAGTAGATTGAGTAGGCAATAGCTGTGGTGCAGAGCAATAGTACTTGGTGTCAAGAGATACAGAGAAGGGAAAACAGTGACTGCAGAAGTAGCAGCAATGGTGGTGGCGGGTTACCTGACATCCATGTTAAACATAGTTTGACACATTTCGAGAATTTCTACAGACCACCGAGTCATGTCCGTTCCTTAATCTCTTCACAAACCTTTCATTGGATCGACGAACTTGTGAGTCGTGCCACTTCTGTTGATCATTTGGACGCACTTGCAATCTTTGAAAGGTTCTGCCATTATACGAATCTGATATGACGCTTTGCTGCAGTATAAAAGAGAATCACAAGCAATCTTTTAAACACATTTGAATGCTTCTCTTCCTGTAATTGTATAAACTTATTTCAACAACATAGTCTGCTTAAGAGGCGATTCAAAAAGAAAATTTAAGAAACCTTTGAAGTAATTAATTATTGCTATGTGTCTGAATTGAGCATTCCAATAACGTTCCAAGGAATGTAAAGCTCGGAAGGGTCTAAGATTTTTAGGTGGAATGAAGCGTCGTGAATGGATATCCTTAGAATGTTTGAATGATCTTTGCAGTGGCTGTGGAAACAGGACAAACGACGGCATTCCGCAGAATACATTTGAAAACAAGTTATAATATTTTCTTGAGTTAAATATACGTATTTTGCAGTTCAAATTTTGTGAAGTAGTGAAACAAATTAAATTAGAAAAAAGCCAACTCAATAGAGTAATGATTGCCGCAGGTAATGAACAAGGACAGAAACTGAAGAAATCTATGTTACTAATTTCTAATGCGCGCAGAAATTGAAAGAAATCTATGCAGCCTCCTGCCATGTGAGAGATGTCTATAATTTGGTTACATACCCATAAAATCAAGAAAAAAACAACAACAATTGAACAGTATCAATTTTGACTGAAAAATGCATTTGATAGTGTGATTTCACTGATAGTGTATTTTCATTCTGCTCTTATCGATTGAAATCTTACTCAGTGTGTCACTGCTTAGGCGAACCGAACGTCATGTGTCAGCTGGTCTAAGGAAGAGGTCACCAGCCATTAAAAATAATGTTATGTGGTTTTGTACAGCACCATTTTTGCAGGTGACTAATTTATGCGTAACACTCTTGGGAAAAATGACGAATTTATAAGAAAACATCAAAACAAACCCCCATAAGTGTGCTCTTGCTGATTAGGGAATTATTTCCTTTCTGCATCAAACACATTTACGACCAATAACAAATTTTAGATTACGGGAAAGGACCCAAGGACCCAGTAGGCTGCCATCGTCAATATCTGGAAAACGATGAGCATTAGACTTAAAACATGGTTTTCGCGTCCCGACACGACTCATGATTTTTTATTCCGTAATCAACAGAAAGAGGCATTTTCAGACGGTCTAATAATTGTTTATAGGGTGTCCCTACTCTATAGCAGGGGTTATCAGCAATAGTACTCATGTGCGAAGTTAAATTCCAGGAGAAGGTATTTTCACATTTAAAATAATGAATTACAAATTGCGGAATGTTCGCAGTTTTCCCTCTCTTCCTCGCACCGGCTGCCACTGGCTAAACTTCAGGCGCGGCCATTATAATTTCCCCACTAATACCGAAGTGGGCAAAGGCCCGTGTTTTCGGTGTGTATCAACTACATGCAGAAGTTTATGACAATAAGCTTCAAAAAGAATGTTTGCTTTATAGAATTTGAACAACTTTTCCCTAGAATATAGATTCTGATGTTGAACCAACATTTTTTATTGTGCATAGTAATTCCATCATCAATTTTGCTATAGA
The DNA here is from genome assembly GCA_964035755.1 of Teleogryllus oceanicus. Taxonomy (NCBI): domain Eukaryota; kingdom Metazoa; phylum Arthropoda; class Insecta; order Orthoptera; family Gryllidae; genus Teleogryllus; species Teleogryllus oceanicus. Next base: position 138,239,461 of record CAXIVR010000003.1, on the reverse strand, counting down.
ACACTAGGTGAAGAAAGAATATCGCGATTGACATCACGTGTATACACCCGATAATTATGCTGGAATACCGGTTTCCGATGTACATCTATCCTAACAGAGTTCAGGTCTGAGCACTAGCTCAAAAGAGAATTTGTAGCGTATATGATGTAGTGTTTTTCACTGTGGAATAGCTCTCTGATCTGTCTGAGCTGAGAACACAAGACGCGCAGTAAAACCGGACGGCTACATCAAGGCCTATTTGGCCTTAGGGATACGACTAAACGCGGAAAGTGCAACATCGGACAAACCAAGTAATCTTTGTGTCTTCTATAGCGTGTGTGGGTTACTCAATATTTATTTATCCTTATTAATAGAGCCCGGAAGTTCAGGCATTTATTTCGGCTGAAATAGGCAGGCAAAAAGGCATTTATTTTTACGAAAATAGGCACTAAAAAGGCATTTAGTCTAGCTAGGGCAGGGTACAGAAAATCATGTAAAATCTAACAAATGATAATAGAAAAGAAAATGAAGTGAAAAGAAGTTTGTTATGATTCAAATGAATAAGTTTTTATATTAACACTGAATCATACAAAAACATTTACATGGAAACTTGATCTTTGTTTTCTTGGTTGCACATAACTACTAAATATTTCTTCAGATTTTCTACATTTAAACTTACCAGTCGGTCCGAAAGAATATTCTTCACAGCCGAAAATGACCTTTCAACTTCAACCGAAGAAATGGGAGCATTAATAAAGCAGGCTATTGAATTTGGAGTCATATCAATATCAACTCCAGGTACACCGCTCAGAACACTACAAATTGTTTTAAGTTTTTCCAAATCCTCATTCGCGCTAACGACACTTTTGCACTTTTGTGCTACAGATAAACGTTTTTCTCCAGGCACCTGCATTGAACTCTCTAATGTTTCTTGAAAGGCTTTCATGGCTGACACAAGATTTCCGCCCCTTTTTTCCAGATTTGCAATTATCTGAGGCAACTTTCCATAATGTGCGAGGATAAACGCAAGTTCACTGTTTAGTTCTGCATTACTCAAAAGCTTCTTCACTTCACGTACTGATGCAGCTTCATTTTCTGGTAGAACCTTAAATACGTCGCGGATTTTGTCTAGATGATTTGCGTAATACGCAGCAGCGGATATCCAGGTTCCCCATCTATTCAATATCGGCTGTGGAGGAAGAGCTAATCCTGGCGCTTGTCTGAAAATCCGGGTACGGGAAGAAAATTTCAAGAACACTTGTTTAGTATTCGAAATCAACTTGTCTACCGTAGGATACAGAGATCTTATCTCTTCAGCAATCCTGTGAAGTCCGTGGATTAAACACGTCACATGAAACATATTCGGGAAGAGTACTTTCAGTACTCTGGATGCCTTCTTCATGAACGGGGCAGCGACAGTGATGAAAAGTAGAACATTATCATGGCGTATGCCTTCAGGCCACAGAAGTAGTAAGGAATTGTAAATAATTGAGCAATTGTTGTACCATTCGCTTTCTCCAATTCTTCAGATGTAAGAAGAAAAGTTGAGAATTCGCAGTAAGTCGGTTCCATAGTTACAATGGAATCCCTCGTGGCAAAAGGAAGCCTGTGGGTGTCAGTGAAAGAAATCGAAGGTTTCTAGCGGGTATCGTTGCGCTTTCTCACAGCGGCTTTTAACACTTCCTGACCCTAGAGCCCGAGTTCAACACTTCCTTTTTGATACCATGCCTCCGCTTGCAGAGAAAGACAAAACACGACGATGACCACGTATTGTTCTGGCTTGCAGACCGATAGAAAACGATATAACACATGGCTTCCAATACTATAGAAATCGGTGCCAGGTAAAAAGAGAAAAAATTAAGCAAAAAGCAAAAAATACGAAAAAAAAAAAAATACCTAAAATAGGCATCAAACGCTAAAATAGGCAAAAAAAAGGCAAAATGAAAATCTTCTAAAATGAAAAAGTGACTCCTATTGTTAAAAGTGTTAAAATCGTAATAATAACAAAAAGGCATTTTGCCAAACTTCCGGGCTCTACTTATTAAAATTGTATCAGGTGAGGTCAATATCTTCTAATAATTTGAGAAAAATATGTTTCTAGAATCAAAATTTTTAATTCTTACGATCTTTTCGATCACGTAGCGTTCATCGACAGAGCTAATCTTGCAGCGTCTGGGCGGAAAACGAAGTTCTCCGAAAGCGAAACACTCATTGATGATCTCTACGCGATCGAAAAGATCGTAAGAATTAAAAATATTGATATTCGACAACTTCTTTTTCTCAAAGGCTCTAGCAGGAAAAGATGGTGAAAAGTGCCCCGTGAAATCGAAAAAACAAATCTTTCCTAAGGATTGTGATGACGAAAAACTGTTTAAACAACGCATTACGAGCGCGTCCACAGCAACAGCCGTCAAAATCCATTAAAAGAGTTCATTAAAAATATTTCAGCGGACATTCGGGTGCAGATGTTACCAGCGCTCATAAATCTTTGGATAAAAGTCCCTTTTGTCCCACTTGTCCTCTTTAACCTTGTCCCATTCCGTCCCTTTTGCCCCCTTTTCCCATTCGTCCCGCTCGTCTCCTTTTCCCGTTTGCCCAATTGGCTCATTTTGCTCTCTTGCGCCTTTTCATCCGTTGCGTTGTGCGGCCTGCGCTGCGCCTGTTTTCGCCCGCGCCCTTGGGGCGCTGTCCAGGGGCGTGCCCCGCAAGAGGAGAAGCCGCGCCGCGCCGCGCCGCGCCCTTCCAAGAAGGCTGAGCCACAGCGCGGCGGCGCTGCGCGGCGCGGCTGCAGGCCCGTCTCGCCCCACCCCGCTTACCGGCGGTAAACACGCGTGCGAGAGAAGGAACGCGCACGCGGCCAACGGCGCGGTGAATGGTGAGGCGCCTGAGAAAATGCGTCGCCAACGAGTCGGGTTTCTCTTTGTTTATTTTCAGAGTTACTTGTGTTATTTTGTATTTTGTTTCCAGTGTTGGTCAATTATTCATAACAATGGAATAAATATGTGACGACATTTATGGCTATTATTGCGGTCTCTTATTAAGGACTAAAATTGTTGGTTTTCAGTATTTTTTTCTGTCTTAATAAAAAAGAGGTTGAGATTCTTTTAAGTCCATTTTTATCTAGAAAGTATGTTTTATCTTCTCCACTTTCCCCTTAAATTCAACAATATATACAATATTCTTTAGGTAAATTCGAACATTTTCTTTCTGTAGTACATAAAAGCATAACCATAGCGCTGATAGTCGAAGCAACTCTGCTAAATGGTTGTGGGTACAAATTCAGCATAAGGCTTGGAGGTTTTCACCTGTAGATTATGGTATAGTAGACAAAATAAAATCTCCAAGAAACCCCCTAAGTATGATATCGTCATTCGTAAATAATTTCCAAAGAAAGTCATAGTATAAGTCATGCATGTCAAACCGTGTCCGCGCGAGCTACTAGTCCGCCTGGGGGCCGGCGCTCCTGTGAGCGGGAATTCCCCAGCCCACACTGTACTCGCACGAGCTACTTGCCCACCTGGGGAGCCTACAGGCACGAGCAACTTCCCATGACTCGACACTCATTTCCCCTTAAAATCCTGAAAGGGTGTACATGCGCAAGCTGGAGCGGCGCGAGGTGGTAAATATTGACATCGTACGAAAATATGTTTGCCAGTTTTTCTCTATCAAATAACCGAAAATTGTATTATGTTTATAATTCACTCTACTTGTTACATTTTTATCTTTATATTCTTACTAAATTCTCTCTTATATAAACATCTTTGCAGAGTGACAGAAATATGTTTGAATGGCAAGTTCTTTACTTGTTTTCGTTTTGTTTTATTAAGTCATTAATATTTATTGTATTTAGCAATAATGTGAAATAAATTAAGTCTCTAAAAGTTAACAATTCTTGCTTGTGGACGTACCACTTTTAACGGAAAAGAATATTTGTCTGTTAAACCTTCAAACCTGAACCTAGAAATTTCATGCTTTTATATCACTCTTAAGTAAACAGGTTTACAGAATCGAGATACTTTTGTTTATATTTTTTTAAATTTTACTCTCAAGAACTCTCTTAGAATTTGAAGTTTGACTGATGTATTATTTCATTTTAATGGAAATTTCTTTGGTTTAAAAAGAAAATTGGAATTACTGAAGCTAAATTTTGGGGCAATAACTGTCAACTGACTTCTCGTAAAGACTGTCCTGGACCAGGTATCCAGTGACGCACCGTCCCTCCGAAGAGAATTGTACAACCCTCTCTTTTAAATCTCGCGCCAATTTCTCGGGACGCTGTACCCGCGAGCTCTAGTAAGCTTGTAACATTGCTCGCGACCTTAATATGCCTGGTATAAGCCATCTGCGCTTGATTGTTGATACATTACGTTAGGAAGGTAATCCGAGAAAAAATGTGTAGATTCTCTTTTAGCTGTGTATTCTGTGTGAACGTCGAGGTCGTGCTCTCCCATTGCTGCCTTTTCTCGACTGCGACATTCGGAGAAGAAAGTAGCATGAAAAGACACACAGAAGAGACGTTTCATTCCCTACTTATGTTCACATCCTTATTTACTTCTTAATTTTTACACAATTTTGTTTCAGTAATGTGTCATCTTCTGGATATTCCTGCATCAAAGTAATAGTATTTATACATTTAGTTATAAACAAAGGTAGTTCGATGCAATCAATTATTCAGTCGAGGAGCAGAGAATATTTTAAGAGCTTTAATAACAGTCAAAACATTTTAGGTACATACAACTGATAAACACTATTCGTCGGCCGCGTATTATAATGTTGCTTCCACTTAAATAATGAAATTGACCTCTCTCTGTCTTCATTTCCTAGTCTGGATATATTTTAATCACTATCTATTCTACACTTTTAATAGTAAGCAGTTTTTCCAAACATTTACACAACATTTTCTGACCTACCACCTCGAAAAATTAGCATGCTCAAATTAATTCAGGAATATATATTGTATTCCAAAATGTCTTCGTGATTTCTTATGAAATATTGTATTGAGTCCAAAAAGTTCTTCTTGAGATGAAAATCAATCTAACAAATCAATTTTTCTTGAAATTAATTTGGTCGCATTAACAAACATCTAGGTCATTAGCGACCACTATTGAAGTTAACGTTATGGTAACTGTGATACGATAAGGCGATGATATGGGGTGAAAGACGAACACAAATATAACCATGCCCGAAGCAGGACTTAAACCCGCGATCCATCGGTCCGAGATCGCTACGACACTACTGCCTTAGCGATCTCGGCCATCGGATCGGCCTATCAAATGTTGTTGATACTGCGAGCAGGAAATTACACGGAGTATCTGAAGTGTCAAGGAAATGCACATGCTTTGACCGAGAAAGCTCATAACCTCATAGGAGTCAGCTGCAACGAAGGTTACGTATGTTATCTAGTTGAGCTAAAATTACAACTTGGACATTTTGCGCGTAGCACACTGTGCAGAGAGAAATGTTAGTGGCCTATCTTGAGATACTTTATTTCTTACGCTTCTCAGACGTTTGAATGTCAGTATAAGAAATGAGACTCTTCTTAAAGCGTGTATTTTAACGGAAACAGTAGTCACGACTAAAGAAATGATTCCGTCACCTGGGTTCGTGTTCTCTACAAGTGTACCTTGTTTAAATAGTGTCGAATAGTACCAACGTGCCAGCAGCCTTCGGAAGTAATCTCAGCTATGAATTATGATCTCCTTTCAGAAACAATTGTATTGAAATTGGCTATAAAAGTATTGACAAAATCGATGAAATAGAAAACCCTCATGGAAATTTTCCTAGGGATATTTTATTTTTTAAACTAAGTTTTTCGGAGTCGTAAATGAGGAATTTTCAGACAAAAACCCTTAACCACGAACCTTCCTTTTTAATAAAATACAATTGTTTACAAACAAGAGAATAAAATACGTTGTAGGATACCCAGGAAAATGGTTAAATATGAACTCGGTAATCAATAATATTAATATGGATCGGCACTCGAGTGAATTATCATATTAATAAATTGATTGATTTTGTAAATACGGTTCGCTCAAGTTATATTATTCAGCTCAAAATTGATAAAATTTCTCTTTCTTGTGCTTAATCCTTGTTTGCTTATGATGTAACACATCCTTTCGAGGGAGACGAAGAGAGTTGTAACAAGCAAGGTATCAAACTACAAGTATGTCAACATGTATATTACTACAAGTATTTATACACTTATATTTTAGGAAGATGTAAATAAAATAGTTTGACAAATAATAGTATTGATGAAGATAATATTACAGTAAATTGTTTTAAAATAATATAATAAATCTTGTTTATGTTTATACATTTTCTTTGGTGTCTTGTCGCGGAGAGACTGGTGTTCTGAACCCACAGCAGTGGAGCCAAACGTATGATGTGAAAAATATCCGTATGGAATGTTAAAGTTACCCGTTCTCACAACAAAGATACCTTGAAGAAACTATTAAGCCAATGCACACGGAGGTAATTAACCCTTCATTATATTCATTCAGTGTGATAAAACAATATTTCATGCATCTTTTGTTCTGTATGTTACGCAAGTACCCAAAACTCAGATTTTTCTTTTGTTGTCAACTTTGAAGAGCGTTAATATCGTTATGAGCGTGGCATTGGAAATGATTCTAATTTGTCTGCCTATAACACTGCAGCCCAAATCGAGCTTTGGCTCGGCATGCTCGTTCGCTCTGGACCGCCGAATTTGTGTGAGGCATTAGCGAAAAGGGAATCAGCCAATCGCATGGTCCTAAGATGAGAGAAGGGCCAGAACAGTAAAGGAATGCACACGATCCGTGTCTTTATGTTTAATGTACTTCTCGGCCATCCGAATTGAAATGATTGACAGAAATTTCAGACACGATTATGCCAGCCGACTTAAATCAACCAGACATTGTCAGCGCCCGACCTAGCTACTTGACTCGTATCGAAAATGCACTACCATCTGGACTCTTAACATATGCATTTGAATTATGCCTTATTTTGGAGGCGAGACTCAGGCCATCAGGCCTGCTCTTACATCTGACAACGCAAATTTAGGCTCCTTTCACCATTTAACGAAGAAAGAAAGGTATTTATTTGGCGATGAAACAGGCGATTTTAAATTTGACCTTTTAGGATTGTGAATCGTTTCCACGCAGTAAATCTATAACATGGGACAGCCGGCTTTACTTTCCCCTGCGAAGGAAGGCGCACGAAGGATTTTTTGTTTGGCCTTACAAATCCGAGGCTTCGATCGTGTTTGAACCTGAAAAGTTAATAGCCCAGTACGCTAACCGATATACCACCGAAGCCGCTCATCACTACGAAACATCAGTTCGGTGGCTTAAGGTCAGTAACTACAATTTTTTTAATTTACAACCAGAACAGAATTAGAACTCGTTCCTCCATCTTAGGAGCAAACAAATGTATTTCTATATATGTTAATCAAGTTTGGACTTGATCTACAAAATCATGAATCTTATTAGAGCCAAAGGGAGGGAAATGGTGTCCTATTTATCTGATTCCAAATATTTCGTCGTGTGTAGTTACGTCAGTCTGACCCTCAGGTAGCGAGTTGAGTATTCCCAACAATGAAGCCGCATGTCGTCACTTACGTGTGCCGGTATCAGTTGAAGAGCGGACCCGTGGCGATGTCCTGGAAGCCTCGTGCCAGCGAGAGGCGAGTCGCAGGCGTCAGTGGGAGGTCGCAAGGAGAGAGGAGCGGCCGCCTGCTTCAATACGCGCAATGTTTTGCGCGCGCGCTCGCACGATTTATCTGGCGCTCCGGCACGGCGTTGGGCGGCGGCCAAGCGGCCGAGCGACGGCGCCAGGCGAGGCGAAGGCGGAAGCGGCACAGAGAGGCGCGGATACGGACCGATGGGACTCTGAGAGTCAGACTAGGCGAGTGGTGTGTGTCTAATTCGTTACCCCAGTCAGATTTCCAGGCGCGTCAACCGTTTTGGTCATTAGTCCCTACTAGACCTACCGTCGGCTAGTGGGGTTTCCCCCTAACCAGGACTCTCCCACCAGCGGGGCACCGCCCCAGCCGGGACAAGCTCTAAGCTCCCGACCGGTCTCCCAGGATATGTGGAAGTGTAGAGCATGTTAGTGTAAGTGTGTGTATAAGGGGAGAGGATAGGACAAGGAAGAGGAAGGAAAGATCGCGCACGGCCCGTGACCCGTTTGGTAGGGTACTGCTCTGGCATTTGCCTAGTGTTGATCGGAGAAACCACGGAAAGCTACCGATCAGAGCAGCTGGCCGCTAAAATTCTCCTCCAGACAGCGACTGAATTCGACCTAGCTGAAAAGCGAGTGTCGAACTTTCTTTAATACATAAAGGAAAGACGGTGATACACGATCATCCTAAAACCTCTGAAGTGTCTAACTGATGGATAGAAAATTAGCTCCCGGGAATGCATTAAATATGTTTAAGAGGACTAATTTAGAATTTCGCTGCTTATGATAGAGGAAAAACGGCATGAGCACACGCAACCTGCCATACATGAAGCATTTTGCACATCGCGAAAATAATACGTCCTGTCTGTCTGTACTTGGTGCGACATCCCGCGTACGAGGTACGGCTTACCAGCAGCATCCCAGTCTGGCGGCCATGGGTTAAAGGGGTACGTGTGGTTAGCCGTACTCCGGTCTTCTCAACCTGAGAAGTGAGTTCTCTCATCGTCACACAGCAACATATACTGAGACATTGCAAAGAAAACGCATATTATGATCTTGCCCGACCGGGAATCGAACCTGGGGTCGCATCATGGAAGGCAAGCACGCTGAGTAATGAGCTCAAACGCAAGAGCAAGTAATACGCCTCACTTAAAATCCTGTTTGCGCGTCTCCCATCCAAATCCGTTGACCGCAATCTTGAATACTTACAATGATTTTAATCAGCTCTTAGATATTTGGATACTGACCCCTTTTTCTTAAGTAAGGTTTGTCAACAACTTTCTAAGTTGGGAACTTTTCTAGTACGATGCTATTTGCTCCCTTAAAACAAATTGTATTTACTGTGATATAATTTACTTTTACCTCTTGTGAATGGAAAAGTGTTGTCGCAAGCGTCGCGTAATTATTTATCTGAGGTTCGAGCGCGCGTTACTGGGGGGAGAGGGGGTATTCAAAATACTGCAGATTTCCGTTACGTAATTTATTAACGGCCCCTTAGTGCTCAATTAGGATATTGGAGTCATATGGAATTAACATTCTATTCCCTCATTTTATTATTACATTGAGAATCATCAGCTTCAAAAATGCTCGAAATGTTACTTCTTTGTGTGGTTATTTTATTTTCCATTCTAAACCTTTTCCTTGCTTACAACCCAGACTAGATAACACTGAGTAACATTTTAAATTCACTCTCTTTTAGCTTCGTTTTACCCAGTTCCAATTCTCGATTTTATTTAAAAATTTCTTAGTGTATAAACCCGTCCTATTCGAATAAGAGAATAAATTAGTTTTAAATATTTTATTGCTCAACATATCGCAATTAACAATGAACACTATAATTTACGTGGGGTGTTAAAAGATATAACAAGTGTACGATTAATGTAGTGGTGTCACCCTGAGGTGATAATGGCCACTACGATTAAAGGTTTCTAGAAAATCAATCTGGCAGGCAGTGGCCGGGGCGCGGCCTCCTGGAATCCCTCGCGCCGACGCGTCGACTCCGAAGCAGGGGGCCTTGGCCGCCGCGTGGGTGGGGTGGGGGTGGGGCGCGAAGTGACGGCCGTCGCCGAGTGCTAACGAGCGTCCTAATTGCGGCGCAGGTTCCGCCGCCCCACAGCTCCACGCACGCGCGAGGGACGTGACAATTTTACCCGCTCCGTTCTACGCGACCGCGCAACCACAAGTACCAGTGGCCAAGACAGGGCGGCTAAACTCAGCGCATCGCCCCTTGATTTTCTTCAGGTCCCGGGTTCGTGGCTGCTCGAATCCTGGACACCAATGTGCGTAAACCTACTATGAAACTCCACATGACAGTAACGCCCTCATCCGGACAGAGGCAACCCGTTAATGAGTTGTGGTAAAGGGCAAGACGCAGTTAGACGGCTATCGGAGTGGGGACATTCGCCACGGAAACCTGGACGGGAAAACTGATTAGGTACGAATAAGCACGAGGCAAGCAAACGTATTCCGGTGTTTTAATCCACGCCCTTTAGCTTTCATAGCTGATACTTTCCGCCCGCCTCCACTCGATCTCTATTTCTCGTTCTATTACCTCCATCCAAGTCTTTCAACTAATATTGCACCATTCTTTGAGTCTTACACCTATCTCCTCCTTACACGAGCACCAGAGGCTCCGACCCGTTTCCGACACACACCCGCACAACAATGATTAGTCCGCGTGTCAAGATCTTCCCCCTGGCTTGACCCACACCCACTGCCCTCAACTCCCACTGCACAGCCTGTCTCTCTGGCCACCATCTCTCCTCGGCGCCGCACCGCCCGTCCACTTTCCCCTCCACCTGCGACGACTTAAACATCGTGGTTACGTCGTCCGCAAGGCTTGTTCCGGTTCGATTGAATTCGATGTTTACGGGCTCGTCAACCGCTGGGGTAATTAGACCCGTAAATAGGGCGTGTTTTTAAATCGTGGAGGGACAGTAACCTTTCCTCGCTGGACGGCGAGATTCAGCGCCGACCTACACGTCGGCTAGCGGTGTTTCCTCAACCAGGCATCTCCCACTACCGGGCACAGCCCCGTAGGGAGAAGCTGTAAGTTCCCGACTGGTCTCTCGACATGCGTGGTAGTGTAGTGCGTATTAGTACGAGTGTGCAAGTACGCAGGAGAGAATAGGACAAGGAATGGGAAGGAAACGTCGTGCGCGGTCCGTGGCCCGTTTTTTAGGGTACTGCTCTGGCACCTGGGTTAATCGGAGAAACCACAGACAACTACCGGTCAAAGCAAGCGGCCGCTGAATTCGACCTAGCTATCTAGCTGATGTCAAACATCCTGCCGGTAGGACTCGAACTCCATGAATTCCCGGTCACAGGCACTGACATCAGTTGATGCCCTGAGCCACCTATATATGTCGGCGTGTTTCGGCGCGTTCTGTTCCTTTCCGCTTCATTTGCCCGAATGTGATTCGCTCAAACAGATATGCTCGTGTACAGATCCATTTCGAGTGGTGTTTCGTTTCTTCAGCTTCAACTGCGTCTTCTTGGATCGGATATGCACTTTCCCCTAGATCTCAGCCTTAGGCGTAGCAGCCAAAAACATGAAGGGAGCAACTATATTTCAGAGCCCCTCTGTGTGCCCTTTTCCTCTAAATATTTTATTGACATTTGACATTTTACCGGTAAACAAATAGAGAATTGAATGGAGAATGAACTTACAAATTTAAAGATACAATTAACAAGTTCAAATGATTTTATGCTGAATCATTTATAGATTTACCGAATGGTTTTGGGAGCATCTTTACCAAATGTCCTGCATGAATCCCCTAACGTATCGGCTTAAAGGGGGGAGCGGGAAATCAGGAACTGATCATCTTCATTTTCAATAAAATGTTTTATTGCGTAAGGTTTATTGCGTATGCCTCCCCTTTGAAAAGTTTCAGGGAGTTCAGAGCCCCCACACGTAGTCCCCTACTCACATTTTCGCAGTCCTCGTCATATTGATACTCATCTCATATAGGTCACCATTTAAGAAATCAATTAAGAAAACCAGTATCTGACGATTCTAAATTTAGGAACTAATACAAGATATGCTCTGATGCGCAGAGTTAGGCAAAAATTAGCCATAAGCAACGGAAATTATTTAATTATATTTTTGTATTACGGGACATATTTGCTATACGTCTTCGTCAGTGCGCTTTCGCTTGTAAGAGATAAAAGCATCATCACATCACCACTGACCTTCTGGTTCACATCGTCGTTGTATTTACCGGCTCCACCACCCACCAATATTATTATTCGCTGTGACACCGTAATCGCTGACCGTCCTTGCTCCATCAGCGCTTTTCTTACACTCGTAGCCCTAAGGGCCATCCCTAGCACCTACAGCCGCACTGTTGCGTCCTCTGCTCTCCTCCAGCAGCGCTCTAACGCCCATTTCTCCGCTACCATCTGCCACCCTCGCGGCCGCCTCTCCCACCCACTCACCCCCTTGCCATTGTGATCAAAGCCGCACTTTGCACACCCACAACAAGTTCCCTAACGTCACATTCCGTGAGTTTCCTCCCATGCTAACGCCCCATCACCTCCCCTCACGTCTCTGCTCACCTCCGGAGACTGTACGCCCCCCCCGTTCGATCTCTCCTCCCCCCAATTTTTTTGTTCCAGTCCCCCTCCTACCCGTCGCGTCTCATCCTTTCTCAATACTCTTTCTCTACTACACTGAAAACGCCCACCCGTTCCTCACCTCCGTCTCTGTAGTGAATCGCCTACTCCCGCCACCTTCCCACACTGCTCTGCCGTCAACCGCCTCCTGCAGCGCTGGATGCACCCACCCTTGCCCCCTCCCGGCCCCTTCCCACCTCGCGGCCCCGCCACGGCCCGCCCGCTCCCTCGACGCCGCAAGACGGACGGCAGCGAGTCACAAAACGCGGCGGGAGGCCCCGCAGCACCGCGCCGCGCCGCGAGGAGGGGAATGACGCCGTAATTTCGTGTGTGTTTGTGCATGTAACGTGATTTCTAGGCCCCGACGAGCGCGTTTTGCAGCGTCAGACGCACAACAATGTAATTACGCGCTGCGGCGGCGGCGGCGCGGAGAGCAACGGGGCGGAGCGGAGCGGGCGTGGGGGGGAGGGCGCGTGGGTGGTGCCAGTTGCGGCACGACGGAGCCAGGGGTGGGGGTGCGACGAATGACGCGCTGTGATGTCGTCGTGGGGCGGAAACTCTCTGGGGAAGCGAAAGAAGAACTGGGAAACTGCGAATGGGGCCGCTGATCTAAAACTCTTTGGCTGTAGACGGAGCTGCAGATGGGGCAAAGAGCTACAGAGAGCGAGTGGCACGGAAAATAGAAAACAATGTAAGGACGTGTGAGTGATGGAGAGATTCTTTGAGATGTTAACGGTCTCTGATAATTGTGAGGAACGATCGAAGAAAGAAAGAAAGAAAGAAAAGAAGAAAGAAAGATAGAAAGATTAAAAGAAAGAAAGAATTGGAGATGAAGAACAAAAAATAGATATTTTTAAATTTTAACTCTGAAAGCACACTGCAATAACAAGCCTATAATAAGGAAGATGTATCTTTTATTAAATCCATAATTATGCTAATCAATGAACACCTGAACAATGAACATACAACAGAATAGTTTTGATTTCATGCCGAAAATATCAATCACCTATCATTCATCACAATTTTTATTCACCATCAGCGTGTGGACATCTTCAGGAACTTTACCTCCACTCAATACATCGATAAGGGTTAAAAAATAAAATTTATTACTTATACATAGAACTATCACTACCAAAAAAGAATCCTCTACGTGGCAGAACAAAGAACAAAAGAGTGAAGAGACAGAGCTGTCTGCGCCGCTGGGGAGGGACTGCGCCTCGTCGCGCGCGCGTGATTGGATGAGCCACTTGTTTTACCTCTGTGCGGCGCGGTGCGCATTACCACCGCACCGAATCTGCTCAATTAAGGAGCTCGCGCGCGCAGGGGGCGTTGCCTCGCGGGGCGACACGCAGGGGGCGTTGATGAACACGCGGAAGACAATTGGTGCACGCCTCCCCTTCCCAAAGGAAAAGTAAAGCTCAATAGTGTGCCCAAGTGGCCATGTTGCTAAGGTCTAAATTAAATTAATTCAGTATGACGCCATTTCCATTTGTATAGGCATAGACTAAAGATACTTTTGTATATGGTATTAGTATAGAAATATTAGTGAAAGTTTTAAATTCCATAGATCTTTAATTGTCAAGGGAGCAGATATATGAAAGTGACAGACGAAGCAAACAGGACAATCTGGTAATCCTCTTCTTTTATTCATTATTGCATACCCATCCCTCAATTCATACGAGAAGAAAATTTACAGAATAAATTTTGTGCTTTTTAAAGAACAAATTGTTTAAAATTTTAAAAATTACCTATATTTTGCGTAAAATTGCCCGAAAACTCCGTATATTTTGGAAAAATTGTACGTGACATTACTTCAAGATCTGTCTTTAAGGAACTGAATTCATTAAGCCTTTTTGAGAAAATTCATGTAAACTTCATATAAAGTCTCCTTAAAAATCAAAATCTCCGGTTGAAACTCCCAAAGTCTCGAGTCAGCCTTCATTCAGACGAATCGGAGAATATCAATTTGGGAGAAACTCGGCGGAACAGTTTAACCACTAGCGTTGACTACAGATGGACAGACAGATGTTTTGCCATCAATTTATTTTTCGGTATCACGGACCCACAAAACATGGATTCTGGTTACACTAAGTGTTAGAGGAAGTAATTTACTCACTATAGCAACAGTATTTCGCCACTTTTTCGTTACCAGGGCCCGCTCATAAGAATTTTCTGTCGAAAATTCGCCGTTTTCCGGCGCACGATTACATTACTTTCTCTTCTTACGAAGTACGAGAAAGTAATAATGTAAGAATAATAATTCCTTAATATTTATGAGAAAATAATACTTACTGTTAAGTTGAATATCTAAAAACTATTCTACTGATCAGACGAACCGAGCTGACCGAATCAGACGAACCGAGCGAAAATAGTCTAAAGGCAATGGTTTATTGCGAGGAAGGGATGTAGCTACGTACTCTCGAAAATACGCCACAGTCGAGGCCCGAGCACCCACCGTTAACGATGCTGCAGAGGCAAAGGCCACTGAGAGGTCGCAATCGATTCTCAGTTCAAGTCTATTAGCTGGAGGTCAAACAGCACCCAACGTATTCAAAGTCGATAATTAACTGAAAATACAACATTAATTTTTTATGCATAGTTATAACATAGGAAAGCCATTTAATTTCAGTGTCACCCTCTATACATTTTTTAAATTAATTATAAATGTCCTCTTTAAGAAGTAAGGTGTGAAAATAAAAGCCCAAGGTTCTAAGTCGCTAATAATTCATTTTATCTGATGTTATTCTAACCCGCCGTCTCTTTTCACTGCGCTCATGAACCGAGGTACCATTCTTGTGAATGTTGTTATTATGTGATTTTCATTTTTACTGTCAAGTAAGCCTGGTGCTTGTTGTGTTTACTACTTCTGTCTCTGAGCTTATCGCGCACTCTGCGGCCTGGAGCTGCACTTCACGCAGACGCAGAAGACAGAGAAGCAAACAAGGTCGCATCGAAGTTCGTGTTTGTGCGTGCGTGTGTGTAATTCTAAGAGTGTAATCTACTTTTGAGCTCAATGAAAACTTTTTTCCATACTCGATGACTCGATGCGTTTCGCCTAATCAGCTTCACAGATTATTCAGCCTTGCAACTGTGAGCTGACTAATTTGACAACGTTTCAGGAAGTATGAAAAGGTTGATATTGGCATATAATAGCGTTTAAGTGGCAGTAAGTATGATGCAGCTCGGGACGATATATATCTAACAAGAACGCAACAGCATATGCAGTCTGAAGTGGATTACTCACGGCTTAGCAATGGACAAGTGTCACAGCAGTGAGAAATTGTTAATGCATCAATGTGCTAGTGCAACTTACGAAACGGCAAAAGTGCAACAGTTTAAAGAGTGGATCCATATGTGAAGTTCCATTAATTATGTCTTGAATATTTGATACCTACAACTCCAGTTCAGACGGATTGGATTCCTACAAAAGCCGACTTTTGTGAGTATTTAGATTTTAAAATTATTTTGTTAAGCATAATGCAAAATCACTGAAAGTGAGGTACTTGGTTGAGGAAACATAGATGTTTTCCCGTCAATCGATTTTTAGGTATCAAGGACCCACAAAACATGGATTCTGGGTACACTATATGTTAGAGAAAGTAATTTACTATATACAGCAACAAGTTTTCCCCCCACTTTTTCGTTACCAGGACTCAGCAATAACAGTTTTTCTGTCGAAAATTCGCCGTTTTCCGGCCCACGATTACAATACTTTCTCTTCTGACGAAGTAAGAGCGATAAAGCAAAAAATAGCACTTTTATACATCAGGAGCGTGGAACTCGATGGATTTGCGGTGCGAATGTTGGTAGGAGGCTAAATTCAGTGTAGAGAAAGATCGGCGAAGAGTGGCGCGGTGTTATAGCGAAGGTGAAGAGAAAAGGCAGAAAGCATAATTTTTTGCAACTTCTCTCACCGCATTTTCCAACTGTCTAACATTTTAGAAACAGTAAAGGAGATCATGCATTTAGAATGTAGAGATGATAGTTATAAGTGATGAATCTTGAACTTTAATACTTAGAGCAAATGAAATTATATTTACACAAGACATTCGAAAAGAAAGTATACAAATCGATGCGCAACCATGTGGGCATAGTAGAAACGAAATACATCTTTAATGTAATTGTTCTTCAAAATAGAAGATTTTTTTGTAGGGGATTCTGAGTCATCCCACACCACAAAATTTGCGCTGAAAGTAACTAGAGGTGCTACAACAGCGCATACTTTCTCAGATCATTCCTAAATTTGCAATTTTCGAAAATTCCGAGTTCAACGAAAATTAGACCTGTCCCATTCTTTTAAATGTTTCTTGTTCTAACTGTGGAAAAAAATCTGAAGAATAATTTGGAGCTGTTTTAGAGAATGTTTTTTATAAATCGCATTAAATTCAAGCACAAATTTTGAAAAAACTACTCGTTTTTTCAAAAATGTATACCTAAATTAAAACCTTTTTTAAAGAAGAGAGTTTTTGGAACAGGTTTCGTTTTAGATAAATATCCCTATATTCAGTTTTGTAATGTTTGTAATTGCAATTCTCGAAAAATTCAGGTTCCCCGGAAATGAGACTAACGCCAATTTTATTACCGTACTTTCATATATATGAGGAGAAAATTTAAAGAGAAAACTGGAGCCATTGATTTACAAAAAATTAAAAAATCCCTCTAGTATTTCACGCAAAATTACGCAAAATCTACTCATATATTTGAAACATTGTACAGATCTTATTTCAAGGTCTGTATTTAAAAAATATTTTATTATGGAAACACCCTCTATTTTTAGTATTGTAGTTGTAAGAAGACTCCGAAAATATTGAACTTTAAGAATTTTCGGAAAAACAGAGATATCAACAACAATGAGATCAGCACCATTCTCTTAAGCGTTCTTTACTCTATCCGCGAAAAAAAAAAATCAAAAAATTAGTGCCTTTTTTTTTAGAAATTTTTGAAAATGTTGAGGCTTAGTGTAAAGTATCCTTAAAATCATAATATGCGTTTTAAACTCAGATGGGCTCGATTTCATTTAAATCTATCGTATAAAATCAATTTTGGAGAATATCGGCTGAGCGCTTTAAGCGCTTGCGTTTACCAGATGGACAGAAAGACGTTTTGCTGTCAATCAATTTTTCGGTATGGATTTTGATAACACTTCGTGTTAGAGGAAGTAATTAACTATAAACAGATTTATCCAATTTTTTTATACCTGGGTCCAGAAATAAGAGTTTTTCTGCCGAAAATTCGCCGTTTTTAGAGGCACGAATACAATACTTTCTCTTAAGAAAAAGAAAGTAAGAACGAGAAAATAGAAAGGAACCTTAAGAATTTAAGATAGGAAAAAACAACTTTATGTTTTATTGCTATGTAACGTCTTAAAGCGTAGTTAACAATAATAATAATAACAATTATAATAATAATAATACATTAATAATAATTATTATTATTATTGTAAATAACATATTTTCATTGTGTTGTTTTGTTTTATCACCCATTTTACCCTTATTTTTGTCCCTTACCCTTTTGTCCATTTTACCCTCACTTTGGGTGAAATCTCGATTCATTGTGCCATCGGAAATCGCCTGACCGTCTAAAAGGTGTCATTTGGCCAACTATCCGGCCTTCGATCGGTTACGCTCGTATCTCGAGATTTGAGCTAAATCACCTAAATTATTAAAACAAGACGGAGACAAGGGTTATATTATTTTTAAACCAGTATCTACACTCTTACATATCACATTTTGTAATCCCATTTCTGCGGGGCAGGCAAAAATTGTGTACAAAGTTGAGGTGTGTTAGAACTCTTCAAAATTTTAGAATTTTGTAATGTGTAGAGATTAACTCGCAATCGTATGTAAATAATTGATTAGATTTGACTCATTATTTCATTTATATATTCGTAGAATTTGAAGTCTCTAAATTGGCTTTGATTTCCTTTTGCATAGGAGGAGCCAAGCTGGGCGGGGCGAGGAGCGAGATGGAAGGAAGCGAGGGCAGGAGCGTGGCGAGACGAAGCACGAGGGAGACGAGGCGGGGAGGCGAGGCAGGCGAGGAGGCGAGGGAGGCGAGGGCAAGGCGCGGGGTAGGGAGGCGGGGCAGGGCGGGGCGGGGCGGGCATGCCGGCGCGCCGGGCGCCGGGGGCCGGAAGGGCAGTGCTGCGTGCGCGTTTCGCGGGCGCTTGCTCCGCTTGCAAGGGGCGGTGGGAAGCGTCCGCAGGTGTCGAATGCACCGCCGCTCGCAGGTCCTTCACCCCGACGCGACGCGACGCGCAGCTTGCTTGCGGGGCGATTGAACAATTGGTCAACCGCCCCCACACTGGATTTTTTCCTACCGCAGCACAAGCCTCGAAACACCACCCTGAAATCGGCACCTCGGTGGTTCTCCTGGCGTTTTTTAAACGATAAACAAAGATAAGCATGTCTTTTCCTTTTTAGGCATGCCACGGGTTTCATCACAATGAGCGGCAAAACAAATGGCAATATCCTTTGTGTTGTTAATAATACCTTATATTCCTCTTTTTATGCAGTGAATTATGCTTTACATTCTAACGATTGAAATATTCAATTGTTGATTGTAGTCACCACAATGAGTTAGTAATAACATGAGAATAGCACAGAATGAAATGAATGGTCAGCCTGGAGCAGAAAACAAAATTCAAGAGACTAAAATCTAAGACAATGTTGAGTGACATGAATTTGTAAATTATTTTTAGTGCTTTTGAGTTTACAAGAGCTAAAAATTGGCCGCAAAGCAATCAAGGGTATCATGAAAGGAGCAATGCGTGAAATTTGAAAATAATGCTTTCTTCCCGGCAACGGGCTTTGTAGAACGCTTAGCTGGAACCGTGCGGCACCGTGGGCTGTGACTCCCTGCGTGGCGACGTAACGCATCTGCAACTCGGCAACTGTGCGAAGGCAGGAAGTGCAGTCAGCATAATTCGACCGTCGCGTCGGCCGCCTCCGTGCGTCTTCCTCGCGGCTGAATATAGAGCCTCCCCAGTCTCCAAATCGGGCCGCGCACATAGGGGCATTTGAGCAGCAATCCCATTGCACACACTTTGTTAATTGTTTAGGACGAGAAATGCAATGAACCGTGAATGAAAGTTAGTAAATATTAAACCGTAGAATGTATCCTTTTACCCGAAGGTTGGCAAAACTGCGGCATGCAAGTGGCATGGCTTACGTTTGTATGCCCCTCCTTTCTGAGAGGTTGGCCACAGTGATTGTTCGCTGCATGAGGAAAGGTCAATGTTGTAGGCTTTTCACGCCACAACTAAAGGTGAAATCACCCATTGCTCTATGCGTTCATTTGAATCCACTTCAGCTCCACTTACTTGGGTCTTCCTACTCCAAGCCCCCGCACAGCACAAAACTTACTTAAACTAAAAAACATGTTGAACACGGAATGAACGAATGAACTAACGATAACTACACTACTCCAACCAATGCAACACACATAATAATTGTGTGGTACATAGGTTCAAAACCTCGGCTCAAATCGTTCGGTTGCCAGGTTCAAATCTTCGCGAAAATTTGATTTAAAAATCTGCAATAATTTGCAGTAAGTAATTAATAGTCTCGCGTATTTTACTTTAATACGCTGCTAGTATCTTTGAGGAAATATTGACTTTCATTACCATAAAAGGCCCGAAGAAACCTGCGCAGCTGAAAGATATCCACTAAAATGTTTCTCAGGAAGCATTCCTTCCAACTCTTCCCAGAAGGAAGGGCCTTCTGGGAAAGCCGGCGTCTGTTATTGGAACGAAGGCGGAGTGACGCCATCATACTCATGTGCAGATAGCGGAATTGAGGCGACCCCGATTCACACAGTGTTTGAAGAAATAGTTTCTCTTCGTTGCTGTCCCAACAGAAAATCGTGGGAAAAAATACTCCTGAAATATGCACTGGAGAAATATTGAAAAATCGCTCAACAATTTGTAACCATTACTAAACTACAAAGATTACGAACTCTGCTACTCAGAAGAGGAATCGCCTTCGATTATTGTAAATATATATATATATATATATATATATATATATATATATTTACCCAAAAATTTGTGGACGAAATTGTTAAATTGACATTTATGTACAACTTTTTGTGTTGTGATTATGTATGGTATATTCGAGAGAATAATGTAAGGATGTCGATGTAGCCGACAATTCTTTAAAAAGGGGTCGATGAACAAAAAGTTTTAAAATCTCTGGATGGCCTTTCGAAGTTAGAATCCATTACGAGACATTTTCATTTTTAAAATACTGAATGTTCTTCGCACGCTCCCTGCTAATAATATACATTATGTGAAATTGTCTTATAATTTCTTAAGAGAATGTTTTTTCTGTTCACCGCGATTTTCTTAACTAGTATTCTCGGTTTCATAACTCACTTCAAACAATTTGACGACTCGAGAGCAATGAAAGAAACAAACGAGCTCATCAAGAACGATGACGATAGAAACATTTATTCGTCCGAGAAATAGGAACATTCAATACTTTGCACGGACATATATCAGAAATGTTCAAAGTTATTGATCGTTCATAAACTCTCAAAGTACCTGTCGTCTTTTATTGCTCAGTTGACCTATGTTCCAGAGAAATCTGAAACACTGGATGACACACGAGATATGACGAACTTTATAAGTACTTCCATAAACGTCTTAAAAAAACAACTTAAAAATAAATGTTTTCTACCTTTTTGGAACAATGAACCTCTGGTTCTGTCACACACACTTGTATTTTACTTTTAAGATACACCTTTTTTTATTTTTACTTTAAAAATAATGCATTGAACTTCAGTGAAATTTATGCACTCTAAAAGTACATTTCACATTTTTACAGATTTGTTAACAAATTTTTTTTTTTTTTTATTTATTTATTTCCACCTGTTCGGCATTTCTGCCTTTCAGGGATGTTAACATTTTACAACATAATTATTGTCATTCCTTCTCACGCTAATTGTCCTGATTGTTACAGGCTGTTTTCAGTGTATACTTTTTCAAAAATAGACTATTCTGATGGGCAATATATTAATATCGTCTTTAAATGAAATATTCGTGATTTAATGTGTTACATTAATGGATGTTGGGAATTAATGCCGTTGAATATTTATGGAGGTCTGAATTTATCCTTGGGAAATCGTGAGCATATTCTGTTTGGTTTAGGGTAGTTTTTGCCAAGTTTGAAGATGGGCGTGGCTGGGGATCCTGAAAGAATCTCGAAAAACTTTTGAGAGGTTTTTAGTATGAATTCTTGTATTGGCTCTATTCGTAGTTCTCTGTGAAGTTGCTTGTTACTAATAAACCAGGGAGCCTTAGTAATTTTTCTTAAGCATTTATTTTGAATAATTTGCAGTTTTTCAATATGTGTTTTTGCTGCGTTACACCAAATTGGACAAGCATACGTGATTGTTGGTCGTATTATTGATTTATAAATTGAGGTTCCACATTCAATACTTAGAGCTGATTTAGAGTTTAGTAGGGGATAAAGTTTAGCAATTTTTGCGTAAGTTTTATTTGAAATTGTTTTGATGTGATCTTTCCATGTTAATTTCGAATCGAGCATTAGTCCTAAATATTTAACTGAAGTTTGTTTGGGGAGCCATTTTATTATTGAATTTTGAATTTTAAGGGGCGGAGTCGGTGGTTTTCGAAGTGTGAAGACTTTTGCTTGGGATTTATGCGAGTTTATTTTGATTCTCCACTGTTCCGACCAGGTGATGTAAGTTGTTAAGTCATTCTGAAGGTTGTCATAAGCGCTAAGTATATCCTCGTGGGCTGTGAATAAGGCGGTATCATCTGCGAATAGAGCAGTTTCTGAATCAGCTGGCTTTGGGATATCCGATAAGAATATGCTGAAAAGTAAGGGTGATAGGCATGATCCTTGAGGGACACCGGCACTAGTTTGGCATTGACAAGAATACGTAGAATTGATTCTTACGAGGAAATAACGATCTACTAGAAAGCTGTCAATAATTTTATAGAGGTAGTTTGGTGTACCTAGACGTTGTAGTTTAAATAGTAGTCCGGGGTGCCACATTTTGTCAAATGCCTTTTCAATGTCAAGAAATATTGCTAATGTGTGTTTGTGTTGATGAAATGCATTAGCCATGAACTCTGAAAGTCTCAGGAGTTGGTGAGTTGTCGAGTGTCTGTTTCTAAATCCAAATTGAGTATTAGGTATAGCCTTTATTTCTGATACATATTTATTTAACCGCGTATATATTAGTTTCTCGAATACTTTGCCAAGAGTTGGAAGTAAACTTATCGGTCTATAATTGGATGGATTTTGAGGATCTTTTCCTGGTTTCTTGAACGGGAGGATAATAGCAGTTTTCCAATTTTTAGGAAAGTGCCCTAGTCTTAGTGCCGAATTGAAAATGGCAGTTATAGCCGCGAGTGCCTTCTTGGTTAGTGCTTTGAGGGCTTTATTACTAATATTATCATAACCTGTTGACTTTCTAGATTTTAATTGATTGATTGTTTTTCTGACTTCGGAAGGTGATATAAACTTGATTTTTTCCGGGACAGTTGCAACTTGTTTCGCTGATTCGAATAAAATGTAATTATTGTGCTGGCTGTTGTAAATTGGATTTGGAGTGAAAGTTTCCTGAAAGTGTTTGGCTAATAAATTGGCTTTGTCTTTATCTGAGTATGCGATTTCTGAATCGCTTTTAGAATTGAGATTTCTTCTTTTTCTTTGGTGATTCGTTTGATTCCCATTGGTCTGCTGTTTGGATGCTTTATTATGTTCTGATATTCAGAATAACGAAATTGTTCTAGTCTGCATTTTATTATTCTGGAAATTTTATTTAATTTTACCTTCAGGTCTGGTCTCCTGGTTGTTTGCCAATATCGCCTAAGGTTTGGTTTAGTTTTGGTTTGTGTTATTTTTTTCAAGGTTGGTTTTTTTTAATTTTTTTTTTTTTACTTGCTTATCTAATTCATCATTGGTTTGAATATGACTAGGGTATATTATATTGGTGTCAATTAGCTCCTTAAATTTATTCCAATTAATTCGTCCCAATCTTTCATTACATTGTAATAATTGGGCCAACGGCGAATTGGAGCAGTTTATTTTGATAATTACTGGGGAGTGATCCGAGTCTAGTTCGGGCAATACTGTTTGATTTAAGGGCAAATTGAAATTTTTGTCAATACTATATCTAGTATATCCGGAATAACATTGCTGTTATAAGAATAGTGTGTTGGACACTGGGGCCAAAATATGAATATCCTTGGATACTGCGTAGGTAAATAATTTTGTACCGTGGTTGGAAGTGGTATTGCATCCCATATTTGATTTTTACTGTTTAAATCGCCAGCTAATAATATGCTATTGGTTTTGTTTTTGAAGATTTCATTATAAGCTTTTAGCGGGAATTTTTTATTTGGTGGTTTGTATGCTGCAATTATTTCGTAATTATTGTTGCCTATATTTATTGTTACTGCTGTTGTTTCGAGTTCTGGGGAGTTTGGGCTATGAATCGCTTGATGCTTTAATTTGTTCGAAATTAGTATGGCTACACCTCCTGAAGCCACTTCTGAGATTCTATCGTTTCTATATGTTTTGTAACCTGGTATTTTAAATTTTTCATTTAGCACTAAATGTGTTTCTGTAACACACGCAATATGGATTTTGTATTGATGCATGAATTGTTCAAATATAATCTGTTGCCTTTTGATACCGTTTGCGTTCCAGTTCAATATTTTTAGTTCTTGAATTTTATTTGCTATTTTGAAGGATTGGCATCAGTGACTGAACTATGTTATGGATTTGGGGTATTATAGCTGAGATTATTTGGTTTACTATTGTATTAACAAGTTGAATTACGTCAACTTGCGGTTGTGGGCTTTGAGGTGGCCGTGCTGTTTGCCAAGCTGTTAGTTTGCGTTGTGGGAGACCGGGAAAGTTTTCATTGTTTAAAAGAATAGGAGGTTGCTCACGTGTTTCAGTTGCCTGGTGCGGTTTACCGAGATTTTTCTCTGAAAGGAATGCTGCCCGTGACATGCGAACTTCTTGGTACACACGGCAGCCTCGATAATTTGCTGTGTGCCCCTCGCCACAGTTAGCACAAATCGGTTTGGAGTTTTTGGGAACGGTACATTTAGAATAGTGATGCTCACCATCACAACGAACACACCTGGAAGTTACGTGACAATTAGCCTGAGAATGTCCGAATGACTGACAATTTTTACATTGCACAGGTGAATTACGTTTAATCCTAGGTTGAATTTGAATGATACAGTTCATGAAGTTAACAAATCTTGAAGTGTTATTACCGGGGGCGGTGGCTCAGTGCATCATCTGATGTCACTGCAGTGCCTCTGACCGGGAGGTCCTAGGTTCGATTCCGACGGCGCGCGGCAGGATTTTCGACACTTGCTTTTCAGTTCGAATTCAGTCGCTGTCTGGAGGAGAATTCTAGCGGCCGGCTGCTCTGATCGGTAATTTTCCGTGGTTTCACCGACCAACACCAACACGATCAACAACCTGTAAAAATTACTGAACCTCAGCTTGTGGTCAATGACGCCATCTCGATCAGGATTTTTGTGTAGTTTCCCTGATTCGTCTGCAAATGATGAGATGGCCCCTTGATTTGCTTCTGGACATAAATGTAACTGCACTATCTATGCACGTCTTCTAAAGTTCAGTGGGAAATATAGTTATTAAAATAATCGTTCTCCATATACTCGCTGCAGTATGTCAATTCCTTCACGAAAGGCACGATGAGGGATAATAGCCGAAATCTGTAACTCTTTTCCGTTGCAAATAGTTTTTATTACAGGGGAGCGAATATTTTTCATTAATATTTGCCAAAATCGCTTATTTCTATCTGTGTTCAGAATGTACTAAACGTGTTAGGGTTGGGATCCCAATGTTTAAGAAAACGTGCACAGATAAATAAATAAATAAATAAATAAATAAATAAATAAATAAATAAATAAATAAATAAATAAATAAATAAATAAATAAATAAATAAATAAATAAATAAATAAATAAATAAATAAATAAATAAATAAATAAATAAATAAATAAATAAATAAATAAATAAATAAATAAATAAATAAATAAAATAAAACCTGCGTCCGTCCAAACCGCAGCTTTTCCCCACTGCGTTCCCCCGTTCGCGAACCGCGTTCGCCCCCGCGATGCGACCGCACGCGCCCGCGCTGCAATGGTCGCTGATTGCACTCGCTCGGGCCCCCGTCTCAGGTCCAAGAGTCCGCGAAATTTTTTCCCGCGCTCTCAGGGTTATCTACGCCGGCGCGTGCGCCGCCCATTAGCAACTGTGTTGCTACTTGTGTGTGGCTCGTCCGTCAGGGGTCCCCCAAGGATGACCCTAAGTCCCGTGATTTTTTCCGATCCCGGTGCTGCCGCTGCCAGTGACGCCAACGATGCGGCCGCTGCGCGCGCCCTCACTCAAGGAGAGAAAGATCTGCGCTGCGGCTATCGCGGAATGTCTCTGGGTCTAATTTATAACCGGAGGGCA
This sequence comes from Teleogryllus oceanicus, assembly GCA_964035755.1. Classification (NCBI taxonomy): domain Eukaryota; kingdom Metazoa; phylum Arthropoda; class Insecta; order Orthoptera; family Gryllidae; genus Teleogryllus; species Teleogryllus oceanicus. The sequence goes on along the minus strand of CAXIVR010000003.1, from coordinate 138,213,732 downwards.
GTAGAGATTAACACTGCTCGGAGAGATAGATATGTGGGTCAGATCGGAGCCTTGGCGGATTCTTGGAGGAGGGAAGTAAAAAGTGACATGGAAAGGGAACGAAATAGTCCGTCAAACGCCGGATGCGTCTGGCGCTTTGCGTAGGTGGGTCATTTTAGCACCTCCTCGAATTATGGTTCCGGGATTAACATAATTCTCTATCGTGTGGAACTTTTACGATTCACTGGAAAACCCTGCATCAGATGATTTTGCAAATCTAAGAAATCGGTTTAATTTTTGTGAAAGTACTGGTTGCTTTGTTTGAATCTTTTATATTTCCTCAATATATTTTTTAATATTACTTATATTAATATTTAATAATCTCCAACAAATGGGTAAACAAAATAACTCATAAGTTGTTGTTACTATCAACAAAAATTTGTTCCAAGACGAGTTTGGTTGCTTCACAAGGGCTAGTCCAACCCCTGTGAAAGGTCCTAAACCCTACCCCTATCCTTATTGCTTCCCAATTCTGACTGCTGTGTAGTCACGCAGGAACGCGTGGTGGGAAGCGCGTACGCGGAGATGCTACATGACGTTCCTCTTGAGAACAGACTGGACGAGACGTGACGGACATAAATATATACATTACCGGATTACCATTACATCAGAATATACGTAGAAAGTAACGGTGGATTACTACAATAGCGCTCAACACCTAAGAAGGGGTTAGGAGACCCATATCGTCGTGGGTTAACGCAAAAAATAATAAATAAATTAAAAAAATTAATAAAAATGAAATGAATAAATAAATAAAAAAATTAAAAAAGCTCATTGCGCTGAAACAGTGGATTGAGTAAACAAAAAATAACTGAAAAAACTGTTCATCAATTTATCATGTTTTACAAAATATATTTACTTATATACGGTATTGAGTGTACAACTGTATTAATAGAGACTTCAAGGAAAGAGGATAACTAGGTTATCAGAGAGCATTTCATTTTTATAAATGAAATTACGATGGCTTAATTCGTTCAATATTCTTCAAACCGATGGATGAATTCCAGTTAGTTTCAAGAAATATATTGCTTTTTGTTCAGGGAGTAAAATTTATTCTCTGCAACTGATAAAACTAAAGTATTATTTTTGACTGTCATCGGTATTAAACACTTACAATATAAAACTTTTTCTAACACAACATTAAAAAAAAATTTACAATTGCAATAATATACTGTATACTTACATATAGATATCTTTAGTTAAAATTTTACAATTAAAGCAATTAAATAAATTGAACATTGCATAGTTTTCTCCATTATTCAATAAATAATTTTATCGGTCATCCCAAAAACTATTGGCACAAGCAGAATGAATTTTGAAAAATATTCATGAAAAAGCAATTTTGGTCGTTCTGCCCAGTGCTTGCAGCAGGCTTCTCCTCCGTCCCTGCGTCCGCCCTGGCGCGGCGCGGCGCGGCACGGCGCGCTGGCCGCCGCGCCTTTACAACCGAGCAGACGCCGTCGCAAGCGCCTTTACGGCCTTTGATAAAAGAATCGGAACCGGCACACATAAAACATATTATTTCTTTTTAATAATAAATCACTTCGCTTCCCGGGTGTGCCGGAAATATATCACTGAGGGACACGATTTTGTATAATATCGCAGGCGCCATCTGTGACGTATGGCCGGCGGGATTAAAACGGGCAGCGTGGGAGGGCAGCGGCCTGCTGCCCCTGCCCCGACCCTGCCCCGCCTCCCCCCTCCCCGCCCGGCCGACGGACACGCCCCTTGCACGCGCTCGTGCCACTCGGGAGGCCAGTGGATGCAGAAGCGAGATTCCGATTAGCGAAATGCACTCTTCATCTAGCCTAGGATGTTTCGTCTTGACGGCCTTCACCACTAAGTACAGTACGAACACTCTTAGGATCTTCCGGGATCTTATTGTAGACATGGAGAGAAGATTATATTCGCCTGAGAAAGAGACAAACAACTAAAGGTTTATCTTTTATTGGCTTTAGAAGGCCGCTCATCTGAGATTTTGTCTGCGAGCATCATAATAAGGTAACGGTAAGAGTGTCCTTCCTGCCGAGATCGCGCTCGTAGGTCGCCCGTTCTGATGCTGGTTTCTGAGGTTTCTTTTATCACTTCAAGGAGAATGTACGATTAGGACCATTGTAGTGTTATGTTTTGTCAGTTTTGTCATTTTTGTCAGAACTGTCAATTTTGTCATGCAAGCGACTTCTACCATAAAAAAGACTTACGTGAGAGTGCTTGGGTAAAGATGCAATTTGTCATCCCCTTGAGGTCTTAAGTGAAGTGGATGATGCTGATAGACTGCATGCGGTTTTTGTCAAGATATGGTGGACCCGAACAAGTTATCCTCCCATCGATCAAGGAATATCTTCTCCAAGCATCATACAGCTGACAAAGACATCATGCAGGTTGTAAAGAACTACATTTGGTTAAAGCTACATTGCTGATCATGAGGACATAATCTTACAGATATTATTAATTAATCTGTTTACTTTCTGTCTACAGAATAACACAAATCGATTCCGTAGATCCTTAATTTGTTAATCACGATGATTTATTTGACACCAAGACCTCGTGAGAAAGTTAAAAACTTACCTTGTAAATATGTTCTAGATTAAAGAAAATATTTATTATATTTAGAAGCGGTTGTACCAGTGAAATTCGGTTCCCTGAATCCTGAATTCCTTAGTAATTCTTTCGAATCCCGAGTCGAAATATTTATTAACTCACACATTTTATTTCCCTGAAATTGTAGGTTTCCGTGTCTAGTATTTCAAGTGCTCTTCGATGTCCGGTTGGTGCTACGTTGAAAGCTGTGAATACGACGTTATTTTATTTTCCTCTTCAGATCGAATATAGAGATATTCCATGAATTGATGGAAGTTCTGTTGCGTCGAATGTTTTACATTATTCACATGAAGTGTTAATTTTATTTATTAATTGCCTTTTTGTATACTTTGTCTGTATTTAATTTCTTTATCAAGGGAATCTCACGGTACGTTTAGAAAGTGTTCGATGTACTCCAGAATACAAAACCCCGGTTGAGAATTATTGCTTTGAATATTACAAGAAAACTTCTTCGTAACTTCATGCTTTTTATTACGAACGTATTCTTCTCATTTTATCATCTTTATTACTAGATGCGCAATTGCTCTGATATCACGGATCACAGTGTGTTCGATGTATATTTGCTATCTTGCATTAAAAAAAAATGAAACATAAAAAGACACCGAGGGCAGAAATGTGACGCAAACGAACCGAAGCAACTTCATCTGTGCTCATCGAAGGCATTTTATATATCGTATTAAATAGAAATGTATGTATGATTGTGCAGTGCGATTATTTTAATAGTCGTGGAAAATTCTGTTCGGCCGAAGGGCCCTGACGTGTCGGGAAACGGTGCGCTGAACTCCTTTGGGAACGCTGCGTTTCAAGGTCTCGCCTTGCAAAAGGCGTGTTTTCCAGTCTTGTTGTATAGTCGGTTTGTGATGGCTCGCTCGAAGTTCACTCTCAGACAGAAAGTGTTTGTGTATGATACATGTGTCAAACTTAAATGTGTCAAACCCTTATGCACCTTGTATCCTGGAGCCATCCTTCCAAACGTTGACAAACGAAGAGCGTAATTACAATCATTTTAACTGGACCCCGCAACCGCACAAACTGCTTCAGTTTTCTTAAGCGTTTACATACCTTTGGAGAATGAATTATCACACGTTTGTGGTCTGCACGCTCTCTTGATCTGACTCCATACGATTTCTTCCTTGAGTATTACTGAAAGATTGCATATATGCGACAGTTCCCCGCACGGCAGAATAATTAAGGCACAATATATAAGAACAGACCTCTGCAATACCACAGGACATCCTGTACCGAGTGAACACGAACTTAGTTAGATGCCAAGAAAAATATGAGAACTGTGGTGAGCAGATCCAGCATCTACTATATTGTGACTATACGTAAAGTTTCCGGTAGTGAAAACCCACCTTCCCTCTTCGGCGATTCTACCGACTGCTGTCTCCATTTCCCCGGCATCCGTGGCCCAGTTGACCGAGGGGACCGGCACATTTATATAATGGTCACTTTGTATATATGAATATATCTATGTATGGGTGTTTGTTTCTCTATACTTTTTGGACCCTTGGAGCGATTGCCTCTAAATTTCACACGAACCCTTTGAGAAACCGAGAAAAAACAAGTCGGAGAGGGGAGGTTCGTGACACAAAAGTCTTACCCCCAATTAGGTGATACCCCGTAATTTGTTATTGGAAACCGCAAAGGAGGACATTGCCGGATGATGCGAGACGTGACGGGCGGCGGGGCGGGGCGGGGGGGGCGCGGGGGGGGAAGGGGCGAAGGGAGGCGACAAGAGGGAGGGGGGGGCGAGGCGAGATGGGAGAGGCGGGACTGACGGCGTAGGGCGGATCGGGGACAGGCGGCATGAGGCGTGGCGGGACGAGCAGGGCGGGATGGGAGTAGGCGGGCGCGGCGACCGGGGCGGTGAGAGGCGGGACTGACTACGCGCGGCGGGGCGGGGCAGGTGGAGGGTGGCCGGTTGGTTGCGTCGTGAGCGTGGCGAGGCGGGCGGCACGAGGCGTCGGGGGGCGGGGCAGGGCGATCGGGCGGGGCGGGGCGGGGCGGGGCGGGGCGGAGCGGCAGAGTGGAACGGACTTGATGGATGCGCTGGCCAGAACGTGCGGGGCGACGCGTCGAGCACGGAGCAGCCGGGTAACGTAATTGATTGTGATAAATGCCAGGTCTACGCTGAATAATCATCTCCAAATTTGGTCCCCACTCGGGCTTTACTCCAAAGTTGATTGCAGCCCAACATTTTTGTGCTTGAAATTATATATCCCGTTACGTATCTAGGTGGCGGCGTTGTTGCCGGGCGAGGCAGACGAGCCGGACGGAGAGCGGTGGTTGAGTTGAGCGGGCGGGGCGGGAAGGGCGAACGGGGTGGGGAAAGTGGCGAGCGCGCAGGGCAGGAGGAGCGGACGGAACGGACCCGGCGGTGGAAGCAGAACAGAGAACCCGGCTAATAGAATTTTGAAAGATTTTTGGAAAAAAACAGTAACATCTGAATTTTATCTCCAGGATTTCACTTCTAGAAAAATAAATCTTTTATACGTAATATTCGGGAGTGAGAATGTCAATGAATGAGCTGCTGTGGTGCTTCCTAAACGTCACTTACCGTTTCTCGCTCGCGCCAGAACGTCATCACTACAAACGCCACAGAACGTCATCTTTGTTCTACTTCCAAATGCTCCACATTGAAGCTCCATATTGCTCCTAATGCTCCACATTGACAAATGCTCACAGATAGCACAAATGATTTTTTTCTACCTCTTCGTGTAGTATTTCACAACATGAAAACAAATCATTTCAAACAAGAAGTAGCAATTCCGAGTGTCCCTCCCGCCGCCGGTCTCCGCTATCAGTCCCGAAGGATCGTCGGCGCTGGCCGCCTGCCACAAGCGCGCGCTCGGTGCGATCGCTCGCCGCCAGCGCCCGCCCGCCGCACGCCGCGCCGCCCGCGCCCGAGAAGCCCCGCGGCTAAGCGCCTAAGCGGATGAGCCGGCTCGGGCGCGGCTCAGCGCCGCCGTGACGCAACGGCGGCTAACCCCCCGCCCCCACCAAACACATTGATGCACCAAAAAATCGATATGCGAAATTAAATCATCGATGTTAATAGGGAATTTTTGCACTGCATGTCCAACAGCAATCACTAAGAAAGGTGGCTCAGAGCATCAACGGATGCTACCGCAGTGCCTCTGACTGGGAGGTCTTAGGTTTGAGTCCCGATGGTGGCAAGATTTTCGACACTAGTTTATCCACTAAGTCGAATTCAGTCACTGTCCGGTGGAGAAGTCTAGCGGCCGGCTGCTCTGATCGGTAGTTTCCCATGATTTCTCCAACCTACACTAGGCGAATGCCGGAGCAGTACCCTAACCAACGCGCGGCACATGCGCGAAAGTGATACGGAAATCGAGAATGCGCATGCGCATGCGCAAAAGATTGATAATGCTGTCGATTGCTGTAGCGCATCGCGGTGCAAAAACTCCCTACTAATCATCGTCCAAAAACAATGGATGCTTTTAACCATTGATGTTTTATACGGAGGTCATTCAAATATGAACCGGAATTTTGTACCGCAGCGTTATTGGTGATACAAAAAAATACATATGGAGTCCTTTATTTTTAACCATAGTTTCCTTCAACAGAAATAGCAGACGGCTGCCGCTGTGGAAAATTGCGCCGTATTGCTCGATCGCAGGGTCATCTTCAATCTTTCTCCACCTAATGCCTCCTTTAGAGGACCAAACAAATAGTAGTCACATGGGAATAAGTCCGAACAGGAAAGTGAGTATTGTAGACGTAGTCAGTGCAATGTCGTGTGTTTATCAGGAGTCAGAGCTAGTATATAAGACCGTGTGTGGTCACGTAGTAGGTATGATATCTTGAATCGGTAGCCGCTGTCCGATCCATCCGCCGCCAACCGCCGGTAGTCGCCATGCGACGTAATGGTATTGACATGACCAACTCTGATGCAATACGGACAACTACAAAGTAGCGATCGCCTTCATGAAGCTCACGCACTGTTTGAATATTGTCTTCATTGACGTTGATCGCCGGACGCCCTTTATGGCATTCATTTTCCATTTTATAACAACAATTTCGACACTTCTGGTCCCAATTGAATACTTGGTGTTTATTCAGAGAAACATGACCAAACTGTGCTCTCCAGAATTTTATTCAATTTCACACCTTCATTGGCGGGAAAACGAATAATTTTCACAATAGAAACTAAAACTTTCTGAACATTCTAGTGATACTGCAATGGCATACGTAAGGGCATAGGTATGTAGTGTGCATGGCTATCTTTTCTTTAGCTTGCCGTCACAGATTTCCGGAGATGCCGCACTGATCACGTAAATACGCGAGACAAATAAACGAAGTTCCGGCTTATACTTAAATGACCCTTGTAAAACTGGGTTGATATTCATATTATTTATAAAATTATAATATTTATAATAGTAATATTTTAAATATTTACGTTTGTGTAAGAGAGAATTTAATTTGAAAGTTTGTTAATGTTTATTAATTTTTAATTAAGATTTAATTGACGAAAAAATTAAATGATAATAAAAACAATGAACAAAATTGAGGCTGAATGTCTGTACACATAGGTCATCTCAAAAGGTCCTCAGTTCGCCGTAGAAGAATGCACGAGAAGGGGAAACCCCACACTCTACTGTACATACGTAGCCGGCCTCTCCGTGTGTGATATACGAAGAAGGCGCACAAAATACCAGGACATCAGGGTCATCTCTCGGGAGACAGATAGTGTGCTCCTTCAAGAAGTATAAACAGTAGAATACATGAACTGACAGTGTAGCATTAGTAGACATGATAGATTCTATCAATAGTTAAAAATGCGAAAAGTTACCAAATGCTGAAAAAATTAGTAACGTGTCAGTCGGTGCAGTATGTTTCTAAAGGTTTTCAATCTGCGGTAAAATGCGAAATCAATCGCAAAGTCCGAAATGCAATAAAGCGTCATTATAAATGAGTTGCATAAGCTATTTATTGTATAACAGCATTATAAATATAAGAGAATTAAACTTAATTTTGCGAAACAACTTTCTTGTGACGTCTCGAATATTTGACATCTGTGCGAGAAAACGATGTTCGGCTCTTCTACCTCTACCTTTACTCTACTTTTACTTCTACTTTTACCTCTACCTCCTCCCGATTTTTCCCGCTGCGATTGGTTGAATGTGTAATGACGCAATCATACGGACTGTAAAATCTAATAAGTCACTTGTGTCGTAAAATGCCCAATTATGAACGATTTCTTGCAACAGAAAAGATTGTTTATAATGCTGGATTACAAAAAAATCTTAATGATGTCCAGAACGGCACTACTCGATCTTACTCCTAACGTTATTTATTTATTATCAGCTCAAATGCTTCTAATCTAACAGAGTTATGCGTGACACATCCATCTATTCATCCATTTTATTTAGTACAAATCAATTTTCGCATACAAAACCGCATGTACTACATCCTCTCCATCTGCAGTAGTCTTAACCATTAGCACTAATAGACTTTAATCCTCACAGCAGGAAAGAACATTAAAAGCGAAATTTACGACAGATACTCGAAATTACATTGTGGAATTCCAATTCTTTTCCTCCTTACACTATAGAACAAATGAAAATGCAGGCAAACCGGAGACGATTCCTTCTAACAGTATAACAATATATTTTAAATTCAAAAACCTCATTATTTTTAACCGTTCTTTCCTACTCACGGGGAGAAAATTCAAAGAAAAAATTTAGAGCCGTTTTAGAGAAAAGTATTGTTTAAAAATTGTTCTTATTTCACGCAAAATGAAGCGAAAAATACTTATATTTTCGAGAAATTTGAAAAGATGTTATTTCAAAATCTCTTTGACAGCAACAAATTTTATTAACGAAAAAATCTCTATCTACAATATAGCAGTAATTAGGAAATTGCTGAAAAAAGTTTTGGAAAATTCAGATATTTCAATGATAAAAAGATATCCGCCATTGTTCTTTACGCTATCCTTTGAAAAAGTTTAAAGAAAAAATTGCAACCATTTTTTAGTAAATTTCGAACATGTTGAGTATTTAAGTTAATAAAAATATCCATTTAAAACTCTCAGAAACTTGTTTTCGTTCAGATCGATGAGCAAATATCAATTTTGGAGAACTCATCTTAACAGTTTAGGCGCTAACGTTGACCGCAGACAGATGGAGGAACGATCAGACGGACGGATCAAAAGACGGACGGACGTACAGACGATCAGAGAGACGGACGGACGGACAGACATTTGTAGGTCAAGTTATTATACATTTCTAGACGAAGGGTCATTGAAATGCAACATTTATTATTAACTCCGAAATGAAAAAGTACTTATCCCTTCAATCTAGAATAACGAGTGTATTGCAAAGCTAAAATTCAATTTTCGAGGAAATAGAGCTCTTGTAACATTTTCTGATGAGATTTCACAATTCTTCTCCTCTCGGTCAGAACTTCATTAGAACTATTTAACGCACGAAAACTGTGAAAATTTTAGGATCTCAATTTTCGTCCAACAGGATTTATGGTAAGTAGTGTTGAATGTAGTATCAATTTACTTTCTTCTCTTCTTCTCTTCAATACACTCAATTTCGATATTTATACTCTTTAGAAAAGAATCATAGTATTGCAAAATCATAATTAATTTCTGTAGAAATGTATATATTGAAAACGTGTCTCTAATCACAACATTAGTTAAGACGTTAACGCAATTGTAACGTTCCCCGCAATCCAGCCAATCACTTGCGGCGACCCCTAATCGCGACCTGGTCTCCGGTCAATCCAGTTGAGCGGCCGCGGGGCGTGCTGTTTGCTGGCATGCGCGTCGCCCGGCAGGTGCGATTGGGGCAATACATCACGCCGCATCAGCAATTAATCCCACGCGCCCAAGGGGGGTCGCGGGCCGGGCCGGGGCAGAGGGCGCGACGGGGCGGGGCGGCAAGGTGTCACCGAGCCATTGTCGATGCGTGACGCCCGGGGCGGGCGACTTTAAAGTGACAGCGGGTCCGCCCCGCCGCGCCGGGCCGGACGGACGCACGGGTCGCGCGGCAGCGTCGTTATTGGCAAAATAAGACAGCGCGCTGCGGGGATGTCACCCGCGCGTCACTTTTCCTCGCGCCGCCGCCGCCGCCGCGCCTGCCCCACTCGGGCGCGCTTTATTCAGATGGGCGCGGGCATTGGCGCCCGTCCGAGCCGCCCGGCCTGGCCCGGCCCGGCGCGCGCCCGCCGCTCGCCCACCGCGCCGCGCCACTTGCCCGGAATCTCAAACGAAACCAATTTGCAGCACCCCCGGGCGGGCGGCAGGGGCGGGCGAGGGCGTCAACACTGACAGGCCCGCCGCGGGCGCGGGCGCAGAGAGCGACAGCGGAGCGAGGGGGCGCTGCGGGCGCACCGGATCTGGCCCGGGAGCGACAGGTCTCCTCGCGGGCTCAAGGCCTGCACAGGCTGCGCGGCGCTCATCATTCTCTTCAACCACCGCTATATGCAAATAGAAGCTGTAGTTTTGGGAGAAACTGGCTTTTAGGCAGTAAAGACGTATTGAATACAAAAAAAACAGTAAAATAACGCATTAGTTACGACGAAATTAATGAACAACCATTAAAACATTTTTAAAAAATTAACTGACAATTATTTATTTTATCACACGGCCACGGACCGCGCGCGATTTTTCCTTCATCTTTCTTGTTTTATACTCAACCATTCCTTATACACACTTCTATGCACAACCCTACGAGACATGCCGGGAGACCAGTCAGGAGCTTAGAGCTTATCCCTGCAGGGACGTGGCCACGCTGGAGATACTGGGGTAGTGAAAATCTCTCTTGTCGAAGTGTAGAACGGCACCGGATAGCCCAACGGGAGATCACCGACAGTTATCACGCAACTTATTATCACGCGTTGGGGCACGTGGATCGATGTCTGCATATTTTTCTCGTTATTTTTAAAAAGTGAAAAATGTAATTGATTCAATTGGCACAAGTCGCCAGGGCTATACAAACTGTTCAAGAACTGTTTGCAGACAAAGAAATGGACGGAAAGCTAGCGTACATCAAATCTAGTTTTGGCTCCTTGTCAAGAATGATCGTCTTCAGGAAAGAGCAATTAGAAAGCATGATAGGTTTAGTAGGAACAACTTAAAACGTGTTGCAAAAAGTGCGTGATGATGTTGGTAAGGCAGTGTCTAAAACATTTCAGTATGCTCTTGAAAAAAATTCTGGATATAAAGTTTTGTGCTCCATTAGTCGAGTGTAAGTGGCATATTTCGTAATGAATGGCATCCAAGAGGAATTAAAATCCAACGATGTACCACACTTTAAATATGCTCCTATTTCATCAGTTGATATGGAAACAAGCTTTTTTATGTTTAAGAACCTGCTGGCGGACAATCTCCGTTCATTCTCATTCAACAATCTGCGCATGATCTCAATCATCTAATGCAACGATCATGCTGAATGACGTCATAAAAATTCCCCTTACACACAATACGTATTATTTGTAGATCATTTTCTTTAAGTAATCAATTTAATAACGTGTTCTTCTGCCTTGAAATGGTATTTTTATTCCTTTCTAGATGATCGGAGCTAAAGATTACATTTACTTGTAAAATATAGATTTTATATTTATTTAAAATTGTAAAATGTATTGAATAATAAACATTTTCATACATATGTTTCAGTATTTTTTAAAAATATTACGCCATTTTCCTCTTATTTTTAAATCATTTGGTAGGTTATTTTCAAAGATATTTTGGGCCATCCGAGTCCGAGTCCTGCTAATCAATTAATCAAAAGCTACGAGACAGAGCAGCAAAGTTCAGTGCGATTTACCCTGGTCACCTGCCGACGCGAGACTGATTCAACCGTACGTCAACATAATGCGCACAAGACTGAACCAATTAAATGTGTTTCGACGCGCCCTCGCGCAAGGCATTTTCAGAACATTCCCAGGCTGCCGCTGACACGTCCAGGGCTGGATTCGCGCCCGCGGCAGGGCGCGATGCAGCCAGATGTGTACAGTTATCCCGGGCGCGCGAGCATGCGGGCGGGCGCGCCGAAGCGCTAACCCCGAGTCGCGACTGTTCTCGGGAGGCAGGTCGCACCGCGAACGAACGGCCTCCGGCGCACACGCAGGCAGATGGTCTGTGGTGGCCAAAGGTTCAACGACTCATTCCAGACCGTGCCCCCACACAGGGGCGACTTGCCGCGGGAGGCCGCTCACCTGATGTCTGGGTTCAAATCCCGGTTCATCGAAGCGCACTTTGTGATAAACCAGGTTTACATTATTCATTATTTCTGTATTATTGCTTTATTTATTGTGTGTGGTAGTAAAAAATATGGCGCTAAATTTTTTAGGAGAGGGCTTCTAATTCTGAATTTATAACGTGGGAATCTTCGGAAAACGCAGAGAGAAATCGCGTCTGTGTGCGTTATTCAAATCAATAAGAAGCGATCGTCCGTGAGAAGAAGTGAGGTCAAGATTATCAAAGCCAACACGTCACGCAAAAGGATCATGGCTCCAAAATTCGGCAAAGAAAACTGAGAACAGATGACGGTAAATTTTCATTTGTCAACAGAACAATACAAAATTGGAACGATTACCTGCTGGCTGCAGAGCTAGGGACTTTTCCTTAGAATGTCAAATATTTTTAAATTAGATTAAATAAATTGTAATTTTTTTAGAATATGTTAATCTTATAATTCACTTTTTAAATTATTATTGTCATTACATATTAGTTGGTCAGCTTTAGCATAATAGGATTAGTTAACATTAACAGCATTAATTTTGTAAAATTGTACTAAGTAATATGTAAATATTATCATGTTTGTTTGATTGTTTATTTTGTGTATTTGTAGTAACTATTTAGAAAACGCTTGGGAACACCAGAAACATTTCTCTGTATTTCTACGCAGCAAAATATTCTATTCTATTCTATAGTTTGAAATTTATTGCTGCTTATTTATTCTCAGAAAACGTTTAATGTTGCTTCAATACAATAAGTGTTTTCTTGCTTAACCCTTTATGTGCAGGAGTTTAAGGTTCTATTCAATAAATTACACTGACGTAATAAAAATCGTGGGATATCTCCTACATATCGCGTCGGATCTCCTTTTGCCTGGCGAAGAGCAGGAACTCGACGCGGCATGGACTCAATAAGTCGTTGGAAGTCCCTTGTAGAAACATTGACACATGCTGCTTCTATGGTCGTCCATAATTACGAAAGTGTTGCCGGTGCACGGAGGGACTTCTCGATTATGTTCCATAAATGTTCAATCGTATTCATATCGGGCGATTTGGCCGGCCAAATCATTCGCTCCAATTACCCAACATCAATCGTGAACAATTGTGGCCCGGTGACATGGCGCATAGTCACCCACAAAAATTCCATCGTTATTAGGGAATGTGAAAGGCTGCAAACGGTCTCCAAGTAGCTGAACGTAACAATTTCCAGTGAATGTTCGGTTCAGTTGGGCCAGAGGGCCCAGTCCATTCTATGTCAAGAAGCCCAACGCATTACGATTCCACCAGCAGGTTGCACAGTGCCTCGTTGACAACTTGGATCCATGGCTGCGTGGGGTCTGTATCACACTCTAACCCTACCATCAGCTCTTACCAACTGAAATCAGGACTCATCTAACCAAGCCACGGTTTTCCAGCCGCCTAGAATCTTACCAATCGATATGCTCACGTGCCCAGGAGAGGCGCTGCAGGCAATGTCATGCTGTTAAGCTAAGGCACTCGGTTCGATCTTTAGCTGCCGTAGCTCATTAAATCCAAATTTTTCCGCACTGTGCTAACGAATATGTTCGTCGAACGTCCCACATTGAATTCTGCACTTATTTCACTCACAGTGGTGATTGTTACCACTGCCACCTCTACGCAAACGCCGTTGCTCTCGGGCATTAAATGAAGGCCGCCGGCCACTGCGTTGTCCGTGATGAGAGATTATGACTGAAATTAGGTATTATTGGCTCACTCTTGACCCTGGATCTCCAAATTTTGAATTCCTTAACGATTTCCGAAATGGAATGTTTCATGTATCTAGCTCCAACTATCTTTCTGCGTTCAAAGTCTGTGAATTCCCGTCACATGAATCACGAGAATACAAAGAAGACATCTGTCAATGCACTGCACTTGTATACCTTTTGTACGCGATATTATTGTCATATACATATACATACACATGTATATTTGCTTATTGCTATCTCATGACTTTTGTCCCCTCTATATTAAATGTCTCTAGTTACCTTTAGGAAGCAATTCTGGCAATAGATTCCATGTTCAGATACCAATTTGTTTTCAGAGTGCTATATGTATAGTGAGCGAGAAAATCTGCTGGTGAGTTGTAAGCTGAGCCTGAAAGGAACCGATTGTGATTCGGGCATGGTCGAGGGCAGGTTGAGGGACAACGTGCTTACTGTTTCAAACTCGAATGACACATAACCTGTTGAACGTCGAAAATGTTGATTAAGATTTCCCGCGTAGGAAACTTATCAGACAGCAAACTCTTTCAAGTAAGCCAGAGCTTGTGCATTATTTGACAACACCAAATCACTTCGTACTTGTTAGCTGCGAGTACCAATCTCCAAAACTGTAGTAAATTCGTAAGTAGAGTCGAATCGCAGTTAATATCGATCAATTGTAAATTTTAATTGTCATTCGAAGGTGATTAGTAGTCAGGCAAATAATATTTTGTTAGATATGTCTGTCAAATACATTATAAACAACTTTTTTGTGTATTATTGATAATTAACTGACGTTCACTATTTTGTAATTTTTTCTGAATTTGATATCAGACTCGGATTCAGCGACCGAAACCCCCCAGATTCCATATGCGATTGGCAATTTATTTGATTTTTAGCAACTTTTGGGGCTTTTCCCGAGTGTGCGACGGGTACGGGCGGATAAGACGGAATGAGAGAGGATATGATGCGACCTAGGCGTGCTCCCTTGGGCACCGAAATGCTTGGGGGCACCACAAGAGTCACTTTTTCAGCGAATTTCGAAATCATAACTACACCTGTCGACGTAAGTCGATCCTTCGGCATGTGTTCTGGAAAGAAATCAGTGTCATTGAGTTCTAATCACAAGATATCGTAATAATAAATAATCACCTAAATAATAACGACGAGACTCATGTGAAAGATGAGAAATAAAAAAGAAGTTCCAGAAATAATGTTATTGTAAAAATGAAGTTTCCATTGCCGAAGTTTTCAATGTAACAATTAATTTAACTTATTCGCGCCGTACTTTACTAGTTCGCATATGCAGGGGACCGGTTTCAAAACAAAACAAACCACGTCTCACAAAACAATGAACATTTTTTATCAAATAAATTTGTAAAAATGAAGAACGCCAATGATACAAGGTAATTAGGGAAAATCTTTATGGAGAAATTCATGTTCCTGGTAGTTATCGAAGATGTTCTCCGTATTACTTCATTGTTTTTAAGTGTTAACTCAACCTTTTCCTGATCCCACGCAGACTGAGCACCCCACAGCGCGCGTGTCGGCGCCGGGGCATCTCCACTCGTGTCGTCCCCGCCCCCGCCCCCGCCGCCGGACTCCGCCGGACACAGGCAGTCGGCGCGCGGACATCTGCGCCGTTTTTACTGCCGCGCCCATATAAAACGTAATAACATGCGCGCCCGTCCCGCTCCTCCTCCTTCTCCTCCGCCTGCGCCTCCAGCGCGCCGCCGCTCCTCCGTATTTTTATAATATCGCGGCGCCGCCGCCGCCGTCGCCGCCGGCCGCGCCCGACCCGGGCCCGTGCCGCGCCGCGCCGCGCCGCGCCGCGCCGCTCCGGACGCGGACCCCGAGGCGCATGGAGACGGATGTGAGGGCTGGAGGAGTGGTAGAGGCGCAGTTAAGCGCAAGTGTTACGGTCACATTTATTACAGAGTCTGTCCGAGTGGGCGGCGAGCGCGGGAGGCGGCCGCGGACAGGAGGACGAGGAGGAGGCGCTCGCAGGAAAGGGACACGTGACCGCCGGGGAAGGCACATGGAGACGGATGTGAGGGCTGGAGGAGGGTAGCGATTGGAGAAGTGGAACACGCCACGGCCAGGCAAGGGCGATGTGATGTCAGGAGGAAGTGATAGCGATTGGAGAAGTGAAGCACGCTACGTCAAGGGTAGGGAGATGGAGAAAGAGGTGATGTTCGGAGATTAAGTAATTACTTCTTGTTCCCTACTTATCACTGCTATGTTCATAAATGTGCCCAGATTCCGATGCACTGAAAGTGCTTAAAATATGCCATACAATAGGCGCGTTAAATCTTTAAAATATGCAAACAAGTATAAAATTTACAAGCAAATAAATGTTTATTATTAAAATGCATTTCAAAATACTTGTAGGAAATTTTATTTATTTATTAATTTTACATCAAAAACACTTTAATACTGTGTGTGACGTCTTAAGGGGAGAAGTGAATTCTATGCACTTTTTCAAACATTCTGTGATCCCTACCCTAAGTCTTATACTACTTGAATTTTGAATACAGAAAGAAAATGAGCGTTTTTTGCAAGGATTGTTAACAAAAATATCCGCTCCATTGTAATAAAATCTATTTTCAAGGGTAAATCAGCAATTAATTGGGCTCTTATCCCTCATCATGCCCTTCAAGGAATAATACTTCCTGCAACGACATCATGGAGAACGATAATTTGAATAACTATATTTCCCACTGAATTCTGGAAGAAGTGCACAGATAAAGAAGTTACATTTATGTCCAGACCAAAACAAGGGGGCCATCTCAGCATTTTCTCAAAGGATCAGGGAAACTGGACGAAAAACCTGATCGAGATGGGGGTCATTGACCCGGAGGCTGCAATACAATACTTGTTACAGGTTGTTTATACTCATTTATACAGTCCAAATGGTAAATAATACATTAAATATCACTTAAAATTAATGTTACTTTCCTTATGATGCTCAGTATAGTCTCTATTTGTATAGAAACAGTTATGCAGGAGAAACGATTTTACTTAGGATTTAAACTTTTCTATTGAATTTAATCGTTTAATGTCCTGTGACAAAGCGTTGTAAAATAATGTAGATGTATTGTATGTGAATATTTTGTAATGAGCTGTTGATACTGTCACCTGATGAATATGATTACTACGTCGAGTGTTATAGTTATAGACATCGGCGTTTTCTGGAAATATATTCCCGCCCTTAAGTAAGTCATTTTTTACAAAAACCACTGATTCGTAAATAAAAAGACACGGTAATGGTAGAATTCCTAGATTAATGAAGAGAGGCTTACATGAATCACGTGGGCGGGATTTGGTTATTATTCGTACAATTCTTTTTTGCAATCTAAAAGTCTTGGGAGTTATAATATGTATTTCCCCAGAATATTATGCCATATCTCAGGCGGGAATGAACATTCGCGAAATATACACAACGAGCAGTACTGACTGACCGAATTTGAAAGAATTCTGAACGCGTAGAATAATGAGCTTAATTTTGTGTTCAATTCATTTAAATTCATTTGAGTTTGGACTAAATTGAGAGACCTAAAAATTTTGTTGCCTTCAAATCAGTCAATGATACACCGTTCATTTTCAATGAGGTACAGAATTGTTGAAATTTGAAATGAAATTGGAATGGTATTGCCTCTTTGAAACATAAACAAAAGAATCATTGGTAGAAAAATATTTTTTAAAATAACTTTTGGTAGGCCCCACTGATAACTAGTGAACACATGGTGCAGTGATGCCTTTGTATAAGCTTTCGCTAACTGGAAAACGATTCCTGGCAGATAAAGAAACCACGGTGTCTCATGGGTATATATTTCATTCGAGACTGAGTCACTGAGTCACCAGTGCCCCCTCCCCCGAAATTCAATCTTACCTTTGTTTGCGCACGTGGTACAAGCGATAACACTAGATCTACATCCTCAGGACTGCTCTATATCGGCATATTCGTAAAAATATGTGATTATTTTCCAGAATAATGAGCAAAAATATGTAGTTTCCTAAAAATACGAGCTCCAGCTACTAGTGAAATGCGTTTTATGAAAGGAGGTGCCCCCACCCCACTGGTTGGTGCGATTCTACTCGTGCGGAGTTGTCCCCAAGCAATATCTCCCACCAGCGGTGCACCACCCGAACCTAAGCTTTAAGCCATAAGCTCTAAGGTAGCTCAAAATGGAGCCGATTTTGTTCGAAATTTCTGTAGGCCGATGTCGGACGGACAAAACCAAACGTTACAAATCTTTGCGTGACCACCTTTTCGGACACCATCGGAAGACTTATTACAGGTTCGCTATGTCAATTTTCTTTTCCTCTCGCGTGTCCGAACGTACACGTCCCACCAGACAAAACGTCCGACGACGGCCGACCGAAATGACAAAATTCGGCTCCACACTGAGCGCCGCCTAGGCCCTCGACTAGTCTCATGAGATGTGTGGTTGTGGAGTGCATGTGTGTGTGTGTGTGTGTGTGTGTGTGTGTGTGTGTGTGTAAGAAAAGGATGAGGATAGGACAAGATTGAAAACATCGTGCGCGATCCGTGGCCCGTTGGTTAGAGTACTGCTCCGGCATACGCTTGGTGTTGATCAGAGAAACCACGGGCAATTACAGATCAGAGCAACCCGTCGCTAGAATTCTCCTCCAGACGGCGGCTGAAATCGACGACGCTATCTAGCTAGTGTTAAATATCTTGCCACTGATCGTCCATAATCGAACCCACGGACCCTCTCATCAGAGGCACTGTAGTGTCAGCAGTTGATGGCCTCAGCCACCTAAGCAGGTATGTCCGAAGAGAAGTGAATTCGATTGCACTAGTGGAAGACGCCACAGCCAAAGAAGGGAGATGACGAAGAATGTGACGACCCAATAGAAGTGATAGCGACAGCAGAAGTGGAACACGCTAGGGGCAGGGAGATGGAGAATGGCTTGAGGAGAAGAAGAAGAAATGTGGCAGATATTAGAGAAATGGAATTGAGAACGTTGATTTCCTTGATTTCGACGCTTGATGAAGAATTAGTTGTGTGATTGGGAGTGACATGAAATACCACCATTCTTGCGAAAGACATATATTTATTACTGTTTCGTTTTGATGAACACTGTCTCATGCACTTTTCACCTCCATAGTTTTTCTTTTTAAAAATTCAGAAGTTCATTCCTATTGCTGTAATAATTATAATAAACTGAATGATATATTCTGCTTATCTGTCACATCATCATCGAATCTCACGATATGTTTACATGCTCACAAATGACACATTACACTTCCAATTTTTTAAAATAATAGATCATGTACACTTACTAACGACGGTGAGCTAGAAATGACTTGCATGAGCACGGTCAATTCTGAGATCTGTAAAGTTGTATAACTTGAATCCCTTGAATTTTCACTTTTAAGCTCTTAATAACGATTAAATTAAAATAAAATATTTAGCAAAAAAATATTTTCTGCGTAGTTTCATTATCGAGAGTCCACTCCTTTGTTTAATGATTTTAACATCTCGTTCAAATTATGAAGATTTTATGTAGAGACAATCGTAATATTTTTAATTAAACTTGCCTACCTTTTTAATATATTCCAACTTACTGAAAACACTGCCTCACTAAATGCATAATAAAGTACTGCACTTTTTATTCGATAACATTCTCCAAACGTGCTAAGTGAAGAACGGACATGGTGGCTAGTTAGATTTTATATCTGCATATTATGCAGACAAATATCTTAATTCTGTTTTTTGTTTCAACACACCGAGTACACAGACACACCGAATATTCGACCTCACAAGCACACTATAATATCTTTTCTTCCTTTTCCTTTCTATATAAAGAACATATCAGCTTTTTTCAACGACATTGAGATATTTTTTGTGATCTTGCAAACAGGAAGTTAATTTTGTATTATTATCTTGGCTTGCCTATTCGATTATCCGAGTTGCTGTTTGGATGAGTTGTTCGTTAAAACTGTGCTTTTCACCTGAAGGTGATATCACAAATGCTTTAGGAAAACTTGTGAATTGTCTTTTTAACCATTGTTTCTGATGGTTGTAGATACAAACATCTAGAGGATTCTTTCATTATCAAATTTTTCAACGTTGGGTTTGTTTGTTGTCTACTCTAACTGCACAACATCGCGTTAATAAAATGAATCAATATCTAAATATTATTCACCGACGCAAATATATAACTGGCCGACGCGGTTCATCCAATAGGCATAGGCATTACATAGGAAGAGTCAGCATCATCATAGCGATACAAAGCGTCCGCGAAACATAGCGAAGTGTCTGCGAAACATCTTTCGGGGGCAGGCTGTACATGTAGTGCCTCTTTCATTATAAAGCTTTATTCATTTATGATGAAATTTGGCATTATATTGATTGACTTTTGTTACTACAGAAAATTAGTAAAAGCTATATGTGTGAATGGGTTCTGAGAGGATGCGAAGTTCAATGAGCCACCCCGCGCCCTTTGGGTGCGCTATTATTCAATTTGTATTTCATTGTTTCGGAAGTGAGATTATCTTAAAAACTTCCCCAGTCGACACAACTTTTCTACAACACCATTGGAAAATTGGCAACGTTACCGTCGACGCTTGCGTGGGGTCTTTGCGGGTCCGCCCTAAGCAAGAGGATAGGCCGAACGCGTGGGCCGCGATAACAACCCTGCCGGTGCGTGTGTGTCTGTGTCACCGTCGCCGACCTCTGACTCGCGCGCGGCGTCGTGTTTCGCGCAGACCCCGAGCAACTCGAGATTGCAGCGGCCGGCAGTGTGCTCGTAAGAAAGATAACGCTGAAACCAGAAGGAGCGGAAATGACTCACGATCAGTCGCACGAATACTCAAGATTAGAATGTTTGGATGCACTTCGAGAAATTTACAAAACAAAATTTAGTGAAAATGAAAGAAGCAAATCATGTCATAAGTCATATACTACGATGATTTGATATTAACTTTCTTCCAGTAGAATGAAAGAATCAATTTTTTTTCTAGTTATTACTGTTTTACAAGAGTAGTGTAGGGTCGCAACAGCGTAGTTATTATCACTTGCGTGTCAGTAACCTGAGGAACCTTAATTCAAAACTCAACTTAGCTGGGAAATGTTATCCTCTGTATCCTTTTCAGGGCGATTCTTAGACGAACTAACACGTAAGCGTCCTTTCAATATGAGTACCAATTTTAACATTTTATGCCTTGATTAACCAATATTGTCTAAATATGCGTAATAAATAGTGTCTAAATGTGCGTCGTTTGCCACATCTTCTCCTCACTTCTGTTACGCCTAACAAGTAAGAACACAAGGACGATACTTACGAAAGGGTACAGAGGACTCTCGAAGTTGGTAGTTGCCGTGAAATGCCAGAAAGATGAATCCTAACTTTCCTCTAAGCTGGTATATACATCTTCAGTACCAAAGTTCAAAGGGTGAAAAAATTGTAAATAGTCATTAAAATATACAATTCTTTAAAACTGCATTATTTTGGGGAAAATGTAGTTTTTATTGCGTTTAGTTTTCCTAGCTTCACGTTGAGGTGCCTTGTTTCAACATGTAGATGAGAACTGTGTATTCAGAAAAAAATGCAGGCTGCAAAACACAATTGTTTTAAAACAGTCGGTAGGTATTTTGTGTTTCCGAGTGCGTGAACTGCGTTCGTCATTAGACCCATAAGCGTAGTATATATTGCCCGGAGGTAGTGGTCTTTCCCCCCGCTGGAAAGCGAGATCCTGAAGCCGACCTACCCATCGATTCTGACAGTTATCATTCAGCAGGGCTTCGCCTCAGCCGGGACAAGCCCTCAGCTTCCCATTTACCTGAGTGGGGCAAATTACTGCATGTAAATGTAATTATACGTTTGTTTATGTGTATGTTTGTAAGGAGAGAGAAAAGGACATCTGCACGCGATTAATGGCTCGTTTGTTAGGGTAGACCTCCGGCATTTGCCTGGTATTGATCGGAGAAACCACGGAAAAGTACCTATCAGAGCAGACGGCCACTAGAATCCTCTTCCAAAGACTGATTGAATTCGAATCAGCCATCTAGCTAGTGTGAAAAATCCGCTACCGACGAGTCTCGAACCGTAGAACTCACCGCCAGAGTCAGTGCAAACAGCTTTTGCGATAACCCAACTCAACGGGCAAAAAGATTCGAGTTAATCGGATACGAATGATCGAAATGACATTCGAGTTAATGAAATACCGGTTAATAAGGATCGAAATATTGAGATTTAAGATATCGAGGTACGAAATATCTAGTCACTATCATCGAAGTTCAAGTTGTCGATATTCCTCTATTTTTCGAATCCCCCCCCCCCCCCCCCCAAAAAAACATCTCTGTGAGGCCGGTGGCCTGCAATCACCCCCTCTTCCCCCCGAACCAAGAAAACGCGCGGTTCGCGGCCTCCCCCGGGCCCTTGCCGGTCCATTGGGCGCGCACCGGAAGCACGGCGCGGCGACCGGAACCGGGCTGCGTTGACACTGGGGCGCGCGGCGCGGCGGCCGGACAAACTGATCGCGAACGCCCCCTTCGCCCCGCCCCCAACCCCGCGCCCCGGGTCCACAAGTCAGGGGCTAAGGAGGGGAGCGACCGTGATCCTGAGGAACAGGAAAAGGGGCCGGAATAATAAAAAAACGGCCGCGTTAATGTCTCTTATTTCCAAGTTTAATCCCGACTGGACTGGTTATCGTGGCGGAGTCACATCCTCCTCCGTGATTTGCTTCGTTACATAAAAGTCTGCTTCTGTTCAGAATGACGTCATCGGTTTGGTAAACGTACAATTCCAAGAACATACAATCTCTGTTAGAAATAATCAATGTTCTTTGTGAAGAATGGAACAGAAAACAAAGATTAATTCAATGTACTCGACTCTTCATTTACAATGCCCCTGTCTGTATCATTTGCGTGGTTATTAATGACTTAGATACAATACGTTCCTTATCCCCTTCATACTTTTCACTCAAACGTTTGCTACCTTCTATCACAATAATCTTTTAAATGTGACGTTTTACAATCCCTATGCAAACTCGCCACTTTCGTACAAATTGGGAATTGGTATAGAGGTAATATGTACGTCAACGGGGGCAGATAATAGTTCGAAAAGTCTCTTGATCTATTTATTTCAGTTGCATTATGTATTTGAACAAACGCCCAATTCTTTATTACACTCATCCCAGCGAAATTTTCTTATAATATGTTGACCATATGTAATCCTTTACGCTAAAAAATGTCTGATTCTATGATCATCACAAGGGAACGCGATGGCAAATAAGTTAAACAAAATTTAAAGAAAATCATTTATAATTACCGAAAGAACAGGATTAATACAACTATTTACTTAATTCCTGAATTATCGTCACGATAAGTAAATATTTTAAATAATATATTTATGATTTTAATAGCTAACATCGACACCTGTTCGAGACACAACTTCCCGGGTTTTTGTTCTGCGAACGCGCTTACATCGAATCACGATTATTTGAGTGACAGGATAATAAGCACACTAGACATCAACATTCTACATGGTCCCACAAAACAGAACCTGCATCTACAGCGCCCCACGTCCACGGCGTCAGCGCCACTAGTAGCAAATCTCGCCGGACGGAGGTGACGCCGCGCCGGGCCCCCTCCCCTGGGCGGCGGGCGTGCTAGACAAGGCGGCGGCGGCGGCGGCGACGTGCCCGATGGTTATAGATGGGCGCGGATCCCTCATGCCACTCTCAGAGGAACATTTCCTTATAACGGCTATTTTCCTTTTTTTCGGGGTCCCTTTTTATCGGGGACGACAATGGACGGAGGGAGGCAGTCGATGGGTAATTTGTGCGCGGTGGCCGTCCGCCGCCGCCGGCGTCGCCCCTCGCACTGTCCGGCGCCGCACAGTGCGTCGAAACGACGCAAACGCGAGCAGCGAACGTAGGAAGACTGCACAGCTTAGCGCAAAACGATACGTTAGATGCAACCACGTGTCCTGTATCGTTTGAAGTCTTACTGACGTGTCGTGACGTACCGTACACAAAAAGGACAGGAAAACATATTTCCATACGTTAACCCATTAAAATCCACAAACGTTTTGCAGTTTGGAATCGCCAAATGCTTCTTTTTGTTTACGGCACAATGATTAGGCTATCAAGCGGCCGGTTATTGAATACCGATGGCCATTTATTAGCGGCTCAAAAATTGTAGCATCGTAAAAAATAACCAGAACGCAATGCAAAACAATTTATGTTGATTTTCAATTGTTAGAAATTCTTAATTCATGGAACCCCACAGAATTTGTAAGAAACTCTCACTTTAAAGGATATTAGGAAAATTCTACACATCAAAAAGTTTCATGAAGTCCAGTGATCACTTCGGATCAAAAAAGACTTCAAAAGAGAAAAATGAGTAGAGGCAAATTTGCAGGAGCGAAGAAATGATCTTCTGAGAAATCGAAATGAATAAGTAATCTTGGAGAAGAAACATCCTATCGCAAGCAATGGAGGAATTTCGTATAGTTTAAGGAACTATTGAATGAATGTAAAACGAAGAAAGATGAACTGATGAAAGTTGCATTAACTTTGCTCATAGCATTCTGAAACGAAAAAAAGAGGAAAATACGAAATAAACAAAACATTTATATTATGTCTTCATCTTTGCAAAAGGTTTCATTGATATTATTTTGTCGTGGGAGGAATGTCACTTTTAAAAATCCTCTTTTACATACAGAAAATTGGTAATTATACTAAACTATTTTTTCTTCTATTTTCGCAGTGTAGTGGTTTGTTTAGTTTCATAAACATTTTTTTCTTTTATAGAAATATAGTATAACATTATAAAATAGATATATTTCATTTGCGTTGATTCTCAATCTGAAAAGCTGCATATAAGCAGATTTTTTTTGTGCACCGTAAAAAGGATTGGATCTCTAAAATGCCAAATTATCTCTGAAGGATATTGAACAAGACATGTCCATGGGAATACCAGCGTTCACATTTCTTATGCAAAATGAGTTTCATATAATCGACAGAAAGTGTTTAGGAATTCTTTTTACAAAAGTATAGAAATGGCGACTTTAAGAAATACCAATCGTTCAAAAAAAGGTGTGCAGCTCCGTCAAATTGTGGAAGTCTTTGGATTCGGTAAAATCCCCGTGCGAAAACCACCACATTTCGGCCTTAATACAAACATTACCATTGCAATAAATTATTACAGCAGTACATCCGCGCAAAAATACCGCCTTTGGTGGCTCAGGGCATGAACAGATGTCACTAAAGTGCCTCGGACCGGAAGGTCCCAGGATTCCAGTTTCGACGATGGCAGATTGTTAGACACTAGCTGGATAGCTAGGTCGAATTCAGCTGCTGTCTGGAGGAGAATTCTAGGGAATGGTTGGCTAGTTTTCCGTGGTTTCTCCGATCAACACCACGTGAATGCCGCAGCAGTACTCTAATAAACGGTCCAAGAACCGAGTGAGATCTTTCCTTCCTCTTCCTTTTCCTATCCTCATACCTTATTTACACACAATTACACTTAGTTGCACTACTGTACCAGACAAGCTGGGAGACCAATCGGGAGCTTAGAGAGCTTGTCCGAGTTGGGGCGATGCTCCGCTGGAGGATGATCCTTGGTTGGGGAGAATCCCGCAAGCCGACGAGTAGGTCGGCATCGGATCTCGCCAACCAGGGGAGGAATGACGCCGCCACCTCCCGCGATAAAAACACGCACTACACAGACAGGGCTAGTGACTAGAAATTGACCGGAATTATTAATCAACCAATCATTCAATCCACGCATAACGTTTGCCCATGCGAGTGGGTTCAGGGCGCGGTTGCTGTCGCTCGTTTGGGCAATTCACGAGTCACGCTCTCCCGAGCACCCGAAAAAACTACGCGATTATAATTCACGTGTTTATTTTTATTTTAAAAAAATGTATCGTTCTTCCATTGATGTCGTTAAAAAATTCTATTCACACACACGTTATCACTAAAGACTTTGTATTCTCAAAGAAAAGGGATGTTGACAACAAATAAAAAAAAGTGATAACAGTTGCTTGCTGTAAAACATTTGTAATTTTCAAACGTTGCTCATTTTGAAGTAAGAGTTTCCTTAATACTTGAAAGCCGGTAAACTTTCAATACTGAGAGATGTGTTACGACACCTTCATCACATACATCCACTCAGAGGTATTCTTGATCTCTGATCTGGATTTTACCGTAGTGTGTATATACCTTTACTTTGGCATTTCCAACCCGCCCATCAAGCCGATTTCTTTATCTTGTATTTCCTTTTCGCTTGGGCGTCTTTTGGCCGCGTTTCGGCCCTGTGCCGCGCCGCGCCGCGCGGGGGGCGGGGCCGCGGCGGAGGGGCCGAAGAGAGCGCACGCGGCTGCTGTCTCTCCTCATTGCAGCCCGCGCGCCTGCACATCATCGCCCGCAACTGCCCGTCGCGCCCACGCCGCCCCTGCGTTTCCTTCTTTGGGGAGTTTCGTTTCGCCTCTTTCTTGCGCACAGCACCTTCCACTACTTCGTTGGAATGGCTTCGTCTCCATGTCTGTTGGTATCAAGTTGTCTGTTTAGTTCTTATCCACTCCGGTTTTTAATCTTAAATGTTCTACGAGTAGTTGAGAAATCTTTTGAAACGATACGTGTTTTGAATTGATGCTGAAAAGGGAAAGACAGCGTAAAATATGGGAGACGTGATTATTAAAATTATATTGGTTTTAAAATAGTATATTCACACCTGGTTTTTGCGGAGAACACCTCTAACGGGAGTTGTCGGACTCTAACAGGTCTCTACCGTCTCCAACGGTCTCTAACGGACTCTAACGGTCTCTAACAGGAGTTGTCGCCTTAACGACTCGGAAAAAGAAGAATCAAGGGTGAGAGAATAAGTACAAATGCACAAAGGTAAAAAAATAATAATAATTGAAATAACGAAAATCAACTGAAAAGGATCGGTTATCGGTAAAGGTGACTTAATTTAAAACGGTAAGAACTACAACGGAAATGAAAAATGTAAACTACAATCAGCAATTAAAGCAGTTATATCTGCAGTGAATCCATTGTATAAAAAAATGTACGTAGCAATTTAACTACGTAGTAGGAAATGGATGCTGACATGATGAAATAGTCATCTACAAATCATAAAATGTACTATTACTTAATTTTTATCAGAATGAAAATAATCTAACTCCAGCTTATATTAAATGGCATTTTGCATGGTCGACCATAACTTCGAACACATGTAGCCCGATAAGCAAATTCTGTTATTCTTTATGTAATGTTTCTAGAGATGAGTGAAAGAAAGCAAAATAACTGAAATAATACCGCATCATAACCAATTTCGTATGAATTGTCTAAGAATTATCTATATAATTGTAAAATATTTTACAGCTAGGTATCATCAAGTGACTGTCGGAAACAAATTGTCAGCGACATTTGTGACCCTCCGGCTGAGCCCAACCCATCCCCAAAACCCTGCTTCATTTGTGAACGCGGCCGTGCAGTGGGCGGGGCCGTGAGGCATCGCGCTGTCCGATGACGCGAAGGGGCAGCGGCCCTGGGGGCGCGGCTGATCTTTGTCTCGCGGGCGGTCCTCCCGCCGGCGACACGCCCCCTCCGGGCACCGCCGCCGCCCCCTGCCCGCCCTCGCCGTCGCCACCACCCTGCACCTATCCTCGCCTCTGCCCCCTGCCCTCTCCCTCGCTTCCACCTCCTGCCCACGCTACTGAAACCGCGCCCGCTCTCGCCCTCGTCTCCATCCCTGCCCACGCCACTTCCCCCCCGCCCCGCCTTGCCCTCACTTTCACCTCCCCCCTGCGCATTTTCTAACCCTGCCCCTTCCCCGGTTCCCCCTGCCGCCAACCCCGCCCACATTTTCGTTTTAGTCGCCGCCCCTGGCCGCTCCCGTGGACGTCATCGTCATCGTCGTCGTCGTCCCCCTCTCGTTCACCCACCTCCTGGGCCTGTTGCCTCCGTCGTCGCATCTCCCACTGCAACATCCGCGTCCATCCGCGGGCCCGTCACCTCCGCCGCCACCGCCCGGTCTCGCGGGTTCGTTTCGTTGAGTTGAGTTTTTTTGCCGCGCGAAAGAAAGATCTCGGGGCAGCGGAAGCGAGGGACTTCCCGAAGAGATCATTTGGCGTCTTTCAGGGGCGATTCGTCTGCCGGCCGCCGCCCGCTGCAGTGGGAGCGACAATAGCTTACGCGCGTTCCCTCTCGACCGTTATGTCATTCTCGATTGAGAGGTCATGTCAGGAAAGAACCAGAGCGATCCGAGCGAGTCGAATGAAGCGACACGCTGGAGGAATGTCTTGTATCTTGTACACGTCATAAGCATCATTATTGTCGACACTGGTGCACAAACTCATTTACCAACATACTGGCTTCTTTTAGCCGATAACGTGATTTTGTGACATTTGGTGATGCATTTTCAGCCATGGGCCCCAGGACATTTCGTTCCAGAACTAACCGCAAGGAGGAAATTTCCCAGGCCATCGAACACACTTCCAATCCTAAACTTGAAGACTGTTGGCTAAACACATTTGCGACACCACCCCGGCAGTGTCATTTTTTTAAATTCCATTTTAATAACACTAGTAAAACAATGTCAGAATTGCTATAAATAATACAATATGTTTTATACGAGGTTGCGGGTTTTATTTATCTTGAACAAACAGAAAATTATGTAATATTACGGCAACGATTAACCTTCCCAATATAAAAGTCTTGAATCACCAAATAATTATTAATTAAAACTCCCCAAAACCTTCAATCCGTCAGACAAGATAAACTCAACATAAAATATTGTTAGTGAAACTGCAAGAAAATTTACAACCAAGAACTTAAAATAGAGACCAATGTCAAGGATCTAACTGAAATTAAGGCATTTACTAAAGTGTACGACAGCTTTTTCACAGTTGATTTGAAAGCAAGTGGTTAATTTCCATTCACATGTGTTGAATTTAATACTCACTAACAGCGAAAGGGGCGAGTCTAATTTTATGAGAATTAATGCACTTGTAGTGCGTAGGCAAGCATATCAGAGTCCCATGACCGCCAGCTCCCTCCCGTGGGTTGGAACAAAGCGCCTGTACTCCACATTAAGCTGCGGCTACAAATCGAGGGTGTTAAATACTCTTCAACGCGGCCTCATGAGATCGGTTAGCACGCTCCCCCAGCGCTGCGACGGCCACTCGGAAGTGTCACCCTCCCGGCCGCCGCGCCGCCCCGACGCCCCCAGGGGCCGCCGCGCGGGCGATGGGGGCGGGCGACGGCGGCGGGGGCGGCGCAATTGGTAGCGGCCGAGATGGAACTTTCACCGCTCGGGGCGCTCTTGCGATACTGAGGCAGCCCTATGCTAGGGACTGGTGTTCGAATCCTGCGTGAAACAAGGGAAGGCCGATACCCAGAGAAAATCCCGGCGCAGAGAAATCTTGTGTGTCCTTAAACAAAATTCTACATTCATATCGGTATTTGTAAATATTGTTTATTTATTTCTGACAATTATTGTAGATTTTTATAGTTACATTTAAATAAACGCCAATGCTTTCACACGACATTCATAGATATTCATTTTAAAAGAATGCAATAAAAATAAAATGAATGAAACAAATGTTCAAATTTTAATTAAAATTATGGACAGCGTAGGGCTTCATTGTAGCCCTTGAACCTGATGGGGCTTATGGGCTCTAGGACCTATGGGTCATGGAACGTTATACTGGCTTCCCCCCCCCCTCTTTAGGCGGATAAAGAAATGAAAAAATACAAAAATTCTAGTTTTAAATATTAAATTAGAAACAGATACATTTCTGTTTCTAATTTACTACTTCTTAAATTGCAAAAATTTTAATACATGAAACAAATTTAAATTAATTCAAATTGTTTTAATGTTCTTTTTTCTTTTTATAAATAGGAGAGTTGACTCAAGCTTTAGCTTAGCTTTATTATTTAGTTTCCAAAATACTCCTAATTTGCATTACGTGGTTTATGGACTATTTCATACACCGTTTGAAGTATTATAAAATTTAAAATAAGGAAGACTGCGCAAAACCAGATGGCGATAGAAAGTTCAAAGGTTACGTTGGCGTTGGCATAAGGCTGAATGTTGCTCAAGAGAACGGAGTAGTTGCAGCATTACCGGCTATGCGGATGGTGGTTATTCATTGATATAGTCTTTTGTAAATCATAGACCTCTCGCGAATTAAATATGTGAACTTCAAATTACATTGTGTTTAACGAATGAAAAACATTCTTCTTTGATGAACCCTTATGGGTAGTACATGTCCAGATAACTGCTGTCGTAGTAAGCGAGTCTATCACCCTCGAGCTTCGCCGCCCAAAATTCAGTGCGCTTAATCAAAAGTAGCCGGAATCATGCGTGTTCGCGTAGTTGCTCATACAGTCCATTGTGTCCCAACCTCAGTTAAAATAGCACTCTCAATCAAAAGCAGCACTTGAAGATATGTGTGGATAAGACACCCTCCCCAATACACAATGCCTCCGGAGTAGCATGAAGAGCCTCTTTCAATCCAGCATATTTTCTTCTTTGCCGTAGTTTGTATTAATTCATTTATATTATTTATATATTTGGTTTGGTGGTATTGAGTTGGCGTCAGCGTCTTGGACCATATCTACGTTCGCAGAATTCAAAATGTTTAAAGTCAGAAAAAAAACTCAATTCAAACGTATTTCTTTGAAAATGATATAAAGAATTCCGTCCCATCACTTATATTTACTAAAAGCAAAAGAACGTCAGGACGCGTCTAATAAAATGCAATAGATGCATCTGGGAAATATTTGAATAGACCTTCTTTGCAGCAAATCATACCTTAGTGTACACGTAGTGCGTGATAGATGGACAAATAGCTGTTACACTGTAACTAGTATTACGAAACAAGTGTAACGAAATTAATTATAGGCTAACTAGGGGATTGTCAGATGTCCTTGGGTCACAGTCATATGCTAATCCAAATCCATAAAGACGTGTATTTATTTCACCTTTTTGAGCAATGCCGCTCTTAGACTGCTGGCCAGCTAAAAAGCCGAACTAACGGGACAACTTTTGAAAAATGTCACTGTCGGATGAGAACATACATTTATACTCGATTTAGGGTAGTTTCGATTCGTTTTATGTTGGCTAAAGTTGTTGCCAACCGTCACACAAATACCCTGAATATATTACCTTCAAGCGGTAGGGACATTTTTTAAAATTTAAGTTTGCAATGAAACAATGACTACTTCCGTAGATACCGCCAACATTCAAAGCCATCCAAGTAAAATTATGTTAGTTTACGAGTGTTGCTAAATTTATTTTGCGTTTTGTGCTCTTCATTCTTTGCGTTTTATCGTTCAATTTATTTATTTAGTAGTACTAGGCTTTTTGAGTTTTATTTCTTATTTTCCAATTGTTTTTTTAGTTAATAATAAATTAAATTTGTTGTTGTTAAGTGTCCCTTTAGTATTTCTTGTTTTAAATTAATTATATTATATTTATTATTATTTTTCTGAATTCATTTTAATTATAACTGGAAAATAATGGTAAGCCTAACAACATCTGGGTCTATACTTAATACTGAACCTTTGAAGATAACACGTTTTCAAAGACTGTCTCTGGTAACAATGGATAAGTTATTGGAAACTTACTTACACTAATGATGATTTTCATTATTTTTTTGAACTTACTTTTAAAAACTAATGAATAATTGAACAGATAAATTAAATGGACGTATTTGCATTGACATTGACATAACTGGACTATTAGGAACATTTCATTAGATCACTTAAAAACTACCATTTATATCACGTTAATTAACTTCAATAATTGTGGTATTTATTTGCTTTCAATAAAACTCATTACTACCACTTCAAAACGTGAAGGAACTGTTGACACACATCTCAAAAGCATTAATAACATAGAAGTATGACCGCAGATAACTTTTGAGGTTGTATTTTTCATTTGCACTTGACACTTTTTAACACTTCTTAAGCTCGCAATAGTTGATAATGATAATTCTTAATTAACTTAATAATTATTCACAGAGTTAATATTCGTTTATAGATGAACATCTCTTTTTAATTCTACCGAAAAACGAAACATGTATTATTCAACAGTGGACAAGACTCGAGACCGCGCGAGGATTGTGAATGAGACAACAAACAAAACAAAAGCGAGAGACTTGATCAGAGTTATAGTTTCATAAGTTGGCTATTCCGACAGGAAATCTTTCAAGCTGCCATATTGCGAATTTAGTGCGGCCTAATACACGGCCTGGAGTATAAAATTGTTCCTCCGGGCTTCCCTCAACCGCTGGGCCGTGGTGGCAATTGGCAGTCTCTCCGGCCGCGTTAACGCGCGAGTTCCCCGTGCAGAGGGCGCTCGTGAAACGCGAATGGGGCGCTGACGGCCGCCGGTGGCAACGGCCGTCGGAGCGCTCAGCGGGCAGTCAGCCGCTTCCTGTCGCGAACCACTTCGCTCGCCGGCCGCTGGGCGGCGCGACTGTCGCCGCGGGTGCAACGTGTTGTATCCAAGCCAGACCCACAGGAATATACAGACCGTCAGGGTGCGCATTTGAGGGGGGATGCCGGGGATTCGTCACTCGTAGACAGTTGGATGCCCGCTACTGAAGAAGTATTAGTGTCTTCTTGGCTAGGCATACAATTAATCCCTGGTACACTCCGTATTTGATTTCCATATTGAAACGTTCAAATGAAGGCATAGAAATGAGAGAAACAATCAAGAGAGCATTATTAGGTTCCATAAAAAAATTGTATTGCTTAAGCAAAAATAATTTTCGGTTTACTGGCCATTTTTCGTTCGTCCACTCCTGAAATTTTGAAAGATCCTTTGTGAAGAAATTTGCCCTGTCGCCTGGATATTCTTGTTAAATACAGGTATACAGAGGACAGTGGCGTCTCCTCACTCTGGACCTAGGGCGTTGGCAGTGAAGGAATGTGTTTACCCCCACACTACATTTCGCTTACTTATTTAGAGTGAAATTGAATTAAGTAAACAAAATCCTTATTTTTTTAAATTATAATGTTGGAAGAATGAGAAAAAGATTGTCGCAAAATAATAACAATGAGGATGTTGTATTTTCTATTGCAAAGATAACACATACATTTTAAAGTTTTAAAAACACTCTCGACGTATTTACAGT
The DNA here is from genome assembly GCA_964035755.1 of Teleogryllus oceanicus. NCBI lineage: Eukaryota > Metazoa > Arthropoda > Insecta > Orthoptera > Gryllidae > Teleogryllus > Teleogryllus oceanicus. Next base: position 138,181,027 of record CAXIVR010000003.1, on the reverse strand, counting down.
CCTCCGGTTCTCGTTTTAAAAATTAAATTCTAAAAATTAATTATTACAGGTTAGGACACTATAGCCCATTAACCAATTACTTGTTTCTTTTTTTCATACGAAAAGGAAGGAAAGCAATTATTTAAAACTATTGTTCCATTTTTTTCACTATCCTTATCAAATAACAATAGTAATTTCATGTGTATCGCCAAATGCTGCAACGCGAGAATATCACAATCACTGACGCTCGATCACCCACAGGCTGTTAAATCGAGATCCAAGGCCTTGGCTCGCTTTGTCCGTTGGAGGCATTCGATAACGGCCTGAGCTGCGCTCGCTCACTGCCCGTGTTGCATAGACGGTGCCGATCTATGACGCCGATTGCACGGAAGACCGAATACATGAAAAAATCTCAATAAATTCGAAGGAATTCCCCCCGCCCTTGGGCGTTGACACAGGACTTGCACATCCAAAGAAAACGCCACTCACAGAGAAGTTCAAGAAAGGTATACTCTTTATGACAGTGAATATACTTGGAGAGGGAATATACGAGGAGGCATACGACTGTGTTTCTACTCGTAGCTTATTTCAGTTGAATGTTTCATTACATATTCTTGCGGTTACGTGTGTTCAAAGTGGCCCCCATTAGGAGCTAAACAACGTCGATGCCCTTGAACAGCTTGCCGAGTATATTCATTTTTTGGATTCATTCACTCGGTAGTAGTTAATCTTGATTCACGCTGACGTATACGATCAACGACTCCGGATGGACGAAAGTATATGTAGCATTTTAAAGCCCTAATAATAACAACTCTTTCTACCTTAATGACAAGAAAACCCCAGGTGGGATAGGCATACGACTAGACGGCATACACAATAAAAGTATTTTCGACATTTGACTTTTTGGAGAAGAAATCCAAACCAGGGGAAAATCGTAGAAGGAATATTGGTTTAGAAAGAATGGAAATTAAAATGATCTGGGTCCTTTGTTGGTCGTAACAATTAATAAAGAGACACACGAGTTAACTGATAAATGAATAAGTGATAAATTTAAACCGCTGTGGAAGAAAGGAATCTTTTAAATCAAACAATTTTTAAAAAACCATGGGGTTCGTGTTAGGTAATGTTGAATAAATTATTGATGTTATGCTAGTTTGGTTGGATGTAGATAATAAAATAGAGAACGAAATTCTCAACTATCGACATTACGTAGTGAGTTACAGAGTAATGAATAGTAAAACGTCAGAAAGTATTGAATTGAACGGATAGCTAAAAGATTGCAGTATAAAGATGATAATAAAATTATTTAAAGAAATGTGTTAAAAAGTTTTCATTCGAAAGATATAAATGAAGAAAAATTCACTCTCTATTATAAATTTGGAGTCATCAAACATTTCTGATGACTCGCGGGTTTCGATGAAATCCAATGATATATAATAAAAATACTTTCCGTTTTTCGCGAATTTTTACAGGTTGAGTCAGATATATCAATATTGAAAATCAATTGACAGTAAAAATGACGAAATGCACGACTTTTGCATTTCACCAATCGTTACTCACGGAATAAGAAAATATATGTGGCAACTCCCAGTGTAAAACAAACTTTTTGAGGCCAGTCCTATCAGTTCTCCCGTGCAGCGCTGCAAACGACTGCGGTTTTCTTTGTGCAACATAGCGGGCAATGTGAACACCTAAAGCCTTGTTTCGTTCTAAACACAGTGTGCATGTGGACACTACATAGTTTACGTGAACTACGTTATAATCGCAGTAGTAAAATAAATACAGAAATTTGGGAAAATAGATCAAATGTGTTATGTTACAGCATGCGATTGTCGTAGTGAATCGTGTAAATCTCATCATGTAACTATATTGTCTATCTTGAAGCGTAAAGATAATCACACGAAATGGGCAGAGATTATGCCACAAAACAGGAAATTCAACAGAAATGTTTACATTTGCGAAAAACACTTCATCTGCGAGAGAAATATCGTAACAACACATTCTAAGAATTATTCTTACATTGAAAGTTAATTATTATGTAAATAATTTGTAATTTATTCAATAACTATCATGAAAACTAACCAACCGAAGGATTTAACACTTATGTAATATAAATTAGAAAAAAACATTTAAAATTGTTCAAGTGTTACATTTTGTAATTAAAGAATACCTTAAAAGGATACTATTTATTGTAATTATTGATTTTTCTTGGTACATGAGAATAATGTCTATTGAAAAATATGGAAATAAATATTTTTTCATACTAAATTATTACATAATTTATTGAATGCACACATTAAAAAACTAAATATTTTAAGCGAGAAACTGTCACCAAATTGGTTTCACAAAATTCTGGGAAAACACTTCGCCATTGCCCATCTCCAACAATCGGTATATCGATAGCCTTTTTTTCGTTTCACTGTTGTATTAGCGTGTTAATAGGTGTCTAAGACTATGAATATCGTATCTTTTGTTTTGGTACTCTTAGAGAAGGATCACTTCACAGTTCACGAGTTCACTCTGTTCGTTCACGTCTGGGTTCGCCTGACGTCTTCATATGCGACGGATCCGGACCTTACTTTTAAGGAAGTTGCAAGTACTCCGAACATGCAAGATTGACTTCGTCCATCATGTCGGTGACACGTATGAAGTCATCAATAGAACGTCTAGACACCGAGAATCTTTTCTGTCAGTTATTACTGCCAAATATGTACTGGTTCATACTGACATGTAATTATCAACAAATCTATTGCAATTCAACTTGTACCTCGTAAGTTCAAACTTCCTCGTTTGATGCTGCGGGTAGGCAAAACCAGGCAGCGCACCGGGCGGACGGGCGGCGCGAGGAAAAATCGAATCGCTTTGGGGGCGTTGAGGGGCTTCCTGCAAGGCGGGGAGGGCGATCGGGGCCTTGCCAACGTATACTTCCTGGATAATGGCCACAGGTTCCGAATATCCTTAGAACAAAAGACGTATTTTTTCTTAATGTATTAGAAGATGGACGATTCAAGCTGATTATTTAGCGAAATATTGTATTATTTATTCATAGGAAAAATTTTTGTGTAACAGAGGATGTTACTTTATTTTGACTAAAATCTTCAACTTAAAAATTCAAAAATAATATTTTTAAAATATTACTTCAGAATTTCAGAGGTTGATTAAAAAATAAATACATAGAAATTTTCTTTGAATAGGAAGGAAGTTATTACATAATTCATGCACTTGTCTTATTCAAATATTTTTTGTAACATAAGAATTCTTTAAATAATAATTATGGTCGATTTGATACAAATGTATCAATTCACTAAATATTTCCCTTCATCAAATTTCTCACAACTTGTTGTAATCTAATGTCTTTTACATATACTGAATATTTTTTTAATTGTATGAAGGTAATAGGTAAATATTATTGTCAAAACTATAACAGCAGTTAATGATAGAAATAGTTTTTATAATTAATTGAAATTAAATAGATGGTTATAATTTTCACAAGTCTATTATTACCAAAATGTTCATTTTCAATCACAAAAACGAATTCCACAACGGATTGAAGGGTAAAGTTGTGGGGCTTAGAAATTGTAATCGACTTTTTAAGGAGCGAGAGACCAACTCCACGGCCGAAATAGCTCAGCTGGGAGAGCGTTAGACTGAAGATCTAAAGGTCCCTGGTTCGATCCCGGGTTTCGGCATTATTTTGCACTAAAAATCTGTACGAGAAAATATTAGGGAATGACGTTGGATTACATTTGGTTTGAATTTGCAGAAACTCGTTTAGGTTTACGCGACTTAGACGTGACATGCTTGAATTGAACGTATTCCCGACATCGCATTGTCTAGTGGAAAAGTCTGCTTAGAAGGACAGTTTTCCTACTTTATTTTAAACATTATTATACGGATACACTCGCAGATTTCACATATGAATGTCGCAAAAAACTCTACGTCGAGATTTCCACGGAAATATACTACATTTATGGGTCCCTGATATCAAATCATTTTTTCTAACGTCGCTTCGTCTGTGGACATCTTTTGCCTAAACCTATCAAATAGATATTCCCCGATAGACTTGGTCGCATATACGCCCAGTTGAGAATTTGAAATGTATCTTTAATTCTTTTGCGTGATTTTTCATGTAATGACGAGTCCATTTGATAATTTCAATTTTGTTTTCAGAATAGCTCCAAACTTTTTCGTTGCATTTTTAGAATAGAAAGTGTTAATAAAAATGGTATGGTCCGACATTTATTGAAGCCTCTAACATATTGAAAACGTTGAAGGAAAGTTTAGAATTTGTTGCACCCCTTCTTACAACGGTGTTATTGAATATAGATATTTTTTCTTAATTAAAATTCTTCTTCAAAACTTGATCTTTAAATCATGTTGGGTTGGGTGACTAATATTTTCCAAATAGTAGCGTGGGAGAGATTTTTAGTCAGATTTTGAGAAGTTTATATCTTGGGAAGTTTCTAAAATAGCAAAAATTTAACTTGTATCTACTTTCTCATATTTTGAAACTGTCAATACAGATACTAGAGATTTCTTTCCCAATTCATTCCCATTTTTAATATTAATTATCTTTAAATCATTTCATGTACACATTTTTTTAAACAGCAAATTTTCGGGTGATTTTGAGTTGAATCATGAGAATTTTGTTTGATTCTATAAGTACTGATACATGAAGAATGTATTTGGCGGTCTATATACAGGATTTAGAATAATAAAAGTGAAGTTAAAGCCCGCGATTCGGTTGATAAAGTGTTCAAATCCTTGCTGAAGTAAATAATTTTATGTTCGTTTCTTTACACAGATTGCAAAGAGAGGGTACAGAATATACTGGGTTCAATGCTGTTTCCATTGAAATGTTTCGGTTTTCAAAAACTAAAGGAAAATGTTTGTAAAAAATCTTTTGCAAATCATTTGGTTCAGAGATTTTCAAGAGAAAACAAACGGTTTAGAAAAATAGAAGTTGCAAAATTATAAATTTACGTTATTGGCACAATTTTTAAGTGAAAACAAATGTTACAGCACGCAATCTTGTACTGTCAACGATACTTGAGAAGAAATTCTCATAGCACCTTTAGCAGTCACAAGGCCCATATTTATCTTCAATGAAGTTAAAAGACGACAAATGTGTCTTTTATTCTTGTTGTTTTTTAAGTTTCGCTAATTCTTAACAGCATTCTATTATACCCAGCTACTGGCGTCGACGGTCTAATGGAGTATTCTTTAATAAAGTCAATCATCGGTAGTCGTTATCGTTATCTTTTATTCCATTGTTCAAGGACTCGGCGCCATTAGATCCGCAGAGTTCTCAGACGGGAACCCATCCTGATGCGATGTCTCGACTTGCCTAAAGTCCGTGACTTCACGGAGCGTCGTTTCGTAGCTAGATATTTAATAATGATTTTACTCAGGTAACATGTTGAAAACGAAAACACCATTTACCGTTAAAAGGTCAAAATATACATTGATATGATCGGCAAATATCAAGTGAGAGCAGCAGTCCATTCCAACTTCACACAGACATTTAACAGTCTATTTGAACAACTATGTAGCCATCCTCTGCATATTGTGCGAGGACGCCTAGATATCGCTGCATCAGTGGTTAAAGACTTCTCACATTAACGCATAGTATGTAATCTTGTTTTAAGTGCTGTTTTTATTTGTGTTGTTACGTGTTAGTTTTCTTATTAATTCCAAAAGACGTGACTTTGTCGTTAATTTAAAAAAAAAATCCTTATTTCGTCACCTCTCTTAATACCTAGTGAGGAGTCCTCTGCAACACAACGGAGGAACGGAGATCATTTCTGCCGTAATTTCGTTTCTTTCGAATGTAGTACATCTCCTGTGGGCTTGCTTTCAGCTCCATCCTGTTTGCCGCCCGCAGCGCTGGCGCGGGCGAGCCACCTCACCGCCGCCATGGGGGCATCTGCAGGCAGCGCACGGCCGGCGCGGGCTCCTTTGATTGGCATGCATCAGGCGTCCCCGCCCCCGCCCCCATCCCCGCGCGCATCGGGAAGCCAATTTCTACGCCTTCCTTCACACGTCGCGCGGGGCGAGGGCGGGCGCCGGTGCTCGCCTCTACCCCGCCACAATGGGCTTAAGGAGCACAGAACAATTGAACGGGAAATAAAATGAGCATGCGAAACGTTTCGGAGTTTAAGAGAGAGACCGGAATAGGAAGCTCAGGGCATCAACTCATGTCACTGCTGTGCCTCTGACCGGGAGGTCCTAGGGTTTCACACCGAACAGTGACAGGAGTTTTGAAACTAGCGTGTCCACTAGGGCGAATTCAGTCGCTGTCTGGGGGAGAATTCTAGCGGTCGGCTGCTCTGATCGGTAGTTTTTCAAGGATTCTTTGATCAACCCCAGGCGAAAGCCGGAGCAGTACCATTCCAATCGGGGCAATGGGCCGCTCGCGATCTTACCTACCTCTTCCTCTACCTATCCTCACCCTTAGTTACACACACATTTATACACACTGCACTATCACACAAGTCGGGAGACCAGTCGGAAGCTTAGAGCTTGCTCCGCCGGAAGAGGTGCCTCGCTGGTGGGAGATATCTTCTTGCTGAAAACATCGCTAACGTAGATAGGTCGGCGTAGAATATCACCATCCAGAGGGGGAAGATCACCGCCATCTCCCGGGGGAAATATTCATTATACTCACAGGAATAATGACGTTAGCAGTTTACGCGCCTATCTATCAATCAATAAATCGAGAGAGAGAGAGAGAGAGAGAGAGAGAGAGAGAGAGAGAGAGAGAGAGAGAGAGATTGAAAGCTTTATGCTGTGAAGTTATTTCATCATATTATTTCATGTATATGCCAATATATGAGCAATCAATGCTCGAGTTGTAATTGATACAAAGAGTTTCAAATAGAATGTTTTTTTAGGATAATTAAATTGACAAAATAAAATATAATAGAAAACAAACACAGTAAAAACATAAAACGTGTTTAATCACGAAATATTTCAGTTTTCAATTTCAGACATTCAGATCTCTTAGAATGAATTTTTTTTATAGAAGGATGTCGGTTCTTCATGAAACAATTGAAGAACGGACATAGTTATCAGGATGCATTTTACTTTATTTAAACTTTGAGTTAAAATATTGTAACGAATATTGCGTCATTTGCCGGCGGCCACCATGAACTACCTGTATGAGCGAATTGCGACATCTGCCGGTAGCCCTCGAACTAGCTAGTCCCAGAGTGTTCTTGGCGCCAATCGGGAAGTCCAGAAAATTCTCGACGGCGCCCGCCGAGTAAAAAAACACGGCGGCCGGAACCGTGAGTAAGTCTGAAGTGAAAGCTGAGCTGTGAAGCGTGTGCATCGCGGTGAATAGCAGTGCAGTGGATTGTGCTCAGTGACGTGAACCGGCGTGTAGTGGCCAGTGGCCAGTGGCCAGTGCATCGAACTGTGGTCAGAGCAGTGTACTGTGGCCTGTGCATCAAACAGTGGTCAGGGCTTAGGACTATGCGACAGTGTAAGAGAAGTGAACACTGAAAATAAATACTCAAGAGAAGTGTAGTGTAAAGAAATGATCAAGAGAAATATAAAGAATAATCAAGTGAAGAGTATCTGTAGATAAATCAAGTGTTTTCAGTGATTGTGTTAAGAAACAAAATAAACGTTTTTGTTAAAATAATACCAGAGTTTTAATTAACCACCTAGAATTGTAACAATATAATTCTTACTACTTTCGAAATAATCTATTGAAAATCAAGCGAAACTTGAAAAATAAAATAAATGTGTGACACGTCACTTTTACAGTGTGTTATGATTCTTTATATATCCTATTAGAGGTGGGTTGAAGTGCCTGCTTAAAAATAAAGATAGTATGTTGTGGTCCCTTTTGATGCCGCCGCGGCTCTGTACGTCGCTCGCCCGTCTCCGGCCAACAAATGACTCCGAGCCGCCTCGAAGTGCCTCCTCGCGTCCACTACCTTCGCCACCTGAGCCAACTGCCTCGATGTTCTTTCCAGAGAGAAGGTGTCTCTCGGTGGGAGTTAGTTACAATTCTTAGCAAGCACCACTCCCCTAAGATATGTCTTCATGAAAACACCCTCGTATTAATTGATTGATATTTTCGTGTTTCCAGGGCGCGTCAACTGCTTTAGTCATTAGTCCTGTGAGTGTAATGCATGTTTTTTTCTCGAGAGATGGCGGTGATCTTCCCCCGCTGGATGGCGAGGTCCGGCGCCGACCTACCGTCGGCTAGTGGGGTTTCCCTCTAACCAGGACTCTCCTACCAGCGGGGCACCGCCCCAGCCGGGACAAGCTCTAAGCTCCCGACCGGTCTCCCGGAATGTGGTAGTGTAGTGCATGTTAGTGTAAGTGCGTGTGAGTAAGGGGAGAGGATAGGACAAGGAAAGGGAAGGAAAGATCGCGCGCGGTCCGTGGCCCGTTAGGTAGAGTACTGCTCCGGCATTCGCCTCGTGTTGATGGAAGAAACCACGGAAAACTACCGATCAGAGCAGCCGGCCGCTAGTATTCTCCTCCAAAGAGCGACTGAATTCGACCTAGCTGAAAAGCTAGTGTCGAAAATCCTGCCGCCCGTCAGGACTCGAACCTAGGTCCTCGCGGTCAGAGGCGCGGCAGTGACATCAGTTGATGCACTGAGCTACCTCTCCCCGTCGTACTAATTGACTCCCTTGAAACTGATTGTCTCATCAAATGGAAGAAATTCTTCCTAAGTTGGATCGGAAATAAAATAATTTTCAGTACTAATCATTTCTAGGTATTTTTTGATGATTAATAACAAATTAAAAAACCACTAATTATAATACTACTATTATATTTCCATTATTTTATAATTACATTTTTTAACATTATTACACACGTCTTTATTCCATTAAAGACTGTTATATTTCTTAATATTGCCATTTCAATAGTATTACACTTGTAATTCCACTCATACATTTCGAAGTAAAGCTTGGCGAAAAGATGTTAAAAGCCTTACTGTTACACAATTTCGAATTTGACATTTGGCTCGAAAGTACTATGATAACATCATAGATAACTGTAGATCATGTAAAAAGAAACACGATTTACGAGTCTTGTGCCGACTCATACATTTTAAAATAATATTATTTTATTACATTAAACATTAACCGAGAAAATACGTGTAGCACGTGAACACGAGTTATGAATATGCAGAAATCTAATAACGTAGCCCGAGACCGCCTTTTCAGGTTAGCGCTCTCCCAACTTAGCTGCATCGGCACGGGGGTGCGCCCGCCAGATAAACAAGCCGGATGGTCGTAACTGACCGGAGCGACGTTCATCAGCGAGAAACCAACCCCAACGCATTAAGCACATTCCCACATCACCCTGCTCGACACACACCGCGCGAAACGTAATCGGTCGCTCGCGAAAGCTCCCGTATCTCACCTCCGCGAGATGAGCCAGACCGGAATGACTTACCCCGAACGTTTTTCCAGCATCTCCGGGCGACGCCACCGCAGTCGCGCAATAAGTACGCCATATTCCTCCGTTTTACACCTGGCGCGCTCCGCCCGCACGCGCCCGCCGCTATCGTCCGGCCCCGCGGCACGGCGCATGCGCAATCTACGCGGGAGGCGACGGCGGGGGCGGGGCTCTCCTTGTAAAGCACAGTAAATATTTGAGGGGGCGCCTCGCCGTAGCAGGAACAGATAGAACCCGCTGACTCTCGACACAGTAAAAAGGTCCGGTTATCTTGGCGCGGGGGCCGGACCGGCGAGCGAGGTGAAGTTGCGACGACGCGACGGTGGCGGCGCGGCGCGGAGAGGGGAGCAAGCGGTGGCGGTGGCGACGAGGTTTGTTTGGTTTTAACGCCGCTTCCTCGTGTCCGCCGCAAGATTTACAAGATTTGAAGCGAGTGAGAGCGGCGACCGCGGAGGGAGTAGTGGCCCGCGTCGCCGCCAGGGTCGCCCGCGGAGCACGCCGCGTGGCGAGGGTGGCGCCCTCGTGCACGGGGCGCGGCGAGGGCGCGAGCGAGGGCGAGGGCGCGGGCGCTCCCGCGGGATTAGACCCCGAGTCCTGCGGGACGCGCTCCCTTACGTCGCTAATCCGGTGATAATCTGCGATAATCTTGCGCGCTAATGTGCTCTGACATCGCGCGAATCTCTTAATCTCTTTAAAGTCAATGCGTGATGAGATATGCACGAGAAGTCTGCCAAGAAAATGTAATTAATTTACTGGTGTGTATTAAACTACGTGGTTGAATAATGATAAGGCCGGTTAAATACGGCGTGAAATATTCATTGCTGGAGAATTGAAAATAAATCATAAATTGCGAACAGAAAGGTGAAAACATTCGCACACGATATCTAATAGTTGTGAAGAAATTGCAATTGTATGTCATAATAAATATTGTTGTTATATTGCGAGTAACTCCTAAGACATACAATTAAAACATTTTCTCATTTTTGACATTGATATGAGAACCATGACGTTCTTGGTGAATCATTTGCATTTGATATGTTGCTTATGTACCAGCACCGTAAAAACGTAAAAGTCCGATGTTCCTTCTAAGCATCGCATTTTTACGTTGTTAATAAACATTAGCAACAAATGTAACATTATTTCATTATAAAGTGGTGTTTCTCTGAGGAGCGTTAACGAATTGCACAATCCAGAAACATTCTACAAGTAGTACGCACGTAGTACATTCCCAAGTGCACATTTCTCCAGCGGTTTCTTGTCAACAGTTGTGGTCCGCGCCCCTCGCCCCCCACCCCCGCCGCCGGCATTACGCACGCGACGCGCGGGCGAGCGCCCGGCAGCAAACACGGGGCGCGGCGCCAAGGCTCCTCTGCCCCGCCCCCTCCGAGGGGAAAGAGGCGATATTTACATCGGCGAGCGGCCCCGAAACTGCCCCTGTTTTAATGAGAGCGCCCCGCCCCCCGCGCGCGAGGCCTATTCATCTTTGCGGCGGCGGTGGCCGAGGGCGGCTGGGGGAAGAGGGCGGCGGAGATGGCATCGGCGTGGCGGGCAGGCTGCGTGCGAGGACGCGGCACTTTAGATAGCGCGGCGCTGCGCCGGGCGGGCGGGCGGGCGTCACGCGCAAGTAGTGGTCAGCACACATCATATAGCACAAGACTTGCCGCGCTATCTGGCGCGGCGGCGGCCGGGGGCCTGAGCAAACACCGCGGCGGCGGCGGCCACCGGCGCTGGGGGCGGCGCTGGACCGCGCTTATCGATTCGCTGCCGGGGGCGGCGCCGCCGGGGAAGACGGGCGCGAGCTGATTACGCGCGCCCGACGCCGCGGCGTGCGTCGCCGCTGTTCCGCGCGCGCGCAGGTGGCTGCGCGGGGGGGCGCCGGCGCGACGCGACGCAGCGGCGACCGCCGAGGAGGCGGCGAGCGGCGAGCGCCTCATCCCTGCGGCTCTCTACCACAGGCTCACGCTCTATTTCAGGGCCGCTTTCCTATTCAGCTACCAATGGCTCTGACCGGGAGGTCCTAGGATTCGACGACGACAAGATTTCGTTATTAACTAGGTAGCTATATCGAATTCTCTTTGGTTGGGGGAAAACCCCGCTAGCCGACAGTAGGTCGACACCGGATCTCGCCATACAGTGAGGAATGATCACCGCCACCTCCCGATGAAAACATACACTACACTTACGGAGTAATGACCTCGTTAGTTGACGCGTCCGGAATCACTAATAACCAATCGAATTGTCCTTCTGAATTCGATAACTGTTTCCGCTCTCTGGAGGAGAATTCTAGCGTCCAGTTGCTCTGACCGGTAGTTTACCGTGGTTTCTCCCAACTATAGCAGGCAGCAGTACCCATAAAAACAGGGCACGGACCGCGCGCGATATTTCCTCTCTCTTCCTTGTGCTGATCTCAATCCTTACACACTCTAACACACACGTATACTACACTACTACCATGAAGGGAAAATATTCAAAAGCTTAGAGGTTGTCCCAGCTGGGGAGGTGGTGGGCAAGTGGGAGATACCTAGTTGAGGAAAACCTCGCTAACTGACGTGTAGGTTAGCGCCAGGTTTCACTATCCAGCGGGGAAGATCACTGACACCTCAAGCGGGAAAACATGTACTACATTTAAGGGACTAATAACCTTAGTGGTTGAGAAAACGGAAACACGAATTAATCAATCGTATGTTATCCTGTGTACTTAGTTACCCTTATGTGTATTTGGAACCAAATACCCGTTTACTCTCGCAATAAAGTAGTACACACAAGATACAAACACCCTTGCGAGTTCCTCGAATTTGTATCAGAAAGTGAGGCCTTCCGAAATACGATAACTATGAAAGGCAAAGGAATTCCCCGCTATGAACGGGATTCCAACCTGGAACCCTCCGACTCCTCCAGTCCTCCAATGAGTCAGTGAGCTGTTACGTCGGCTGTCCTCTTCCGCCAATTGCTACTTCTTTTATATACACGTTCCTACACTCAATACCCAACTTTCAAAATACTACATTCTTCTATGTTTGCGCGTCATCAAGCGCGTCAAATCGTGCCCGCACGAGCTACTTGCCCGCTTGGAAAGCACGGCGCTCCTGCGGGCACGATCAACTTCCCCTGACTTCGCACTCATTTCCCCTTCAAATCTAGAAAGGGGTGTACATGCGCACACTGAAGCGGCGCGAGGCTTAGAATAGTGGCTACGCCCGAAATGATGTTTGTCATATTTGTTCTATCAAACAATCGAGACTTCAATTATGATTGTATTTCTTGCTATTTATTATTGTTTCATGTTTATTTTCTTTTTAATTTGTGCTTATATAACATTTTTGCCATGTGGCAGAGATATGTCTGAACTGCAAATTCTTTTTTTGTTTTAATTTCGAGTTATCTTTTATTAAATCATTCATTTATTTGTAGTATATAGCAATACAGTGAAACATATTAACAAGATTACATAAGTTAACTATTCTCACTCACAGTTGGACAGCTTTTTCAATAGACAATACTCTTTGTTAGTTAAACCTCCTCATCTGAACGCAGGAAGTTAATTAAATCATTATTCTCTTAAGTAAAGAGATTACGAAATTCCTTTGATTCAAAATGTTGAAACTTTGCTCTTAATTGATAATTTGACATTTGCATGATACACTATTCAATTTTAATGGATCATTTTAATGAATTTTAATGGATTTAGTACAGGAAATGGGAATTAATATACCTAAATTTGAGCAATAATTGTAAACTGACTTCTCCACTAACCACAAGGTACATGGGCCAGGTGTTCGGTAATGTTCTGCTACTCGGGAATGATTTGAAAAACCCTTACTTTTAAATCACGCGCCACTTGCCCTGGATGCAATGCCCGCGAACTCTAGTAAGCTAGTTACCGTGCCCGCAACCACGACAAGCTTGCTCTAGATTTATGAAGAACCCTCTGGACCAATTCATTGGCAAGTAAAATATCAAGAGAGAACGATTGTCTTTTCATACTTTTCAGTCAATTATTAAACGCATTTCTGAGCAATATCAACGTTAGCGGCTCACAATGAATAATGAAGCTAAATATTACATTCATCATTTTAAATCGTTCTTAGTTCAAAGTTTGTGATTAGTGAAAGTATTTTCCGTATTTTAAATAGTGGATCTGCGTACCTCATAAAATATGGATTGGGAACTAATATAAAATTTTCAAACTAGCCGGGTTATCATTCAGTAAAACTCAATATTGTAAGAAAATATTTACAAGAACTTTATAGAAAAGTTTTCGAAGATGTGATAATTGGATTAAGATACACGAAGAACAAAACACACAATTTTAAATATATTGTGGGAAAACTTTAAGAAAGCTTGTAAGTTCGTGTGCTCGTTTAATTATGAAAGAAATCTTGTTATTTCTATTAAAATACAAGACATTGGCTACATTTACAATAACATACATTAATAAAAAGCTGAATGTGCGCTCTTCAATGAGCAATGTAAGTCTTCAGAAACTATTCTATGAATTTTTAAGGGCCCGACTAGGAGATGTAAATAGGAATATAAAAAGGAAAATATAAAACAAACTGAACACTCTGGTAAGTGACATCGGTTATTGTTGTAATCTATTCTAAAAATAGTTCCTCAAATACGGTTGTACGTAAATTGTACAAAATTTCATGTACAATTGTTTTGAAAAAATTAGTAGGTTTCCCGTAATTCGTGATTGAAGTGAATGCAATTAATATTGTTTTTTCAGAAACGGATCCGAAATTTTTTTAAAATTTTTCCTCGGATAGAGTAAAGAACACTTCAAACTGGCGCAGGTCACATAGGTGAACTATCTCAAAAAAAGTTGAAGATTGAAATAATAATAGCTAAATATTAAAATAGTGCGCGAAAATATGTGCTCTTGTAGCACCACAAATTTTTATCTGCTATTAGACGACCAAAAAATTGAGAAAATATGAAAAAAAAAATTTCAGAATGCAACGGCGGGAAAGAGGGGGAGGAGGCAAAAACGAAAAGCTAACTCTGGCGAAAGAGATTACGAAACTAAGTAGTACGAGAATGTCTTTGGGATTCTGTAGAACCACCACTTTATAGCTGCCTCTTGTGTAAATGTGGATCCATTCAATTAAATAAAATCAAACTGTTAATGTACACAATCCATACGATATTCGTCAACCACAATCTAATTTGGATGCTATTTTATTTCCGTTTCTCTTCTTCGCTCGGTTTGTCAATGGCCGTACGCGATCTTCATCCCCCCGTGCACCTAACCTTAGATGGGGTGCGTGTCGGCGTGGGGCAACTAGGCGAAACCAAAACGGTCGCTTTAAGAGGCGCGAAGGTGGGAAATTCCGCGCGCGGTGGACGGCGCCAACTAGGGGGAGGAGAATCGATTGACGGTGCCATGCGGGTCACCTAACGACTCGCCCGCAGGCGCTGCACCCACCGCTCGCTTTCACCTCCCCTCGCCACCGCCCCGTGGCGCTACCGCCGCCGCCGCCGCCGCTTCGCACTTTTCTCGCTCGGATCAAGGAAGACGTATTTGCAACACTTCCGAGTCTTTGGGGGTTCTCGCCGTATATTAAAGGTATTGCTATTTGGCTGTCCTTTGAAACAGTGGTACCCTGCAGTTCTCGTGGAAATGACTGTGGGAAACATAACTAACGTGAAAGGGGATTAAGAAACCTGGAAAATGATGTAATTGTAACTGACCTGCCCACACAATTTTGCATACTAAATGAAAATAAAATGCAGAATATAAAGCAATAAAAATTGATTTTGAATTGTCAGTAGTGTGCAGATTTACATTCCATCCATTGTATGAGATTATTTTAAATTTGTATGTTTTATCAGGAATCAGAATCAGGGTATGTTATGAAAAAAATACGGAAAAGAGTAGAACTGTTAAAAACACTGTAACTCTGCAAATTCAGAAAAGAAAATGTGGATGTCATCTCTCACTAGTATAAGGCGTGTGGACATACTTTATATTGTACTCTTTTTCCATTCAGAACAAAGAACCAAAAAATCTATTCTTCCTTATTATTAATATAAATCGATTTAACTGGAAGGAAAACGTCTTTAAAATTTTTTAGGGTTAGTGATTTAACCACAAAATCCACCCGTCATGTCGTTTGAGTGAACGAAGGCATGTTGCCCGAACCCACCAAACTCCACTGAATGTAGCTCGAACTAAAATAACAAACATGCGCCTTTTAATAGATTATTTTTTTAATTCACTAATTAAAAATATTTATTAGCAAAACCAAACAAATTCAAGCAATATCCTTATATTCAAATTTGAATGTAAGTAATATCCTTACATTCAAAACTAATTCCTATCAAATAACAAAATAGTAGTTATTTGTCATTTCTAAACATTGTTTCTTCTCAACTAAATACAAAACTAAACTTTATTAAGTTAATACTTAAAATTTTTTTCAATAAATTCAAACATATTATTCATTCAATTCAAACAAATTATAAATATAGTGACATTACGTAAGAATATAGTATTCCTTCACTTAAGATGTACAAACACAAATTTCAATAACTAACCAATAAATTTTATGACACTGGCTTCTCGCAAATGTTGTTTAATTGTCTCTTTTTATATTTAAACTTCCACAATAATGTTTTTTCTGTATAATCCATGCTTTTAGGTTCAATTTAGTGATATGATTCATAAAATTATACCCAATTCATCCATTTTTCGTCTTTCATCTTTGATATTTATCATTATGATATGAGAACGTCACAACAAGGTCCTCAAAACATAATACTACTCATCGTTAAACTATTCGATTACTCACTCTGCCGTAACCAATTTGTCTAATTCTCTAATAATTATGTGTGATATCAGAAGCTCATATTCATCCTGAATGTAGATTTTGCTAATGTTTTCATTTCATCTGTAACTAAGGTGTTTTCCCCGCCACTCCTTAAACTTCTTTCATTTAATTGTTCGTCTACAGAGAGTATGTCCCGTACACTATGTGGCCAACATCGGTATCCGGTCGTTTAATGTAGAATACCTAACCTTACATTGTTGTTTCTTTGTTGCTAAGCAACATCTCGTATTAATTTTCATTATACCTTAATGTAAATTTCGTGTTTGGAAAACTAGTTTGATCAACATACAACATTTACACTTCTTTTATTTTACCACAAAATGTCTGAGGCTACCACCACTCATAAGTATTAAACTCTGATTGATAGTCCGAATCCATCGTCTTACCGGAGACCCGCCAAATGAATCGTACAATTAAATCAAAGCCCCATAGCGTAGTTATACCACAATATTTTAATCATTGAGCACGTTGGCGCCGTGTACGAAGTTGGAATGCGAGTGCTTTGAATGGAAGTTGCGATCCCAGTGGCGACCTCCTAAATTCGCTCCCCCGCCGTCCGCTCACCGGCGTCGCCGCCCCCTCCGACCGCGCCCTCCGGTCGTCACCGTCCTCTGGGGGAGGGGGCGCGGAAGACAGTAGGTCCGGACGCGCCCAAGAAGTGTCGATGGCTCGACTGCCGCGATATTTCTCGATCCTACACGCGCACTCCTCTCTAACTTACGCAGCCCCAGCCATAAAAACACAAACAAACAAGATAACGCTTGCAGGCCTCCCTCGCCGCCATAAGTCACTCCACGACGATACTAAAAGTAAGCCATATCGATAGGGACAAATAATATAAAGCCCTGTTATGTCCACTGTCTTGACATCGCAATCTAGTGACTGCCTCAGGCAGGTCGGACACAAAAACGTCGACCCTCATCTTCCCTCCTTGGCACACTGCGATTCGCACTCCCCGCTCGGGGGCCGGCATGCAAAACTGCTCCATCATTCCGAACGTACCGCATCGCCTACAAAAAACAGCGGTCAGTACTGACAGTAATGACGATAATGGGGAGCAGATCAAAGGGCACTGGGAAGACATAAGGGTAGTAGCCCTACTGGAGGAGCTCCGGGGACGTCTCAAGAAAAGGGCCGCATCAAGAATTCAGCGGCGGCGGCGCAAGAAAGCCCGGAGAAGGGCCGGAATCGGAGTAGCGAGGGACGGCGGGGAGGGTTATGGAGCCACGGAAATTGAATGATGCATTTCGCTACGGCCGTCGCGGAATCACAAATCAAGTAATATGTTATCAATGGCGGTGTATCTATCGCTTGTCACAGCCCCCTGCGCGGGGTGGGGCGGGGCGGCGCGCGCGAGACGGCCTCGGCCTCCTTGAGATGCCTGGCTGCCTTTCTTCTTTCGTCGCTGGGAAGGACGCGGCGCCGAAAGGGCCTTTGTCACCCCGCGCGCGGCTTTTTTATTAATCAATATTTTGGCTTCCGAATGCCATTAACCGGTGGCTGGTGGTCAGATCTTATGTATTTTTCAACAGATGATGCTGACGTTGCTGTTCAAGGTTTCTTGGACACAAGTCTGGGGTTGAAGAGAGGAGAGTCGTGGATCAAAATAACGGGATACTTATAAACCGAAAACAAACAAGCACGAAGTCATTTGTTTTTAATACGTTGACAATTAACAAAATTATTTAATGTAATAATTTAAGTCATTTATCATTAATATATTAACTTAAAAAAAGTGCTATCGAGGGGGAATTTTTTCGCTCTTTATTGTCAACATGTCATTGTCAACACACATTTTTTTAAAGACGAATACAATACTTTTCCACACAATTACTATGAATTATTTAAGTTTCGTTGAAGAAAGGTAAAAGTATTTCATTTCCTTTTTCATTTGCGTGGATTATATTCAAGTTTTCTAGAAGTCCTATATACATTTTATCTTTCATATATTCATACGTTGAATGTGTATAATTCACATTTATACACATTACACTTTGAAATATACTTATATACATTGAAAAAATACGCATTGAAAAATGAGGTTCATAAGATGTTACATTTAAGGTCAGATTATAAATTGGAGAGCACGGGCAATGATGAGAACCCTGACGGACCTTAAAGTCTAGTAACTTTAATTCTAAGGGCAGCTAAGGATTGAAGGAGAGGAGGGACGGAAATTGAATGATTTGAGAACAGAGTGAGTCGGTGAAGGAAGGTGAAGTTTGTACGGTTGTCGGCCGTGCCAGGTTACGAGCGTGAGCGGCCGAGTGCTTTAGACCGCGAATAAAGCCACTTACCCCCAAGGCAGTCGGCGCTCTGGGGGCGACACGGGACTCGCTACAGGCTTCCTTAGTGAGGGCTTGCCTCGCCTTTCTCCCACTGGCAGGTCCCACTCGCCTTACCGAATTCTCGGTTCGCTTTCTCTCTCTTCCATGATTCTCCGTTATCTTAGATCCGATTTCATCTGTTCTCCCTATAACATTACCTACCTCCAAGCGTACCTGCACCACAATAATATTTTTTTTCATTTTCCTCGCTCTCGCACTCATTAATTCCCTCTCTCTCTCTCTCTCTCTCTCTCTCTATATATATATATATATATATATATATATATATATATATATACACACACACTCCCCATAAGACTCATTCCTTTCTTTTTTGCCTGCGTCCTCCCATCCTGAATTTAGTAAAACTGACTTTGATGCACTTTCACTCTTTCTGTCTACATTTAATTACCAATTCATTCTGCAGCTGGATCACCGGGAGTGTAGAACCAGAGAGGAAACACTGTGCATCATTCATCTATGAAGGTCCACGCGCATTTCTGGAACTCGCAAACATTGTCAATTGGATGGAACGTTGGTCTTCGGTAATTACAGCGAAAGGCACCTCCTAGCTATTTTCTGTTCATTTTCTCCACCTTCGTTATCCACATTTCACGTTTTCTTCCCACGAATTTACCTTTCTACTGATTAATTTTATCAGGAGGAAGAAGTCTTGATCACCTAACCCACATTAGTCTACTACTACATAGTCTACTCCATTCAACTTCCATCTCTCTCCCTCTTTCTCTCACTCCCTCCTTCTCGTCTCCCTTTCTCACTTCTCACTCCTTTCCCACTTTTCCTCCTAACACGCAATCCCTCTCACTCAATCTACCCAGCTATTCATCTTTTACATCTCTCCCTCATCTTTCCTCCTTCTCTCACGTTCCCTCGCTCTTCCATCCACTCACGCCCCCATCACGCAATCCTTTTCACTCAACCTACCCATTATTCACATTTCATCTCCCGTTCTTCTCTTTCTCGTCTTTCTCTTTCTCGTTCTCTCTGTAATCTTTCTCTTTCTCTCTCCTATTTCTTTCACCTTCCCTTTCTCTCTCTCATCTTTCTCTCTCTCCTATTTCTTTCACTTTCCCTCTCTCCCTCTCCCTCTGTCTCCCATTATCACACATTTCCCCGCCCTCCCACCCTACGATCCACCCACCCACCACGTTACCCTTCCCACCCAACCTATATTCCCCCTATTCTCCTTTCATATCTGTCCCTCATTCTCACACATTCACCCCGCACCCACCCGCCACTCGCCCTCTGCGCGTTGCGAGGTGTGGCGCGGCCCCTGTGGCTGCAGAGTGGAGCGGGGCGGAGCGGGAAGGCGGGGAGCGGAGCGGGGCAGGGCGGCGGAAGAAGGGCGCTCTCGGACATCAAAGCGCGGTGAACCGCGGAGGGCGAGCGGGCGGGCGGGCGGGCGGGCGGGCGGGCGGGCGCACCTTGTTACCGCGCCCCCTCCGCTAACGCGCGTCCACTCCAGGGCCGCGGCCGCTCGCGGGCGTGCACGCGCATAACATTCAGCCCCTCACAAGGCGCTTTGCGGCCCTAAACGCTTCTCACGCTTTGCCTTTTCCTGCGGCGGCCCAAGTGGACGCACTCGCTACAGAGGTGGCGGAACGCAAAGGAATAAATTAATTTCATGAATAAAATGTCCTCCAAGTCTCAAATCGCATAATATGTTTTCTGATTGGTATCAAATTATAAGTTTCTGACACCTGTGGCATTCTGTTGAGTTTCTCAAGAAGAAATATATAGAGTAAAAGAATTTCAAAAGCCAAACATACTCCTTGCAAGTGTAGCAAAACTAGTGGGCGTTGCCTAGGAATGTATTTTCAAGATCATCTATAAGAGTGTAAACTGGATTCTATTTATAGTATAAAATATAAGTAATTGATTTATATCCCCGGTTCGTCACCCAGCCCACCCCGAACTTTCTCCGCCCTGCCGTCCATTTCTGCCCCAGTCTGCTCTTCCGCTCTCGCCATCGATACTACCCTGTTCTTCTCGTAGGAAGAAATTTTCACATTTCACCTTGAAATACTCTACGACTAATGGAGCTATCTGAATTAATGTAATAAATTTAAAATATTTCTGGGGCATTTGGAAACTTAGGAAGATATTCTTCGCCGAATTCATCACCGTCTTCGAGATAATACCGAAAAATACAAGGAAATATATCGCCCTCAATAATTAATTCCTCTGGGAAAAATATATAGCCTCAGTGCAAGACATTCAACACCATGCAGCTTGCAAATACAGGAGATATATGGAAGGGCGACGAGTTGGTAAGTCTAGTGAACTTGGGGGAGGAGAAAAATAGCCGAGATGGGGGTCGACTAAAAGACCGATCTGTTCAAGCAAACGAACAAACAAAAACGCCAAGAAAATACATTGAGAGTGTTTTGAGATTAATCCTGTGGTGGTCATGATTATCTGTTGTATGTCGATATTCTGAAGTTTACATTAATGACGAAGCTCTCGAGTCAGTGGTACATATTTCTGAATATTCAAGTTCTATACAGATTCTGAATTGTTATTGTTGATGACTGCAAAATGGATTATCATGGCTGTTTTCTTCAGCTTGTTTAGAAGAGTTATATCTGTCCTATTGTTCGAAATTGTGGGGTCTGTAATTATGCTTCTGTCCCAATATAGCTTCCCTTCTTCAGTTTCCATGACTGTGGAAGGATGATATTTATAATATGGGACATTACCGGGCTCAATTCCGTATTTTCTTACTAACCGTCCCTGAATTATTTTACTCATATTATCGTGCCTAACTTTATAGGCGGTGGATTCCAACACACAACAACCGACAAGGATGCGCTGGATGTTTTCATGCTGTGCACCGCATCTACATTCATCACTTAGTATTGAGGTGTCTCTTATTATATACCGTAAGTAATTTGTTGTTGCGATAACCTGGTCTTGAATGCCTATCATAAAGCCTTATGTTTCTGGGTACTGTAAACCACGTGTCAACCACCTGTTAGATACTTTAAAATCTATTATTTAGCCTGATAGTTCATTGGGATCTCTACCATGTAACTCTTTTCGATACCACTGTTGCATCAGGCTTTCATTGCTTGTGTTCTCTGGTTGAAACTGGGATTTTGCAAGATATAAGGGGATGAGACGGAAATCAGCCACTACTATAGTTTTATGCATTGTCGATGTCTCGGCCCTCTCAAGGAAGTATTTTATCATTAGAGATATTTGGTTGGCATTACTGTTGGTTATGTTTGTAATGTCTCGACATCCTTTTTTATGGGGTAGATTGATCCTCTCAACAGCAGATTTAGAATGATGATATCGATATTGGGTCATTTGGGTCCTGACATGTCTAGCCATTGCTTCAAGGTCTGTCTGACTTAATTGTATTGAGCCCATTGAGTAGATGATCACAGAAATAGCGTATGCATTTATTGCAATGACAATATTTCGCGAATTCAAAGAACATTTGTTAGTTGTTCTTGAATTCTGCGGTTATTCGTTTCTTTACTTCCGAGTGGGCTACTGTTCGAGACTGCTCTATAACAAGATACTTATACTGTTTTATTATTATTATTATTATTATTATTATTATTATTATTATTATTACTACTACTCGTGTTACAAATATGTAAATCACGCAAACATTGAAAGGCAAAGCGTTCTGTTGATACTGATAGTGAACTCAATGAATGTTCTTCAATATGATAATAATTTAATAGAATAAATTTATGGAATTAAACAACTGGAAAAGGAATTTGAAGTAACAATCACCGCAAATAAGATTAAATTACTTCGCCTATTCCATGAACAAAGATTCACAGCTAGCTCGCCCTTCCTAAGAGAAGCACTGCAAATGGCATCTAGACTCCCCCTCCTGAGCTGCAACTCTCTTCCCGAAAGCAAGTCCCTTGTAGTAGGAAGAAGCTTTTCTTGGCGCGGAACTCGCGACTTTCGTAAATATCGCTTCCGATCGCGAGACCCTCCTCCTCGCAGCGCCGCCGTCTCTTTTTATTCCCCGAATGCGCGGCCGCCCCCATCGCCGCCCCCCTTCCATGTCCCTCTTCGACCCGCATACCGACGTCCTGCCACACCGACATCCCGCCTCTTAAACACACCGCCTCTCCAACAACCCTCCTCCCCAACTCCTTGCCTCTCCAACATCCCGCCTCTCCAACATCCCGCCTCTCCAACATCCCGCCTCTCCAACCCCCGCCTCACCCCCCCCAACTCCCCATCCGGTGACAACATCTGTTGCCACCCCGACGTCCTGTGACTTTTCGTCCCACCCGAAATCACGCAGTTTCGCAATGCAGCATTACCTCAGTACTCCTCCATTCTTTCGAGATTACCACGAACGCTCTGAAGCCGCACAGAGTAACCTATGCACCTATTGCGAAATCGCATCCAGCAGACCCTTCCACTATCAATACCCCCCTTCCGATTTCTTTCTCCGCAACCGACAACCACCACCTCCTCCCCGCCGCCATCCCCAATTGCAGCCGCCCTCTCCTTCGCCACCGCCGACGCCGATCCGCCTTCCACGGGGCGCCCCGGCCGTTCCCGTGATTGGATTACGTTTAGAGAGTAATTCCATGTGTGGCGACGAGCCTCCGGGGAGCGCCGCCGGGAGCGCCCGTGTCGCCGTGCCGCCACGGCCGCCAACTTAATGACCGGGCGACAAATTGTGGGGTTGGGTGGCGGCGCGGGGTCCGACCGGCTCCCCGGGGGACGCGCCGTAAAGCGGAGACCCCCGCCCCCTTCGCCCCGCGGCCCCGAAGGCGCGACCCGCCCCGGAAGCGGTGCGCGGTGCTCGATTCCGCTCCAGCTGCCGCCACGCTGTATTTATTTCTACGTGCCCTCAAAACCGAATTTACCAGCTAAAATAGCCCAGAGGTAACGTTACCTATGATATTACCTATCACAGATTCATATTGTCTATGACCGGACGTCCCAGAATTCATGGCCATACGGTGGCGGATTTTCGACACTACCTGGACAGCTAGATCAAACTCGAGCGCTTGTCTACAGGAGAATGCTGTCTGGCGGCTGCTCTGAACGGAAGTTCTCCGAGGATTCTGCAATCAATACCAGGCGAATGCAGAGGCAGAACCTTCACAAAGGGGCCACGGATCGCGAAATCATTTGTTCCCTCTCCTCACATTCACATCTACATCTACTACATTACTACACATGTCGGATCGCTTAGAGGTTGGAGGAGGAAACCCCGCGAACCAACATGTAAGGCGGCGCGAGATCTCCTGTCCCAGCAGGAAGGAACACCACCACATCCCCGCTACTACGTGCGGAGACGTACACTCACGGAACTCAAAAGCACAGTTGTTGACGCGCTCTTATACACGGAATACTCAGTAGCCTTAGGAGCTGCAGTGGCAAAATTATTTGCAGTGAAGATCCTCTTTATTTTACTTTAACGGAGCTACATCCCAATTCGTACCCGACGTCGGCAAACCCCTAGAACTACTGGTCTTCCTAAATCATGAGGGATAAGGCATTGGGAATGGAGGATCATCCTGACTTCAGGTTAGGGGAGGAAGAATGGCTCTCAATCTGTGGCTCCTTGTTTAAGGTCAGCTTCGACGTGAGCCTGGAACGAAACGGAGCAATTCAAAGAAGGAAACGGCCGATTGGGCAAGATGCTATTTTAGAATGATTTCCAAAATTCTAGATTTTTATAGAATTCTCGTTCAGGTAATGATAGGCACCCTCTAATAATTTATTAATGTAATGTCTTATGTCTGAATGTTAATTTTCCCTGCGAAGTAGGTATACTATACCTTTTTTGCAAGCATTTGAGCACTGCTGAATGTTATAGCTGCTTTCCGAAGGCACTTAGAAAATACCTACGGAATTTACAAAATAAAACGATTCAAAATTTCATGCTGCTCAGAATAATTTCAAATGTAAGTAATTATATTGATTGCTGTGGTCGCACTGATCTAGATTGGGTACTAATATAACATGAAAACGTGATGAAACTGAGCAATCGCCCACGGCGGTGTTTTCGCTTTATTTACTGAAACAACTTGAAAGATCTATGAATCGTGGGTCGCAGTCCAGCAGTTTATTAGCCCCTAGAGAGGACCTGGGAGGCGAAACGAAGCGATTATGCGCCATTATCCCTGTCCGTGACAAATGCTCACTTAAATGGACAGATGGTCCACAAGGGAAGGAAATGCTATTATGTTCCACAACGGGAGGGAAGTTAATTTAATTTGCATTAAACGAAATAATTTGCATTTAACTTGGGTACCATTTCTCTGAAGTTTGTAAACATCACCCAAACCGCAGAAACAAATGAAAATTTAGAACCCTGATTTGTCACATCTTTCAACAGAAATGACTACTTCCTACTGACATCTCATTGCAGAGTACAAAAGTCAATATTCGTCTGTTATTTCCAAACTACGCAATTATTACATGATTCTTCTAACACTCTTCACTCCTAATTCTGGAGTGCAAATCCTTTCAAAACTTTTTGTACACAAATTCGCTGAGTGACATTTATTTCCTTCGCGGGTATCAAACACTGCATAGTTCTGCTGTTACAAATTTATTTCCCAATCAGCATTAGATCATTACGTCCAAAAATAAATAATTTCATCATTTCAACCGATCATGAATACAACGTTGATAACTCATTTCAATCAAATTTATCTTCGCAAAACAAGAAAAAGTCACCCCTTCGGTACGTCTGAAACGCAACATCCGTGCGTAAACCCGGACACGGGCAAGGCGACCACCGAAGCACCCGACCACCTCTTGCACGCTTTTAATTCGCGCGGACGCGCCGCCGTTCCGCAACATTTCTCCTCCAATGGAGTGAGCCAGGGCGCCCGGCGCGCCCGTAACTCATAACACCACAAAGCCCCGCGCCGGCGCGGAGGGCGCGGTGATCGCGGGGGCGGATTCGAAAGAGGAGACGGAGGAGAAGTCGTAGGGCACGGCGCGGCGGCGGCAGTCTCAGAGGCTGTAGGAGGGGCGAAGATGGAGACGAAGACGAGGGTAGTGGAGGAGGAAGAGGGGAGAAAGGAAGCGGGGAAGGTGACTGCTGTGGCAGGCGTAGGAAGGGTGTAGGCGGAGCCGAAGAGGAATCGAAAGTGGAGACTGATGTGAAAGAGAAGACGAAGGCGATGGCAAACACGAAGACCAAGGCGGAGATCAAGACAAGGACCACGGCCAGGAATAAGACCACCATCAGGATCACGACCAAGAGTAGGACCTAAACCGGAGGCAAGACCAGGACCAAGAGCAAAATTAGGAACCAGGTCCAGCACCAGGACCAAGAGTAATACTTAGACAAAAACCAATACCAAACGGAGAGAGATGGCTCAGTGCATCAACTGATGGCTAGCTTGTCAGCTAGGCCACTAGCTTGTCAGCTAGGTCGAATTCAGTCGCTGTCTGGAGGAAAATTCTACAGGCCGGCTGCTCTGATCGGTAGAATTCCGTTTTTTCTCCAATCACCACCAGGCGTATGCCGGATCAGTACCCTAACAAACGGGTCACAAACCGTGTACGATCTTTCCTACCTCTTCTTGGTCCTATTCTTACCCCTTACTTATACACACTTACACTACCATGCACTACTGTACCACCCATGCCGGGAGACCGGTGGGGAGCTTAGAGCTCGTCCCGGCTGGGGCGATGCCCCGCTGGTGAGGGATGCCTTGTTGGGGAAACCTCGCTAACAGACGGTAGTTCGGCGCCGGATCTCGCCATCCAGCGGGGGAATTTTCACCGCCATCTCTCTATGAAAAACCATGCACTACACTTATGGGAGTAATAACCTCAGTCGTTGACGTGCCCGGAATCACTAACAACCAACCAATGCAAAAAGCAGAAGTGAAAGTGGAAACGACGGCGGAAAGGATGTTGAGGAGAAAATAGAGGTCGAGGAGAAGTGGCGATGGGGTGTCAACCAGCGGTCCGTGGTTCGCGGGGCGGTTCCGCGCGCTAAGCGGACGGAAGAGCAGGGGTGGGCCCGAGCGGGGCACCGGGCGTCGCGTCGTTCCGCGAAGAAAGACGGGCGGCCGCCAATCAGGGGTAACGAAGCGCGACGGCCGGTCAGGCACCCCCTCGCTCCCGCCAGCCGCCATTGTGCCGCCCGGCCGCCGTGGACACCGGCCACAATAGCCCCGCTGGTAATTGTTGCCGCTACACTAGCGATAGCGCGCCGCCCCCTGGCCAGCGCAGCGGGGCAGGCAATCGCCACCCACGGCCGGCGATACGAGCGCTGCCATCGCCACCCCAAGGGACCTTGCCGCCTTCGGAACCAGGAGAAGTATAGAAGAGGAGGAGGTAACTAAAGAATAGATAACTTTATCCCGAGGAGTACCAACAATGCCCCAGCGTGTAAAATAAAACGAATAAGTACTTTATTGTAAATATTCAACAATTAATTATTTTCTTAATATGGATTATTCGCTGGTTATGGTTTTTCATAATAATTACAAAACAAAAAATTGTAAATATGTAAATGTAATTGTAAATTGTAAATATGCAACATGTAATATGAAATTGTAAATAAGTGTTCCATGTTCCAGTAGTAGGCCACCAGGGTGCCCATACCAAGGACGATAGCCTCCAATAGTATAGCATGGTGAAATAAGGAGTAAATGTACATAAGAATTTATAGAGTTAAAAAGGTTTATGTAATTACAAAATATGTTAATTTTATGTAAAATAATAAATTTCATAAAAAGTGGAGATCTAAATGTAAATGTAAGACGATCTAGGTGTGCAGGTAGGAGCGTAGCTCATGGACTCGCACCTACCTCGTCAAAATCACTAAATGGCATTGTAATGTAATTGTGAAAAAGACACACACACACACACACACACACACACACACACACACACACACATACACACACACATACATACATACAAAAAAAAAGCTGCCGGAACCACCAATGCTGGTCTCGCGCCCGTATCTTCTTTTAACACTGTCTCATCGATGACCTGTTTAATCTAGTGAAATTTACCCCGCGTCAGTAACACGCCCTTCTCACCAGCTTCCGCTTGTGTATTCAAAACACCAGTTCCGCAACAAAATTTCTGCGGTGTCGAGCTGTCAATGACACTCAACACCTCTGCTCTAATTGTTCCAGCCGTTCGATGTTATCTTCACCGAATGTACTGCAACCGAGTATTCTTCTACCGCCACATCACTACTCTCACACCACCCATTTCCTCGCAACAGTTGCTGCTTCTGCCACTGCCACCACCGGAGGCCCAAGTGAGGTTTATCGTCCGGAGGAGGGTCTCTGGGAGACAGAGGGAGCCAAGAGGTTAGGCAGAACGTCTCCCGCCCTTCGGCTGCCGCCGCCGCCGCCTTCAATGGACTTTCCACCCTTAGGACCAAAAAAGGAGCCTAGTTTTATCGATGAGCGCGCGTGTGGGCTGTGGCCGTCGTCGCGGCTCGCCCGCTCGCCCGCCCACCCGTCTTCCCGCCCGCCCACCCGTCTTCCCGCCCACCCATCTTCCCGCCCGACCGCCCGCCCCTTGCCCGCCCGCCAACCCACCTACGTACCCGCCCGCCCGCCCCGACACCACGCCCCTCGGCGCCGCCCATCCCGCCAGTCCGCCCATCCACCCGGCAATGTCGCGCGGAGCAGTGCAGGTTTTACGACAGTGCGGCGGAGGGGCGGGCCTGCGTCGCGAGCGGCGACGGCGGGGCCGGGCGGGCGGGGCGAAATCGCCGGCGAAGACTGCGCGCGGGCGGCCGGGCGGGCGCGGCCCTGCGGGCGGGGGTGGAGGCGAAGGAGGACGCCGTGATCGCCGGCCGCGCGGACCCAATCAGTGATAAAACCCCGCGCCGCGCGAGGGCTGCGCGTCTCGGGGGGGACCGGAAACGACGTCACGCGATCACGCGTGTCGCCGGCGGAGGCGGTGGGAGCGGAGGCGCGCCGGAGCCAAGATTTTTCGCGGCTAATCCCGCGCGGCCGGCCGCGTAATGCCTTGCTGTTCGCCCGTCCGATGCGTCTTGATGGCTGCATTGCTGTTCCCCGATGGACCACGATGGATGGTTGCCGCGAGTTAGTCGTTTTGCCTCAACACGGTCAACTGCTCAGGCTGGATTTCTTTGTTTGCAAATCTGCTTACAAAATACTTGAGTGGATCATTCGAGAGAAGTCATACTTCAGAGAGATAATGTAAGATAAGATAATGTAATGATTCAAAAAATTGTAATCACAAACATGAGCGAAAAATGTAATCACAAACATGTTCAGCGCATATTTTTACTGCGGAAATAACTCACACAAGCCTAAAACTAGCGATCTGAAGGTGCCAGGTTTGACACCAGGTTTTCGCAAACTGTTTGGAGGAATCTGTATTAATAATAATAATAATAATAATAATAATATTTTATTTTTTGCAAAATTTTCTTGTAATATATTTATCTAAAAAGAAATAAATTTTTTTTTTTTTAAAAAATTTTTAAATTTCAAAATATCAGTTATTGCTATATTGTACTAAATTTCATTTTATGAGAATTTGAGTCATCATAAAAAAATGTGTTGTAATAACCACGTAGTGCATCGCCGAAATAGCTCAGCTGGGAGAGCGTTAGACTGAAGATCTAAAGGTCCCTGGTTCGATCCCGGGTTTCGGCACTAGGATTTTTGGGTGAACATTTATTAATCATAATGTTCATATTTTAGACATAATTTTCAAAGTTTTTGAAACTGCACATTCGTTTTCGGAGTTTACATTGGCCTGTCGCCAAGGAATGTTCGTCCATTCGACGTCGAACCAAAAAAAATGTCTCCCAACATAATATAAATTTAACAGGTCTCGAGTGAGTTAATTTTAAACATACGGCCCCAGAAAGCTGTATCGCAAAATCAAGCAAACTCCCTGGAAAATATTATGCGAAAGAGAGCGCATTGAGCACTTCTTTGTGTGCTCGCGTGGCCATAAAAGTCGATCTCATAACTTTGCGTGCTCGATTGTTACGGCCGACGACAGCGCTTGGGAAGACCGTGCGGCGAATGCGACGTGAGCGGACGATCAGAGGCGGCAGGGCAGAGGGGGAGAGGGAGACTGGTGGAGTTGGAATAGAATTCGCGAATTGCTGCGCTACCAGAAATCAAAGGCGGCAGAAGTGACGACGTAACTGCACAAGAAGACGTTCAGATGTCCGCGTTTTACGATTAGTGCGGAAGAACGTTGGTTGATAAGATGCAAAGACGCAACCAAGACTTTTCTGCGGTGTGCAGGTGACCAACAGCCTTAATTTTGTATCATAAAGACATTTTTATACATGCTGTACTAAAAATTTATTTCAATTTTCGATTTATGGTTGTAGTAGATATAACTGTATCTAGAAACAAATAAAATATAGAAATTCTTCCGTTTCTATAGAAAATTACGAAAATTTATATATATGTATTTTGGTCTCCGGTTTCTGGAGAGAGAAGTTGAAGCCGCGTGAACACTCTCCCTTCCGAGCATTACTACTCAGATGATGTTCAAGAAGAGTCAATGGAGGCGATGTTCGGAAAAGAGGAGAGAAAATTTCCGATAAACCGAAGCGTCGTGTGTACGCGAGGACGGTGGGAAGCAATGGCAGGGGATTTAGCAACAACGGATGTGAAAGCAGTGCGACTGGGAGACCTGAGCGAGGCGGAGGTGGTCTAAAGGTTGAGAGCGTGTATGCGAAATAGATGGCGAGGCACAGGCCCAGTGTAAACGGCGGCCGGGGGGGTGGCGGAGACGCGGCGGGCTGGCGACCGCAGGGAGGGAGGCGCCGATCGGTTACAGCGCAACTGCACGCGCATAAGAGGGCGCGCAAATTATGCAAACGGCGATGGCGGCGGCGTTGGCGGGGTGGGGGCGGTATTGGTGTTGGCGGTGGCGGCGACAGGAGCGTGGCGGTGGCTGTGGTAGTAACGAAGGCGGTTGCAGAGGTGGTTTTGGCGCCGTGGCGAACGCGACGTCGGACGTGGAAGTGGGGGGTGGCGGCAGAGAAGCAAGGGGAGACGAGAGCGAAAGGAGAGGAGAAGGCGAAGGTGTGTGTGAAGACGAAGGCGAAGAGGAAGACAGAGTGGAAGCGGAAGGTAGTAGCGGTGGTGGTGGCAGTGGAAATGACGGAGGAGGCGGCGGTGGCGGAGGAGGAGCCAGAGGCACAGACGGAGGCAAGGGCGAAGGTGAAGGTGATGGCGGTGACGGAGGCTGATACTCAGTTGGTGGTGGCGCCGTGACGAAGGCGAAGACGGAGGCGGAGGTTGAAGCGGCGGCAGAGAAACAGTGAGAGACGAAGGCGAAGGTGTAGCGATGACGAAGGCGAAGGCACAATCGAAGGGGAAGACAGTGGCGGTGGTGGTGGCTGTGGTAGAGATGGAGGTGGAGGTGGCGGCAGATGGGGAGGAGGTGGAGCTCAGCCGAGGCTGAGACGAATGGGGTGACGGAGGGACGGTGGTGATGGCGGGGCGGTGGTGGAGCGGAGGCGGAGATGGCGGTAGAGGAGAAGGAGGAGACGGAGGAGGAGCCGAGGCTGGGACGAATGCGGTGACGGTGCCGGTGGCGGGGGGGGGGGGGTGGCGGGGGGGGGGGGGGGGTTGGGGGGGGAAGGGAGCGGGCTGGCGGGCGGGGCGGGAGGCGCAGGGGGCGTGGAGCGCGTGCGGAAGGCCGTGGACGGGTCGCGGCGGAGGGCGACACCCGCGCTAATGCTATGCAGGACGAGCGTTGTAGTCTCCCTTTAAGAGCCTTGGAGAGGACGCCCGGGAAAATAAACACCCGGAAGAGAGACATGTTTAGGCTGGGCCTTTATTCACACTGAGGTGGCATTCGGATGATAATTTTGGGTAAACATGCTTTCTTAGACACAGTGATATTCTTTCA
The DNA here is from genome assembly GCA_964035755.1 of Teleogryllus oceanicus. Lineage (NCBI taxonomy): Eukaryota > Metazoa > Arthropoda > Insecta > Orthoptera > Gryllidae > Teleogryllus > Teleogryllus oceanicus. Next base: position 138,149,592 of record CAXIVR010000003.1, on the reverse strand, counting down.
ATGTACTATTCAAATTTAATGATATTTGTTATATTAAATTTCAAAATTTCTTCTTATTAAAAAATAAAATTACTTTCGTCTTAGTTAGATGTGAATAAAGATAGAAAAGTTAATTTATTAAACTGTATTAATGGAGTCGGGAAGAAGTTTAGAATAATATCAGGGGCTTGTCATATTATTAGTCTAAACCTGTTGAGGTAATTCGGTAACGAACGTTTTGACCCTGTTCGACACAACTAAACAGAATATGAATTCTTCTGTAGTTGTAATTCCTTTCAGTAGATCGTAGACATTTTATATTTTCTCTTGCTTTTCAATTTAATATCGAAAGATAAATAATATTAGTCTCTACTACATTTCTTATTCGCTGTGTACTATTTTATTTCTTTCCTTCTTTCATACTTGTCTTTTTGTTAGTATTACCACTTGTGAAGTCCAACTAAATACAAACGTTCCATGTAAAAACTCATTGAAGTATACCAAAAGTAGAAACAGCTTTAATAGAAAAGAAAATATTTACAATAATACGGCAGAATAAACAGACATTTCACTTCAATTCAAAGTTCATTATTCCTGGGCTCTACTAATTAGGCATGAAAAATATTATTTGCAATTAGAAAATACAAATGCTAATGTATTTACGATTTCGAACATTTCTGCTCCGACAATGTATTCGACTTCACACAAGAAAACAAATATATTCAATATGAATAACTAGTTTCCATATTTTCACTATAATAAGCAATAGTTATCTGCAAGCCAATGACATACTACACATTTTTTTACATGCCCAAGAAGTAAAAACTAAGTTTGGCGTCATATTCAACGTCGGCAGAATAAAACATGTGTAGGAAAATACCAAATGAACAAAAATCACATGTGGTGATGACTGAGCAAGAGTACATTTGTACTGCATTCTGTAAATCTCTGATGAGCACTATTGAGGACCGCTGAGCCTCAGCGGGTTTAGTGGTCGGGGCGGGCGTGGTGAAGCGGTGGAGGGGTGGTTGAACGGTGGCGGCGGTAGTAAAGCAGTCGCGGGTGAGTCGAAGCGGGGTTTGTGAGGGCGAAGCGGTGACAGGAGTTGTGAAGCGGTGACAGAGTTGTGAAGCAGTGACGGGGCTGGAGAAGCGCTGGCGGAGGTGGTAAAGCGGTGGCAGGAATGGTGAAGCTGTTGTGAGAGTAGTGAAGCGGCGGCGGGAGTGGTGAAACGGTGGCGGGTTGGTGATGCGATGGCAGAAGGGATGAGGTGGTGGCGGGGTGATGAAATAGTAGCGGTGGTAGAGGTGGAGTGTTGATGCGATGGCAGAAGGGATGAGGTGGTGGCGGGGTGACGAAATAGTAGCGGTGGTAGAGGTGGAGTGCTGGTGGAGGTGGTGACACTGAGGCGAGAAAGCGGTGACGGGGGTGGTAAACCGAGGGTGGTGAGGGTAGGGGACTGCCAGAGGGGATAAATAGAAGGCTATGAGGGTTCTATGACCGACGATAAGGTTGTAGGTGGTGGTGGCAGCAAATGTGCCTGGAAGGCAGAAGGTTGGTGTAAAGAGGACGTCTTTGTTGTCCGAGGATCGCCGGTCAACGAACTCAAAAAACGGAAGGAAAGGCCGAAAAGTATAAAATATATGGCTTCAGAGAACTACAAAGGATCTTGTTATACTGGCTGATGAAAGCAACGCGATAGTGGCTTCGATGTGCGAACAAGTGAATTCAAAATCGGCAGTGTTAGTGTAGGAATAAAGAATAAAGAAAAACTGTGTCAGACAGTCCTGAAGAAGGTAAATTGTAGAGGTACAGGAATAAACATATTTTTTCCAATTTATCCCTAACACATTATGTTATTTATTATTATAATATTTTATATATATATATATATATATATATATATATATATATATATATATATATATATATAAATTTCTGGTGATTACGGCTTTTGACCAGAATCGAGCACGTTTACTTTATAATACCAAGGAATGAACATTTTCATAAAAAATTATGTAGTTTTAAAAGAATATATAATGAAATAACCAATAAACATTGCGACTTACAGAGAACACCACGGCGATACCTAAGAGAAAATCGGTTGATGAAGAGATTGTTCCAAGTTCAAAAGACAGCGGTGCAACGACGCGAGTTGCTGGCAGCTCGGAAGCAGCAGCAGAGAAAAAAGCGCCCGGAAGTGCGGACAAGAAGGCGGCGACGGTGAGGACAACCAGGTCGTCGGCGACGGCGACGGTGGAGGACGGAGCGGCGAAACAAAAGAGCAGCGTCCCCGGCGGCGGAGGCGGCGGGTGGCTGGTTTATTGTGCGGGCGCCGAGTGGCGGCGGGGGCGGGGGCGGCGGTGGTACTCGGCACCGCGCCATTGTCGAGGCTCCCGATCGGGATCGTAAACGCCATCTTAGACACGCGCGCGCCGCCTCTCGATAAGCGATCGCAGATTTAAATACGCGAGCTCTCAGGCACGCCCCTGCCAGCCCCGGTCCCGGCCCCGCCGCCACGGCCGCCGCCGACGCGGGGCTGCGAGGGAAACGCCAGCCCGCAGCGCTGCGCTGCCAAGGTCGTAAGCGCCCGGCTCCAATGCGGCGGTTTGGCACTCACGAAATGGTGAGCACACGCATCATCGACGGGACTAAAGGACCTCGATAAAAACAATAGTTTACCGCACTTATTTATTGTGCGGAAGAAATTCAGTTTTCACCTCACACCAAACTACTAATTTCATAACAGCAGTATTTCGTTTCTTCATCTCACGATGCAGAATTTCATGATCGCCATATTTATTACGAAAGTGTTTTACAAGATATTTTTATGTATCATGAAAGTTAGGGTCTACAAGGGTTCTTGAGATCATTTCTCTAGATATAGTGGTATCCAATTTTCATCATATATAACATTGACGTTAAATAGCCGTTATTTGTTTGTAAAAGAAACAGGTAGTATTGCAACTTGTAATGAAATATATTTCTAAATTAATTTTTTTTTAAATTTGTAATATAAATGTTGAAAAGAAAACAATCTTGAAATACGCCAATTTGTTATGAATTTGTAATTGTAGCATTGCTTAACATTAAGAAGTTCCTTGTACATTATAACAACTTACTTTTTGAAAGCTTCTGAAATGAATTGCCTTACCTGGAAGTTCTGAAGAAGTAATGTAAATAATATTGAAGATCACTAACCAATTCATTAACATTTATTCACATAATATTTGGCTTCATCGTAATAAATTCTCACAGTTACAACACTGGAACGAACTGCACTTTGCTTCGCCGGCGCCATGATAGCACTTTTCAATCAGATCGTCATTTATTTGCAGCTTTCTAAAGATCGTGCATTGGCAACACTGACTATATAAAATATTTTATGTTTCAAGGGAAGTGTCGATTGAGAAGAAAAAATGTTATATTTGCTCATGATCTTCTGCAAAACTAATTGTGATCATTTCTACCTCCGAGATATTATTAGTTGATATACTGCCGGCATTAAATCTCGAAATTTTTCACTTTTTGGTGGAATTGAATAATTTTTCCAAAGAAAAATGTAAGGTCAGATAAATGGCATGGCCTCAAACTCATGAACGGCGAGAAAACAATTGCATGATAAACTCGTACATTAATCACATTTTTAAAAATTGTTTTCTTTTTGTTCTTATTTATAAAAGTGTACCCACACATATTATAAATATAAAAATTGGTATAAAAACAAAACTGTGTAAGTGAAAATGTATCAAAACTTTTCAGTACAGCACGTCTCAAATACGAAAAGTACATAGTACATTGTACTCGTACATCGCCATTTACATGACGCGAACGTGTTTCACAAACAGCACAAAAGCAAAATCGGAGATTTTGTACACAAAACCACAGTAACGCGCTCTCGAATCATTGTTAGTAACTGCGAATACTGACGACATTCAAACATTAGCAACAACCTGCACAGCTTCATTGATTTACTCGCGCACACGCTCCGTCCATAAGGCAGTGAGCAATGGACGCGCCCAAATAAAAAACGATCGCGCGCGCGAAGCGACGGCGTCGTGGGACCCGAGGGCAGGCGCTGGGAGGGCCGGGGCGGGGCCCAGGGGCGACAGAACGAAGAAACAGCCTGTCTTCGGGGCGGCTGCGGCGGCGGTGGGGCCGAGGTGCAGTGCCTAATGAACTGTGATCGCGCTGGGTCCCTTACTCCCTCGCGCTGCCACACGTTGGTCCATAAGCAGCTCCCCTTGAGACCGTTCTGTGCTGTGGAAGAAAAATGAATGAAGCTGTATTTAATGACGTAATTGTAGTTGATGTACACCAATACACATTTGTAATAACCACCACCACCTCCCGAGAGGGGAATGCACTACACTTACGGGATTAAAGACCTTAGCATTTGGCACGCCCGGAATCACTAACAATGAAATAATGTACGCGCTCGGAATCACTAACAATCATTGGTTGCAATAATGACACAACTAAAAAAATACGAATTTTGAGTTAATGTACTCTCCAGAATTTCAGATTCTTTCTTCTAGCAGCAACACCACTATATCTTACTGTACAGTATTCCACCAACAAATGGCAAAAGTGGGAATGCAAGAATAATGCATTTCAGCACAAGGTGAAAATTTCAAACTTATTTATCTCAACAGCTGATTTTTTGAGTTGGGCCCCTATTGCAACCCACGAACGATAAGTCGTATCCCAAATGAAACATACAAGGATGTTTTTACTATTTCTTCTCGCAAATATGTGAGATGTTTCAGTGTGAACCCATTTACATTGGTCACTAATATAAATTAGTTTCATGAGAGGAAGAAACGACGAACGTTTACAATCTACAGTAGACGACGAACGTTTACAATCTACAATAGCACTTCCTAACAATAAGAAACAGCTTTAGTTAAAACAGGAAAGTACCGTTCTTATGCTATTGTAATACCAAATAAAAATGGACTACCAATCAGACTGAGCACAAAAAAATTAATTTGCTTAAATATAATAAACTAATTTATATTAAAAAAACTTACTATCATATAAAATTAAATATAAATGGCGTTAGTACAGAAATTTGAGTGATGTTATTTCTCAGTATATTGACCGTTTCAACAGATGTTTTCCTGCAATAGAGAATAAAAGAAAGGGCATTAGCTGCATTTTGCCGGGATTCCTTTGTGAACGGTAGAAAATAGAACACTAACAAAGCGAACGATTCCATTATTATAATATCATAATATGTCGTATCTCAAAATGAAACTTCCGACGATGCTTGTACTATTCCCTTCCGCAAATATGTAAGATGTCCAGGAATGAATTATTTTTCATTGGCCGCTAAAATAAGCGCAGGGCATGCTGAGCGAGTGGCTGGACGCTGACGGCGCGCCTGGCGGCCGCTGGAAGAACCTTCCTGCCCAGGGGACGATTTGTCAAGGCCGTCGCCGCCGACACCGCGAACACGCGACCAAGCAGCCCCGGGCGGCGCGCGACGGGCGTCTGCTGTCGGGAAGGTCGCAGGGTGGGGGGAAAGGGGGAGGGGGGAGGGCAAACGCGGTGCACCTCCCTTCGGTGACTGCTCAATTTTACACAAGAGACGAGCCGGAGACCGGAAGAAAAGTTGGGAACTGAGAAATAATTTATCACACGCACGCGTGAAGGGGTACTGATAACGAAGAAATCTCCCCACTTCCGAAAGCACTTCCGCAGCCGATGAAGATGTTTCTCTCGCCTTTTCCTGGATGATTAATGATGATGACTCATGTCGGTGACGATGTACTCATTCATGGTTTCAGATTTCAGATCCCTCATTAAAGGTAACATTTCTACAAATAAAGATATGTTTATGCGTCTTTTCACTTTATTGATAAACGTTTTATTTCTTTTGTAAAACAAATATACATTTAAATTATAAAATTAATAAAATAATGTTTGCATTACAAGTATTTTTCATTACATTCCTCAATGCATTGCATGTTCCATTCAAATCAATCCACTCTCACCTCTAAACATAATTGTTGTGAACTTATTAGAGAATAAATTCACGTCAAAGCACATCAGTATGAACTTCGAATCAGGGAGATGAATCCGCAGTTAGGTGCCAAAGGAAATTGTGATGGGAAATTAATCAAATGATAATGTATAATTCAAGGCAAATCTCAGTTAAGCATGACAGAAAAATGTAATTAAAAAGTTCGTGATACAACTTTCGACTGATATAATTCGACTTTCAATGTAACAGTTACGTGTCGCTTTTAATTAGTTTCCAATTTATTCGTGTGGTGCTAACATAAAATAGAAACCGAATTTTTTCTTCCTTCCAATGAGTGCTTTCTATTACCTCCGTGAAACATTCTTAATAACTCAAGGAAGAACAATAATAATTTCAATCATAGTGATGATAAATACTAATCACAAGTAAGTGGAACATTGTAATTGTAAATTAAGAATTTATTAAAGATGTCTGCGCGGTAATACATGTTACCACGTAATAGTGTTCTGTTTTACTTCAACTTACATCAGTAAGCACTAGAAAGCGAATACTTTCAGGAGCAACCTGCAACGCTTTGACCCCAAAGCATTATTAATAGAATAGAAATCTATCCATAATTTCCACTCCGCTCTGAAAAAGAAATCAATCTAAATGACCTGTTGATTTTAAGCTTCGGCTCTTTTCAGATTAACTCGTCAATCGACCGTTCATCTTATTTTCGTTTATTTTTGTATCATTATACAAAATGGAAAAATAATATTTCTTTCGATGTATAAGTCGTATTACCTAAACTTTATCAATGTCTTTTAGTAATACTTTTAGTAATAATAATGATCCGTTTCACAAAAATAACAATGTAAAATATTATAAATAAACAATATCGACAATGAATTGTTTTGTCTCTTGAGTAATTTTTATACTTAGAATGTGATTTATTTTTATGCACTTCAGACAATGATAAGTGAGAGTTCCAAATCATGTCTCTTGGAAATAAGCAACAATAACCTGAAAGAAGAAGTGCACATACTTTCAGGGACTTTTTTTTTTTCATTAAATTGACCGGTGACATTTATAAACACGTCACACATCCAACACTGCATCCCCTGCAGCAAATTTAACCGTTCCTCTGCAGATCCAATAGCAGGTCAGGAAGGTACAAGGCCGACGAGAGACCAGCGCCGACGTCTGAGGGCGGGGGTGGGGGCGAGGGCAGCGCTATTTCGCGCCTGACGGCCTCCGCGCGCGCTCCCTCGCCCCTCCGCCGCCCGCCCCTCCTCCATAAATCAGGAGGCGAACGCCCCGCGCCCCGTCATATCGCTCAAATATGCCCGACAACAAAGTGAATTTCCGCGGCGAATATTGAAAGGAACAAGGCGCGCACGCGAGGGCCGCCCCCCCCGGCCCCCCCCCCTCCCCCCCTCCGCCCCCCCCGCCCTGTCTCCCACTCTCCCGCCGCTTCCAACGACCCTCCGCCCCCGCCAAACCCCGCTTCAGCCGCCGCCGGCCGTGCGTCTTCTTTCGGAGCTTATGAGCTCACCTCCGGTGGCCTCAGGGCGCGCGCCTGCGCTTGCCCCGCCCCCGTGGCTCAGGCGGAGGGGTTGGGGGCTGGAAGGGATCCGGAGAAGCTCTTTCATATAGACATGCGTTTCTTCCGGCGAAGGGAACATTCTTGTTCTTTAGTAGCGTTGTCAATTTTACGGTTCAAGAACCTCCCTGGTTAGGAAGAAAATAAAGTGAGTGAAATGAATAAAGATAAAATTGAGTGGGGAAGTGGATATGTGGAGGGTCCATTTATATGTTGCTTGGGTTTTCAACTGGTGTTTCACAACAAAAATGTATTAGCTCAAATAACGGTGTATTGTTTACGTAAGCTATTTAATACACACGTCATCGCACGATAAACTTGTTAGTTTGTTCATTTAAATTTGTATTTGATGAATTGTATTACTAGCATAAGCAGTTAAGTCAATAAGATGAAGACGACAAGTGTTCGATTTATAAAAATCGGAGAATGGAAACGGAGAATCAAGTACTATACGTACGTCTTTTTTTGAAAATATGATTTTTTTTCCTTTGTGCAATTGACTTTGAATTATTTACTTAATGATTTAACAATTTTTAGAAAGGTTCTTATAATTTCCGTATGTTGGAAATCAGGATGACTAGCAAATTAGCTAACTAACAATAAGCGAAGTGCAAACATATTCATTTTTTAGCCCTGACACATTAAAGACTTCATTATCATTGTATCTATCCTCATTATCATTGTTCTTTAGCGACGGTATATCCGTTAGGAATTCACCGACGTACCCCGCTCACAGTATTTCTCACAGCTTTTTCACTCCCTGATGCATCCATGTCAGCCTCCCTATCCATCACACCGCTCTGGTCTACTCTGGCTAATCCCTACACAGCCGTCTGTGACTCAAGAGTCTATAGCGGGACATAGAACTTTCGTGAGGATGGCCAGTGAAAACATCAGTAGATTCCCGGGGTCCCTTATTTTAGACAAAAGTTCCGCTCCCATCCCAATGTTTAAAGATAATTAATTTTTACAGAAATACTATGACTTACATAGGTTAAATTTAATTAGAAGTAAATATATTTTTAATGTATTCTGAATGGGAAGTAATTTCTGGGCCTTCAGTAAGGCCCTCTTCTGCACCCCTGATGTTGGGAGGAAAGGTGACGGATAGGTGGGGCGTAGGTCATAGAAGGTCGACGCATGAACAGAGCTTTCCTCTGTCTATCCGCAGGGTGATCCCCAACTCCTCACAATCAGCTTACCACCCTTCCATCTCAACGGGGCACGAGAAGAGATGGGAGACGATGGTTATTTCTGAAGGTGATAGTCCGCTGTTTGGAGACGTTTCGATCATGCTACAGCACAAAAGATAACATCTATGCCCGACGCAGGAGTCGAACTTGCATCCCTTTGATTGGTTGATTAGTGATTCTGTGCGCAGCAACGGCTCGGTTCATTAATCCTGTAAGTGTAGTGTATTTTTTTCGCGGGAGGCCGTCGTACGCTAGATGACGAGATCCGGCTCCGACCTACGTCGGCTTGCGGGGATTTTCCCTAACCAGGTATCTCCCACCATGGAACCGCTCCAGGCGGGACAACATCCAAGCTCTCGACAAGTGTGGTAGTATGTGAATGTGTGTGTGTAAGTAAGGGAAAGGTCAAGGAAAGATAGCGCGACGTCCTTGGCCCGCGTTTGTTAGGGTACTACTCCAGTATTCGCCTGGTGTTGATCGGAGAAACCAGGGAAAGCATTGATATGAGCAGCCGGTCGCAAGAATTCTCCTCCAGACAGCGACTGAACGCGGCAAGCTCTGTGGCTAGTGTCGAAAATACTGCCAACGTCGGGACACGAACCCCAGGACCTCCTGGTCAGTGACACTGCAGACATCCCTTCAAAACCTAGGTCGACTCAGTGACGACTACCTAAAACTCAACTGCGTGTGAGGTATGTGCCTAGAAGGAATATTTCGTCTTGAGCTCGGTGCTTTCCACAGCCTCCTGGGAAGCGAGTCGGCGGCGCGGTGGAGCGCCCGGCCGCACCTGCGCGGTGATTGCGGCGCAGGGGGCGTTGGCGATGCGGCGCGTGTCGCCTCTAATGACGTTGGCGGCTAGTTACCCGCGCGTCCGGCCCGGCGGAGGGCGCGCGCGGCGCGGCGCGCATGCCGATGCGGCGGCCGGCGAGGAGCTGTCCCGGCCAATCGACACGGGCATTATCCGCCCCCGCGCCCTCGTCCTCGCCTTCGCCCTCGCCGCGGGCGGTCCTGCCCGCGCCCTACCCTACTCCCGTCGCCCCTGGACCCCACCGCCCGCGGCCGCGACTCCGAGCTCGGGCAGCGCAGGGCTACTCGTCATCGCGACTGCCCGCTTCCCTCTAACTTTGCGTCCCGAGCTGCTCCGTCCTTCTCTGCCTTTGCCACGAAGCCCCACACGTTGTCCAATGTCTTGAAGCCCTGGGCTGACCCGTTGCCCAAATACCCCTATCTCTGTCACCCATTGTGCAATGCCCCGAAGGACTGTCACACGTTCTCCAACGCCCCCTACCTGTAACTCCTTGTTTCCAATTCTCCGAGGATTCCACCTGCCACTCCGTCTCACCTCCTGTTCTATCCGCTGCGCACCAACATCCCTCAACTTCTGCCTCTGTCCTAGTGACTCGTGGCTGTCCTCCCGCCTACACTTCATCACCGTCCTCTCAACCAGCCGCCAGGCAAGGCAAATGTAGCATACTCGAAAGTACGGAGAACTAGAGGTAGCGTGGTTTCGGACCACGGAAGTCCGACTTAAAAAGAGGAGACAATCGTGGAAAGGGGAAAGGATGACTCTCAAAACTTAAGTTGCAAGTGACGGGAGTGAGAATATTATCCAAAGGAAGAATCGGCGGGAAACAGAGGCCTCTCTACCACTCTCACTTCGTACCCCGCGATAACGCTGATCGATTACCCATTGCTTCGGTGAGATTATCGAGTCCTTCTTCATATCCTACGATCTCCATCTGCCGACTTTCCCTTCCATCCTTCAGTTCCTTATTTTCAATTTCTCATAAAACTCGTCAATTTACGTCACTCTCTTCCCCTAGGAGACCACAATTTTTGTCACCAATGAGATTGGGAGGCAAATATTACAATTTAGATGTGAAAGGACGAAAAACGTTATCTAAAGAATATACATTTTAGAATTTGATTTTATGTAAATAAATATTTGGATATTTGGAAATTGGATTTCAATTTCAAAAAGGAGTATTGTAAATTGACTACTGTATTTGGGAAATATCGCATAACTTGGGAGTAACGATGCCATGAGCAGGCATGTTGCTCCTCTTCACATCCAAAGGCGCAACATTTAAGATGTGTTTATATCATAGTACGAAAATATTGCAATCAAATGTTGAAAATATTTAATGAAGTCATGAAAGCGCTCATTGGATCCTGCAGTCCGACGGGCTAAGATGGCTCAGGTCAACTATTGTCATTGCAGCGACTTTGGCCGGCAAGTTCTGAGGGTTTTACTCCCGGAGATGGCAGCTCGGTCGAATTCAGTCGCTGTATGAGGAAGAATTCCAGGGGCTGGCTGCTCTGAACTGTATTTTTCCGTAGTTTCTTTGATTAATACTAGGCAAATGCCGAAGCAGTATCGTAACAAACGGACTCCGGACATAACTTCCATGTACGACACTACCACTCTTCTCAGGAGACTAGTCGGGAGCTAAAGGGCTTCTCCCGGCTAGGGCGATGCCCGGTGGGAGATATACGTACCTAGAGAGGAAGCCCTTTGCAAGCTGACTTGAAGATCGTCACGTCAAGAAATAGAGCAACAGCGGGGCAGGTAGGAAACGCCGGACATCTCCGATTCCAATCACCCACATGTAGTCTGATTTTCGAAAGAATGTGATTTGCTTTTGCTTTCTCAATGATCAGTTATCATTATAAGCCAATCGCTGACGTGGAACCAAAATATCCATGTCGGTGATTAACCGACAATGATAGAATTGGCCATGGAGGAAACAATGGTAAACCGTATTATTTCAAAAACCAGAGCAAAGTGTGTGAAGACTTGGGCCTCGTTGACAGGTGAGTATGGTGAGTGACCCAGAAAGATGATATAACGCATGAGTATATGACATCGTCTGAATTTCACTTCCCAGTGAAGGAGGAACACCGCCACCTCCCGGGACATAACATTCACTGTACTAACGGGACTATAGCAGTAGACGCCGAATAATCATTCAAGGCAGCGCGCAGTGCGCAGCGGGTGCACGCGCACTTGTTGATCTGCGCGGCGGGGGGCGTGGCAGGCGCGGGGCGTCGCGAAACAGTGGAGGCTCGGCGCCGCGCCGCGCGTCATTATCGCGCTAATTAATTGGCCGCTGACCCGCGGGTCGCGCCCGTAAATCTCCGACGCACCGCTCGCGGCACCCGGCCCCACCCCCGCACGCCTTGAGTGGATTACAAAGTCTTAATTACATCGCCCCTTATCTCCGCTCGGTGCACAACAACGGCACCGCCGCCGGAAGTTCGCCCTCGAGCCCGTTTCCGCCGCCTCGCGCCCTGCACGCCGCCGCCCCCGCCGCCACCCGCGACGAGCAGAGGGGAGGCCTAGGAGGAAGGCGGAGCGCGAATGGGGGTAAGGTGAGGAAATGAAGCGATTTGTAACGATTGGTTTGTCGTTTCATTGGATTGGTTCCGTTAAACGCAGTTAGTGAGGTATTTTAACCAAAATTGATAAGCAATACCTAATTGCTTCTTATAACTAGCGTAGCGTTGTTTTATGAATTTTAATATCAAAACGTTTCATTTGAGCTTTGCAAGTTCCTAGTAATAACTATTTTAAATGTATTATACTTGCGTGGCTCGTCTACGTAAACGAAAGTGTCGATTCAAATATTTATTTAATTTTTTATTTAATATAAGATAAAAATTATTTAATTAAGATAAAATTAGGTTTAATTTCATTCGAATGATTTAAGATATAACAATTCATGTAAATGAGGGAACAGTAATTATTAGAGAGAAGATGTTTATGCCCTAAATAATCTAGGAATATGCTTTTAAAAAATATTACCACAAAATATTACACTTATGACCCAAAAAAATCTGAAATATGCATTTTAATATGCAATTAAAATTAACAATATGTCATTTTCTCTATAAAACTTTCTTGATAATATTCAGAAGAAGCATGCTTGAAATAAAAACTTATATTTTTGTGCATAAGTAAACATTCACCTTAGTTAGTACATTGTATGACTTGTTGTAATTCTTCTGGCAGGTTTAAAAAATATGTTATTAAGAAATATCCTACATTTACACAAGTATTGTATCATCTATAGCAGAAAAAACGAATTGTGACAAGCTCTCCAATTAGTGAACGCTCACAAATAAATAGATTCTCTTAATAGATCAAAAGTTTTAAAAATAAGTCTCTATTTTAACAAAATATGAAAAATATGCGCCTATAATTACATTACCATGCACCAACAGGAAAAACGGCCAAATATGCACTTACATATTAATCTGAATAGCATTATATTCTAACCAAATGTCAAGAAATTTCACTTATCTATGCACTGAAACAACGGACCAAAATATGCAAAATCATAAAAATCCGCTCCCTAGTAATTAATCACCAATATACTCATAGTTGCATGAAACTAGATATTATAATTTTATATAATATATATCTGCCGACGACGCTGCATGCTACTTCTGTTTTTAAATCGATACCCACGAATACCCACTTTATTAACAATAAAGCATATTTATTATATTTACTGAAATCATACCTATTTTACTCGTCTTCCTTCTTACAACAATCAATTCCCTCTTCTTTATTTGCCTTTTCTAATCACATACATTACATGTTTCTATGAAAATATGCGACTCACACTATACTCCTTTCTCAAAACCATCTGAAACTTGTGTGTTTTTTTCTAGAATTCCTCCAAAATAACCAAGAGGGAACCGTCTAAGAAATGCATCAATCTACGTGTCTTGTCGAGAGAAATCAAATGAAATACTGATTAACTCCGTGGGGACCGTAAGTCATCAAAGGCGCTTTACTTGCGTAATAATAGCAAAAACGCACTTCTTTGGAGACATTTCTTAGGATTTTCTTTATGGATCCTCAAAACTCTCCCCTCTCCAAAGAAAATCATCCCCCCTCCCCCAGGAGACCGAGACGCTTCGAATGACACCTCATTTGTCTCGAATGGCGGACCAGACGGAGTCTAAGCACGAGCGACGTAAGGACATATGGACGCAGGTTATTTCATTACTATATCAAGAAATCACCGATATTTTTAACAACGAGAACGTGTTCTGTGGGTCATTCATTAAAACGTTTCTGTATAAAGGGGAAAATGTCAAAAACTGTTGACATAAAATGGACGATCTTAAAATTGTCGTTGTATCCATGCCTTCTAATCTACCTTGGATAAGACCTTGGATAAGAATCAGTCGAAAACAAGTAGCACTGGCGGAAAACGAAACCAAGTAAATTCTGTGTACCTGCACAACTAGGTAACGGAAGAAATTTTGGAAGCACAAATATAAGTTGGTATTTATTAAGGTTATCGTAACATAAGCGTCGAAAGAAATAGTGAACGTTCCTAGGATGTACTTTGAGAAGTTGACAATAAATAAATAGCCCTTCCTATTGTTTTAAGAATGCTTAACAACAGAAACAGTATAAAAAATAACTTAGAATCAACGATTTCAATTTATTTTAAGTGATTAGAAGAGCGCAGTTGAGAAAAAGTAGAGATGTGGATGGAGATGGGAGTTTTTTGTTTTTTTTCTCCCTTTCAAAATTCAAAATTTTTTGCTTGTTTATCCTTGAAAATAGATTTTATTACATGGGAGTTTTTTGTTTTGTTTTTCTCCCTTTCAAAATTCAAAATTTAAGTAGTATATGACTTAGTGTAGGGATCACAGAATTTTGAAAATGTGCACACAATTCACTTTTCCCCATAGCACGTCATACGCAGTTTTTAACTGTTTTTTTGACGTAAAATAAATAAATGTGTAGGACTCAAGCGATTTAATCTTCTATGTATATGAACCATTTTTCGTTGGAATAATACTTTAATTATTTGAATATTGGTATAAAGAAAAGAAATTCTTGAAAAGATAAAAAATATCGTTTTATGTAGAGATGAGTTCCTTTGAAATACATTCTTTTTATTTATTTGAAAATACATTATGTACTTCGGTGTTATTTTCAAACTCCGTTAATGATGTTACTAGATTGTTTGAAAACATTCTTACAGTATGTTAAATCAAAGCTAATTTACGACAAACAAGTTAATATCAAGTATAAATGTAATGTGAACCAATACATTTTGTACGGCCTTTATTGCAAAACATAATTGCACATAACGATAAATAAAAATACAAAGTTTGATGGAAGGAAATTTCAAAATTTTCCCGACTTACTCTAGCAAAACCTGCTACTAAATACAGTATCGTCCGCTGAATCATCATGATCACCATTTCCGTCCTGAGGGCAGGCGCGGACCCCTGCTGCATCGCTTCTCAATCAACCCCTATATCGTAAGGAAGTTCCTCCCCGCCCGGCTCCCCCAGCCGATCGCACCGGCTGCACAAACAAAAGTCGCGCGGATGGCCTGATTTACGCGCTCCCAAGCGAGTGACAACTCGTTGTGCACTCCCGACCCTTTCGTCCGTCTCGCCTCCTCAACCATTTACAGAAAACAGGAGCCCTAGATTCGCAATAATCCAAAATAGCACTGTTTCGGTTTATGTGACTGTCTCCTGCGCCCCGCCCTGCCCCGCCCACGAAACCACGAGGTATTGCCAACAATAAAGCGGCCTTGGCCCCCCCCCGCCCCCGCCCGTGATTCAGGCCCACGCCGCTGGCGGCGCCGCGTCAATATGCAGCCGAGACCCGCGACTCGCACACATAAAAACCAACTGCGGTCAGAAATTGTCGCCGGAAATACGGAACTTCTTTTACACACTCGCGCGAAACTCCAATCTAAAACGTAATGAACCCAATCCCATTACCGGACGAGCGGAGGCGGGGAGAGATTTATCTCCGCGTGCGTCGAGTCGGAGGGGGAGGGGAGGGGGGACCGCGCGAGGGCGGCCGCCCGCACTGACTCAGTCCGCGGAGGAAGAGAGAGGGAGGGATGATGCGGAAGGATGGAAGAGAGATGGAGGGGGATGGTGCCCAAATCGATCTGCGAATATCAAACTAAATAGTAAAAGCAGTTTCTACTTGTAAGTCATGACGTTTATGAATTCTCACCCATTGTTCGGGAGATTGATTTTTGAAATGTTATACTCTAAAAATTTGAATGCCGTTAAAATATTTGAGTGTCCGCCACAACAGACTGCCCAGCGTTGATATTCGTTGTACTACTGTTCTGCAATTGGAGTATCAACATCTTACAGCTCTGATCTCGACGGCGGCACCATGAAAACAAGAGTTTCAGTAAAAGTATGATAGACGAAAAAGGGATTCACAAGAGGTTTGAAAATTGAGTTTTGTTAAAACCAAGAACATTCAAATGAATATGTATAATTTTCAGAAACCTCATTTAAATATTCAGAAGCATTATAAAACGGTAAATATATTATGACATTTTTCATCTCTGGTTTCTCACACAATTCAAACCTTTCCGAATTGCAAATAATATCCAACTTACTTCATAAAAGTTTCGTCATTCAATATTTTCATTCACTACTTTGATGCAAAAATAACAAACACTATTAAGGACGATTGGGCACGAACTGCAACTCTCCTACTCTCTTCCCTGGTATTAAATATATTCCCCCAAGAGCAGTTTCAGTTATTAGGGCTGTTGCCAAAAAAAATCCCGATGTAGAGCTGTTGCGGAAATCAATGGCCTTGGGAGGGAGGGCGGGCCGCGCGGGGCTTTACCAAGTGTGGTGGAGGGAGAGAAGGAGGGAAGGAAGGAGACAGGGGGGGGGGGACATTGGGCGCGTCGGGGGAGGGAAGGTCAGAAGGAATGAAACTCAAGGCCTCACAAGTCGGGCAACCTGCTCATCATTGCCATAGAGCTATCATTGTGCAAAACTACGTCAAAATTGTTTCTTTTCTGCATTAAAAATTCTTATGAGTTAATGTGAATTTACTGATCATTATGTGTGCTCAATATGGGGAAATTGTATTTTTTTATTAAATATTTATTGAAACTATTGCAGTAAGACCTGTACGGACATGATTTAGAGAGTTATATGTTGTTTCAAACAAATGAATTAAAATAAACTTATTATGAAATATACTAGCCGACCTAAATAACTGAGGTGGCTAAGAGAGTGTACCGACTCAGCGCTTCTGTCCGAAGGGTCGTGGGTTCGATTCCTGCCTTGGGCATAGTTACTTGTCCCTTGTCTCTTATGTACGAGTTGTCGCGGTCGACCTCGCAGTCTGCTGATCCCAGATCGGAGGAGCCCCCAAGTGTGTTGGTGTCTAGTGTATGGTCGAGTATGCGTCCCGTCGGGACGTAAAGAGTAACCGGTTGTAGGCTGGAAAAAGCCTACGATGTACTACATTAACATCTTGGGAAACTACCTGAAATATTCTGCATCGCCCGGATATTGTTTAACCATAATGATTGAAAAGAAAGATGATATTGAATTGTCCACCCCCGTATCACCTGCTGAAAGATGATATTGAATTGTCCTCCCCCCTCACCCTTGCCTGGCCAGGTCTGACAGTGAACATTTGAATTACGTATAAAATGTAACAAACATGTTTTAAATTAACGTTATAGTTATTTTTTCTTTTACTAAGTGTAAGTTAATAAAAGAAACTACCTCAAGAATGAATATAATAAAAAATTATGTAAACGAAAACGGAAACAGGTGATGAGTTAAAACAAAGGAATTAGATCTACATCTTCATCATCATCATCATCATCATCATCATCATCTTCTTCTTCTTCTTCTTCTTCTTCTTTTCTTCTTCTTCAACTACTTCTTTTCTAAAGGTAAACTCTGCACCAAGGACTCAATGTAACCTTACGTTAAATTGTTTTTACAAGAAGAGTCTAATGTTTGCTTTGCAGAAAAGACATGTGTATTTGCTTTGAAATGTTTTTAATCTGTATTGATTCACCCATTTTATAATTTCCAAAATAATGCGAAACATTATATAATTTCCAAAATAATGCATCAGCAAAAATACTGCCGAACAAAATCACAAAAACTTATGTTCAACAAAGTAGCAGGCACTCTACTCAAGAACAACAAATAAAATCTCGAATATTACTGCAATAAATTAAATGTTTTAACAAACACTGTCTTCACGAATACTACAATATCATAGTATGTATTTACATACATTTCCACAGTTCCTTCCATATTAAGAATATAAAATACGTTGCTGTTCCACAACAAAATACATGAAAAACAAATATTCAATGGCGAGGGGATCTTTTTTGAAGCAATGTTGTCACATGATGTCAGCTGTATCATAAGCAATGTCGCACTGAGTAAGAAAATTCAGTCGGTACGTGCGTTAGGAACAAACAAAATCAACCTTTGCATTTTTTAGTCAAAATCGAAACAGGTCAATAGTTTTTGGATTTTTCTCGAGTTTCTGGGTATCTAATAAAACCATAGACACCCCTCACATGGTAGAGAGCTGCGTAGTTTTGCAGCACGTTATGTCGCAATTCGAAATTAGTAACATAGATAATAAGTAATATAGTTGAATAAATGGCAAAAGCAATGCACAGACGTCGAACTCTATGTATCTTCACGAATTATATTCCTAATTAAAATTCGTGTGATTTATATTTTTTGAAACATTACTTCGAATATGTTGCCTTATAAGACTCTATTTAGAACAAATAATATTTTATTGCACATAAAGAAATGGTTCGAATTCGCACCAGTGGCTAACTAATGTAATCTTTCTGGTTTTCTTTTCCCATAAGCAAAATTTTAGTGCCCTGTAATTCATTTATGACCATACTTTGTTATTCGTGACTTTTACAAACTCGAGCGATTTTTTAAACACGAAAAAGGAAAGTAAAACGTGTTCAATTCTTTTAAAGCTTCCATCGATAGTAAAAGTTATTTTATCGTAGAATGTACTTCACTTTTGGTTATTTTTAGTAAAAAAATTTGATTTCAAATTTTTCAGTGATGTCAACATATTATACCAATCTTGATTTTGTTCGTAAACTAACATCCTGGTATCTAAATTCTTAAATTTATTAATTCATGTTTGTCAACGTGCAAAACAATCTTCACCACAACTCCACGAAATCTCAGTCATTGCGGCTCCATTTACATTTGAGGAAGTGCACTTGTGAGGATACCAGTTGAGGGAGGTTGTCAAAGGAGGCTGCGCGGCGACTGCAGAAGAAAGCGTGAGCGGGGGGGGGAGGGGCTGAGGGCTAGGTGGGTGACCGCGCGGCGGACGCGGACAAGGCCGGGCATTAGGCGTGGGATGAGATTACAGCGGGTAAACGACGGAGGGTGCGCCGGGACGCGATTCTTCCTGGCGAGGGATCGAAACGTATCGATTCGCGACCATTGTCCGGCTGTTTATCGCGTTGGGGTGTTCGGGGGGAATCCCCATTTCCGACGTTGTCCATCGCCGCAGCCGCTGCCCCGCGGCCACCCCAACAGTAGCAGCCTCCGTCACCACCTCCACCTCCTCCGCCTCCTTCTCCTCCGTCTCCGCCTTCGCCTACGTCTCCATCTCCTCTTCTCTTCCGTCTCCTCCTCCGCTTTGCTCCCGTCTCCTCCACCCTCCGTCATCCTCCTCCACCTCCACCTCGCCCTCCTCCTCCGCCTTCGCCTCCGTCTTCACCTCCATCCCTCTCTGCATCCAGCTGCTTCTCCGCTTTGCTTGCGTCTCCTCCCCCTTCCTTCATCCTCCACCGTCTGCACGTCCCCCTCCCCTCCTCCTCTTTCGCCACCGCCACCACCATCGCTCATTATCCAGCGGGCTCCGCGAGCAGCGATGCTCATCGCCGCGGCCGCCGCGTCTAAGCCTCCTGTAAACACCTCCCTCAGCGGGACAAATGCGAGAGGATACATCACGGCGCGGCCGCGGGCGGCGCTAGGCGTTATCTTCGGCTGCCCCTGCGGCCGCTAGCGCCCCTCCCGCCATATGTCAACGCCGCGCCGGCGCGGGAGGCGACCTCCCGGCGGCGGCGGCGGCGGCGGCGGCGGCGCGATGGCCAGCGGCTAACGGCCGCGGGGGAGGCGAACGTTAAGGCCCATAACGGCTCCTCCAGCCGGCAGATGGCGACGAGGGTGGGCGGACATCATCTGAATATTGCCTCAAATCTTTGGGAGTGAAAAGATAAATTTATCTCGGCGATACTTTTTTTCTTTCCAAGAAAGCAGTAAACACCACAGTTATTAGTTTAAAGGTTTATTTAAAATAATCGTTTTATGTAGAGGAATTTACTCCGTTGTCTAATTAGATTTCAGCGTTGTGAAACAATCGTGATCGAGTTTTCCAACTTTTGAAGTACCCTTTTAACCCCTGTCCTCGACTCCCAGTTGGTAGAAGCTCGAGTTTCGAAAATATATCGCTATAAATATAATATAAAAATGTTACCTTTTCAAATTATTTTTATTTATTTAAATATTGAAAAGTTAAAGTTTAATCTGCTGTCTTATTTCTTCAAGTATAGAATTAAACTATAACCTGTTATTCATAGAAGTTAGAAATAAACATTATTTCCCAATCTATGATTTGCACAAAAAATGTCTTTTACTTTCAAAATATGTAGCGAAGATTGAATGTAGTAATAAATGTAGCATATAAGCCAGATGGGCGCTTGAAGCATTCATATTAAATCATTATTTCTTATCCTTGTTTTTATGTAAAAAATTATAATGGGAAAATTAAATACTTAAAATAGAACTAATTGATGTGTTCCATTGTGCAATTTATAACAAATGATCAATGCAACTAAACGAGTCTTAGAATCCTTCAGATTTGAACAGATGGTTCCTGAAGCCAGTTTCGCAATCCCCCTGGATCACAGACGCTTATAAAACTCTGCTCACCAGAACAGTTGCTTCTCTCCCCCCGGCGGTTCCACGATCCTCTCTCACAGCTTCTTGTCAGAGCTGATGAGGAGTTTCTGCCGATAAGGAGTTTCTAGAGCTCTTACTCCCGCGTCAGTGTTCTGTTTCAAGGGAAGATCGCCACTTGTAGTAATTTCTACTTTATATATATATATATATATATATATATATATATATATATATATATATATATATATATGTATTACACAACAATTTGGAGAGCGTAAATTGATTTCGACATCATCTTAGATATAAAAACATCAAATACTCGTAGTTCCTTAAAAGGTTTGTTTTTATTTATTTACTTCAAGATACATTAAAGATTGTATGTGACGTGTGTGGACAAGCACGTTTCATACTTCATACGTTTTCTTGAGCTCCAGAATATATTCCATACTCATATGAGTTCTACTTTCGTAGCATTTCCTCTCAACTCATTTATGATATATTCGTTTGTAGTAAATATCAATTATTTTATAGATCTTTTACAAATTCTTTTCTTCAAATCGACCTTTAAAAGCATATATCCACAACATATACACGTATGTGTCATTTTATATCACGATTAATGCTCTATATATTTGCTCATGTTATTTTCAGCACTATTTACTGAAGGTAAAATTAATGATTTTCTAAAAAATTGCTGAGTCGGGTTTTCAGAAAGTTGCATTTTATTGGATGCTCGGTATTTGTGCACGTAAACACAACTGTCAGGGAAGCCTCATTATGAACAATTACACCTCGACTGCGCGGAAAAGTTTTCTTTTATTCCCTTCTAACTTCTCCGCCCACTGCTGCCACCTCCATCAAATTAGTTTCACTTGAGCAGAGAAGGGGAACGGCAGAAAATTTCGGTAATTTACGTTTGTTCCCAAGAACCATCAAACTCATCTCATGACCCTACTCTTCGGACCCGCCGCTGTATCTTCCTTATGTAAAGGCCACCTTATCTCTCTTATAGCTGTCGTTGAATGGAAGTCGGAGCGAATTACGATGGTTTACGGGCCAGTAGTGGGCAAACGGCTTCGGGAGAGCTGCTGCCTGTGCCACCCCCGCCCCCACCGCCCCGCCCCCGCCGCCATCGCGCCCTGCGCCTTCCGCGTCGCTGCCACCAGCGGATGGGCGAGAACAACGCGCAATCAAACCTCGGTGAAAGTTAGCACCACAGCGGCGGAGGGGGGATCGGCAGCGAGAAGTCAGAGGACGAAGAAGGGAGAGTCAGGGCGCGAGGAGGGCGGAAGGACGAGGAGTTAAGGGTGGATAAGGGTAAAGAATGCGAGCATTGAAAAGAAAGGAGACAATCACTAACGGCAAAGATATTTCATCATTCAGTCTGTGCTTACAATAAAATTTAAAAAAAGTTAGTTCCTTTGAAAGAATTTTATCTTTAATTTTACAAAGAAATTTGATAAGAGTAGTGAATGTTTTTAAACATTTCACAAAGAAATGTGTACTTTGTTGGGACCTTTACAACACTAGGATTTCCCTTTGGACAGAAGAAAAATTTTCTTTGAACAGTGCGGACTCATTACTATCGTAATAAAGCACTCAATATCTGACCACTGGATTGCAGTATCCTTCGGCTAAATTCCAATGAACTCATAATATTGGGAGTAGCGAGTTAATTCGCGTATTAGCCAGACGGTTTGGATCAAACTCAGTGATGAAGAACATTCGACTTAATTTGGCTAATTTTCAATTTAGCCATATGGTGGTGTCTAAAGTAACGTGATTATCCGAGTGTGATGCATCTGGTGTGTTCGGAAGAAGTATTTTTGCATTAAAATGCGTTGGAAACTATGAGTTCCAAAAGACTCAGGGTTGTACAGGGGCGGTTTCATAAGTTTCCAACCTGACCAAGATGACGCTCATCAATGGGTAAATCTTCTGAGCCTTGCCTTTCATTTTTGTAATGTTGTAAGTTTTTTGCCAACATGTCACTCAGTTTTGTGCAGAAAGGTACTTGAGTTGTATGCGGTGTGTGAAAATTCATGATTAGAGAACGGAATTTATTGTAATAAAAAAACAATATGTACATATTTATGTACTTTTTTCTAAAATATATAAGAAAAAAATAATGTAAATAAAAATTCGTTATAATGTTTAAAATTCCATTCTTCAAGCATTTTTCGAGCAGAGTACGTTACCTATCAGATCTTAACATGGATTCAGAGAGGCTGAAAGAATGTTCTACATCTACAATAGCAATTTTCGCTAGTTTCATCCGAAATATATAATACTTTCGTATTGTATACAGTGTTTACGACGAGATGGCGCTCTAGTGAATAGTACCGTGTTGCCTGTGATAGAAAGGGGGGGTAAAGAGAGCCCCCCCACCCAACACCAGAAAAGGGATAAGACAATGATCTGCATTTTTATCGAGTTACGCATGGGGCCTATGAAACACCATTGAGGTTGATGTTCCTTCTGCTTCCCATACATCCGCTCATCCTTGATCCAGAGTACGCTGTGTCCAAGCAGATGGGGGCGGGGGGAAGTAAGTTCGATGGTCCGGCGTTAATACAAGCGCATTGCGTGGTTTCATAAGTATTTCAGTAACAAAGTTTTCAAGTAACATATATTTCGAACTCATATGTGGAATGTTCATTTTCATCTTAAAATATATTAAAATGTAATGTAATACGTAGCAATAGATAAAATATGTAAAAATATGTAATTATACCAAAATATGTAAAAATATGTAAAATAAAAAATGGTTCCAATTCGTTCAGAATGTCGTGTTAAGTCTTAAAATTATTAGTGAATGTAGGTATCTTGCCCCTGTAAAAATATGTATTTACATGATAATTCGTTCCCTATTCATGATATTAGCTTCTTCAAGACAATGCATCTATGCTCACTGCTCCGATTACGTAAAATGCCGTGAAGGACTGGGGCTTCAACGAGTTGAACCCTACAGACCAGATTGGGCACCCAGCGTCTACAACCACTTATAAAAGGTCAAGAAAGACCTTCGGAAAAGAAACTTTTCAGATTAGTGTGAGGAGAAAGAAGAACTTTCTGACCATTTTACAGACAAAACTTCGGAATTCTTTTCTTCAAGACCTTAGAAATGTTTATGTGAAAAGTGGGTTGGCGTAAAGGATGATTAAGTTGAAAAGTTACATACTGGTATTTTTTTGTATCACAAATAGAAGTTAGTGAGGCCAGAAACTTATGGAACACATCTCGTACATCGCGAATGCCGAAGGCCAGAGCCTCTTCATCTTAATTCGGCTGAGTAGCAAAACGTCAAAAGAGATATATACTGTGCTTAGGTAAGGTGGCCTCGTTGAATTAGACAAGTAGTGGACCAAAACTGCGTAGCTTGTTTCTCACTAGCTTTAGTCATTTCTCACAGGTAGCAGTCTGATGACTGTGAATCCAATATTAGATGCTATTCCTCTAACCACAACATTCTTCAACTACTCTGGTCATCTCGTTATACCTAATGCAAATTTTATCCGGTTAAAGTAAACTTTAAGAAAATGTTATTAGGGTAAGGTATACTTAGAAGTTGTTCATACTTCTGTCATTATTAATCAATTTTGTATAACGTGAACATTAACTGGCTAATTCGGGAATTGGCTGGATCGGTCTTTAGTCGTAACATACAGTACATTTGTACACTGCACGGTCTAAATGAAAACCAGAATTTATGCCAGAACTGCACGCTCTTTCTTGAACTTACTTCTAATGGTTATGTAATAGTATAATACTACTTGAACACACATTTGTGTATGTTTTGAAAAATTAAAGGAATGTTGTGACCTCCCAGCCTGGGTAGGCTGGAGCGAAACCCATTCACGTGCCTGAAATACGTGATCGCACTTCTAACAGCAATAAGAAGCCCTAGAGTTAGCACGATGCGATGTAGTCGGAAGAAGGAGAGTTGCTGGCGGCCTTGGCCCGTGAGGGGTAACGGAGGGTTAGCTAGAGGAGCGGTAACGAAGCTCAGGTCGCTCTACCCAACGCTCCAGCCGCTCTCATTTCTTCTGAACAGCTACGCGAAGTAACACTTAAAACAGTATGGGTGTAGTTCCACGTAACGCTGGCATTTGGATTTTGGACGAAACCCGAGCTCGTAAAAAGCATCGTGAAAGCTCTATAAATCGTAAATGTAAATTATTTCATGCAAATTTAAGAGGGTAGAAAAAGTATAGTTTTGTTCAAATGCGCAACGATTATATTTCAGCTTTTTTTAAATTTAGGACGTCTATTTGATTTAAATCTTAATTGTGGGTGAGATTCTGGATTATATTCTGGGGTTTTCCTGGCAAAATTGCACTGAGTTACTTGCCACACTGCGGGTAAATTGAAAACTGCAGTGTCCTGAGGCGTGCTTCAAGACAGAGCGAATCCAACAGTTCGGGTTCACCGTTCCATAGCAGACTTCGGGGGTGATTCAGAAAAAGAATAGCCATCTCATCCAAGTAAGGTCGACAATTTCATTTGTACAATTTGTGAAGGACCAGGATAGACTCATAAAGCAATGTGTTATTCGTTGTAGAGCATGATTAACATTTCCAGTCTTTGGAGGAATTGTAAGATTAAAAAAATAAAATATTAAGAAAAGATGAAAAGGAATTGAAAGATTCCAATTTAAGTGAATTTCTTGTATCTTGTATAATTTTTCAAGCTCTAGTTAAATAACAAAGATAATTTTTTAAGATGCTTTTTATTTGAGATCAAGTCAATTGCATCAGATAGTTAAATAAACGAGGGAGGCATCATGGTATCATTTACAATTTGTAATGTACAATTTGAGTTTGAGTAATTTTTAAATGCCAAAATTATAAAAGAGTTGTGTAAATTCCAGAAGTGATTTATTGTAAATTAAAAGTGTTTATTTTTAATTATTGGAGTGTAATTGTGTGTTTTGTGTTTTTCTTTTTAGGGTGTTTTCCAATTTTCACGTGTTTTGTATTTCTGTTGTTTTTTTTAATTTGAATGTATGAATATTTTGGTTCAGGAATTATTGTCATGTTCAATTTCCGTAATCGAGTAAGTTTCTCATTGCCCTGAGATCCAAATAGGAAGAATCCTAAATTGTGTTCCGAATGCAATGCTGTATACAGAATTCCCGTAATGTAAATATTAAACAAAGTTTAATTAATTAACTTAAAGTTTAATCAAAATCCATAGAGACATTTTTTGAAAATGTTGAAAATATTCCAGGGGTTTCATAAAAAGTATCCCCAAATTTAAAATACCGGTTCAAAATTCAAGGGGCCAGTTAAAGACCATTTATTTAGAACAAAAAGGTAAATTTGAAGATATAAGTGGGAAAAAGGGAAAATAGTTTCAATGAGAGTAAAAAGTAGTGTGCATAAACCTCAACAGTTCAAATGACATTTTGGTATGTCCTATTTTTTATTACAAAGTTATCATGCTCTTCATTCAGCAAAGTTGTAACAAACTTTCTCTACTTGTAAAGAATGAAAATAGATAACACTTGACTTTAGTTATATAGATACCTATTTATTAGTTAAGTAATGTAGAATTACTTGGTTGTGGAGATTAGAACCCCATTATAATTGATTATATATCACACATACAAACTCACGAGACGTTTTCCATCAAATATGTATAAAGAACGCTGAGTATTTTTTTCTATCTCGTTTTACATCCAACATAAAAATTCAAGCGCTGTAAGAAAAGGTCTGACCTTTTCTATCGTATTTATCCAAGGAGAACAAAAATTGTGGAGTTCAACTTTATTTTTAGACTATGTTTGTCTGCATGATAAAACACTTCGTGCGGTGAAAAATACAAGCTTTAGTTAATGTAAACTCTCAGAACTGCAAAATGTGCACAGAAATGCTGAAAGCACACGTTTGCGTAAAACGTTAAAAAGTATAAAAGACTTCCGTAAATAAAAGGTATGAACCGAAAACTGCAAACTGCAAAACTCTAGAGCAAATTGTATCATTTCTGCTTAGAGAAGGTATTAACAATGATCTTCCAATAATCACACTGTTTGGAAAATAAACCTAAAAAGTTTATTTCACAAAAATAAAAATATTGTTTTTTATTATTATGATTCAGTTTAAAACTGTTGTAGTAATATGAAAAACAATTTCAGGCGTAGTTGTTGATGATTTCAAATTATCGATTACTAATTATCTAAAGATCATCGTCTTTGCCAATGATTTGGACTAGGCATGGGCGTAAAAACAATAAAAATATACATTAACTCCCATATTGAGCTCTTCAATTCATAAACTGCAACAGTTAAGTCGAAGTATTTTCTGTAACAGTTACAATGGGGCTTTTCCAGGCGACGATATACTGACTACAATACACTGCTGTCGTGCAACGTGCATATGTTCAGGCGTCAGAATATGTCTTTTTCTCCTCTACTCGTGGGTTTTCTCACTGTCGTTTATGGATTTTTTTTTTTTTTGTTTTGTTTTCTACACACTGGCTGCGTGACGGAACGCCTACGTAGAGTCTTGAATACTGAAGAGAAAAATTACTTGTAGTTAGTTCTTAGAAAAAGTAAATAAAATACGACGTAAGGAAAAATAATGACTGAATTGTTGTATATGAAAGTAATTGGAAAGCCTGCTGTTACTTTCTCGCCCTACTACATTTACATAGTAAATTTAAAATCTTGTAAAGATGCGGCGGAAATCGACTATTTTTCGACTGAAACCTCTTATGGTTGAGTCCTAGTTACGAAAAAGTGGATAAATCTTGTTCCTACATGTACTAAATTACTCATACTAAACTACTAATACTTTGTGTCGTCAGATTCCACGTTTTGTGAGTCCTTCATACCAAATAAATCGAGTGAGGAAAAAATCGATTGACGGCTGTCTGTCCGTTTGTGGACGCCATAAGTAATAATTCAAGGGGCGAGATAAATGCATTATCTCGCCACTTGAATTATTACTTTTATTAGTCAACTCCAGTAATCCCTCGTTAGCACTTACTCGTGTTACACAAAACTCGATATATAGGCTCCCACAGATCATTTTCAGTCGTTCATATCCATATTCTTATTTATCCATTTTAGGGTTTACTCATCCTTGTGGGGTGTTCCAATCTTCTTTAAATTTATTAAACCGTTATTTCGTATTAGTTTGAGACCTAGGACGAGATGAGATAATTAATTCCGATACTAAAATAAAAACAAATAGTTCGTAAGTCTGTTTTTCTTCTGAACCTCAAATTCTACTTTTAGGGACCGATACCGAAGATCACTGTTAGGTCAAATAAGGGCTGACATGGGGCCTCGCGCCGCGCTGGCTGAATTGAGTGATCTGTGTAAGTGCGGGACTCAATGCTAATCGGACCGTCAACAGAGCGCCCAGATTGAGTCGCCAGCCGACGAGGCAGGCGAGGGGGGAGGGGCCAGGATTCAAATATGACAGGAGCCACCATTTATCCGGAGTTCGAGCCCCGCCTCTCGCATCGCGCCTCCCCTCTCATGCGCGGGGCGGCGGGGCTGCTGGTGGGGCCCGGAGAAGGGTAATGCCGTGATTAATGCTTTCCGCTACAGTGCAGAGGCGCAACCTGCTGACTAAGGAGATTGGTGGCCTTCCCGGGCAACAAGCGCCCATCTCCAGTGGCGCTGCGCGCGGCGGCTAAGTAAACTAATTACCCGCGCTGCGCCTCCGCAGCGGGGGCGGTGGGGTGGGGGTGGGGGAGCGGCGGGACCTGACCTCGCGCGCCGAGGACTGACGGAATGGCGAGGGGCTGTTTGGCGCGAAGAGGAATGCGGGTTTGTGGAGGAAAATGAACACGGAAAGGGGTTGGAGCCGCAACGAAAGGACGGCGAGGGAATGAGGATAGTGAGGTAAGGACGTACAGTCGACTCCGGTTATAGTGAACTCCTGGGGACTCACATGCTCGGTGCACTATATCCGAGGTTCACTGCATACGATGATGTCAAAATTAAATAGTTTCTCCTCAATGATTGATTTTATTAATACAGAGATACAGCAAAATTCATCAACAACACGTACTGAAAAGTTCAGTATCTTAAGAGATTTGTCCTTCAAAAAGTAAATTATTTTCAATTTTCTGCTTCGTACATTTTTCATTTGTTATTTCTCTAGATCCTTCTTCAGCCAGAGTTCGCACTCTCTCCATACTTGATTGTGCATTGTTTTCTGTTTTTAAATATCTTAATGCAGTCTTGACACGATTCAATGCATTTTCCTCTGTTGAAAACCGTCCGACTTTTCGAAGGTCCTTTTACTCGCCTAATAACATCCGAGATCCAATTAACTTCCTGGGTGTTGAATTTTGTATATTCACTATAGCCGATGTTCAGGTTCAATATAACCGAATTTTCTTATGCTTATTTGTAATGTAAGTGAAATGGGACGCAGTGCATTAAGTTCACTATGACCAAGGGTTCACTATATCCGAGTTCCCTATAATCGGAGTCGACTGTAGTTGGGAAGTATGTTTGTGCGGGTGGTTCAGAGAAAAAGCGATGATCGGAACAGGCGTGGATGAGGCAGCTAATACAGCGGTCGAAGATGACGGTAACGTCAAGATGGACTTTTAGCAATACAGTAGTAACGATTGGATGGTGCCATTTAGTATTAAATAACTTGTGCTAGTCACATCCAGTCAATTGTGAAAGATTAGTGATGTATATGATGAAATGGGATATATCGTGGTTTGTCTTGTCCTTCCACATCCTTCCACCAGAATCACGAGCTGATAAAAACCTGCCGTATTCAATGTTTCTATCCGATGCAGGTTGATTGCCGTTACAATTATTTGCACCATTTAAGCCCATGCAAACGAAGCCCCTGAAACGAACGTACTACATGTTCAAGACCGTAACACGATAAACACAAGGAAGTGGTGCGATTACTAGATTCAGCTACGGAATGAGGACACAATGTTAACCCATATTGAATTTTTTACTACGATGGCTTTCTTTATGTGCCTGGTTCACCCTTCATCCTATCTATTTGTCGTAAGCAACGCCCTCTGTAAGTTCCGAGAAAGAGCCATAATACTTGCTTCGGTAAGGGCGATGTTAATTGGAAATTCTGTTAAGAATTTTAGAAGCATAAAATTTTATCAGATATTGGGTTGGAATTACCACTTTAGCCATTAAGCGACATGCTCTTCATAGATTTCTCTAGATTATTTAGAGATTTTGTTGCACTTGCACTTTTACTAAATTTTGTTTACATTGTGAACTAAGCATGTTTTCATATTTTCATAGTTATTGTTTTAAGTTGTCTTTTATTGCCAAACATGATAATGTGTAATTTCACATAAGATTTTGAATATTCATTCGAACACTCCAATTAGTTCGCAGGGGGTATTTGTTAAGTAAATATTCGAAGAGCAAGCCCATTAGGTAGTCAGAAATATGTAACGATTTTCAGTGCATTTTCCATTATTTACATTTTTAGTTATTATTTATTTTATGAAATCCGTCTGATAATGTTTACTTTTAATCAATAATAATAATAATAATAATAATAATAATAATAATAATAATAATAATAATAATAATAATGTTAAAAATGTATGGTATTGTTCAAAATTGCTTGAGTCATTGAAGTCATTGAGGGAAGATATTACTCTTTCAAGACATAGACCCAAGACTTACTATACAAAATTACCCGCGCAACCTTTCTTGAACGATGACCTTGCCTTCCCCACCCTAGAGCAATAAACAGTTGAAGACCAAACTTTGCAGCGAGTACTGATGACAACATTCCAAATACATCTTCATTGGCGCGTAAAAAAATATATTTTGTGTTGAAACCGAGAACTCCTGGTCGTGTTTTACTAAACAATATCTAAAGAAATGTCCAAAGCAGATCCAGATCCATCGCAGGAGATATCTCGAACTCCTGGGAAAATTAGAACTCAATTTATTGAGAAAGTTGCGAAGGCATGACTGATATTGCAGAGATTGTCGTTGCTTCGTAAAATCTAGTGGCCGATGTCGTAACAAACATCCCCACTCTACCCGCATTTCTCAGAGCCATCGTTCAAGAACAGTTGCGCGAATAATACAAGCATTTGCCGTACAATTAAGGAGACATTTTGCTGAGAAAACGGCCTTTCGAGCGCACTTGTGGAGCCATAATTAACACCGCAACTGGCAGTGGGACACCGCTCGGCACCCTCAGCGGAAGACCGCATTAATTCCGGGCGCGCTCCGGGGGATGTAGGGTAGTAAAGCCTTCGTTGCACGCGCCCTCAGAACACGCAAGGCGTCACGCCTGAACGTCGCAAACGCAGGGCTGCCTAAACGTCACTTCTCGGCGGTCAAAATTATTTATCGGTTCAATTGTAGCTTTATGAAATAATTAACTTTTTATGTAGAAGAGATTATGTTCGGACATCACACTTCAGGCAAAGAAATCGCGTTACGAATCCAATGAGAGCCTGAATGGTAAATCTGGCGTAAGCAGCTCTGCTGAAAGTAAATTTCAGAAATATAATAAACAAGTGTATTACAGTGACAGCTTGTTGTAATATGCATCTAGTTTATAAAGTTAATCTTTATTGCATTGGTACATGTGAAAACAAGGGATGTCAGGAGCGAGTTTTTACATTTGTGTTACGAATGCAATAAATCATCATTGTACACGAATTGTATTTACGTTACTTTTTTGTATACTAGCATACATTTTTAAGAAAATCAAAGTTCATTTTTGGAAAGAACTTCGTTATGATATCATAGGTATTTGACATCTGTGCGAAAAAACAGTGCTCGGCTGAACGGTTCGAACCTCACGATTCTCTCACTGCGTTTGATTGAATGCGTGATGACGCAATTATTTTCACCATAAATGGCAAATACGTAATAATCTGAGGCATAAAATATAATTTTGTGACGATTTCTTTAGAAGAAAAAAGTCGTTTATAATGCTGGAATACAAAACAAAATTTGTAATTAATCCAATATGTAATATCAGCTGATTATTTCCATTTAAAAGTGAATGGTTAATATTATTTTTTAAATAAAACGAATAAAATCATCAGTAGCAGCAACAACAATAAGAAACCGGAATTCATTTTCTGAGGTTAAATATTTTATTCCAAGTGTTTTCAGATGTCAAGTGCGAAACTTTGACCTTTAAAATAAATTTCGACAGTTTAGTTTCTTTCAAATGCCCATTATTTTTCTATTTCCATTGCAAGTATTTGCTTTATGATATTTGAGTTCATTTGAAAAATCGTCATTTATGATACTTGTGATAAAAGTGAAATTTTATTTTGCGTGAAGGAAAGGTTGCGACACCAGGCCGACAGGACGAATGGCGCAATACTACGAGCAAAATCAAATAATTTTTACCATGTGTGTCAAACGCTATTTTTTGGACAACTTTTACTTTCATTTTATATTTATTCAATATACAAATCACTTACCTATTCATTAAAGCCTGTAGTAGCTGATGCGACCAGACGAAAGTATTTTGTTTTCTTTGTAGCATTAACAGATTATATCTGAACAATTGAGCTTCATATTTAGCATTAGTGCTAAGCCTTGAACTTTTATCACGCTATGGATGCCCTGAAAGAACGCTTTTACTTGTGGATATCTAAAAATCTATTTCTAAAGATGATTTGGTTAATAATTCACGAGAACATGATAACATTGCGATTATCATGATGGATCGTGTGCTACTTGACTGCAATACGGAATCTTACGGATATGTTCATTGCTAAGTCACAAAATTCCTTCTAGATCACTGTGAGACTGAAATGTAATTCTATTTCAGTTGGCAAATGTAAGAATTATATGATAAAAAGTTTGCAAAGCAGCCGCGATGTGGGATTGTTTGGACAACCAAGAACAGTAACATGATTCTGTCCGCGGGACATTGAAATTCAGTAAAGACCAACTATTTCACTTCTCACAACTTATTTGAACATATAAAATTCTGCTCGAAATCAAAAGGTGTTGTAAATAAAAAGGAGTCAAAACCTGCAATACATCACAATGATTTTTACGCTTTTATATCCTGTTCATATTATTGATATGGAGAACTCTTCACAGCATTTTTGTCTCGTGGCTCAAAATGGCATTGCAGAAAGTTTACAAAACAATAGGGTCGTGATAAGAAGTACGGGCTACACGGAAATAATATTAAATGCCAGAATAATTTCTTACCTTATGGTTGCTATTTCCATTTATTAATATATTTAATAATATTACTAAATACGAAATTTATTGCTCTACTTGCAAAACCTATATTTTCGACTGCACAGAAAGTTAGCACCAATATGAACAAAATATCCAAGTTAGATAGATCGCATGTCTTCTGTTTTGTAGAGTGTAAAAATCATAGTTAACTGGCATTTTAATCTTTCTTATCAGTAATCAAGACGCGCTTGAGAGGACTTGGCAAATCCCAGCCCGTTTTCCGATCGTCGCTCACGAACACTACAAATATAGAAAGCTGTAAATGGTAGAGAGAGTTGCCGTTCTTTTGTATATGGATTAAGACTCCATAAAAATAACGATAAAAAATAAGTTATGAAATTTTTTTTTTTACTATTTGAAATTGTGAAGTACTTCATTAAGTAGTTATTTTTACAGAAAAAAATGATTGATGTTTATTGAGTATCGCTGTTTTGAATTTATTTTGAAGAAACATTTGGTAAAAGTTGTTTTCTTAGGTAATGATGACATGCATACAAAATAACAAACGTTTTCTGACCCAACGACTTGACACATGTTTATCTATGTATGTCAACCCGCTGAATCCGAATCAGAAGCTAGAATTGCGCCACCACCCTCCAATTCTATTTAAATGGCAAAAAACATCTTGAAATTTACAACCTACCTTTTTAACGGTGGTTTTTCGCGATACAAAAATTGGAAGTTGGTGGTGCAATTTTGGTTTCTTATTCGGATTCAGCGCGTCGACATACATAGAGAAACGTGTCAAGTCGTTGGGTCTGACAATTATTTTTATTTTGTGTGCCTCTGTAAATGAAATTGCAAGTAGTGAAATAAAATAAACGAAATCTACTACACTTATATTAAAAAGGAACTTAATAGCAGAACTAAAACAAAACTATTGGGCGTTGTCTCGTGGGCATTTAGTCCAGCTGCAAGCGCCATCGCGCCTCGGACGCCGCCGCAGCCGCCGGCGCGGAGCAGCGCCTGTCACTCAGGCGGCGGAGGGGCGGTGACGCAAGGGGCGCGTTAATTGATCAATCAGGGCGTCGAGAGGCGGAGTTACACGCTTGTTGCTCGCAACGCTCGGCACGCCCTCCATCGCCACCCCTCTCCCCCGCCCACCAGCGCTCCCACCGCCCTAAAAGTCCACCTCACCCGCTCCCCTGCCAACGCCTACAATCCCAACCGTCGCTTCTGCCGCCCACGCGGTCCAAGCCCACCTCACCCGCCCCGGCCAACGCCACGCCGCCGTCTCCGACTCCCTCCCACTGTCGTTCCCCCGACAACTCACCCGCTTGCCCGCCAACGACTCTACCGCCGTCTTCACCCCGCCCTCGCCCAACGTCGCCCTTCGCCCCGCGCCAAGCCCCCCCGCCAACCCTACGCCCCGTCTCCGCCCCTCCTACTTCGTTCCTCCCCCGCTTGCCCGCCAACGACTCTCCCCGTCTTCACTCCCGCCCTCGCCCAAACGTCGCTCCTTCGCCCACGCCGTCCAAGCCCACCTCACCCACCCTATTCTGCCAACGCCTACGCCCAGGTCCCTCCCCCGCTCGCCCCCTTCGTTCACCCCGACACCACCCCGCTCGCACGCCAAAACCCACCGGTGTCTCCGCTATCCCCACCCTCGCTTCCTCTTCCCCTTAGTTGCCACTCCCGCTCCCACCGCCCCACTACCCACCCCACTCACGGCTGCCTCCACCGCCACTGCTTCTTCTGCCACCGCCATCGCGTTCCCCCCGCCCCGTTGGCCCCGCTAGCGACGCTTTGCACCCGGCGCTGTGCAGCGTCGCCGTCGAAGCCTCAATAGCGTCGTTACACGCAGCATCCGCCCCGCCCCCGCCCCCGCGTCGCCGTCGCCTCCTGGCACCACCTCCGCCGCCGCTACCACCGCCGCCGTCGGGAATTTGCATCGCTAAGTGAGTTAAAAACCGAGCGCCGCTAATGGGGACGACAGCGAGCCGCTTTAGATAAGGAGGCGCGGGGCGACAGTCCCCTCCAAAAGCAACCTCCCTCAAGGCCTCCGACTTTTAAGGTTGGGCGACCAATGAATGAGGCGGGAGCTCCGAGGCCCTGTGCAGAACCTCTGAGGTGTTTCTATCTGCTAAGACTGAAATTAGTGCACATGTGAGGACTTCTCACCTATCTTAGTGAGAAGAGAAAATATTCTAATACTACGCCGGAAAATCGCGATTTATCGAAAGAAAAATGTATATTTTGCCTTGATAGCAAAAAATTATGTAGTGAAAACTTCCTGTAACATGTTCTGTAGATAGAATCCGCTTTGGGAGTCCTTGATATCGAAAATTCCATTCACGGCAAAACTTCTGTCTGTCCATCTTTCCACTCGTCTGTGGTCATGTGTATCTGTGGGCAATGCTAACGCCTAAACCTTTCAAACAATTTTCTACAAAATTGATATTCCCCGATTGACGTGAACAATATCAAGTACCTATTAGTTTGACACAGATATTGTGATTTCTGAGGATACTTTACATGAAACCTCAACATTTTCAAAATTTTCTCAATAACGGCTCCAAAGGTTTTGATAAATCTTTGTCTTCGAATAGCGTAGAGATTGCTAAAAATAATGGCACACGTCTCATTTTCGTTGATATCCCTGATATTTCGACAATTGCAAAAGTTTAAAATATTTTCGGCATCTTCCTATAACTACTATATTGAAGATAGAGGTTTATTTCCTTAATAAAATCTGTTCTTCAAAGACGTCTTCAAATTATTTTATATACAATTTTTCGAAAATATGAGTAGTTTTTGCGTACGTTGAAGTGAAATTAGGCAATTAAAAAAATTAACTATTATTTTCGCAAAAACGATTCCAAAATTTTCATTATATTTTCTCATCGTTCGCATAAAAAAAAACCTTTTTACGAAATCTAAATTTTTTAAAAAAAATCGACGATAGAGATTTTTTCTTCAAGACAATCTGTTCTAAATAAGGGTATTTCTTAAAAAATGGTCGTGTACAATTATTTGAAGAAAAGAATAGTTTTCGCATAATATCTGCTTGAAGTTAATGCAAATTATAAAAAAACATATTTTCTAGAACCGTTCTAAATTTTATCTTTAAATTTTCTCCACGGCCAGAATAAGGGACGCTTCAAAGAATTGCGTAGGTCTTATTTTCGGAAATTGGAAACGTTAGAAATAATGCAAGAAGTATGTAACAATAATTTACATTTTCAAATTTATTACGTATGTTAACTGAGTGTTTTTATAAGAAATAACCAATTCATTATGTAATGCACACAATCATCAATAAGACTAAAGAGAGTGTTCATTTTCATAATAAAATCATTCTTGAACTAGCCACATGAAATCACACACAGTATCTTCCAAAGTCTACATCGAGATGCATTGGTCCGAGATGAATAAGTTGAACATGCAAATTATCCGAGTAGAGAAAATATTTATAACACAGCATTTCAAAATGTTTAATTACAGCTATATTCAGGTGTGAATCGCCCGAGTAAGGAAAATATGGCATGCAGTCATATTATACGTAAGTTTTAGTTCTTGCCCTTGAGGCCTTGCATTTTGTACATCCTTGGTAATTTATATGTTTTATATACACATTTTTTGCGAGAAAGGTTAATTTTTCTCGAGGGTACCAATGATTAGGAGATTGCGGTTTCCATGCCCGCCATGTGTCGGAAGTTGGCTTGATATGTTTAACATCGTCTAGTTTGTCGCGTCTGCCGGTATCTAACCGACCGACTGCTTTTGGCAGTGGTTTTCTAAGGTTCACCTGATCACTTCGAGAAGAATGCCGGAGCAGCATCCTAGAATCTGGACTAAGGACTTCATGCGATCCTTCCTTCCGCATCCTATTCCCATTCCCATTCTAAGGACTGAGTGGTGGATTGGTCACCTATCTTCGTATGTCCCATCTCACTGATCTAGGAACCTCCAACAAGCATTCGTGTCCGAAGCGCAGATAG
Source organism: Teleogryllus oceanicus (assembly GCA_964035755.1). Classification (NCBI taxonomy): domain Eukaryota; kingdom Metazoa; phylum Arthropoda; class Insecta; order Orthoptera; family Gryllidae; genus Teleogryllus; species Teleogryllus oceanicus. The sequence continues at coordinate 138,112,970 of CAXIVR010000003.1, read as the reverse complement.
CTAGGTCGAATTCTACCGCTGCCTGGAGGTGAATTGTAGCGGCCGGCTGCTATAATCGGCGGTTTTCCGTGGTTTCTTCAATCAACACAGGTGAATGTAGGAGCAGTACCCTAACAAATGGGCCACGGACCGCGCGCAATCTTTTCTTCCTCTTCCTTGTCCTATCCTCACCCCTTACATACACACACACACACACACACTTACACATACTATATTATCACGCTTGTGGGGAGCTTAGAACCTGTCCCAGCTACGGCGGTGCCACGCTGGTTGGAGAGACCTAGTTTGGGAAAATCCCTGCAAGCCGAAAGGAAGGACGGCTCCGGATTTCGCCATCCAGCGCGGGAATATCACCGCCACCTCCTACGATAGAACAGGCGCTACACTTAAGGGACTAATGACCTTAGCAGTTGACGCGCCCGGAATTTCTAACACACCAATGGCCCGAAGCGTGTTGAAGAAGACAGGAAGCGTTAAGGCGGGTGTTCCTCAGTCGGCTCGACTCAGCTCGGAAGGTCGCCGGTTCGAGTTCCGCAGTGGATGTTGGCTTGTAGAATGGTCGATCTTCGACATGTACTTATACGTATTTCAGCCCTTCTATTCGTGGCCAGCCTGGGTGGCGCAGGGGCCTAAGTAGACGCCATATCCTGGCTTTGGGTTTGTAGCCCGCAAAAGGCATGAGCTTAAGGTCTTGTGGTATAGTGAGGCTCCCCACCCATCATATAGCACTTCGCAAACAGCCTTTTTCCCTTTTGTGATTAGGCGGAAGAGCAGGCCCTATGGCCTGAGCCTCGCCATTAATAAAGACATTATTATTATAACTATTATTATTATTATTATTATTATTATTATTACCTTTGAAGACATCAGTACTCTCCACCAGAACCGGCTGTACTCAGCCGAGATGGGCATAAGGGATTCCTTGGCAGAAAAAAGAGCCGTAGAACTGGCTGAGATGGGCCTACCTCTGGTATTTGAGGAGGGAGGGGTCCTACCTCGTCAGCGTAAAGTGGAGATTTGGGAAAGACGACGGGGTGGAGTGTTCCGGGCACTCACATAAAAGATGATTGATTACTAGTGATTCCGTGCTCGTCAACAGCTAAGGTCATTAGTTCCGTAAGTGTAGTGTGGGGGAGAGTGCGGTGATCTGCCACTGGATCTCCCTCCTGTATGGTGCGATTCGGCGCCGACCTACCGTTGGCTACCGAGGGTTTCCCAACCAGGTATCTCCCACCAGGGAGCACCGCCCCAGAAGGGACAAGCTTTAAGCTCCCGACCGGTCTCCCGGCATTTGTCGTAGTCCATGTAAATGTACGTGTGTGTAAGGGGTAGGATAGATCAATGAAGAGGAAGAAAAGATCGTGCGCGGTTCGTGGCCCGTTTGGTAGGGTACTGCTCCGGCATTCGCCTGGTATTGATCGGAAAAAACACGGAAAACTAGCGATCAGAGTTGCCGACCGGTAGAATTCTCCTCCACACAGCTACGGAACTGGACCCAGCTATTTGTCTAGTGTCGAAAATCCTGCCAGAATAGGGGTTCATACCCCACTACCTCCCGAGCAGAGGCACTGCGGTGACATTAGTTGATGCCTTGAGCCACCTCTCTCTGTGCGAAAAGATGAGATTTCGTAAGTTGTCGACGTAAGGATCGCAAGCAACCTAACCAAAAACTACAAAATAATTTTAAAAAATGTGTTCCATTTATTTTCTTAATATTTTCGCTTCAGTTCATCATAATAATTGTTCTCAACCACCCGATTAAGCTCTTCTACTGACAGATTACAATGACATTGGCCGTGAACATGAGGCCAGAAAATTATTATTGTAATGAAAGGAAAGACAGAGAAGGAAGAAATACGATGTAACGTGTGATGAACTTTCTTCAAAAGAAATCTAAAGATTTATCTGAAAAATATGGCAATGGAGGTTGTAATAATAAAGCACTGTGAAAAGGAAAATATTTGGAATGTTCTACTGGCGTATTTTACCAAGAAATGGTGTATTTATAGTTGTGACGTCATGTGATCAGTGTCTGTTCTGTTCTCCATTGTTCATCCTGTATTCCCTGTGAAATTCCATTCTTGACGTTTGCGAATGTTGATTTTAGAAAATTTGTCAAATGACGTCATTTTTAAATAACTCAAATATTTAAAAACTGTTACAATTGTAATATTAGTGCAAGGATTCATAGAGGAGACAAGTAGGTGTTCTCATTTGTTTCACTTTCGATTACGTTTAGTCTTCAGCATGAGGTGCATATTATTTTGTAGAGTGAAGTAATAGTTGCTAGGCCCCTGTTCCTTCTCTGCAAGCAAGATTTATTTTATTCTTCACGTAATCTTAAAACAGTGCTCTGAAGTCGGCAAAGAATTTAACAAAGAAACCGCGAAACTATATACGGGGGCCACCGCTTTTAACAATTCGTTGACTCGAGGCAAGAATTGCTTTCGACCTTGGCTTGTGTAGAAAGCTCCTGAAGTAGTCATTCGTGGGGTACATCCCCACCTACATATCTGCATTTGTGAAGTATGCATTATTTGTTCATCGTAGTGGATGTATTATTTTGTTTCTTCCCAATTCATGTATGATGTGTCCTAAATGCTTCCAGGAATTATAAAAACATTATTAGAGGAAATTTTCTAAGTTGCGACATAAGAAAATGAAAGAAATTTGTTTGCCGTTTCTGATTCTGAATTTTCCCAAGCTCTTTAAATATAACTGAAACATATTATCTAAAACAATAATTTTATGACAAATATTTCTTGTAGTGTTTTTCATGTATTAAGTTGCATAGACCTATGTTAGAAATCATTTTGAATCGGTTTAATTTTATAAAGACTATGGACTTTAGTGACAATGCATTCTATATTTTCACTGAATCTTAGGGTGAATGTTATAACTTTTGCACGAATACAGACATTGTAATTTAGAAAATGTATTTTTATTGTGCATATAAAGTCATATTTACACATTTTTTGTAAAAGGCCGTATTAGGGCCACTTTTTCCCATAAATGCATGTATTTGTCCTAGTTTTAATTGTACAACAATGAGAAGATCGAAATGTTTCCCAAATAACAAAGTTTAAGGGTATATTATTACAAATCAACTCAACCATTAGCTACAAAGCTTTATTCGAAACTTATACAAGAAGCATAGGACTCTGGTAGGATTGTTTACGTAACACTTTGATGCACGAGTACGGAAAAATGCTCTCCAAGACAAAAATAAATGCTTCGCACTAAATGTCGCACACTCGGTTCAGTTTGGTTCTTAACGCAATTTGGTTAAACACAGCGAATGTAAAGTTCCCCGTCATCACGAAACTGGAAGGTTTTGGACACAAATAAGTGGAGGGTAGTTAATTTATACACATTAGTTACGTCATATTTGTATACATTTTAGGTCGTAAATGCTTGCGTATTCAGCTGGTATTTAAGTCATTGAAATCCGGGCCCTAATAATGACTTTTCTGGAAGTTAGTTTGTGGGTCCGCAGGACCGTGGCGGGTACCGCGGGACATAATGATCAGTTTGTAAGAGGAAAATCTGAAGAAATACATCAATCAAGTTGAAATCTTTAATATAAATCCCGAAACAAAGAGATTACTAAAGATGAATCAGTTTTCCAAGAAAATTTATCGTGTCGTACTACCTATTTAATTTGTTCTGGTTATTCGCCGTATAAGAACTTACTTAAAAATCTAAAGGAGTGTAGTAAGAAGCGAGGATTGCCCAATAAAATATGAGTCTCTTTTCATTTCTAAAGGAAGTTCAGCTGTAATAACGTCCTTTCCGGAGCCTGCATTAAACTTACGAAGACATTACGAGAAACAATGAGTGCTTAAATGTACACTACTTAATGGGTGAACCTACATATACCCACTATGTATAATGCACCAATAAGTTAATCATAAAAGATGTAATTCTACATCTACTTCTAACTTTATTACGTCCGAAGAAAAATTGTTCGAAGCCACTACCGCGCCGTTAACATCTGCAAGGTGTGTCGAAGGAAGATTCCACTCAAGTTTCCGCCGAGGGCTGTACGGCTGAGGCTTATGGGATCACAATCAGCGACGGCGCGGCGCGGCCTAAGCACGTTAGAATCTGCCCCACCCCCACCCCGCCCATCGCCACCCTTGCCGTCACCACTGCAACGCTGCGTCACTTCGCCGGCAGTCTGTTAGACCGATGACGTACCCGCCACGCCAGCTCACCTCCATCAACTCAGTGAAGGAATTGTTCATCGTACATAAATTCATTTTCAATGTCAACCTTAGATACATGGAGTTTTAGTTGTGAAGAAGACCCAACATTTTGAGTTAAAACGTGCTGTCACACGAAGTACATTATTGTAGTGTAATCTGTACATTCTGCTAATGCGAATAAAATCCATTGAGAAATTTTGGAATACTCCATAGAAAGTTTTTTTTATCACAAGCACTACCTATACACAACTGGTTACTTTACAGAACTGGAATAAAACATCTACTATCAATCATTCAATAGATTTTTAAAATCTGATTAAACGATAAAAAATACGATTATTTTATAACGATAAAACGCAAAGGCAATTTACATGTGACACGGTATTCATAGTGTTGTAAAATTTACAGTCTTCATGAAAGCTAACTCATTCCGTCCTTCCTATTAGGGTTTATAAAAGGCGTACGGAGGGGCGAGGGCGGTGCCTCCCCAGTAGGAGGCGCAAAAGGGCGAAAGGGAGCTCCGGCCATCCTGCACTCCGTGAGGGCCTCGACGGACACTGTTATCACGGCACCGCCGCTCCACCCCGCCTCGCCCCGCACCACCTCCTCGCCACGCCCCTTCCCGCCACGCCCACTATACTCCGCCCGCCACGCCATGCTCCCTATTGCCCACCGCGTTCACCCCGCCCCGCCTCACCACGCTCCGCCACGCGCCGGGCGCTCTCCACCTTGCGCTTTATCAACGGGGCGAGCGGGCGAGCCCGGCGGTGGCGGCGCGCCGTGGACTATCGCGCCATCTGCGGGCCTCACCTGCGGTCTCGGCCACCGCCACTGGCGCCGCCACCGTCGCGCCCACCTCTGCAGATTTAATAACGCGCGTATTTTATCTGCAGTATATAGCAGCTCGCTTGGACGCCGGCCAGCGCGCAGCCCCTCTCTCCTGCGGGCCGGCCTGCAGGGCGGGGGCGAGGGCGTGTGACGTAATGGCCCCGTACCCTCTCAGAGGGGCGATCCGCCCCGCACCCTCGTCCCCGGATATACGAGCCTCCCGTCACCCCTCCCCCAGGACCCTGCGGAACGCCCGCCGCGTCCCATGAGCATGCAAATGAGCGAGACTTTATAATTACGTCGCAGACCGTTTCCTTTTTAAATATAATCCGCGACCGCCAGACGAGACGGAATCAACATAAACACTCGGATTAGCAGCTCAAGATGATGGGGGAAACGAAAAGAAGCGGCGCGGCGGGAGAAAGAAATTAAAAGGAAGCCTCGTTGGGTAGTTAACTCGCAAAGGACAGTCTCAGAGACACTGCCTTGCGCTTCATTCGGTGGCCGAATTTTCCAGATGAAGGGTGGCTGGCAGTTTGAGGTTATGTGGCGCTGTGCCCGGAAGTATACTTTTCCGCCCCCCCACCACCGTCAACCGCCTGCACCAAAGGAGTTATTGACGTAACTATGAAAAAGGTGATGAAATAAAAAAAATGAATACAGACCCCCGAGGTGAGTTTAGTGACGACAATGCACTGGGAAGGTACGCTTCAACAGAAAATCAGCAATAGCGTATGTGACTTGTCTAACAAGATCTCTAATATTAATACAAAAATCTCCTCCAGTATATTATACATGTGAAGAAAATGTAGCAAATGTTCTTGTTAATAATAGGCATACGGTTTCTACATTTCAAATGTCATAAAATCTAGAAGAATAAAGAACAGTTTCCGACGATGACATTTTTCAAATCAAGTCATTTTTGCGAACACGATCGAAAGTACACTAAGAAATTAAATGTCAACTTCAAATTCTGAAAAAAAGTAATATTTCACGAGGTCCCATCTCATTATTTTCGAATTTGGAAGCAGAATATCCCAGCGCGAGAAACAATATCCGGGCGTGAGTACTGAACTCGGAAGCATGTGTTGAGTCCAGCGAGTCGTAGGTTTCGCATTGGTTGATGCGAAGCGCAACAATTTGGATGTATTACCCAAAGGTTTGCAATACACATCCAAAGTGTATGGATAAATACAGTCCGTCCAAACTTTTGGATGCTACTTTTAAATCTTGATTACCAAATGATATTGGATAAAACGTCAATAGCTTTGGATACAGGATCCATAGTGAAAATTAAATATTTTGAAGTATTAAGAAAATCATTTGGAAACTACATTCCTAGTAAATAAAGTCAATGTAAGTACTAATCAAAGCTTTGGATGCTGGATGCGTAATTTATTGAAAAAACAAAAATAGGTTATGAGATGTATGTTCAGGAAATATTGTAATTCTTTAATATTAATTAATGAATTTAATAATTTTATTTATTAATATTTTTACGTAATAGCAATACAGTACATATACAATACAACGTACACAATATATAACACGAGAATTTCAAAGGGCGATATTTTATTTCTACGTTCAAACACAATCCTGCGTTACTGTAGGTTGGATATTTCGTGTACACACTTACAGCACAGGGTTGTTAACAAATTCACTGAAATGGGATATAATACATTTTATTTTCATGCAACCCCTAAATTTTAAATCACTTTCCTTCGTTCTTATGACAAGTAAGAAGGTAGAACATTCTGGAAATCACTAGGTGCCACAACACTGATATATTCAACACAAGCTTTTCGATGCTCTTCCAGTAGTATAGTATCTCCAGATTTGAAATGAAAGACGCAAACTACAGACAAAGAGGACGATGACGAGTCTTTTTCAGGTATAAAACGAAACAAATTTATTACAAAAATAATATTAAAAAATATAATTGCGGAATAAATATAAATGTAGCTTCAAAATCTATGCACGTTTTCTTGAGGTCTGTGGGCAATGTAGATTTTCTAAATATCATTTTCCCTATCATGTACTCGCGGTAGTATCATATTCATTTCATACCGATACCATTATGAAGTCAATATGATAAAAACTAAACCCCTAAACAAAAATTATAATGGAAAACTATCGAGTGAAAAAATTAATTAATTAACACTAAAAATAAAAAAGAAGACTTTGGGCCGCCTAAGGTGAGACTGAAAATTGAACTAAATCTAATAACTAATATAACCAAAAAAGTTCAAAAAATCTACAAAGACAAATAGTGTGACAACTTTGTTCATTCCTTAAGCACTAATAACAAATTTTTATGGCTTTGTAAATAAAAATACTTAAACAAAAGGCCACCTTTCTGCCACTAGACAAAAAACGCAGGAAAAGTGTTCAATCAGAACAGAAAACAGAAGAACTAGCCAAATATTTCGCAGCGTCTTTCACAACAAATTCAACAAAACGATACCTGTCACACATTACAATTACTAAATCATATGACATAAAAATGTTAGGCCCCGTCTTCTCTTGATCTCCATTTGAAAATTTCCGGTGTGTCCCACTCACTTTTCCACAAAAAATTACATTTTTCTTATTTGGAGTTCCAGCTCCTAAACACTCTTAACTTTATAACTAAAAATAAATAAATCCTAACTAAAAACTAAAATACTTCTAGACTCACGTATATTATTTTGTAGAATTTTATATTCTATTCTAATACTAGCAATAAATTATCACATTGTAAAGTTTAGTCTTTTATTATATTTTTTCTTGTATTGCATTCATAAACAAAGATTTGAAATTGATTTGTCAACACGTGACCTTGAAGGAACTTACTGTTTTAAACGGAGTTTAACATGCGAGAGTTCTCGAACGGAGACGCTAGAAGATAGATATGAAATATAGATGTTGATGTCAAAACGTAACGAGAGAGAGAGAGAGAGAGAGAGAGAGAGAGAGAGAGAGAGAGAGAGAGAGAGAGAGAGAGAGAAAATAGATATCTACAACCCATGTTTACGAACGGGATATTTTCCACCAACGTGGAAACGCAATTATTGCTTCAGCAGTGTACATAGTAATTTTTGGAAAAGCATTTGGTTTTCTTCAGCACCATGTTGACTGCTGCTTGCTACTATTGGTTTAATAAAACGTATGTATTTCCTTTTCTTTAATTAAGGACATATGAATGATTAAGAGAAGATTCCTCATTATTTGTATTATTAGATATTGAAATTCACAAAAGAGGTCGATTTAAGAATTTCCATTTCTCTACTTGGGATTGTCAAAACACGTATACATGCGAGAAGGATTGAAAATACTAATTGAATCTCGAATCCAGAATTCTTTGAACCATGGCCGTATTATCGCCTGGCTGAATCTATTTCCTCTCTTCCTATACTTTGTTATCAAGACCGTTCTTTGCGTCAAGTAGAGTAAATCAAGTTTGGGAAATGGGCTAAGTATTCCCAAGTCGTCTCAAAACGCAATATGCTACATCTACGAATAAACGTCGCACAATAAAACATCTGGGAGAATCAACGCGAAGCATCTCGCGGGAGGGGGCGTCGTATGCTGAGAGCATCGCCGCCACCCCCGCCTCTGCTTCCACCGCCGCCGCCGCCGCTACGATCACAACCACCACCACCACCATCGCCACTGCCACTGTCACGGCCGTCACTACTACCACCACCACCACCATCACCCACACCGCCACCGCCGCTATAGAACGATTTTCCTAAGGATGAGCCAAAATGACAGTTCGCGAAAACAAGTGAACATCACATGTATTTGAGAGAAGTATCCCTCCGCCGCGACAGCTGTTCAGTCACGCCCCTTCGTAAAGTGCTAATGGCTCCAGTGAAAACACCCCTATGCAGAAGTCTAAGAGTTTCGCTGAGGGATATGCATGTCCGCGAATCCGGGAAGTATTTAAATTTAATTACGTATGTGGAAAATCTTTTAACATGCTCTCTCAATCAATAAAATAATATTACCACGATTGTAAATAGAAAGAAACATGATTTTAACCGGAAACCGGTACGCATCTCGCATTCAAGTCTCGGTTGTAAAATAAACAGAATATTTATCACACAAAAAGTAAATTCAATGTAATATATAAAGAAAAAAAGAATTTTTACAGAAGAGCACATTACACTGCACTTCCTAATATCAATTATTTATCGCAGCGCACTATATTTTTGTCGGACGAGGACACCACAAAAGGAAGTGTCGAAGCCATTTACAAGTTAGCCAACTGCAAACGAATGAATGTGGGAAGGGAGTCTAATAGGCTCAACGACCACAGAACCTTCAGTTATGTTGCCAGCCCTAGCTGTCACTTTGGCTCATCCTTAGGAAAATCGCTCTATACCACCGCCGCTTCCACCGCCACCGTCGCCGCCACCGCTGCCGCTACCATCACCGCCACCGCCGCCGCCGTCGACGCCGTCACTGTCACTGCCACCGTCGCCGCCGCCGCCACCATCATCACCGCCGCCGCCTGCGTCGTCGCCATCACCACCAACTCCGCCACCTTCACCACCACCGCCACCGCCACTGCTGCCGCCACCGCCGCCGCGACCACCGCCACCGCCACTGCCGAAGCCGCCGCCGTCGCCACCACCACCATCACCGCCACCGTCGTCGCCGCCACTGTCGCCGCCCGCCACCGCCACCCCGCGACCATCGCCTCCGCCGCAGTCGGTGTCGGCAACGACGACGCTCTGAGCGTAGGGCGCCGTCTTGGCGACCCCTCCATGGGCGGTGGGGGCGGGCGGGCGGTGCGTCCCTTTCGCTGTTGTGCTGATTGTATCAGGAGGCAATCCCGCGATGACGGCGCGCGACACGGGCGCTGATGAAGCGGCGGCGGCTCCGCGCGGAGTTACTCCTTCCAAGCGAAGCCCAATCGGACGCTCTCCTCCGGAATTAAAACTTCTTCGCCCTTTTCTGTTATGTTTTTTTTTTCTCCTTTTTTCCGACTCGAGGAAACTAGAAACAGGAGAGAAAACGCTTTCTGTTGAATGTAGCGTTTTATGATCTCTCATATTACGTCGTCGTGATAGAATGTAGATTTCGCTTTATGTTTGGATAATTCGACTCGTATTTGAACAGACTCTGGGCATCTGTTGACGTCACTGCAGTGCCTTTGACCGCAAGATCCTAGGGCTAGACACCCGACTGTGGTAGGATTTTTGACACTAGCAACATAGATATGTCGAATTCAATCTGTCTGGAAGAAAATTCTTGCGGTTGCTCTGATCGATAGTTTTCCGCGGTGATGGGGGGTGAGTTTTCCCACGAGCCTGAGAGTTATATTGGCGGTTTCCTAGCTACTGGTATGGCCCCCTAGTTGAGTAGGTTGAAGGTGAGGGTCAGACGAAGAAGTACCCCAGAGGAGAGCCTCAACGGCATCTTTGAAAAAGAAAGGACAATAGATGAAAGTGACGGATGAGGTACCGCGGCATCTGATCGGTAGCGGGCGGCTGCATCCATAGCGGTAAGTGGGGAGGAAAAAGTCATGAACCTTTGGAGTGCACATTTCTTAGTGTCTCATTGAGGGTAGAGGAGATATACTGGGTTGGCACACCAGGACACTGACAAGAGTGGATTGCTTAACCCAGCAAAGAAGGCTGCCTTCAGCAGAAGGTGAAAATCCCTTAGGGTTTACTAATGCCGATTGGCGATTGGAGGGACCCTTGCTGGACCTTGCAAGGGGATGACAAGACACCACTATGGATCGCAGTATCGGAAATAACCCATGGGTTAAGTGTGATCTATGAACTCGAACTTTCTTCCTACGAAACTTCCCTTAAAATCATTGATCAAAACGGATAGAACAAGAAATGTAATGAATCTTAACGAGTCTTGTTCAATCAATATCCCATACCTGCTCATAAACCGCCCAAATATCACTTTGTCGACGTCCGTCCACCCCACATATGTTAGTCCCAGGGATGGCTCTGGAGCAAAGCCGTGATGGTCAGGGTTTATGGTCATAGGTCACAGACGGACAAGGGAGGAATTGAAGGAGGTGATGTGCTGTATTTTTGTGGAACGTAAAATATGGGGGCTCAGAAATAGAAGTTTTCAAGACGTAGAGAGAGTGGATCCCAGATATGAGGCCTGCCCTTGATTCAAAGAAGCTTGCCAGTCTACGACAATACATACCCAGCAGTGGAAAATTCATAGTAGAAGAAAATACTGACAATTAGGAAAATGAAGAGCATGTTTCTCGATCGAACGATCTACGCAATGAAACGTTTAGAATGATCTAATGTCCCTGAAAACGATTGTCCTATAGGTTGATCGCTTCCCAAGGAAACTTCCGTCAGTGGTGAAAATCCACCTCTGACGGAACGTGGGATTTATATGAATCCTGAAACGATATAGACATAATGCAAAGTCTCCTTCGAAGCGAGATAGAGCGAGTTCGTCTATTTCCATTTGAATCTCGTGCACCGCTTAGAATATATACAACTGATAAAACTAAGAGTTGGATAGAGACAGCGAATTCTACCTTAAATGAGGTGATACAGACTCCATGTAGAGATATACATATTACTGAAATCTATCACATCGCGTATTCAACTGGATGTCTCGTATCTCAGATAATTTTGGTTCCAGCTAATAACACCGACAGCCGACGGCCAAACGGAGAGTAAACATCCCCCCCCCCCGGACGAAAATAATTATGAAACGGAGAGCCGATACGGCGTGAAATATCACTCTTAGCCTTGGAATCTTCGAAACCAGCGCACAATTCTATAGTTTAAAGAAAAATTCTTCTTGTTGAACAAAAATACCAACTTGAAAATGACGCAACAAGATTAATGATAGCTGACAAGCTAAAATCCAAGCATGGCCACAATGCTTAGACGTTACAAACGTGGAGTAGATTCCTGTGAATAGAATATGTTGTTTGAAACGCGAAGAAATTTTATCGCAATCTGATCTTAAAACTGAAGAGTAATGCTGTCGTTCCTATAAAATACGGCATCGAAAATTTTGGGCAGGAATCTGAGAAGAAAGAAGATCCTACAACAAAGACAATTTTGGATCGTCAATCAGAAGTTCATGCTGCGGATGGACTTGTGGAAACAGTGGAACAGGGTTCCAAATTTTCGGAAGAGGACCTCTTGCGTAGTCAGACGGTAGAGCAGGCCTCGTGGCCTGAGTGTCGGCACGTAAAATAAGACATTCATTAATTCATTCTTCCCAGCATTTGAGTAATGGGAAAGTGGAACTCCTCCGGGATTCTTCAGATTGATAATTATTGGGCTAAGAAATTAACAGAACTACAATTTCATCTGGTAACCTGTTGATAAAATTTTAGAAAACCCAAAGGAACTAACGGCATAGCTCAACCATCTGCTACCCAAAGCGAGATGCAGTTCTTTGGCGGAGAACTACAAGCCAATCACAAATCTGCCAGTAAAGTACAAACTTATAACTGTAGTCCAAGATAACAAAATGTATACAGACGTTCCCAACGGTATCAGAGGTCTGAGATCTGTTCCACAAACTTTGTGTAAGAACTTGACTTAACTCTCGGGTCATTCAAAAGACTGGAAAGTGCAAAACATTACTTTATTGGAAGCAGCCCACATTTTGCCGAACGTGTTGTAGAGGCTCTAACCGTCTCTAGATCTGCTCCTTAGGAAGCTCATTGCAACCCGGAGTAGATTTTATATTCAACCGACTCATAACATCTTTAAACGTGAAGTAGAGGAATAATTATGATGATGATGATAATAATAATAATAATAATAATAATAATAATAATGTATTTGTACTTATTTGGAAGTTAGGGTCGGATTAATCAGACTTTTGCACGTAGCGGTGATCACCAGGCCTGCGCCCTGTTTTTATTTACTATCCAGCCCTGTGGCCTAGGACGACATGTGGTGACCATTGTGTATTCCCGTACCTATATATCTTACTAGGAGTGTCTCAGTTTTTTTTCTTTTGTCACATAACTCTAGAAAACTATTTGTATTAGAAATAAACATTTGCCAGACCGTGAATCGAATCTAGGACTGCATTACAAAATGCTAGCACGCTGTTCATGAGCCACCTGAGCCGCTAAATAATAATAATAATAATAATAATAATAATAATAATAATAATAATAATAATAACAAGAAGAAGAAAATCAATAATATAAAAATGTTCAAAACATCACAAGATATTCTTTCAGTGTTTTGTTTTTGTGTTGAAATCTCCTTCTATAAAATCACAAACAATTTAAGCTATTAGAATTGTGCATTTGTACTCCCTTTCCTGTAGAGGTAATTTGTACATAAGAAAAAAACAAATTCACAATTGCCAATTAGCTCTTGCGAAAATGTGGGGTTTATCAGATGCACACCGACAGAGGAATAACGAGGCGCGGGGAGAAGATACGGGGCCGACGCGCCTTTATTCCTTCCTTCCACGTGGGCGGCGTCTTCCCGGAAGACAAGGCCAATCTTCGCCCCTGGGGGCGTCGGCGGCGCATGTCCTATTGGCTTCGTAGGACGCACCTTCCTGGAACGCCCTCGCCGGCGCCCTTCCGGGGGCGGTGCGGTATGGAAATCCCAAGGGCGAGCGAGAAGAGCTAGGCCGCGATGAGAAATGCACTTTTACCACATAAACAACCTCACAAGATGAAAGACGTTCCAGATATTGAATTATCAGGCGAGCTACTTAAGTTAGCCAGGTTGAGAATTATTTGCTCCTGAAATAATTCATCCATTAACCCCAACGTCCTCTTTTGAAGACGAACATTTCTGGTCGATTCAAATTTTATTCTTTTGAACTTATTTCCGAATTTTATTTCTTCAGTACATGGAGACTTCCTAAACGAAAGATGTAAGCAATTTTTGTATCCCTGCACGCTAATGTAGATTTAGCCAAGATCACTAATGAATTGTAAGCTTCTGGCCGGGGTGTATTCATGACTTTCGTCGGTTCGAATTTTATTCTAAATTCGTACTTTGCTGCTCTGTGTTGGTGATGAAGTGTGTGTGTGTGTAGGGGGGTCGATGAAAACCAAACGGCCTGGTGGTTGGTCTATATGTTGGTTAATTGTAACTGTTAATTGTAAATCGTGACGTCGTTTATGATTTGTCATTCAAAGACATCTGTACAGCGGTGTATGAACGCAGTCCACAGGGGCGTAAGGGCTCGGAGTCTTACCCAAGCAGGCGGACCAAAAGCCTTGGGGTTCCAGTCCCGCCTCAGGCGTGGGAGATTTCACGTGATTGCGCTTTGGAGGATTTGTTACACGAACACGTACCTCATCCCAGTCATCTTTCCATTCACAATCATTCATTTCTCATTCTCATTCATTCTGTAAAATTACCCACACCACCCTTTACGCGCCAAATCCCCACTAGCATTCTTGAAGCTGACTCACAACTACCACTGTTGTTATCTGCCTGCTAAAGAAGGACATAAAAGTAATATTTCTCTGCCCCCCACGGTCAGTAATATGGCAATCACCGACATCATCGCCATCGACGTAATAATTACAGTAGTCAACAAGGGTTTTGTTTCTCATAAACAGAGAACTTGGTCTATGTCTCAGCATTTTTTACGTTGAATCCAGAACTGTAAGCACTTTTCAGCTACCATGTATGGTTTGGCAGAAATATTTGAAATTCATGGTTGAGTGTTAGACGCTTTGTGAAACATGATTTTTTCTTCCGTACGTTTATGAATTGTATGACTCATGTATCCTCCTATAAATAAATTATCGTTTAATACATCTTAACAATGGAACACAATTCTGTAAGCACCGTGCTTCATTCTTGAAATGTCATCTTTTCTTCTTTGAAAGTGAATTGTGTATGCGTGATTTACAGTCAGTGTTTTTTCGTTGTGTTCATAGTGCATATGTCAGCTGAGTTTTACTGTGAGGAGAGTATAATTCTTGACTAGACAGATTCATAAAATTCCCACGTAAATTTACGAAGGTTCCAAACAATTTCTGTTACGTATGTGAAGAGTTCACTGCAGAGAATCAGAGAAGACGTATTACTTTTCTTATAAAAAGTATAGCGCTTGTATTTTGTGTGCAGGATGCGATCAGGACAAGAAATGGACACCTCATATTTGCTGCGTATCTTGTGTAAATACAAAGTAGATTACGTCTGTGGCTTAAAGGCTGTCCTTCATGTATCCCTTTTCTGTACCAATGATTTGGAGAAAGCAACAGGATCATTTAAATGAATGCCATTTTTGGGTTACTACAACAGTGTTTTTTCTCTTCCAAGAGCAAGAAAGAAATTGTGTAACTCAATTTACTTTCGGCAAAGCGATCAGTTTCTCTTTGTTCAGATATTCCTTATCCTCTTCGCCCAGATTCAAATCTCTATCGTCAATTCTGTGGTTTTGAAATGCTAAATTTTTGCAATTTCCGAAAATACAGAGAGTTGGACTAGCACCATACTTTTACCGTCCCTTGATACATACGAAGAAACAATTCAAAGAAAAAATTGGTGTCGTTTACAAAAAAATTCTGTAAAAAATTAAAAATTGTCTATATTTCGCGCAAAATTACGTAAAAACTACTCATAGTCTCGAAAAATTGCTCAAGATTTAATTTTAAGATCTGTTTTTAAATAACATATTTCATTAAGGAAAAAATTATTATTATCAATATTATAGTGGTAGGAAGATGCCAAAAAAATTACACTTTTGCAATTTTCGAAAAATCAGGGATTTCAACGAACCTCAGACGTGCATCATTCTCTTAAGCTTCCATTACGCAGTAAGAGGACAAAGTTTAATAAAATAATGTGATGCCATTTTTGAGAAAAGTTTGAAAATGTTGTTGAGGCTTTATGTAAAGTAACCTCAAAAATCCGTTTGAAATTATCAAAGTCTTGAGTTCGTTCAGATCGATCGGAAAATATAAATTTTGGAGAAAATTGACTCAACGGTTTTGGCTACAGCATTGATCACAAACGGACTGTCAAACAGACAGATAGACGCGACTAATTTTGTTCAGGCCATGACGTGGACATCATACAGCTGCTGACACACGCGTCAGATAGAAGAGAAGTGCAGAATATTCATAGAACCAGCTAGATTTGTGGCCTCTTATGTAACTTTCACGCGGAATTGATAAGTTCATAAATCCCTGTACGGATAAATCTGTGGAAGGACGTTGCATTAAAACTTTTCTGTAGAGGCATGTTACCTCATGAACAGTTTCTTCTTTTACTAAAATTTTAAAAAATAAGTAGTAATTGGAAAATATTGAAGAGAACCGTTTGTTAAATAAATAGCAGTGATTTTCTCGACATTGTTGTTCTCGCAAGATTCGTTCGTCAGCGCCGAGTCCTGCAATGGCTGCAGAGCACCGTGCCCTACGTGGGTGGCAGCAGGGCCTTGCCACCGCCTCCCCCTTCCCCTTCACCCTTGTCAACACTTGACGAGCATCCCCCATCCGTTTGAAGTGTATCGGCGCTCCCGCACGGAATTAATTACCGCACAGGCTCTTCTGCATCGGAGATGCACCGCGCGAGGTCGCTGGTGTCGCTGCCGCCTTCGAGAGGCCTGGCAGGGAAAGCGAAGCAGGAAAGCGTAGACAGAGGGCGACTGGAAAGGTCGAATTGCGAGAGTTAATAATTCGATATTTTAGAAGATTGGTTGGTTGGTTGTTATTGATTCCGGTCACGTCAACTACTAAGGTCATTAGTCCTGTATGTGTAATTCATGTTTATCATCAGGAGGGGGTGGTGATCTTCCCTCGTTGGAAGACGAGATCCGGCGCCAACCTACCGTCGGCTAACGGTGTTTTCCCCTCAACCAGGTGTCTCCTACCAGCAGAGAACCGCCCCAGCCGGCAGAAGCTCTAAGCTCCTGACTGGTCTCCCGGCATGTATGGAAATGTAGTGCATGTTTGTGTGTGTGTGTAAGGGGGGAGGATAGGACAAGGAAGAGGTAGGAAAGATCGCGCGCGGTCCGCGACCCGTTTGTTAGGGTACTGCTCCGGCATTCGCCTAGTGTTGATCGGAGAAACCACGGAAAACTACCGATCAGAGCAACCGTCCGCTACAATTCTCCTCCACACAGCGGCTGAATTCGCCCTAGCTGACAAGCTAGTGTCGAAAATCTTGCCTCTGTAAGTACTCGAACGTAGGACCTTCCGGTCAGAGGGACTACAGTGAGTTGATACACTGAGCCACCTCTCCCAGTTATTTTAGGAGAAAGGTACTACAATCAACGCACTTGATGCTATGAGTGTGCGTAATTCAAGTCCCGTGCCCCAGAACAGCGAAGTCGAACTCAGCGGAAGGAATATTTTGGAAGCCCAGCGAACCTCTCTCTCCGCTTCATGGTCGTCTGCATTATGGGAATGGCATAAACATGTGGTCATCATCATTAGGTTTAACGTTGTGTTTGATAGGATACAGGTGTCCCCCGTCCTGGGTTCTCTCACTGCACTTTGACCCCCTGATGCACGTACATCAGCCTCCCATTTCACCGCATCGCTGAGTGCATCGCTTAGACCCAAAGCGGCACACAACAACCTTTGACCCACGGGCTCGCAGCGACACTTCGCACTGATTAGTAGTGGCGACGTAAGGGGGTGCGTAGTCACATTTATCAGTGGCGAATCAAGGGGGGAATGGGGGCCATGCTCCACAAAAAGGCTTAGAGTTTTCATTTTTATCTTCTTTTATTTGGCAAAACTGATTTCAGTTTATTGGTTTATGTTACAACTATGTAATTATTTTAAAAAATTATATTTTATAGTATCATATATTCACTACAAAAATGTTCTGCAATGTAATAACAAATGTTTATTATTTAACAAAAATCTATGATCGATTGGATCCGTCCCTGACATTGACAGCGCGTTACTCCCCCTGACCGCAGGCAGACCAAATCGCTTTAAGAACTCCTCACCAGGTCAGGGAAAGGTCAAAAAGGTAAGTTTCCTTTCTTAGGTGATACATGGTGGTTTTGAAAAGACCCAAACATGCATGCACATTGTACACAGAAAGCTACAATCATATCTAAAGGGGAATCGATCCCACAACCAATACAAAAGTCTAACCTTCCTCATTTGAAACTCAACTGGACTACGAAGTTCTCCAATGTGTTGTTGCTCGGTGTCGTCAGAGTTTTGTAATTCGTGAGTATGTAAGAATTCAATTAGAATAACAGAAATGGAACAGCGTAACTAATTCCGTTCATTAAGAAAAATTTTCCCACTCGCGGATGTGTGTACGACCCTTACGGTTCGTGTTTAGGGAGAACAACTTGAAAAATATAAAATTCTTCCTTATTTTAAATGCGGGTGCACTGTCAATTTTATACAAAAGCGAATCGTCTCCCATCAACATTTTGAAATTAATGAAAGAAATCTTGCGTTGCCCGACATTTTATCACAATAATTTGTAAAGAATAAGAATGAATCGAACTGTTTGTGTAAATTGTATTTTCGCCACCGCGACTCCCTTCCCCGATTCTCCTCGCCCTACTCCGTCCCGCCCCACACCGCCCAGCTCCACCTCCACCTGTGTATCTGGAGCGGATTTCATCAGCGTTTTTGAGATATTCGCGAAAAACTAAAAGAAGGCACAACCTCATGTACTCGTGTTTCCTTCGTTTGTTTTCTTAGCTTTTTCTAAAACAATGTATTTAAGGTCGCTTCAACATCTTGTTCATTAGCGACCACTGTTGGAGTTCTGGTATTGTAACTATGAAGATGAAACGATATGGCGATGATAAAGGGTGAAAGGACGAATACAAATACAATCATGCTCGAGGCGAGACTCGAACCCGCGACCCTTCGGTCCGAAATCTCTACGACACTGCTGCCTTAGCGATCTTTGCCACCGGATCGGCCTTATTTAAATTTTGTTGTGCGTTTTTTCGCAACAACGATTCCCATCCATCTTTTGAGCATTGAGCGAACATACTTCCATGAAGCAATCCTCCATTAAATATTCTTTCTCGTAATATCACAGTCGGTCATTGCCTTTTATCTCTTCGACCAGGTGCTCGATGCCGTTAGTAACCGGGGTTCTCAGTAAGCTTGTGCTCAAAAATGAGTTGAGGTAATAACGAAGAGACACTTTAATTTTATTAATTTAGAATATTAAATATGATTAATAAATTATGTAAAATGTTGTAAATAATATAATTTAAATATATAATGACTAAGAATATGTCGCATGTGACTTGCCTTTCTTCCTACCGTTTATTTCTAGAATCTCATGACCCCTGTAAGTAATGAAACATCCGAGTATGGAGGTAATGGAAGTAAAATTGATTAATTCGTGTTTGCCGGCACGTCAATTGCAATTGCCATCAGTACCGTTAGTGTAGTTCATGTTTTATTTCGAGAAGTGTCAGTAATCCTCCCCGCCTGGTGGCAAGATCCTGCGGCGACCTACTCATCAGTTTGCGTAGGAATTCTCTCTCCAGATATCTCTCCCAGCGGGGCACCGCCCTAGCCGGATCAAGTTCTCAGCTCCTGAGTGTTGTGGAGACAGGTGTGGTAGTGTGGCGCATGTAAGTGTAAGTGTAAGTGTGTGTAAGTAAAGGGAGAAGAGAGCACAAAGAAGACGAAGGAGAGAATGCGCGCGGTCCGTGACCCATTGGTTAGGGTACGTTCCGACATTCTCCTGGTGTTGATCGGAGAAACCACGGAAAACTACCGATCAGAGCAGCCGGCCACTAGAATCCTCCTCCAAAGAGTGGTTGAATTCGACCTATCTAGCTGGCTAGTGAGGAAAATCCGCCACCGTCGTGCCTTGAATCCTAGGACCTCCATTGCAAAAGCAACGATACTGCTTCCTCTGAGCTCTCGCAGCCGGTGGAAGGCAAGGAAGGGCTAGCAAAAGGGCCTGTAGGAGGGTAGCTGAAGCTATGCTCCAGGCGGAGGAGGGGTGGAGGCAGGGCGGAGGCGGGGCGGAGGCGGGACGGGGGAGGATGGGACGGGACGGGACGGAGGGGGCGGGGGTGAACGGCACGAGGACAGGACGCGGGAGGGGCGGGCGAGGCGCAGGTGGAGGCGGAGCGGGGGCGGCACAAGGAAGGGACAGGGGCAGGAAGGGACGAGTTGGGTCGGGGCGGGGTAGGGCGGCGCGGGGGGGGGGGGCGGGGCGGGGCGAGGCGGGGGCGCAGCGGGGACGGGGCGGGGGCGGGGTGGGGGCGGGGCGGACGCCGGTGTAGCGGCCCTCGAGAGCAGGGGAGGCGAGGAGCGTCGTGGAGGATATTGAGGCCCCCGGCTCGCTTGCTTAGCTCTTCACCGGCTTATTGGGCGTCCTTACAAGCTGATCGCGGTTAAAAATGTGACTCCCTGAGCAATAATCGGAGCCCTTATCCCGCGACCACGCGTCGTCGCGTTGAATAAATAAGATCCGGCGACGCGACGGCGCGGGCGGAGTGGGGCAGAGGACGACACATTTCCATTAATATCACTGAGACGTCAGTACAGTACCTCGCAAAAGTAACGAGACATTTTGCCGTTAATGACGAAGCTCTTTTGCGAAGGATTAAGAAGGTGGGCCTGCTATGTACGTTAGTGTGTCGATAAACTCGGAATTTCGCGTCGGTTTCGAAGGCAGATGAGACGATAAGGAGAGGAGAAGAGAGGTTGCCCGGAAGGAAGCGAAAGGAGGAAATTACTCTTCTTCAAAGGGAGCAAAGATTCCATGAAAATATTTGTTGTGTAAAATACATTAGCACACTGATTACTAACATCATCAGTAAAAAATCATTATGTTTTTATCAATATAAAAATATATCTTTTCTCATTATTCTAAGCTTTAAGAAACGTTTACAATGCATTCTTTTATTGAAATTTGTTGTTACTCTTTTATTTTCTATACAAGAGTGTACCACCCTTAGTATTAGAACCTAACTGAACATATCACAAGTTATTTGCAAGAATGCTGGGGTTAAATAAAAAAGCTTTCTAAGAAAATCAAAAAATGTTTATAACGTACAGACTGTTGGTGGAAAGTTTCTAATTGTAAGTCTAGTGAGACACAAGGTGTGTGGTTTCGATTTACAGTGTCAGTCGTGTACACGAATGTCTGTCTACAAGATACCACCAAACTTGACCTCTGCCTAAATTGACCCTTTGGTACTCATTTCCGACTTGAGGCAACGAGACTCTAGCCTTCGTGATTTACCTAAACCAACATTGAGAGTGTACAAAGTATAATCTTGAAAGCATTTGTGAGTTAAAATACTTTTTGCAAACACACGAGACGCCTCACTCTCGTTAAACTTGGCCAACGGTTATTTTAGCAAGCGCCGTGTGGCCTTTACCATCAGTAGCCATACGAAATTCGAAAAGATCCGTTAATTATTAATTAGCCCTACCTCACCATCCGGCTAATGTGTGATTTAACCAGGCACTTCTAATATGTGCCATATTTCGGTCTTTAGCCGTGACTTATACAGTATCTCATGAAATTGATTTTGCAAATGTTAACATTAAACAATATTACCGTTAATATAGTATCGTAGGTTTTCACGGCCGAAGTCACTATTAGAAAGAGTTACCGCGTTGAATTGAAACGGAATAATGTTCAAAATTAATGAAGGATGTAGCCAACCAATATTTTTTTTACTACTAACATATCAAGTTTGTGATCAATTTCGTGAGTTCCTTTATACAATTCTGGCAATGGAATAAATTTGTAAGCCAACCTCACCACCTACAATTATGTGAAATGTATTATTCATTCCGTTATTACTTGGAGATTCAAGGAAAAACATTAAATTCAACATTAGCTGGTTATTTTATTGTCGCCTGCGATAGGTTTTGGTTTCAACTTCACAACTGAAACTTCTCAGACTTGGTGTACTACCTTCGAGTTCAGACGGTAATGGATTTCAAACCCAGCTGGAGTGCTGTGTCGCGGCCTCCGTCTGTTTGGATGGAAATTAAACGACAGCTGGTCTGATCGCTTGCTGCTGTCGTTTCCTCCAATCAATTCCAGGTGGATGTCAGGAGAGTAACAAACTACGATCCATTAACATAACACGTTTTGAAGAAATGGAAAAAACAGCGTTTAAAAAAACTGATGATCGCTTGGTAATTTATTTTGAAAAAAAAAGTTATACAAAATGTCTCAAAAATTTGATTCTCTTTAAAATTTTATTGAATCATATTCCTACAGTGCTTAAAGTAAAACAATTATTGAGAAAATCCAAAAATAAAAAAAAAATACCGGTTCTTGGGCACCCCAAGTTAACATAATGTCTGCAAGGTCGAAAACTTGGGGTTTTAATTTGTGCCAGATCACATTCAATATACCCAAAGAAAACGTTTTTGTGGCCCTTTTTTCATGTAACCTCCCTTTTACAGTACCCATCGACTGGACTATATAGAATTTCGCCTTCGCTTCTTATAGTCGTGCTAGTCTCTCTAAGGAAACCGGCTATGTTTACCTCAGAGACAACATTGTCGGTAACACTGCAACTACTTTTACTGGGAAGTCCTAGGATTCGAGAAGGATGGTGGAGGATTTTCGACACTAGATCGATGGCTAGGTTGAATTCAACCGCTGCCTGAAGGATAATTCTAGCGGCCGGCTGCTCTCATAGATAGCTTTTTGTGGTTTCTTCGATCTATACCAGGCGAATACTGGAAACCCTAAGAAACGTGCAGCGGACCGGGGCCAATCATTCATTCCTCTTCGAATCTCACCTCACACACACACTTACAAACACTTACACAAATGCCATGAGGCCAGTAAAAAGATAAGTGCTTATCCCTGTGGGGGCGATGTCTCGCTGGTGGGAGGTATCTAAAGAGGGAAATCCTTTGAAAGTCAATGTGTAGGTTGCGCCTGGTCTCAATATCTAACGGGAGAAGAATAAGATCACCTTCCGGTATTAAAACGTTCACTACACTAACGGGACGAATCACCATAGAGTTGACGTATTCGGAAAAATCAATCAATCAATTCTTTAAGTAATTCGAATGAGCTCGAAACGATGATCAAATAGCTGGTCTTTTGTCCACAAGAACACATGGACGCATAGCAAACGGCACAGAACAAAATTTGCTTCATCTTTTTCTCTCTGTTCCAGATTGTTGTTATGCAAGAGAAAATTACGACATTAGTTTTTGCAATACGAGTAAGCACACTGAGCATTTACATAATTCGTTCCTTACTAGAAGATACTCGATAACTAGAAAAAATGTACATTTGTTCAAAATATTAACTGATTAAAATGGCTTGAATTGAATGAAAATTAATGGTGCTACAAGATCCAAACAGCAAACAGTTTCTCCTAGGTGCTTTTGTGCCACGACTTCTTTGGAAATTGTCGATAAATTCCCGACTCGCGAAGCGAGGAGGGGATTTATCTGAGAATTTCCAAAGTATGAGTGGGATTTAACAGGACTATTCCACGAGTGAAATTATGTCCAACAGAGTTCCAACATACGCCAAACATTGAAAACAATTGAAAACTGTTTAAATCAATGAGGTTATGTTATAGTACATACGCGGTATGTACTATAGTACATTGAACAGTAACAAAACAATCGATGTATAACGTGTCTTAAGATAGATAAATCACAGTTTATGATTGATCATTAGGGAGAAGCGGTAAGAAAAATCGGATAGAAAAAGCGATAAACTTTTTGAGATTCACTGCCCTAATTGGGGTATTTTGTATGTACGGTTAAACACTATTGGTTTTAATATCACGAGTGGAATAGTCGAATTAATACTTACTTTCAATTTTCAGAAATTTAGAAAGTTCAGCGAAGATGAGACTTGGGCCATTTTTTAAACGTCCTTTACTCTTCCACGGAAAAAGTGTTAGGAAAAAATTTGCACAATATTAGAAATGTGTTATCAATTCAATTAACTAACGCAGAAATTGCGTAAACATTAAGTGAGGACCCACAAGATTTGGCGTCTCACTACATAACGTTTTAGAGAAAGCAATTTACTATACATGGGAACAAGATTTATCCACTTTTTCGTTACCAGGGCCCCACAATGCGAGTTTGTCTATCGTAAAATCGCCGATATCTACCTCGCAGTATTATAACACTTTCTCTTTACGAGAAAGTAAAAATAAAGAGGATGTTCAAAAACTGGAAACTAATTCTACGTGCAATGCGTAGTTTCCCTTTCAGCGTATGAGCTTTAATTTAAAATATTTTTGTGAACAAACTTTGAAAAATTAATCGTGCTTTCCTCGAGCAAAAGAGCATTTTAAAAAGTATTTGCGTTTCCGTCTTAAGAAACTAGTCACAGAAACACTTTGCTATATCAGACAAGATAATTTTGAAATTAAATGTTACTGTATATATCTAGATAGCATTAAATAGGATTCGAATAGCAATTCCAACGCAGTAAGCGGGGTAGAGTATAATAGGATGGTTCGCCGGTTCCCCTTCCGAAGGGGAGATGGAAAGAGGGGATCGAAAGTCTCTCAACTACTGCGTTTTAAAATTGCATATTCCCCTTGGAGTGAAAAACTACAGTTCTACTACTTGTATTCCCTTCTACGTACTACATTACCACACTTTTATAACTCGACTTCCTCTTTTTTTTTCTTTCAAGCGGTCCTCGCATTTAATTTATATATGCCAATGGGAAAATTCTTTTCATTCATAGAGGAAGATGAATATAAACGGAAGACACAAAAATCACATGAAAAATGAATATCAATTGTGAGAGAAGTGAGAAAATAATGCTAGAATAAGGAATTACTAACTTGGCGCTTAATCTTGGCGCTTCCAGCGGTTGTTAAAGAGTTTTATTTGCGAGTTGTAACTTCATAATAAAAATAAATTTTATGCAGTTGCCCGACTCGTCTATTTTGGAGCATAGAATGTTTCACGAAAATGTATTGAATTAAATTCTTGTTTAAATGTTTGTTTCATTACAAAAATACGTTTAATTATCATCAATCTGATGAATTAATTCGTAACAACTGTAAATGCCGGAGAGTATAGTAATACACAGCTTGTTACAGACACAACTTATGTTATGTAAAAGAGTCCGAAAAAATGATCAATTGATATTACCAGGGGACTTCAACGCTGGAGTTGGTAACATCGCAATACCTAGTGTGGTAAAAATATTGAATGAAAATTGACGAATCCTAAGAGATTTCTCGAAAACAAATGAGAAGCTTACAATCACCTAACTAAGGTATTTGTTTCAGTTGGACATGGGACGCCATCAACTTCAATAGTCACGGAGTAAGTACATCAACAGAGTAAGAAACTATAAAAGAAAAAGTTCTTGTAATGATTTAGACCCTTCAATACACAATGAGCCAATAACAAATCATCAAACATTATTAACGTCAAGAGCTATTATTAACTTATTATTATTATTATTATTATTATTATTATTATTATTCCAGAAGAATTAATTGATCTTAAAGTGAAAATCTCGAAATTTTTGATCATGTGTGAGATCATACAATGTTAAATTCGTGAGATTATCTTACGCGAAAGCAGATATCACAAACCCAAACGACAAAAATTTCGTTAAAATTGACATTAAATAAATAAATAATATATAAATAAATAACTACAAATAAATCTCCGATTCTTTGTGAGTGTTGTCAAGGATCAACAGCTCATTACAAACTCAACAGCTCATTACATCATATCATTGTATCAACAGCTCAGTACTGAAACATATCAGACGTTGACTGGTGCCAATTTGAAACAAGCCCCACTTAGAGGGACATTTTGATACATAATTATTACTGATAAATGTAATTTGGGCGCCAGGAAAAGGTTACACTTGAAACCTAATCATTCCTACGTAATTTAAGTATCTCTCCTTCAGGCGCGGTTCGTCATTAAAGGCTGTAAGGCGGAGCCTCTCCTACAGAAATCGCCTCCTAAAAGAAATTTAAATATATATTTATAAATGTGTTTATTTATTAATAATGGATTTCTGAGTTATACAACAATCATATCAATATTTTTGTTTGTTCGTTACGGCCGGCCATAATACATTTGAAGTTGTTGACAGGGAAGAGAAAAGCGTTAGGTTCCCTCTTCATTCCGCCATAAGGCCAGTGTAAAACGAGGAGGCGTGACGTCATGCATTTACTGCACAGGCTTACCAGCGGACGAAGGCTGCGGCCTGGCAGCCTTCAAGGGCGGGGCCTAGGGTCTGAAGAAGGGTGTACTCACGAGGTAACCGGGAGCGGTAGCTCAATGCATCAACTGATGTCACTGCAGCGCCTCTGACCGGGAGGTCCTAGGTTCGAGTCCTGACGGCGGCAGGATTTTCGACACTAGCTTTTCAGCTAGGTCGAATTCAGTCGCTGCCTGGAGGAGAATTCTAGCGGCCGGCTGCTCTGATCGGTAGTTTTCCGTGGTTTCTCCGATCAACACCAGGCGAATGCCGGAGCAGTACCCTACCAAACGGGCCGCGCGATCTTTCCTTCCTCTTCCTTGTTCTATCCTCTTCTCTTACACTAACATGCACTGCACTACCACATATTCAGGGAGACCGGTCGGGAGCTTAGAGCTTGTCCCGGCTGGGGCGGTGCCCCGCTGGCGGGAGAGTCCTGGTTAGGGGGAAACCCCACTAGCCGACGGTAGGTCAGCGCCGGATCTCGCCATCCAGCGGGGGAAGACCACCGCCATTCCCGAGAAAAACATGCACTACACTAACGGGACTAATGACCAACGCAGTTGACGCACCCCGAAACACGAAAAAACCAAACCAAACCAAACTCACGAAATAGCGTTACGCAGCTCAGCGAGTAGCATTGCTCATCAACTAGTTTTCCCAATATGCGGTAGGAGCGCTATCCCTTGAGCCTTTATCAGAAGCACGAAGTCTACAGTAGAGATGGGCTTAACAGCTTTTCTTCAATAGCTGTTATCACAAAACAGCTGACTCGTAATAGCTGTTATTAATAACAGTTCAAAAATAACAGGTTCATGACCAGCAACCTAACATGGCCGACTGCTGAGAGCAGTTGTAGCGACTGCTAAGAGTTAAACCACGCAAAAGAAATAACGTTGGTAGCACTATAAAGCTTGTGCAGCTACCTTACGACGCTTCCTTGCACTACTTTCGCTAACATGTTTGGACAGAGAAGCAGCTGATATGAACGAGACTGGATGAACTGCAAAGGATGAATAGTAATTCATATAATGTGTAGCGAATGTGTATAGAATATAGAATAATACTAAAATGAAAGTGATTCGGGTTCAGATTGCAAATATTTTTTCAAATATGCAACTTGTGCATAGTGAAGTGGCGAGTGCAAAAAATAATGAGGAGAAACAGTGTTTTGGCTTACCTTCAGCTAAAGTGTTAATGCCTATCGAATATCAAGTATTATAATGTGAGTTATTTGACCGTAACTCATTTATTTTATTGGACCTAGGGAAATATTAGTTGATCTCACATAAGCAGCAATGAGACAGAAATAATTTAACATATTGGACGGACTTAATTTAAAGGACAAACATCTTGTTGTAATGTATACAATAAAATATAAAAATATTGTGGCACATGGTGTGCAATAATATATACTAATACGAATTATGTATTAATGAATCTATAATTTGAACACGCAAATCATGATTGATTAGCTGCAGTGAAGCTGTTATCGTACAAAATGGTTGCCACAAAAACTTGTAGTAGTTCGAATTAGGCCCAGTAGGTTGCAGTTCTATGCATTTATACCGATAACAGCCAATAACAGGATAAACGAAATAACTGTTATTTCGCGTAACAGTTACGAAACGTTAACGGTTAAGAAATAACAGTTTAGCTGTTAAGGGCACATCCCTAGTCTACAGCACTGTAATCTTCGTGATCGGAAGAGATTATGTGTAGAAATGCAATGCAATGTAATGTATTCCCCACTTAGAAAACCACGAGCCGCGACTGCTCTCCTTACAAAATTATGTTGTCCTAGCTCAGTTAATTGGGGTTCGAAGTTCATAATTGTTGCTACTTACTTGACTGCTGTTAAGGCAACAAAATTTTTAGGTCTCTCAATTCAGTCAAACCTTAAATGGAACGTCCATTTAAATGAATTGAACACAAAATTAAGTTCATTATGCTACGCGTTCAGAATTCTTGCCAATTCAGTCAGCCTCCATACTGCTCGTTGTGTATACTTCGCGAATGTTCATTCCCGTCTGAGATATGGCATAATATTCTGGGGAAATACATCTTATAGCTCCCAGACTTTTAGATTACAAAAACGAATTGTACGAATAATAACCAAATCCCACCCACGTGATTCATGTAAGCCTCTCTTCATTAATCTAGGAATTTTACCATTACCGTGTCTTTTTATTTACGAATCAGTGGTTTTTGTAAAAAATGACTTGCTCAAGGGCGGGAATATATTTTCAGAAAATGCCGAAATCTATTACTATAACACTCGACGTAGAAATCATATTCACCAGGTGACAGTATCAACAGCTCATTACAAAAAATTCACATACAATACATGTACATTATTTTACAACACTTTGCCAGATGACATTAAACGATTAACTTCAATAGAAAAGTTTAAATCCCAAGTGAAATCTTTTCTGCTGCATAACTGTTTCTATACAATTAGAGACTATACTGAGCATCACAAGAAAAGTAACATTAATTTTAACAATGATACATAATGCATTATTTACCATTTGGACTGTATAAATGAGTATAAACAACCTGTAACAACTATTGTACTACAGCTTCCGGGTCAATGACCCCATCTCGATCAGGTTTTCGTCAGTTTCCCTGATCCATTGAGCAAATGCTGAGATGGCCCCTTGTTTTGCTTCTGGACATAAATGTAACTTCATTTTCTGTGCACGTCTTCTAGAATTCAGTGGGAAACACAATTCTTCAAATTATCGTTTCCATGTTGTCGCGGCAGGAAGTAATAAGAGCCAAAATTTATTTTCTGATTTACCACATGGGAGTTTTTTTTTTTTTTTTTCTCCCTTTCAAAATTCAAAATTTAAGTAGTATATGACTTAGTGTAGGGATCACAGAATTTTGAAAATGTGCACACAATTCACTTTTCCCCATAGCATGTCATACGCAGTTTTTAACTGTTTTTTTGACGTAAAATAAATAAATAAATAAATAAACTCTGGGACCAATTATTCAATCTGCCATCCATATGGAGTGGCGAGGAATCTGAAAATCTTATTAAAATGCTGGATTGCACGTAACGAACAATGATAATTCGCTTTCTTTCAACTTAACAAATTAGAATTTATTATAATGATAATCAAAAATGAATCAATCTATGGTCATGACCAATTTTCTCTATATTACAATAGTTATAAAACCTTGTTATTCATTCGTGGGTCTTCGCGCGCTCTACACTTCTTCGTTCGATGGCGCCCCGTAGCACCTTCTCCGTCGACGCAGCCATGGTTGAAAGATGTCTTTAGTCTATGACGCAGCAGAATCTTATTTCTGGATAAAGTCCTCGCCTAATGTCCGTGATCTGGTTCCAAATTCTCCCGGCCATACTATTATAATCCGTGACTTCCCTCACTTGCGTCTCGAGTGAACGCCTAGACACGTATATACTTCCTACAAGAACGCTCTATCCTAATATAAAAACGATAGTTAATTTTATACAACTGTAAATTACAGTCTTTCCTCGATCTGGTAAAATATATCAGGAATCGCCCCGCTCATCACCGCGTTGCTCAAGCGAATGAATGTTCTTCTAAAAACTCGGAAGTGCCCGAATTTTATATATTTTTTTCTTTTGTCTCTCAAAACAATACTTATTTCGCCTCTGCTGTCATTTGAACCTAACGAAAATGATCCTTAACGCCACGGCGTTACCGGCGTGCCGGTTGTTTATTTGTCACAGCGATCGTCTATTGATCACCCCATGCGATCGTCTATTGACATCCCTATATTTTATGTCATATAAAATGACATTTACATAATAAAAATGGTTCGTCATTTTGGTATATCACATTACAAAACATTCACAAATAATACATGAACATTATTTTACAACACTTTGCCAGATGACATTAAACGATTAAATTCGATAGGAAAGTTTAAATCCCAAGTGAAATCGTTTCTGCTGCATAACTGTTTCTATACGATTAGAGATTATACTGAGCATCACAAGGAAAGTAACATTCATTTTAACAGTGATATTTGATGCATTATTTACCATTTGGACTGTATAAATGTAAACAATCTGTAACAAGTATTGTACCGCAGCCTCCAGGTCAGTGACCCCCATCTGGATCAGGTTTTCGTCCAGTTTCTCTGATCCATTGAGCAAATGCTGAGATGGCTCCTTGTTTTGCTTCTGGACATAAATGTAACTCCATTATCTGTGCACGTCTTCTAGAATTCAGGGGGAAATATAGTTATACAAATTATCGTTTCTATATTGTCACGGCAGGAAGTATTATTCCTTGACGAAGGACATGATGAGGGATAAGAGCCCAAATTTATTGCTGATTTACCCTTGAAAATAGATTTTATTACATCGTAGCGAATACTTTTGTTAACAATCCGAGCAAAAAACCCTCATTTCTTTCTGTATTCAAAATTCAAGAAGTATGTGGCTGAGGGTAAGGATCACAGAATTTTGAAAACGTGCACAGAATTCACTTCTCCCCATAGAACGCACACACATTTTAAAACTGTTTTTGATGTAAAATAATAAAAAAAAAATAGAAATTGGGTCTGTCACCTTCATCAAGAGTTTATTTATTTATCCCTCTACACTGTTGGAATAGCTTCCTAGTGTGCGGATGCTCGTATGATCGGATGTGCGGTTCCGTCACTCACGGCTAGATCACTTCCCGTGCACCAATCGAGACATATGAAGTGTCATTCGACACGTCTCGGTCTCCTGATGGGGAAATGATAATTTGCTTTCGGATCCGGCAAGAAGATTCAAAGAAATTTCCAAAAACGTGCTTTTGCCTGTTGTAGCGCCACGATCTTAGTGGGTAGATGGGGGAAATGAACTAATACCACCTAAATAAATCTATGTATGTGGCGTTGATTCAACCCCAGTACCCCGTGGTTATTTTCAGTTCATAATTTCCTTTCATGAGGTTGGCACCTCGATTGCTTACAAACCAGCAATATGACATGAAAATCTCGGGGCAGGATTTGTTGTGTAATTTGTAAGATTCTAAGTATTTCATGCGTATTTTTTACGCACGCGCCCCCCCACCCCGCCATCGGTGACGACAATGCTTTTGACAACACATGCTACAAAGTGGTTGTATCCTTAAAAAATGTTGCAGAATATCCAAAAAGATATCGCGTAAGATTACGGCTTAAGGAAGATAATTTCATAAACACAAGCCCCCGATTTTGAAGATCTAAATAGTATTGTCAGTTCCCATGTTTTGCTTGACGTGTGTTCCAGCGTAATGCTATACGTGTTGCATTTTCGCTACGTTCTCCCTACTTATAATCTTCGAATTTTCACTGGGCATCCCTATCCAGCCAGATATTAGGCTTTTGTGCGGATGGTGTTTTATAAAAGAAGTATAAAATTATCTCGTGTTTTTTGGAGGATTTTGGTACGCGGCATCTGTTGGCATGCCCTCTCCAAATATGATCGCTTAATCATGACTGCTAGCGAGTTCTGTTAGTGTACGAAGGTGTTACACGCGACTCTGTCAAACAAAAGTCTACACCGGCGCATCCTTGCGATCACTTTCTGAACTATTGTTTGACAGGCGCTAGACAGCACTGACAGGCATTGAACAGTTGTTTTTGTAGAATACTAATGGCAGGTGTAATAATTTACAGGGTTTCAAGGTAAACAAGTTATGGCAGCAATTTTACCAGATTCAGATAGTGAGGACGAATTGCCGCCTGCCTGGGAGGAGAGAACTACCAGTGATGGCAACGTTTATTATGTGAAGTATGATTGAGTTTTTTCAAAATAATCTGTGTATTCGTGTCACCCGATCTGTTATCTTCCATTAAAGAAATGATGTGCGAGACAAATGCTTTTTTTCAGTCATTCAACTCATGGTACGCAGTGGACACATCCTAGAACAGGAAAAAAGAAAATGGTCTCTGGAGGTGAGGGAAATAGTCATGATAATTTCATTCCACCACACACTTGTCTTTTACATTAATGTATCGAAAATGTTACTTATTATTTTATTTTGTATGTTGTATTTAGAATTGAGTTTTTTAACATGATAGTGGCCTTGTAATACATTTATATAGAACTGCCATTTGGGTGGGAGAAGAGTATTTCTGAAGATGGAAAAGTATTTTATGTTGATCACATAAATCGTCGGACAACATACACCGACCCGCGTTTAGCATTTGCTACTGAAGAAAAGGAGCACCCTCATGATTTCCGCCAGCGTTTTGATGGTTCAACAACTGCTTTACAAATTCTTCATGGGAGAGATCTCACAGGGAAGGTTGCTATTGTTACTGGTGCCAACACCGGAATTGGTATGTATTGTTTGCGATTCTTGTGAAATTAATAATAGAGTCGTAAATCTATAGATCTTGCTCTACTTAATGGCTTGATGAAAAATTATATCATAATTTTTTTGTCACTTTGGATAATGTATTTTGCTTTCAATCATAGGTATTATTAAAGTAAGTTTTATTATAGTTTTCTGATTTTAATATACGGTAAATCAGCAAATTGAAATAAATATAAATTATGGACACATACTTTCAGGGAGAAACAGTAGAGAGAGGTTGTATTTTTGTTCAAGCCATAGTCAGGATCAAACTGAATGTTATGAACTTTCTTTAGTGTTTACACTCCCTTTTGGGGGAGTTTCCTCTCTTTGTGATGTGTTGATTTTTATAGAAAATTTTTGGTGTTGACAATTTTCTAACTTTGTCGGAGTATGTTATTAAAGTAATGAATAGTTGCAATATAATACCCTTTCTAATTAACTGCATCATTTTAACTTCAATAAATCGATAAAAAATTGGGCCTTTAATCTAAATTATGTGGGAGTTTTAATTATATCCTTTAAGTCCCCCAAATTTTACATCTCTAAAACAGCCATGATATATTTATTTTATTTAAGATTTTTGGAAGATTTGGGAATAGAACGTAATAATCTGCATGGAAATGCTTTCAAGGTGAAAACAAATGTGCATTTTGTTGTTAGGGGTTTATATGGGTGATACATATAAATGACAAAAACTAGGGATCACCTTCACCTAAAAATTGAGCGATTTGGGTATCACATTACATGGTTAACAAATGACAAGGAATTGTAATACCACAAAAACTACAAATTTTGAGGGTTATTACATATCGTTACATTACGTTCTATATCTGATTGCTTATCCTATATTAAATAAATTAATTTTGTCATGCAAGAATTCACATTGTTAAATTAATAACCCTAGAGAATGAATGGATTTAGTTTCAAGCAGATTCCAAATACCTGTCAAAACCTTGATTCTTGTATACTTTATTTTCATGTAGTAGTGTCATAGGTGTGTGCAGAGGGGAGCTGGATGTGTCAAGGCCCCTGAAAATCTATTAGAAGGGTCCCCATATCTTCAGTTCAGCAGAACAATAATTTTTTAAAATGTGTTTTATGAAAGAAAAAAACAAATCAATATTCTTTGTAGGATATGAAACGGCACGCTCTCTGGCTTTCCATGGATGCACAGTTATTTTTGCCTGCCGAGATGTTGACAAGGCCCAAGATGCAATAGAGAAGATCAAACTGGATCGTCCACATGCTAAGTGCAGTGTTTTGGAGTTGAACTTGAATTCTTTGCTCAGTGTAAAGACTTTTGCTACTACCTTCAAAATTCAGCACAGGTACCTACTGTTTAAATAGTACTTATGGCTTCTCATTTTCTATAATACAGAACAAATTAAATTGTTACTTTTGTTCATTTTTTTTTTAAGTTTTCTTTTTTATGTGTTTCATTTATTTTCTGCAAATTATTTTTATTTTGGTCCCAACTAACTTCTTTATATTTTCATGTGTATACTTTAAATTAACTGTTAAACAAGTGCTTCTGAATGTAGACAATTTTTCTTCAGTTGGAAACTCCTGATTTTCTTCTGCATATTGGGAAACCTCATTTTTTTATTGTTGGACTTATTTCTTTTATTGTATAATTTACTGGGGACAGGTATATTCTTTCATGTTTAATTCTGTGCTTTTGCTGCACTTACACATTATCAAATCTTTGATTTAGGAAATTAGATATGCTAGTTCTTAATGCTGGCATATTTGGTTTGCCTTTTACCCTTACTCCGGATGGTTATGAAACAACATTCCAAGTCAATCATTTGAGTCACTTTTACTTGACACTTCTGCTGGAACCTACATTATCTGCTGGATCACGTGTTGTTGTTGTTTCTTCAGAAAGTCACAGGTATGAAGAATTAAAGCGTGATGATAAATTTAATGTTAATGAATGTGTTTTTACAATATGAATGTCTTGTCTTAAAAGGTTCTCAAACATTACTGGCAGTTCAATAAGTCAAAGCACTCTCTCCCCAAATTCTGCCAATCAGTATTGGAGCATGATGGCATACAACAATTCCAAATTGTGTAATATACTATTTGCCACAGAACTAGCTAGGAGATGGGAGAGCAAAGAGATATGTGTAAATTCTCTTCATCCTGGAAATATGGTCAGTACTGACCTAAGTCGATACTGGTGGTTTTATAGACTGCTATTTGCTTTTGTACGACCCTTCACAAAATCTCTGGTAAGATTATTTATCTTTTATTTTCCTGATTTAATGTCAAGATGATACAATGTCAGTTGCTCATAATAAATATGTATGATGCAAGACCCATTTCGCCATCTCGTTGTTCTGGCAAGTGATAGAAGGCCATTGACGGGAAAGAATTTTATTTTATTTAATTATCTTTTCTCTGCAAAATGAAATGGGTTTAACATGTACATATTTGTTAATTTTTTATTCATTCTAGTGGCATAAGTTTTTCAGTTTTAACCATAGATCAGGTGCACCTGTTTCACTTATTACCAGCATGCAGTGAATTCTGACCATGACTCTTATTTTGAATTTTGAGTTAATTTAAAAACCAATTATATTAGAGTAGATTTTGATTATATAATAACCGGTATTGTTGTAAAATCTAATAGAAATAATATACAATAATTATTTGAGGAAAAATGACCAAGTGTAATATAACAAAATATTAAATGCAAAAATAATTATGAAGTGACACTACACAAAATAATTCTCAGAGATTACCAACATTTTTCTTCTAAATAATCTACATCTACATTTTCACAATCCAAATATTAATAGCATGTGAATGGTTTTTACAATCAAATTTAGAACATATACTACTAGAGAATGGAACAGCAGGAATCACAAGAAAGAGATATTTAATACTGCTAAAACATTCAGCATACTTAAAACTGCTACAGTTTAGCATAACAGTGTAGAATATGGATTTCACAGCAGGCTTAATAAAAATAAGACAGACAACTGAGATGAATTAATTTAATTAATTTTATGACAAAATATATTGACTTTCCCAACACTTTTTGTTACCTAAAACAACTAAGTATTTACTAAAATTTCTATGGTTAAATTGTACCATTTGTCAGGCAAACATTTTTAAGAGAAAGATGGAGCAAGTCTTAAACATACTATATGGTTAGAAGGATTAATTTCAGCATCAATCCCCTCCCCTCCTCCTGTAGAATTTTAGAAATATCTTTTTAAGTTATTATGAATCAGAAATTTTGGAAAATACTCCTTAAAATTTTCTGTTAGTTTTACCCATTTTTCTGTTACTCCTTTCCTTTTTTCCCCTGGCATTTCTGTAGCCGACAATCAGTGTCATCCACATTTTCAATAATTTCATTTCAGACTTCCTCTATCTTCACTTACAGTAATGACATCTGGCAAAATAAAACAACAAAATGGGCCATATTAAAAATTAGGGGTATGGGTAATTTTTTTTTATTGCTAAAGAATCAAGAAATGACTGCTAATCTGACTGATGGGATTTTGACCTCTAGTGCTGACCTCAGCACTTATTCTTGAAAAATTGGAGGAGTAAAAGCTACCAGAATCCACATTCTCCATCCCAGACAGTTTGCAGAGAATGGGCAGATCTGAATTCTTGAAGGACATTTCAAAAATATTTCTTAACTTTTGCATTTCATTTTTTGTTTTCTGGAAATAAACATCTCAATTTTTTTGCCAACCTTTAAAATGCATGAACTGCATAAGTTGTGTGAAGCATAGTTGGTAACATTCTCTAACTTTGCTGCTCTTTTCATAAATGGTGCTGCTTCAGTTAAAAAAGTACCACATTCCCATGTTGAATTTCATGATGCTTTTTTAACCACACTGCATTTGTTAACAATTATGCAATACTTGATCTCCAAAATTTTCGTTGAACACTTTTCTAAAGAAGTGACTACAGGACCAATGATGTCACTAACTAGAAAATGACCTGTGACTCCAGTTATCTCATCAATAGAAATCCAGATCTTCATAATTTTAGTTTCATGTTTAATTTTCGTTTCCACTGCATTGAAATGCTGAGGTAACATTCACGCAAAGTTGATTCAATTGGCACCAATTCTTTGGTGTTCCGTTTCCAAAATATGTCTAAATGTTGGATTTTCTAACTTCTCTCTGCCAAGTCATTAATTTTGGAAAGAAAGCCTAGAACAGAAATCTTTAGGTTTTTTAAACACCGAGAAAGAAAACAATAATTGACTGATATTACTGTCAGGGAAATATGTTTTCTTACCTTATTTCCATCACCATTAGTATGATGTTAGGGACGTTTTAACAGGAACAAATTAATTCAATCTGCCCTTTTTGCCTTAGATTGAGAAAATATTTCACTCCTCACTGTTTACAAAACTTTTACTTTTAATAAAAACTAATTAAATATTGTAAAATGTTATTGGAACCACAAAGATGTAATTTGTTGACATTCATTTTAAAAATCTATCTAGCTAACATGTACATTAAAAAGGAAAGAAAAGACATTTTGTGACAGTTCTTCCAGAAGGAGTATCTCCAGTATTCCTACTTATGTTTGAAATATATTGAATCCAGAGCAGTCTTACACAATACCATACTTGGCATACTTTTTGTAAACGGCTATGGAAAGATAAATGTTACAAAGATCTTAATGTGGATGAAATCATTTAATTGATATTAGAAAGAAACCATCAATTGAAAAATTTGTAATTGCATTAAAGAAAAAAAAAGTCTTAAAACATAATATGTTTAAACAAAATTTTGTATGTGCTCTAAATTGTTTCAAAATGTGTGTTAATTGTAATGACAATCATTGATTTTTCTATATTATTCCTGCCTACAATGTGACAATACCACATGGTGGACTATCAACATAGGCTGTTTATTTCTTAATTTTTTTATTCATTTTCAGCAACAAGCAGCTGCAACTTCTGTGTATTGTGCTACAGCCATTGATTTGGAAAATGTGTCTGGATTGTATTTTAATAACTGTTGCCGATGTGAACCAAGTGCACCTACTCAAGATCCTGAGTTGAGTAGAGTACTTTGGGAACTGAGTGAACAAATGATAGAAAATGTAATGGGAAAAGGTGCATTTACCATAATTCAGGAACAGGAGGAAAAATAAAAGTTGACTCTTATTCTTCAAAATAACTGTGGTTTTATGCCTTATTTAACATGCTTAATTTTTGTATAGACTCAAATTAATATGAATTATTAAATTTTTATCTTTGATATGGCATTGTATTATTTTCCCTTTCAGAGGTCAGTATTATAGTAGACTTTTTCTTACTCCTGCTATTGTTGTGGCAATTCGGCAACCACATACCTTTGATATCCCTTCCACTTTTAGTGACCCTCCGGCAATAGTATGCCTTTAGATTTCGGGTTGGGGGAATGGGCCTATTTTAGTTGGAAGAAGGAGAAAGCATTTATTCTTCATTTAGGCAATCATTTTTTCTCATTTCATTCAACTTCGTTGATCATGTTTAGGAAAAAATAAAAATTTGTAATTTTAGGCAATTTAAAGTTTTTTATTAATTGAATAGGTGAGTGGAAAAAGAGTACTAGACCAGAAAGTTCCTTTTGAGATAATTCAAATTATAATGTTTGATTTGATATGACAAAAAAACTTGAGATTTAAACAATGATTTTATTTCAGAAATGTGAGTCACACCAAGTCATACGAATATGTCCTGAGGAATAATTTGCGATAAAAAATTTATTAATGAAGTGTTATAATTTTAACAAACACTGTGGACTTGTACTGTTTTCCATCACAACAAAGTTTTACCAGCCAAATTTCTTGCAAAATAACAATGTACCACAAAAATACCACATTTTATTGTCAGAAGAGTGAACATCTGGTAATATAACTTGGCATCATCCAAATTTCAAGTTGAAATATTATGTAGAGATCATATTCCAAACCTTTTCCTTTTCAAGATATGCTCTGTGAACAGGATGTGTTTGGACATTCGATTCACATAGCATAAACTTCACAGATTCAGTTGAGTAGTGTGCAATTTTCGTTGGAAAGGATTGTGTGTGTTCTTTTATCTTAACAAGGTTTTCATACTTCATAGCCTGACATTAGGGGTCTTTAGGGACTTAAGGGGTTAGAGGTCTGGCATTATGCTTTCCTCTTCAAACATTTGGAGACAGACCTGACAAAATAGTTCCTGACAGTCATTAAACCTGAATGTGTGATATTCCATTTAAACTTGTGAATTGTTGTTTATGAACTTGACTGTCAACACATTCTTCCAAAGCAAAATAATGAAAATCACTGTCTCTTTGCTTACTCTTAAAATAATGTTTTTTAACATTTTTATAAATATTGTAAATTGTATATTTTTACATATTTTACCTTTACCATACATTTCTTCGCTATTTCGTTATATTTTAATGTATTTATATATCAAAATGAAACATTTCATATCTGCAATAATATTACTGTAATCTTTTATCTGACAAAGTAGTGTAATCCTTCTGTGCTTCTATGACCACCAAACCTTTGCCACCCACTCTCTTCTTGAGAGGGGATTAAGAGGGGGCAAGAGAGGGCAACAGCACACACACACCCTATTTTGGACGTATTAAAAAAATATATATTTAGACATTTCATTTCACTAATCTTCAAATTTATATTATAAAAGATTTACTTTCTTGTAAATCATACATTATATTAATTACATTCATTATATTAAGCTGAGCTAGTAACATACATTAACAAATTGGTGATTGTTAGCTCAGTATTATAAAACTTGTGGAATAATGTTTGGATATTAATATATTTGTTTAGTCAAGAAACAGTAAAAACTGTATGTGACGTATGGGGGAGAAAAATATCTGCACACGTCTGGCAAATCCTGAACATTATTTTAAGTATACCGCATTTTATGGAAGCTACCTCTACCGTTGTAGAAAAAACTAGAGGTGCTACAGAATGGCACAGACTTTCTTGTAGTATAGTTTTCTAATTTCTCTGGTGTGGTCTGGCTTTAAGGCCTTGCTCCATTCTCTGGCCAGCTGCCATCTATCGTCGCCCAAAGTACATTTTTTTGAAATGTTCTCAACTTTTTGCTTTCCTAGTAGTACAACCAAATTATTACTTCAAGAATACTAAAGAAGAGTAAAAACTCGCCTTAATAGAAATTTTCATTGAAAAAATTGGAGCAGTTTTTAAGAAAATGCCAATTAGGCATTACTGTAAATGTGAAATTTGAAGCTATTTTTCACAGGAATCTACTGAGTTTTCGAAAAAGTATATTGGAAATCATTTGAATCACTTTCACTCACAATTGTAATAATGCATACAAATAGATGGAAATGTCTATATTAATGGAGTGAGAGGTATTTAAAAAAAAATTACATTTGTGTAATTTTTGAAAAAAAAAAAAAAAAAAGAAAAAACACCAAAATGAGCTTTAAGTCGTATTAAGCAGTGCAATTAGCATTATTAGAAAAATATGAAGAAAAAAATTGGAGCCAATTCTTGAGAAAATGACGTTTTAGCGTTTCTGAAAACGCGGAATTTTGATCTCATTTGTAGAGAAAACTATTGAGTTTTCGACCAACTTTATTTGACATTATTTAAAGCACATGTACTCATAACTATAATAATGTGAATAAATCACCTTTAATGTAAATATTACCCACGTGAGAGCGAAGTAAAAAAATTCATTTTTGAAATTTTTCAATAAACAATAGAACAATATGACGTTTATGTCATGGTATAAGGTTCCTTTGGCACAAACCCTACCAAAAATTTAAAGAAAAAATTTGGAGCAGTTTTGAGAAAATATTGTATTTGTAATTTTTTTAAATTGCAAATACTTCACGCACTGTTCCCCGAAAAAGCTAAAATTTCCCAAAAAAAAAAAAAAAAATGTACATCCCATTATTGAAAAAACTATTTACGCCCAACAAATTTAATTTGAAGGAAAAATCTGTGTCTTCAATTTTGTAATTGTAGGAAGACGCGGAAAAAACTCAAACTTCTGCAATTTCCGAAAATTCAGAGTTAACCGTGAAATTCGGACATTGACATCTTTATAAATGTATTTTACTCTATTCTGACACGAAATTTAAAGAAAAAAAATAGTGCCGTTTTTGAGAATTTATTGAAAATGTCCGGGGAGCTTCATGTAGAGTACCACGAAACCTTAAAAATTGTTTTTCTAAATTTCAAAGCTTCAACTTGAGCCAGATAGACAGGAGTTTCTTCAATTTGGAAAAGATCGTTCGTGCGGTTTAGGCGCTATTGCTCTACCACTCTCAAAAAAACCTTCCACTGCGCATGCCCGAACGTGGCCTCTCCCTCCAAAGCTCCTATTTCCCCGCCTGTCTGCGCTCTTTGTCACAACATAGCACTCTCTCTTTGTCTTTCTCTCGTGGGTCGCGCGGTAATTCAACACTGCGAGTTTGGTGATAAAAAACTGATGAGTGAGAAGGATCAGACAGAAGGCATCTTACGTGTTTCTACAATAGGAGTTGTCCAAACGATCAACGTCCCTGTTTGACCGTGGCTAGTGAGCAGTGACAGTGCTTTACACAGTAGCTGCTGTTATTCACAAAAACCCAATTATTACAAATAATTCAAAGTATATCCACTGAAAAACAGGTTGTTGATCAAATAATCATTGAACATGAAACAATAATCATTCCTTCCCGTCTTCCACCGTACAGATCTAAATCCAATAGAACTTGTTTGGGGATTTATAAAAGGGCGTGAGACAGCAGCAAAAATTGGTGCATCCTTAAAAGAAAAGGAAACGTTTTGCAGAGAAGCGTTTGCACAATATAGTGCTGAACAATGGAAGAAATCCTGCGAGCATGTGTAGGGAATAGAGGTGACAATAATTCACAATGTGATGGACCAAAAAACGATGTATTCATTTCTTTGGACACTCGTGGGAGTGCGAGTTCCTCTTTTGACGAAGAGGGCAGTGATGACGAGTGACGGTCAGCGCGATCGCTGCGTCTTGCAGTCGCCTCTCCTTGTCGCCTACGCGCTTCCTTATCGCCGAGAGGGGAAATCTCAGATGCCACAGGGTGGGGGCAGCCTCCGAGACTTTACCAAAGGTACGTCCGCCATGATGGTTTTTTTGCGTTTTTTTGCGACTGATCCTTCTCACTCATCAGTTTGTTATCACCAAACTCGCAGTGTTGAATTACCGCATGACCCACGAGAGAAAGAGAGAGAGCGCTATGTTGTGAGAAAGAGCGCAGACAGGGGGGGATATTAGGAACTTTGGAGGGAGAGGCCATGTTCGGGCATGCGCAGTGGAAGGTTTTTTTGAGAGTGGTAGAGCAATAGTTCTGTACTACGTATACTACTTCCGTATATACGTATGTATACGAGAAAGTAAAAAATTAAAATTTAAAAAAAAAATTCGGGCAGGTTAGATGAATTTCCGGATTCTTTGTTAAAGACCTGTGCGCCATGCCCATTAACTCGCATATTTAATGCATCCTTATACACCGGAACGTTTCTAGATATTTTCAAAACAGCTAAGATTAAGTCGCTCTTCAAAAAAGGCAACAAAAATGAAATTCAAAATTATCGGGGAATTTCACTTTGTCAGTTTTTTCAAAAATATTAGAGAGACGTTTTTACGTACGAATGGAAACCTTTCTCAGTAAACACGACGCGCTTTCAGATTGCCAAAATGGATTTAGAAAATCTAAATCTACGGAAACAGCCATATTTTCTTTTCTTAAATTTGTCGCCTCATCATTGGACCAAAACGAAGCACCAATTGGATTATTTTTAGATCTCTCAAAAGCTTCTGACGTATTTGATCATGGCATTGTACTTTCGAAATTACCTTCGTATGGAATCCGTGGTATTGCCCTAGATTGGTTGTGTTCGTGCCTTAAACAACGATCTCAGAGAGTGAAATACCTTACTGGAATGATGGAACATTATGTACACACCTTTCTGACTCTTTGCCAATTGCACTTGGAGTTCTTCGAGGATCGATTTT
Organism: Teleogryllus oceanicus; assembly: GCA_964035755.1. Classification (NCBI taxonomy): domain Eukaryota; kingdom Metazoa; phylum Arthropoda; class Insecta; order Orthoptera; family Gryllidae; genus Teleogryllus; species Teleogryllus oceanicus. The sequence goes on along the minus strand of CAXIVR010000003.1, from coordinate 138,070,513 downwards.
AGGCCCTATTCTCTTCTTACTAAACGTAAACGATATGCCCTCGACGATTCGAAACTGAAGAACAGTTCTCTAAGCGGATGATACGAACATTCTTTGCAATAAAGAAACCGTAAATAGTACAATATCAGATATTTCAAATTGCCTACGAAATAACAAATTAATATTAAATGAAAAGAAAACTGTTTAAATGCAGTTTTCCATTTCAATAAACAATTCTACACTCCATTGAAAATGAACGATGAACCATTGACTGATGTTAAGGCAACACAATTTTTAGTTCTCTCAATTTTTGTCAAACCTTAATTGGAACGGCCATTTAAATGAATTGAACACAAAATTAGGTTCATTATACTACGCGATGAGAATTCTTTCAAATTCAGTCAACCTTCATACTGCTTGTTATGTATATTTCGCGAATGTTCATTCCCGCCTGAGATATGGCATAATATTAAGGAGAAATACATCTTATAGCTCCCAGAATTTTAGATTACAAAAACGAATTGTACGAATAATAACCAAATCCCACCCACGTGATTCTTTTAAGCCTCTCTTTATTAACTAGGAGTTTTACCATTACTTTGTTGATTTACGAATCAGTAGTTTTTGTCAAAAATGACTTGCTTAAGGAAGGGAATACATTTTCAGGAAACGCCGATATATATTACTATAACACTCGACGAAGAAATCATATTTATCAGGTGACAGTATCAACAACTCATTACAAAAAAATCACATACAATACATGTACATTTTTTACAACATTTTGCCAGATATTAAATGATTAAATTCGATAGGAAAGTTTAAATCCCAAGTGAAATCGTTTCTGCTGCATAACTGTTTCTATACGATTAGAGATTATACTGAGCATCACAAGGAAAGTAACATTAATTTTAACAGTGATATTTAATGCATAATTTACCATTTGGACTGTATGAATGTAAACAACCTGTAACAAGTATTGTACCGCAGCCTTCGGGTCAGTGACCCCCATCTTCATCAGGTTTTCGTCGAGTTTCTCTGATCCATTGACCAAATGCTGAGATGGCTCCTTGTTTTGCTTCTGGACATAAATGTAACTTCATTATCTGTGCACGTCTTTTAGAATTCAGTGGGAAATATAGTTATTCAAATTATCGTTTCTATGTTGTAGTGGCAGGAAGTATTATTCCTTGACGAAGGACATGATGAGGTATAGGAACCATCCAATTTATTTGCTGATTTATCCTTGAAAATAGATTTTATTGCAAAAAACGGTATTTTTTTATGTATTCAAAATTCAAGTAGTTTATGGCTTATTGTAGGGATCACAGAAATTTGAAAATGTGCACAGAATTCACTTCCCCATAGCACGTCACACACAGTTTTTTTAACTGTTTTTGACTAAAATAAATAAATAACTCAATTTTCAGAAAAACTTGAAAAGAACGTAACTTACGAACGACCAGAAAAGGACTGTTCACCGCAATATTTTGCGGTGCCTCCCGAACGTCCAGACGCGCATCATCCTCTCACCCCGCTCTTGAAACATGAGAAGACTCCGGTTATCGTGGTTGGCATAGGGTGCCTTCGCCTGCGCTAGCGAATTCTCTGGACAGCATTAAGAAATGTTTGAAACTACTCACTCTATCGCACTTCAAAGCGCTTACGGATGCGGAAAACTGACTGGCTCTTGGTAGCAAAACAGAGTTACTTTTTTGCATCAGTTCGCATCAGTTATTACTAGGTTAGTTCAAATTACTAGGTATACCGGCGGTATAATACGCGGTGCATCGGAGAATTCGCCACTGGCGCACGCTTTCTTGAGATTCAGAATCCCTTCCCAACAATTTAACTATTAATAGTTGAAGGATGAAAACATGTTTTTTAAAATAATAAAATTTTAAAAAATCGCGACATTAACATTTCAAAAACTAGATATTTTCGTTCCCGAGATATAGAAAACTTATTTGTAACAGTAAACGACCTGCAGTTTTGATTTTTCTCTATTGCTAACAAAGTAGAAACTCATCCTAAGCTCTACTACCACTATAAGCAAAAGGAGAGCTCAACAAAACGTGCGCATAGTGAAGCTACATTTACGTTCAGAAAAAAATCGAGGGGCCATCTCAGCATTTGCACAATGAATCTGGGAAACTGGACAAAATCCCGATCGAGATGGGGCTGAAGTACATTACTTGTTACAGACATATTAAGTCTTTTTTTTTTAATTATACAATACGAATTTAAACTAATTCATTGTACTACATTATTGTTTTGTTATAATAAACATTATTTTCTTTTTTGATGATCAGTACAGTCTCTAATTGTATAGAAACAGTTATGCAGCAGAAAAAAATTTAATTTCAACTGAAATTTGTGTATCGATTTTAATTGTTTAATATCATCTGGCAATGCGTTGTAAAGTAACGTACATGTATTGTATGTGGAGTTCTTGTAGTGAGCTTTTGATACTGATGAGATGTTGATATTTGATGTTCACCGTTACTGTGAATATCCTGTATCAATAAATCATCTTTCAATTATATTTTGCTTTTAAATGTTATTTACTTAGAAATTAAACAATTTCATGCCTAAAAGCATTGAATTAACTCTCAAAAAGAGAGTACAGTCGACCCCGGTTATAGTGAACTTCTGGGGACTAACATTTTTGGTTCACAATATCCGATGATGTCAAAATTAAATATAATTTCTCTATAAAGATTGATTTTATTAATGCATAGAGAGACAAAATACATTAACACCATGAAGTGAAAATTTCAATATCTTTGTCTGTAAAAAAATATTTTCAATTGTTCGCTTCGTATTTTTTCTTTAGTAATTTCTCTAGTTTCTACTCCAGAGTTTATTCTGCATTGTCATTTGTGTCTAATTATCGTAATGCGGTCGTAACAACCATCGATGCTCTTTGCACTGTTAGAACACCGTCCCACTCTCCGAAGGCCCTTTGACACACCTGATAATGAGAAGAGGCTTTCGGTAGCGGGATGGCGGAAGCGTCTAATGAAACTCATCGCTTTTCCGCGCGGCACGGCGGATATCGCCAGTCGCGTTATGTAGAACCATTAGGGTGTCTCTTATTTTTCGACTTCGAAATTTTGAACGTTCACTCCAATCCAATTTTCAATCCAATTTTGTTCAAATTATCTTAAAATATGCCTGTACAAAATGTTTTTGAGATCGGAAAATTCTAACCCGTGCCGACTTGAGCGCGAACTCGCATTACGGACAAGTCCAGACCTATTCTTGGGTTTTCTAACCTGGCCGATGACACTTCATCAGGTGTTACGGTATTATTCTATCGAGAGCTAAAACGTAATCACGGTGACGTTATTATGGTGACGTTTAAGCTACCGATTGGACGAAACCGTAATAGCTGATCTGCTGTCATCAGCCAGGTTGCAGAATCCCAAGCATACCACCCACCCCTGAGTCAGGACCGAGACTAACGGTACATGAATTTTAATCGATCGTGTCACACGTGTGTATAGTTCGCTAATCTAGCGTATTGTCATATGTTGGTGTCATGCAGTGTCGAGGAACGTGTGTTTTTAATAGGAGATAATATTAATTATTAATATAAAACACCAAATAACTGGACACAATTTACCATCAAATAAACAAGTGCTTGAAGTTTTATTTTATAACATACTGAATGTACAATTAACTGTTAGTGCAAGTGCTAAATGTATGGTTCGTGAGAGTATGATATTGTGGGAAAAGGCAAGAATTCCGACAAGAGCTAATCAGCATTGTTCGCAAAAACGTATTAACTTGTATCCAAAGTGGAAAAAAATTACAAGAAAACGCAAACAAATGTGAAGCTATTTTTAAGCAACGTGAAGAGAAGTTTAGAAATAATTTGAACAATCTATTTGATGTTTTTACTTGGGTGAAAGAGCAAGGACGTAAAAGCTATCTTGTAGGAATAGACCAAAATCTCGAGGATAAAGAAGAAAAGGCAAGGTAAAGAACATTACAATAAGAGAAAAGGAAAGAGGAACATGAGTGTGAAGCGTCTACATCTGCTGTACCTCCTTCATCGTCTGAAAATTCAGATAACGAACTTCCATGTTCAGAGAAAATCAGCTTTGAAATTCAGGAGAGACTTTCCAGGGTACATCAATGCAAAATTCTGCAAGGCGTGACACCAAAAATACCATTACTCCTAAACTAATGGTTTAGATGTCAGCTGAGTGTAAGAGATTCTGTATACAGCCTTCAGGTGACAGCAGAGGCATTTGGCCACAATACCCCCCCACCCCCATCCCGAAGAATAATTTATTAATAAATCTTCTATTCTTCAAATCAGACACAAGAAGACAGAGAACGTTAAAAACAATTAAATCGGCTTTTAAGACTACTTTTTATAAAGTAGTCTTAAAGGCCGATTTAATAGTTTGTTAACGTATCAATTCATAGTATTCATTGGGATGGTAAAATTGCATTAAATCAGGAATCCAAAGAAAGAAAGATTTCTCATACTTGTTACATTTGGGGACAGTCAGCAGCTCATCGGGTTTCCAAAATTGCGGAATTCACTAGAGTCCAGAGTACACTAACTCTGGACTGTATTAACGCGATTGGGATATCGAAGACAATGTACCAATTCTTTGATGTGACACAATTGCATCCAAACGCTGGACGTTTGAAAGGAGATGGTTCTTTCTTCAAGGAAATTTGGAAAGTTGTAAAATCACATGAAAGGATAGATTCAACAATTTCAAAAGCAGCTCTAAAAAATTTAGACACCATATGTGGTGTTTATTAAAAGAATTGTCTGTCGTATCACGTTTTTTGAAGTGACAAATCAAAATCAAAATGGTAGTAAATTTAGCCACAGAATGTACAAATGGAAGATTGCTTTATTCCTTTTTGTGGAGAATTGGATGGAGAATAATTTGGTAAGGGCAATTGTACCCCGATGACCGCTCTTTAATTCGTTAATATTTAATCTTTATGCACTGGAACGTTTCCAGATATTTTCAAAACAGCTAAAATTAAGCCGCTTTTCAAAAAAGGCAACAAACATGAAATTCAAAATTATCGGCCCATTTCTCTTCTATCAGTTTTTTCAAAAATATTAGAGACTTTTTTACGTACGAATGGAAACCTTTCTCACTAAACACGACGCGCTTTCAGATTGCCAACATGGATTTAGAAAATCAAAATCAATGGAAACAGCTATATTTTCTTTTCTTAAAGATGTCGCCTCATCATTGGATCAAAACGAGGCACCTATTGGATTATTTTTAGATCTCTCAAAAGCTTTTGACGTCATTGATCATGACATTTTACCTTCCAAATTACCTTCATATGGAATTCGTGGTATTGCTCTAGATTGGTTATGTTCGTACCTTAAACAACGATCTCAGAGAGTTGAAATACCTTACTGGAATGATGGAACATTACGTACGCACCTTTCCGACTCTTTGCCCGTTGCCTGTGGAGTTCCTCAAGGATCGATTTTAGGCCCTACTCTGTTCCTACTTTACGTAAACGATATGCCCTCGACGATTCGAAACGGAAGAACGGTTCTCTTTGCGGATGATACGAACATCCTTTGCAATAAAAAAACCGTAAATAATACAATATCAGATGTTTCAAATTGGTTCCGAAATAACAAATTAATAGTAAACGAAAAGAAAAGGTTTTAATGCAGTTTTCCATTTCAAATAAACAATTCTGTGCTCCATTGAAAATGAACAGTGTACCATTGACTGATGTTAAGGTAACAAAATTTTTAGGTCTCTCAATTCAGTCAAACCTTAAATGGAACGTCCATTTAAATGAATTGAACACAAAATTAAGTTCATTATGCTACGCGTTCAGAATTCTTGCAAATTCAGTCAGCCTTCATACTGCTCGTTGTGTATACTTCGCGAATGTTCATTCCGCCTGAGATATGGCATAATATTCTGGGAAATACATCTTATAGCTCCCAGACTTTTAGATTACAAAACGAATTGTACGAATAATAACCAAATCCCACCCACGTGATTCATGTAAGCCTCTCTTCATTAATCTAGGAATTTTACCATTACCGTGTCTTTTTATTTACGAATCAGTGGTTTTTGTAAAAAATGACTTGCTCAAGGGCGGGAATATATTTTCAGAAAATGCCGAAGTCTATTACTATAACACTCGACGTAGAAATCATATTCATCAGGTGACAGTATCAACAGCTCATTACAAAAATTCACATACAATACATGTACATTATTTTACAACACTTTGCCAGATGACATTAAACGATTAAATTCAATAGAAAAGTTTAAATCCCAAGTGAAATCGTTTCTGCTGCATAACTGTTTCTATACAATTAGAGACTATACTGAGCATCACAAGAAAAGGAACATTAATTTTAACAATGATACATAATGCATTATTTACCATTTGGACTGTATAAATGAGTATAAACAACCTGTAACAACTATTGTACTACAGCTTCCGGGTCAATGACCCCATCTCGATCAGGTTTTTCGTCCAGTTTCCTGATCCATTGAGCAAATGCTGAGATGGCCCCTTGTTTTGCTTCTGGACATAAATGTAACTTCATTTCTGTGCACGTCTTCTAGAATTCAGTGGGAAATACATTTATTCAAATTATCGTTTCCATGTTGTCGCGGCAGGAAGTAATAAGAGCCAAAATTTATTGCTTATTTTCTTTGAAAATAGATTTTATTACATGGGAGTTTGTTTTTTTTTGTTGTTTTTTTCTCCCTTTCAAAATTCAAAATTTATTGCTTATTTATCCTTGAAAATGGATTTTATTACATGGGAGTTTTTCTCCTTTCAAAATTCAAAATTTATTGCTTGTTTATCCTTGAAAATAGGTTTTATTACATGGGAGTTTTTGTTTTTTTCTCCTTTCAAAATTCAAAATTTAAGTAGTATATGACTTGGTGTAGAGATCGCAGAATTTTGAAAATGTGCACACAATTCACTTTTCCCCATAGCACGTCATACGCAGTTTTTAACTGTTTTTTTGACGCAAATAAATAAATAAATAAATAAAATATAAAATACGTCTCTCAATTCAATCTTCATTTTATTGAAAACAATAGCCGACTTTGTGTCAACCAAAAGCAGATATTTGTTTTCTTGCCTGAAGATGGATACTGGTTTCATTCAAGAATATCCTTCTGGACAAGCAACTATTCATATTTAGAAGCTCAAAAGTTATTTATAAAATTGAAAGCTGTGAATGACAGTGCTGAAAGGACTGTTAAATTAGAATTAGAAGATTTGTATGCACTACTGCCTATAGATGAGGAGCGAAAGCAATTTGTGCGGAGTTGTTCAAGAACATGGTTCATTGTGCTGTACCCATATTGCAAGAAAGAAACTTGAAAAAAGTACACACATTAAAAGTAACTAGAGGTGCTTCAGAATGGCACTGACTTTCTTGTAGTAAAGTTTTCTAATGTCCTTTTTGTGGGTTGTAACTGTACAGTCTTGCCCATTTTTCTTGCCTGCTGCCATCTATCGCCGCCCAAATTACATTTTTTTGAAAATTTCTCAACTTTTCGGTTTCCAAGTAGTAGAACCCAAATAAAATTAATTAATATTAATTTAAGAATATTAAATAATGCTAAAACCTCATCCTAAATAAAAATTTTCATTGGAAAATTTCGAGCTGTTTTTAAGAAAATGGTATTAAGCGTTGCTGTAAATGCGAAATTTTAAGCTCTTTTTCAAAAGAATCCATTGAGTTTTCGAAACACTTCAATAGAAGTAATTCGAAGCACTTCCATTCACAAATGCAATAACGTGTGACATACCGATGTGTCACATGAAAATAAACTAACATTTATTTGTAGACTATATGGTGGAACATGCATTAGGAAATCACGAGAGCAAGGGCTTAGCAACGACCGTGAATAAACAATGTAGTTTTTGTTTTTTGTAAATGCATTAAGAGGTGGCTGGATGCCGAAAGTAGAAAATTTGGGATTGGGCGAAGAAGTTTAGACGATCGAAAGGTCAGCTACACCAAAATATAACGAACGTATGGATTGGCTGGGTGAGAGAAGGACGGTCAAATGTTATGAAAAAGAGGAAGGTAGTTTAATACGAAGTCTTCGAGGGTGAATCATGCAGGAAGATTTCATTCTGACCGGCATCGCGTTTCTGAACTGATCGTAGGTTCGTGAGAGGGAACGAGTATAATACAGATAGTCGGAATCAGGTTATCAGATCGTGAACTTTTAAGGACAGTAAATGATATTGCAGATATTGCATGTGGAAGTAATATTGATGCATAAATTGGGACTTTGTCGGGAGTGGTAATCGAGTAATAGATTTCGGGACTATGTCATAGGACGTAATGGGGACTGATAATTTTGATAGTTTCAGACCAGCTTGGATAGGGGCAGAAGAGGATTTCTTGGGACTTTGGACTACGGCAAGCTCGCAAGATATTTCGACTGAGAAGTCTACGAGGGACATCAACGAAGAATAGATAAGTTAACCGCGGTATAAAATTGTAAATTCAAAGATATCTTGATCAAAGGCATAACATCAAATCATTTTATTAAATTCACTAAATTGTTTGCTAAAAAGGTAACAATAAACTTTGTTAAATTTTGTTCTTTAGAAAAGAAAGTGATCTTTCATTTAGTCAATCCAAACAGTAATGAACTAGGAATAGAATCATTCTATTTCAGATTCCCAGCTGCGCTGTGTAGTCTGCGGATCCTATAATCCATTATAAAGGTAACAAGGATTATAATATATCGTGACCCATTGACCCAGCAAGCCGGACGCTAAGATCTTTGCCAGATATTAATGTAGAGAAATTTAGTATATCTCAAATGTATACGAATTCGTTAAAACATGCGTATTAACGACGTGAGAGATCTTAAAAAAATTACATTTGTGTATTTTTTGAAAAAACGAAAGAGTACGTCAAAATGAACTTTACGTCATATGAAACAGTGGCACTACCACTATCCCTTTCAAATGTTTGAAGAAAAAATTTGGAGCCATTTTTGAGAAAATGGCGTTTGAGCGTTTCTGAAAATGCGGGATTATGAGTTCATTTTTGCAGAAAATGTGTTTTTGAGAAACTTTATTTGACATTATTTAGAGCACATGTTTTCATAAATATAATACTGATAAGAAGTTGCCTCTAAAGTAAGTATTACCGATATGAGAGACAAGTCATAAAAATTACATTTTTGTAATTTTTGAAGAAAAAAAACAAAACAAATGAACAGGGCAATGTGGCGTTTGTTATCGTATAGGATTTGTTTGTCACTAACCGTACAAAATATTTAATGAAACAATTTGGAGCGGTTTTTGCGAAATCTTGTTTTTGTAATTTTTAAAATTGTAAAAGTGTAAGTGTATTTTACTCTATTCTTACAAGAAATTTAAAGAAAACATTTGGAGCCATTTTTGAGAAAATATAGAAAACGTTCCTAGGGCTTCATGGTAAAGTACCCTCAAATTTTAAAGAATGTTTTTCAAAATCTCAAAACTTCAACTATAGCTAGATGGACAGGGTTTTAAATTTGGAAAAGTTCGTACGTGTGGTGTAGGCGCTAGTAGTGTTCACAGACAGACGGACGGACGGACGTTTTGAAAAACACTTTTTCGGTATCAGAGGATCCCAAAACGTGTATTTCCGTTGAAATATCGAAATCGATTTTCCGCAGTATAACATACCTTTCTCTACACTACGTATATTACTCCGTATATACGTATTGTACGAGAAAGTAAAAACCATAACACAGTCAAAAGAGTGAAAAATGAATTAAATTGTAATATAAAATTATACATTAAATATGTATCAACAGTTCTCCATTGACATAACACAACAAAACTAATCATCCCTAACATTCAAATTTCGCGCTCAAGTCAGGACGGACTAATATTGGCCTATTTAGATGAAATTTTATTTTTGAGTAAATTTGCCCCAATGGAAAATATTTAGGGGGTTAGCCCAAAAAATTAGCCAACGAATGTTTTGCTATATAAGGGACACCCTAAGAACTGTAGCATGAATAACTATGCATACTAGCGATCGATCAATGGAAGCATTCAACGCCCTTTTTCCCGCGGAACAAGTAACACCAATATTGATACTGAAGCAAGCAATCGCGCGTCGCCGCCGCCAGTTGTAGCTCACGCTGGACTCAGCCTTTGTTTCTGCAGTGAATCTGAGAGGTATAAGGTCATCAGTAGACAGATCAGTAGACAATATACATCCCCCAATAAAAGATCTGAAATCCCTCATCTGACCACATACTTTATTTAACGTCAAAAGCAGTTAAAAACTGTGTATGACATACTGTGGGGAGAAGTGTATTTATTATGTGCCTATTATGATAGTTCTGGGATCCATACGCGAACTCACAAGTTGAATTCAGTGGCGGTTCGTGGTATTGTTGAAGTATTGAAATCTGGTTGCACAACTACAAGAAATTTTCAGCCAATTTCCCTTGACAGGTTAACTTAAAAACACTTTAATAACGTGCGAGTGATCTATCTTCGAATGAACTTATCTACAAGCGTTAATAGACGAAGAGATGCCCCAGCGAGCGTCCGAGAGCTGACGTCATCGAGAGAATTGGATTTCAGCTACAAGAATCGGGTGTCCTGGCGTACGATACGAGACGAACTTCTTCTTTGTATTAGAGATTGTGCACATTCGAACGTTAAAGCACGGCGCATGTGCAGTTCAAGTTTCGCATCACTTTAGTGCATCTACACATGCGCAGAAGATTGATAGTGCTGTTCGCTATGGCGTGCACAAACTCTCTAGTATCCCATACTTTTACTAATGCGTTGCAAATGATTCCCAACACCGACACATGTAGTAACATCTCTCAAGCTCGTGATGGATTTCAGCCACCGAGGTACTCGCGCAACTTTTCTTGAACGATGACCTTCCTTCCCCCTCCCTTGAGCAATAAACAGTTGAAGGCAAAAGCTCGCAACGTGCACTGATGACAACAATCGAAGCATTTAAGTTTTGTTGTCGCGAAACAGAAGTTAGTTGCTTTCATAGTCGAGAACTTCTGTTCATCTTTATTATCATTATCTAAAAAATGGCTGAGGTACGTCCAGATCCTTAAAGAGAGGCACCTAAAACTCCTATCTAGTGTCCCTGATGTTGCCTACTCACAGCAATGTCCTGGCCGCACACGTAGCTGGTTTGACTCTGATTTTCCAGAGATTGGCATTACTGTAAATACTGTAGTGGCCGACTTTGTAACTAATACCCCCACTCCGCCCGCATTTCTTCAATCTATCGTTCAAGAAAAGTTGCACGAGTAGTATATGGAATTAAGAAAATGGACAGCATAGTTGCGTATGCCTCGTGGACGAGTTCTGTGTGAGCTGTTTTGAGTGTGCAGCAAAAGACGGTGATTAAAAGTAAACGTCATTTATTACGTGTTTACACAAAGTATTAAACGTGAAAATACTCAAAATATTAATTTATCCATCTAAACTTCCCGAAATATGTAATAGAATAACATTTCTTTTGACGAAAATATTTATTTTTGTGCAACTTAAACAAAATATTTATTTTTTAGTTCATGTGCAATTTGGTATACAAAAACCATTGGACGCTGCTTGAATTTCCACCGAACTTTAATCGCTCGAGATTAAAGGGGAAAACTATGTTTTTATCTGAAAGTCAGAGCCCTAGGAATGACGTATGTCTGCAACAACCTGGTTCGTGCGGAACCAGCCGCCACTGGTTGGATTCTGGATACAGATGGAAATGAGCGTTTTGACAAGAATTGCTAAGTTACTATTTGCCATGGTGCCAGAAAAACTATTTGCAAAGGCAAAACATCTTTAGATTTGGAATATTATCTCTCATAGTGTCTTTCCTGAAGAAATTGTCTTCCTGCCGCAAGAATAAGAACGATGATTTTAATAGAGAGTTTGTGCAACCTCGAATGTTAAAGCACTATCAATCTTCTGCGCATGCGCAGCTTACGTTTTGCATCACTTTTGTGCATCTGAGCATGCACAGAAGATCGATACTGCTTTCCACTAAGGCGTGCACAAACTCTCTAATACGATGGACATTCAAAAAGTTATCTACCTCGGTCTCTTACGCCATTGTAGGAGAGCTGAGTGTGCACAGGCAACTTGGGACATGTCTTGGTAGGGTTCGACTTCAGTTACAAATCAATCTGTATAAATTCTTGATGTGAGATGACAAGTGCAGTGCCGCGCGGATCAACAGAGAAAATTAGAGATTTTCAACATCGTGAGAAAATGGGAGATTTTGATCACTGTGGCATCGTACTACTTAATTATCCTCCATATAGTCCAGATCTGACTCCCAGTCACTAATTTCTGGTTAGAAACACGAAACGCTTATGGTTTGGCGACGATTTCCTCACGATGAAGCAGTTAAGGAAGCTGTAATGGAGTATTTGGACAGTCAAAATATTTCCTTCTTTTGAGGATATTCGATCACTGGAGGCAAAATAGACTTAGTGTGTTGAAGTCAATAGGGACTGCATTGAAAAGTAATGAGGTGAGATTCAATATAAAATGTCATATTCATGGTCAGGTAGATAACTTATTGAACGCCTTCCGTATTTCCCACTGAACTCTACAAGGCGTGCACGGAGAGTGAAGTTATACACTATGTGATCAAAAGTATCCGGATACCTGGCTGAAACGGACGTACAAGTTCGTGGCGCCCTCCATCGGTAATGCTGGGAGTCAATATGGTGTTGGCCCACCATTAGCCTTGATGACAGTGTTCACTCTCGCAGGCATACTTTCAATCAGTTGCTGGAAGGCTTCTTGGGGAATGGCAGCCCATTCTTCACGGAGGGCCCTGAGGAGATCTATCAATGTCGGTCGGTGAGGCCTGGCACTAAGTCGGCGTTCCAAGACATCCCAAAGGTGTTCAGTATGCTTCAAGTCGGGACTCTGCGCAAGCCAGTCCATTACAGGGCTGTTACTGTCGTGGAACCACTCCGCCACAGCCCGTGCAGTATGAACAGGTGCTCGATCGTGTTGAAAAATGCAATCGCCATCTCCGAAGTGCTCTTCAACAGAAGCAAGAAGGTGCTTACAATATCAATGTATGCCTGTGCTGTGATAGTGCCCCGCACAACAACAAGGGGTCCAAGCCCCCTCCAAGTCCGTGAGTTCCATGGAGCGTCCCATTCTGCTGTTGCCCGATGTATTACACGCCCACACCATGATACCACCACATCCGAATTTCACTGTTGGCACTACACACACTGACAGATGATGTTCACCGGGCGTTCGCCATACCCACACCCTTCCATCGGATCGCCACATTGTTTACCGTGATTCGTCACTCCACACAACGTTTTGCCACTGTTCAATCGTGTAATGTTGACGCTCCTTACACCAAGCGAGAACCGCGTTTGGCATTTTCATGCTTGATGTCTGGCTAATGAGCAACCGCTCGACCATGGAATCCAAGGTTTCTCACCTCACCCCTAACAGTCATAGTACTTGGAGTGGATCCTGATGCAGTTTGGAATTCCTGTGTGAAGGTCTGGATAGATGCCGGTCTATTACTCTGTACGACCCTCTTCAAATGTCGGCGGTCTGTCAGTTAACAGACGAGGTCGGCCTGTACACGTTTGTGCTGTACATGTCCCTTCACGTTTCCACTTCACTATCACATCAGAAACAGTGGACCTAGGGATGTTTAGGAGTATGGAAATCTCGCGTACAGACTTCTGACACTAGTGACGCCCTATCACCTGCCCACGTGCGAAGTCCGTGAGTTCCACGGAGCGTCCCATTCGGCTGTTTCCCGACGTATAATGACTACTGAGGTCGCGGAGAATGCGTACCTGACGGTAGGTGGCAGCACAATTCATCTAAGATCAAAAACGTTTTTGGGGGCTGTCCGGATACTTTTGATCACATAGTGTATTTATGGCCAGATGCAGAACAAGGGGCCATCTCAACATTCGCTCAAAGGATCAGGGAAACTGGACGAAAAATATGATCGAAGAAAACAAGATTTGAAGATCTGTCTTCAAAAAACAGATTTCATTAAGAAAAATCTCGGTCTTCAATACTTTAGTTGTAGGAAGATGCCCCCAAAAAATTGAAATTTTGAAATATAAAATGTGCTCTGATATCTTTAAAAAAAAAATTAACAAACCTGAGACCTGTACAATTCCCTTAAGCGTCTTAAAAATACTAGTAGTCAGTTTTGAGAAAAGGAAACAGCCGAATAAGGCGGTGAAAAGTGCCCCAAACCAAATAGATAAGCGCGATGCTGATATGAAAGAGTAAAAATGCCGTAGATTCCCCAAAAATCAGCCTCCTAAGGCAATCTGTGGTAGAGATACTACGAGAAACGTGTTTTTCATGTTTTATTTTTTCTCGGCCTCTATTGCATTTATTAGGTTGAAAAAATTGCAGATACGGGGGAAAAATTGTTGCATTTAAAGGTATTTTTGTCAACCAATTTTAACGCCAAATTCAAATAGAGAAAAAATAAATTAATTTTTGAAACTGATTTTCAACGTGATGACGTTGAAGTACTGACTCAGTTTTTTTTCCCTAGAATGTGTCTTATAACATTCTGTAACATATTTTTTTCATATTTTTATGTAATGTGTACGATGAAAAAAAAATCATTTTTACTAGTTTAAAAATGTGAAATTTGCGCCAGACAGATAAAGGCGGCCATGCCAACTCCCTCTACACTTTATAGTGTGTATAAGGTAATATAGATGGCGTTGATTTGATACATCAGAAGGCGCGATTGGAGAGTACGGCGCGTTCTCCATGACGCAATTTTTTGAAGGCTGAAAATAAGAGAGGTTATGTCACGTTGTGTATGTGATTCTTAAAATATAATAGTTGGATTGAAATGTCCGTGACAAACTTTCAGATTCATCCTATCTTCCGCGTTTTAAGACGTCATGTGCATTCATGCCCAGTAATGTGTAAATCTGCAAATAGACAGGCTAAAACGATGGCTAAGTTGATTACTGCTTCCTATCGTAAAAAGTGTGCAAATATTTTTATAGACTTAATATCATTATTAGAATGTTGCCTTGCGTAACTACATTTTCATATTTTCCAGGAAGAGTTGGTATAGCGCAGAAATCATGTCAAATATACCTATATTACCTCCAAATAAAAAATTCCAAGAAGGTGGTACCACTAAAAGGCGCGTTGATGTTCTTAACAAGCTTTTCATGGGATCTATTACAGACTTACTGGCTACCGGTGAAGTGGCACCTTATCTGATAGGACATGGAGTGTCAATTACAAAAGTTTGTTTTCCCATTCCATTGTAAATGGTCAAATTTGTGAATTATATATTTCCATATTTTTCTTCACATTAACATGTGTATTCCAAACTTAATGTATCTGTAATAGGTAAAGGTGGCAGCTGATTTCAGTGCAGTAAATGTATATTGGTCTGCTAAAGGGGCAGAACAAAATGCTGACTTAGATAAACATTTGGAAAAGGCTGGATTTGAATTACGTCATCATCTGAGTCAGTTACACATTTTGGGAAAGGTTCCTAGAATTTGTTTCATCAAAGGTATTATTAAATTTAAAACGAATAATGGGTTGTAATTGAAATTGTAGCTAAGTCCATTTTGAAATAATACAAACCTACAAAAATATATGGTGCGACAACAGTTGTATGATAATTTTATCTCGCATTTTCTTGTTACATTTTTAATGTTGAATTTTAATTTTTTTTTTTTTTTAAAAATTGGTTAATTTTTTTTAAACTGTTTACATAATGGTTCTTTTATTATAAGACCTGAAACTTCATTAGAATGCAACATTTATTGTAATAAATTCCACGGTTTATGATAAAAAAATTTGTTTTATTTGTGGACTGTTAAAATAAATTGTCAATGTCCATAATAAAAGGAATATAATATTATTATTCTCAATTATATAAGTATAATTGAGAAAATGAAAGAATAAATAAAAACATATAATTGACAAAGATTTGAGAAAGAGGTATTACGAACAGGGCTCACTCAAAAAATAAATCAACAACAACAACTTAGTTTGTATAAAATTTGTTTGATTTTTGTAATTCAAAGAGTCAAACTGAAATACATCAGAATCGTTAAATATATGTCTAATGTATCCGAGGATTAACACTTGTACACACACACACATTGTTAGATTTCAAACTCATATGATCATTACCACATAAATTTTCATTATTATTATTATGTCTGGGTAATAAAGTGTAAGTAATATGTGTAGTAAAAGTAAAGTGCCACAGCAAAGCTGTAAATCAACTTTCCATTGTGTTGTGTTTTGTTACGTTTTATGACAATTTATAATAAACAATGTAATGATTTCAAAACAAACACCTGGTGAAATGAGATATATCATTTTTACATCATCAAGAAATTAGTAAATTTTAACATAGAAGTTAACACAGTGTTTTGGTGAAATGGAATGAAATGATACACAAAAACTCTCCATGAGAACAAAATGTAATTTTAATGCTGATAAAAATATGTAAAACAAAATACAATGTCATCTTTTACAATTTGTGCAATATCAAAAATCATACTAAATGAATTAATGAATGTTCATTCATTATTATTATGTATTACTATATTTTCAGATTCTTGTTTTTGTTTCTTTTCCTGTACCGTACATAATTTTGTTTGTTTCTCTTCAGTTTCTTCATTTTGTTCTTGTAAGTGTTGCCTTCTTGGGTTTCTTCCCTTTTGTTTCTTGGTACAAGATGGACAGAATTTTGTTTCTTGAAAAATGAAATTCTTCATAACATTGGTGATGATATGAAGGAATACCTAATTTTACAGAGGTCCATCAAGTCCTTATATTGGGTAGAGATATTGGCAGTCAGTTTTTTAAGGCCGTAGGAAGATTGTCTGTATTGTGTCGTTGGAGTTGACATGTGTATCTTTTCATTACCTTTACTTCTTGGACCTCCTTAGAATCATATCAAACTAAAAGAATCTGGGTTATATTTCCTGAACCTAAACCGTTTTTTCTACATTCCTAGAATTTTCTGAATTCATGGGCAGAAATGCAAAAATCGCTTCTTTTGAACCATGGACAAGTGGAAGATTTTACAGTTTCATGTACATAACCTACACATTGTTGAACCCATATTCAGTGCTTGACTTTGACTTCTGTGCACCCTAGGCTGTCAAATGTTTTAGCGCCCTTTGTATGTGCTTTTTTTAAACATTAAAGCTATTTATAATATTTTGAATAAAAATTTTTATAATATTTGTAAGAGATTGATAATTATACAAAAATTTTGTATTAATTTTATCTGTGTATACTAATTGATAATTAACACTTTATTTTGTTACAAATATGAAAAGAAATATTTCTATAAAAAACATTCAAAAGTTCATCGTAGGAAATTTTGCATCCACCGAAATTTGCCCGCCCCCAAAAATTGCACGCCCTAGGCTGCAGCCTACTCAGCCTATTGGGTAATCTGGCACTGCCCATATTTATCATTACATTTTTCAAACTCAACAGAGACTGAATCTTGAAACCAGTGACATTGAGAATGAAATATGTACAACACCTGAAATTTTGGCAGCAGCAAATTTGACAGCTCTTATGATTCTTGCCAGAAAAATCGACAAGTATTTTGAGAAATCATTTACATCATTAGTGGAGAGGAACTAGTAGGGTAAATTCTTTTAGCACAAAAATTATTTTACAAAACTTTCTCAAAAGCCCTCTACTTTACGGGAGATTTACTTAATATTAAGAAGCACATTGTACATAATACACAATAAAATAAAAGTAGAAGCTTACTCTAAATTGCAGAATTCATGAAACTCATCTTGTATATTTTTGAAATTTTTTCAGAATTACTCATAATAGCTTGTAGAAATTATGGTACTCCTGCCTACATTGCTCTTGTCATAAACATCAACTCATGATCATTATCTGCATGTTGAAGAACTTGCTATTTTCTTCTCCCTCTCATCGTCATTTGTCACATTACGGAATCTTTGAACATGTTTGTTATTAGTTAATGAAGTTTAATCAGGAAATTAATTATGATTTAAATAATGCATTTTAAAAGACTGAAATGTTTTCCTTACAATCTGGAAAATCAAACTCCATTCAAATGGCACACTAACTTGTGTATTTTCTGCCACTCTTTTAATAAAAGAATACATTCAATTACCCTCTTGCTGTGAGTGTTTTAGTTCTTAAAACACATGATCTATAATTTAATAGATGATCAGTTTAACAGAATTTAAAAGAGCTGTTGAAAAGTGATGATTCAAATTTTCCTTTCTCTCATTAAGAAAAATTCTTCTGTATTTGAATGGTCATTGAAATACCTCAAGATACAAGTCAAGAAATACCTCAAACAACAACAATAACAATAATACATTAAAAAATACAAGAACATATTTCAATTGGTTCTCTGCTGCTTACAGTTTCTTCCCTCATATTGCAAGTATCTTCTTTAGAAATAAAATCAGTGATAAGTTGTCAACTGCTAGTTTTTGTTTATTACAACAATTGGTGATATTTCTCTGTTGCGACATTCCAAAACAACCTTAGATAGAAATTTATCACTGTTTTATTTCCATTACTGTCTTCACATTGTTTTACATTTTCCTCTTTCAGTTCATTGTTTGTTCTTTAAATATCTATCAAGTTCTTCTTTATCAATGTGTTTTTTGTTGGTTTTTTCCCCCTCCTTTCTTTCTTTCTAGGGTGAATGTTTCATTGCAGCTGCATTTGTCACCCTTGTCATTTTTAGGTCATAGACCATAGGAATATAAGTACTTTTTATATTTGGACTTCAAGATCGGCTGTACCAATACTTCTATATTTGTCTGTTCACCTTTTTATCATAATTGGAATTATATTTTTCTCCTTTTTTATCTAATGGTCTTTGAGTTTTGCTCTTTTATGTGCTGGTAGCTCTTGATAACGAGAAGTTAAAGAGGAGAAAATCTGAAAAATTGCCAATTTGGTTAATTTGCCCTTTTAACATAATACTGTGTTGTTTTTTTATACTTGTTTGTATGAATTTGTTGTGATAAAATACAAATTTTTAACATTTGAGTACATAAAATTGTTTTGTTAAGTTAAATAATTAAATTTTGTGGTTTTATTTAAAATATAAAAAGCAAACCATTAAAACATTTAAATAAGGTTTTGAGTTTTCCAAGTTTAAAACAACTTTTTTTTTAAGCAGGTGGGTTTTTTGGACCGGAAAACATTTAACCCAGTGCTGTATAATTGTAAATTCAGCTTGGTGAAATTTTTTTAATTAATTGGTACCAGAAGTATATATTTTGGACATTTTTTCTCTATATTTTTGCAGAAATCCAAAAATAAGAAATACACTTCATTCATTTCACTACCGTATTTCTTTATTACTATATTTCATTCTCTAAAATGTTGAAAACTATTTCTTGAGAAGTTTTTGAGATAATGGAGCAAGTGTATTATAAGATGCCATTTTTCAGAAATCTGCAGTAAAGTTAAATCTTGTAGGAAACCAGTTAACTTGTCAAGATAAGATGTAAATAAAACAAGTTTGCCAAGTTAATGTCATGAAACAAAGCTTTGTAGTGCATGCAACCTTAAGAATGAACATTCCTCTATCAAAACCAAAATCTTCTAAATGAGATCATTCAAAAGAAATAAACTAAATTAGAGATACATAAATGAAATTGCACATGCAGATGAAAGGAAAAATGAAGACAATATCTATGTCGAAGTTCCAAAAACAGGAAAAAATTCAGATTTTTGCTTTATGGTCACTTAAATACATAGATGAGAGAATTATTAGACCAAAGATTTAAAAACTGTTTTTAAATAAGATTTCTTGTATTAAAAACTGCACAAAATGAGAGTCCATTGGTTTTTAATGTTTTGTAAACATTGAATGTTATTTACTAATGAGACAGTTATCTTAGTAATCCCTGTGATCTGTGTTCTATGCTGCTTTTTGATCTCAGAGTTGTTGTGTTGTATGTTAGTGTTTGGTTCCAACAGACATTTGCTTGTTCTTTTATATTTTTCTAGTTTACTAGAATGCAAATATGTTTAATTGACTATTTGGATTATTAGCAGCTCATGGTAGTGGAGACTATTCAATCTCAAATTATTCTTCCCAAGGGTCATGGTGCATGGTCATTTATAAAGACATTTGGAGTTTCTGCAAACCATTCAAAGAACTAATTTATTTTCAGTGACATCCAAGTTTTGGTCTTGATTTGTGATGCTGCTAATGAGAAAATATATTTGACCATTACATGATTGATGTCTGTTGAAAAATGAATATAACAGACATCATTGTATTCATTTGTTTCATGAACAATTGTTAATGTAAAATAGTTATTCTAAATGATTAGCCTTAATATTACAAACCTAAACATTGGTCAACTAGCACAGTTTTATTTTATTAACCAATATCCCAAGAGCAATACACCAGTTATATTGATTTGCATATTTATTTGTCACCACCCTGTCACTTTAATGGAGAGTCAATTACATTGGAAATATGGTCTGCAGAGTAAATGATTGTGTGGTGTGACTTTGTTACTATATAACCAATGCACTTTAATAATTAAATTTGTTTAAAGTATTGTTACCCCCGGAATTGAATTTGATTCTCCAGATATATGCCCAGTTGCTCTATCCTTCTATCCTCTGAGCTACTGGGATGACCAATATTTTGAATAGTTTCAAAAGCCTAATGTACTGCTCATTACGTGATATTTAGTTGTTACTACGCTCACCGTATTGGAGAGGCAGTTACATTGGAAATATGTGCTGCACAGTAAATATAAGGTGACACAGTGGTGACATCAGGTAAGATAATAGTGTGTCATTGAATATCATATGACAGGCAATACATTAAGCCAATGAAACCGTTCAAAGAATTGGTTGTTGCTGTAGGTCGGAGGATGAAGCATCTGGGTATAAACAAAGAAACCCAGGTTCAATTTCTGGTCAGGGTGATGATTCCTAGAACAATTTTTATTATATTGATTTGATAATGTATTTCACATTTTGAAAGTTTCTTGGAATTTTTATTATGTATCATGTTGGGCTGAATCTTTCGGTTGCTGAAGCAGCTTTCAAATACGCTTTTCCTTATACTATAAAGTTGAAAAGTTGTAACATTTATATCTGTGCTTTAAGATATTCTCTTAAATAAGAGACAAATTTAAGAACTGCCATGGCTTGTAATAGAAAATAGTTTTCTGATAGTGGTTTTGTGGTTTTTTGACAAAATTCACCAATTTTTATCAAGAGATTGGGATGATCATAGTATGTTGAGATGTCTTCAACACAATCACTGATAAAATCCACTATTGCTTCACTTTCTTATCATTGTACTTTTTGTTTACTAGTTTTTCATTAGCGTCAATTCTAAAATTATAGATATAGTCATCAAGAAATTATCATATCTTATTGCAAAATGACTTAAAATGAGGATATATTTATGTTTCCTTTCATCATGTTTAAAGGGTAAATACATGAAAAATAGGATGAAATTCTATTAATTTCTCTTTACTTTGATGATTATGAGCACTCAAAACTTTTGTCAGAACTTTATTACTTTTGCCTTAAAAGAGTTTACCATTCTATGTTATGAAATCAATTGTTAAATAATATGATGTGTTTGTTTTCCAATCTAATATTTTATTTTATTGTTTATGTGAGTAAAATTAAAACTTATATTTATAAATTAGTGTAGCTTTGCAAAATTTTATACAGAACTCTTATTACAATATTTCAGATAAATGTCAAATAATTGTAGAAGAGACATTACATTGTCTTGAAAGTACTAAAATTAAAGACAATTTAGAAGATTTTGTTGTAAATATTAAATCGGACGTTCCACTCGGATCAGAAGAACTGGTAATTATAATCAACATAATGTTGTTTAATAACTTTTATGTGTAGAATTTTCAATATAAACTTATTTTATAGGCTAAAATTGATCAGCTTGAAGACCTTATTGATGAAAATCCGTTGCCTCCTATGATTCATAATGTTCTTGGTTTGGATCATGCTGCCATAATGACCAAGGTAATTAAGGTTTTTATATTCAAGTGAATTTAATGATACAAACAGCCATACCATTCTTTAATCAACAATACAAACAGCCATACCATTCTTTAATCAACAATACAAACAGCCATACCATTCTTTAATCAACAATACAAACAGCCATACCATTCTTTAATCAACAATATAAGGAAAGATATTATTTAGAGATAAATTTTTAAAATGTTTGGCAAATCAGTATGCTAAAAAGATATTGACCTATTTATTTGATAGAATGGGTTACCAGCCTGTCACATTTGATAAAAGAAAGTCATAGTTTCTCACTAAAAACATCTGATTGGGAAACAAATTGAGTTGGGCTAATTCACAACAAACATTTGAGTTGGAAATATTTTGTGTTTGTTAGCAAGCCATGGCAAACAATTCTTATGTTTGTAGGTGAGATATTTGTTTTTTGCTGCATGTGAATATATGAATGTTCAAAAGTATATAATTGTATCTGGCATTTCATATTTCAGAAAATCCCAATCATATAAAAAGAATTCGCAATAAGTCATAAGTTACTCATCATTGCATTTTCTGTTGTGGAAACCAGTTGGGAAACAGAGAGATGCTCCCTCTCCATTGTAAAAGCCCATGCTTTTGGTTTCACCAAAAATGTCACAAATGAACTTTACTACATTTAAATGCATTATGAGTGAAATACTGAGAACTTTTGTATATAATTTTACTTCTGTTTTGATTTTATTTTGTTTTCAGATTGAAAAAGCTGTTAAAAAGTCTGAAGCAAAACACAGACAAAGTTCTTTAAATAATGATCCCATTACTCACCCGGAAGGTAATGTGACAGACATCTTACTGAGAAATAATGATGTTCAACCTTCTGATGTTACCCAATATATTGCAAAACGAAGGATTGAAAAGAAGAAAGCCAAACAAGCTCTTCAGAAACAAATGTTGGCCAAGATGGAAATGTTTGAAACATCCAAAGATGAAGAGTATATTGATACTGAAGATAGAGATTTCATTGAAGAATTTGATGATGCAGGAAGTTACACAGAACTTGGAGAGAAATAAATACTTTAGTTACAAGCTCTTTGAGTGCTCATGCATTTTGGTGCTATACAAGCACTTGTGGGGTGGCAATTGACCTTTTTGTATTCATCCCCCAATTTTTTTGGAAATATTTGAGGCAAATTTTGCAGAAGAACTTTGTTTTAGAAAATTGATAAAACATGCTTAAATATTTTGCGAATTGGCATAAAAAGTCTTTATATAACACAAAACTTTCTATTAAATTAAAAAACATAATTTTAGTTACTAATGTCAGTAATATTTGGAATGATTGTTTACGAGGATAAACATTAGAAATAATTTTGAAACAAACAACCCTGATGAGTAATCGCAATGTTTGTATTTCTTGAAGTTTTTCCTAAAGGATAAATGGTATCAGTGTATTCATTGATCTTCTGAGTCTTGCACTAAAATCTATCTGAGGCAGGATTTTTTACACTAGCTTCATAGCTAGGTCGAATTCAGCTGCTACCTGTAGGAAACTTTTAGCATCTAGCTGCACTGATCGATAGTTTTCTGTGGTTTCTCTGATCGACAGTAGACGAATACTGGAGCTGTACCCTAACAAACAGGCCCACGGACTGTGCATGATCTTTCGTATCCTCACCCCTTACTAACACACACTTAAATGGTTACATATAAGCATGAGTTACACTACAATGCATGTCAGAAATTTAGGACTTGTCCCAGCTGGTGCAGTGCAGTGAGATACCTGGTTGGGGAAATCACCACAAGTCAACATGTAGGTTAAAGCTGGATCTCACCATGCAACCGGGAAAGACCACAGCAACTTCCTGTGATAAAACATGCACTGTACTTACGAACTAATGACCTTAGCCATTGACATACCTGGAAACTCTAATCAATCAATCAATCAATCTATCTATAACTAGAGAATCATGATTGCTTAATCAGGTTGTTAATGCCTTGGTAGAAAAATAGCAGATTTTTCAAATCTGCAGCCCATTTGCCTGAGTGCTCAAAGGGTATTTTCACTTTATGTTGGGGAGAATTACAACAGGAATTTTCTTCTGATTCTAATCTTTGTGGTCATAATTTCGCAAAATTTTGGTGACATGATCTTAAATTGATGATTGAAAAATATTTTACTGAGCTTCTTTAAAAGTTGTTTCTTTCATTTAATTCTTAGAGGAAGTTGAAGATTTCTCGATATATTTAAGAGGGATCTATTTAATTCTTAGAGGAATGTAAATATTTCTGTAAAAAAATTTTTAAATGTGTTTTTTTTTTTTTAAAAACCATTATTTTTTTCTGTATTGAAAATTGGTTCGAAAGATTAAAATTCCCCAGAGTTTTGTAATTGAGTAATCTGAGTACAAAAATTATTTAACCCTGTGTAAAGAGACATTGTGGAACTTAAGTTAATGTATATTCTAATGAGTTATTCTGTAACCTTTCAGGAGAGATGACATAATAATGCAAGAACATACACAAAACAGGGGAAAATATTAAAGTTCATTCTGTTGTTCAAGATTATATTTTCCTTATTTTAATGAAATATGACAATCTCATTGTTAAAATATCAAAGTGTAGTTAAGGTTTGGTTGTTGCCAATATATGCACAATGGTTCATCACAACTTACATTTAATCACAGAGGTTGAGAGGTTTAATCACCAGAGGTAGATGATTTGTAGACAAAATTTCCTGTTCAAAGACAAGTCATATTTTCAGTATTTTTCAGATGCTCATCATGTAACAATACAAAATATAGGTGTAACTGTGAGCACCCAGTATTGGGAGTAAAATAAACCAAAGGGAAATTCAGGGCATCATCACAGTGTAGATGTGCACTGCTCCAGTACATCCCTGTGCAGCATTGCAAGCACAAAGATCTTATGGCTGCACCTGCCCATTGGGCCTTGCAGGGAAAAATGCAAGAGTCGAGCTGTAGAGAATATCTGGGCTGCTGCACATGTATTTCCTCTGAAAAATAGGGGTAGTGTATTTGATTACTATAAATTAATATGAAAATTTTGCTGTAAAATGCATAAAAGTGGGTGAATAATATTGCAAAAGATAGAATAAAACTGAAATTCAATAACCAGATTAATCTACAGTAGTTTTTCCTAATGGCTGGATTGAGTCCCAGAAATAAAGCCATTAATGCCCTAGGATTTATAGAACTCCAAATTGTGATGAGAAACTTCACAATTAAATTAAAATATCTGCAAAGACAGTAGAAAAATACTTAAATTAAAATACAGGAAACAAATACCTCATTGCTCTAATGTCTGGATTTACTGGATTGAACTAGCATGAAATAAATTTAGAACCTGCAAGTCTAGTTCAACAGACCTCTGACCTTTATTAATAGCTCAACAGACTTGATAATAACCAGAGCCCGGTAGTTAAGGCATTTAGTTTACCTGAAATAGGCTGGCAATATTTTTAAACTGAAACTCGAAAGGGAAAAGTAATGGAATTCCGGTTGACAATTTCTTTTTGAAATTCCAACTGCATGAGTTTTTTAATAAATTATACTTTTTTGTTTGCTGATTTGAAAATTATCTGATCTGAAAATTGTTTTGTTGTCCTTGCTCTAGTGATTGTAACTTGTGCAGTCAAATTATTGTGATATTCTGGTATCCCTTCAATAATTTGATTCAAATCAAGTTCCTATTTCAATTTTTGAAGAGTTAAGATCCAGATTTTGAAGATGATAGAAATTAAATGTTAAAAGAGTGATGGAACGGAAGTGAAGGAATTATAATTGCTGCAGCTGACATTTGCTAGAATACCTAATTATAATTCTCGGTAAATAAATGGAAAAACCCTCAAAGTGATAGTAAAATCAACTATATGTAAAAAAATATGTAGAACTTATTGTCCTAACAGATTCTTTGGAATTTGCTCATAGAAGATTTTAAAAAAGATTTTATAATTATCTAAATCAATAATGCGCATAGGAGCTTTTACCATGGAAGAACTTGTTCCAGGCTTTTACCATTAAAAATTAACTTAATATAAATTTAAAGTGAAAAATATTCAATTTAAGAAAATAGTGATGAAAAGAAGACCAAAAGCTACTTTAACTTGATTTAATTCATTGTAATTTATGTATAGGATTTTAAAAAATAGATTTAAATTTCAATTTGAATCCAATGATTTGAATTATTATTCCTACTGCTAACTCTTGTTTCACCATGAGATTAATTTTTCTTTAATCCCAAAGCAATTAGCCTGTGTTTTTTTTTTGTTTTTGTTTTTTGTTGTTTTTTTTGTTTTGTTTTTTTAATTTTTTTTACATGAAATTAGAATATTTAACATAATTTTTGTACATTTCATTTTTAGTTTAATTCCAGATCCTTCGTAAGTATTATTTATCATTATTTTTTATTACTATTCCTGTACACGCAGCATTTACAATTAGATAGCAGTCTGAATATAATTTCGGCAAAATTCAATTAGGGTTAAATAATACCAAGAGTTTCCTACATGTCATCCAGTGTAAGAAACTCTGCCAAGGCAATCCTCCGAAAGTGAATACCTATTTTTCAATTCGAGATGACCTATTCTCGTACGAAGTTCAAAATTTCTGCCATGAAAGGGTTGCCACAACCGACGGTTGTTGGTACAACTGTTTATGTTGCGTACGATTGCCGACAGATTGCGTTGGCGGTTTCTTATACACGTAGTAAACAGAAGCGCGTCACGGGCGCTGCAATACGGCGCTGCGTGCGGCTGTTCTCTTGCGAGGATACAATTTGAAGGTAGTTTTCGAACATTCACCAACGGTTAAGGTAACAGCGGCAGTCATGGGATTCGGATGAGTGTGTATTGTTGTGATTTTATTCGTTACGTACTTCTGAAGACTGACAAGTGAATGAAATAAAGTGTGTTTAGCTTTTCTTGTGTTTCGTTGCTGAGAAAGAAGCAGAATGATGTGCGACGGGACGCTGACCACTTACAGGTAAGTTGGGCGTCGACCGCTTTCGCCACGCAGCGGCTGTTTGTTGTCGCATTCTTCTCAGGAGTCGTATGATGACCCAAAAATAATTCAAAACTATCAAAGCATCTCAAATTCGTCAAAAAATGACGAAGTTTATAATGCCGTGTTCACGCAGATATATATTTCGCTTTTGTTGAAAGGAGTGTTAAGTGAATTCCAAAGTTTCAAAGTTTTGTGGAATGCAGTTGAGTGTAACGTTTTAGGTTGCTTTTCTAAAAATGTTTCTAACTACCAATAACGTTAGAATGTATTGTGAAAAAGTGCATAATAGCGAGAAAATGCTGCATGGTTCATCGCTCTTCTGGAGATTTGAATGCTTCATTGATATCATAGATGACGAACTCTTCCATTGTCATTCGTCGTCATGTTGGGCATAAACGAAAATAAAGTGCGTGTGAATTTTGGCGTTTGTCATTTATCATCTATAATGTGATCGTGAATTTATTGGTGAATTTATCATGAAGAATATCAACATTAAATAACGAAAATAACAAGTGCGTTAAATGTAAATGATACTTATCGTTAATACTAAAGATAATTCAGAAGATTTACCGTGACGTTGCGTGAGAATAATATAGCTGAGTCGAGAGTGATTCATAAACGGGACCTCAAAGCGCGCGGAGGAGTACGAACGCGAGAAGCAACGGAGTGTTTTGCACCTGTTGGCGCGCCTCCCATCAGCCATTCTTGGCAGGGCGTGTGCGTGCACGGCTAGGGCGGCGTCGTGCTCTCGGAATGCCTGGCGGAGCACGCCCGCGCCTGGGTGTGTGTCGCGCACGGGGAGGAACTCGGATGGGGGGGACGAGCCGAATTGTACGTGATGAGTTTTTTTTTGACGGGCAATGAGAGCGGGGTCGTAGGTCAAGGGGCCGCTGCGGCGGTCGGTGCTCGCGTGTCGCCCGCTCCCCCCTCCCTCCCTCGCCCGTGGGCGGCGTGCCCTGCCGTGTCGGGCGTCCGTCCGCCTGCTCCGGTTGTCGGTGGCCGCTGAATCACTCCCGCCAGTCCCTAATTCAATTCCCGCGCGAGGCACCGCTCCGTGGCCGCGCCCGTTTATAGCGCCCGCCGTCGCCGTGGAGGCGCTCGGGTCGCCGCACGCGACAACAAAACATCACAGCGAAAATGGTTTTCTTATGAAACGAGTGGCAAAAGTGACATTTTATTTTGCGAGTAGGTCCGGTAGGCCGAAAGGGACGATAGGCGCACGGGCCTTTGGCGCATTTCTACGAGCAAAATAAAAACACATTTACAACGTGCGTCATACACTATTTTTTAGACAGTCGTACCGACTCAATTAATTTTAATTCAAGTATACAAATCACTTAATCATACACTATGGTCAGCAGTAACTAGTACGGTCAGACGAGTATTTTGTAGTACAAATATTTTGTTTGTTTTGTGTTACTTTCACTTTTATCTGAATTTTTGTGCATCGTCTCACTTTTTACCACTATTTTTAAAATTGAACTTTTAGCACGCTATACGTGCCCTGAAAGAACCGCTTTTACTAGGGGAAAGAACTCTTTTAATCTTTATTTTCATTATAACGTAGAAATATAAAACTGTTATCCTGCAACATTTGACCGTATTGTGCCATATTAAAAGCATTTGAACAGATGAAATGAAACAGATACAATGATATAAGAATGACGTTTTATCTATACAATGGTAATTACTATCTTAGACAATGTACAAAAAGGACTGGTAATAGTCTAATTCAGTGTTTTGAAGTGGATATAAAAATTAAAGAAAAAATCTGCATTAGTTTTTAATCGATACATTCAGTGGGCGTAGAATCATTGTATTCAAAGCATTAATGCATTTAGCGTCTCGGCTGAATGTAAAATTTTGGCGCCTACAAGTTTATTGAGCAAGTTTGTTTTATTATTTTTACCAAACATTTATGCAAATGCTTGTAAACTGTTATAGCACCATGTTTGCCATGTTATGCTGATTTTTCTTGAGAATTGTGTAAACTGGTCAATGAACAGGAATAAACCGTCGTGAATCATGAAACTGGCCAGATTTGTTGGAATCGCATAAGAATAAACTTTTTATTAGTGGTTTTAAAAATTATTACGGAAGAGGGAAAAGGAGAGGGAGTCATTTAATCGTTGTGGATTCTGGTGAAGCAGAGTTTGCATTTTAAAATGAAAGTTATAACGTTCTGCTTCTATGATGATCTCTCTTAATGAATAAAGAGGTTTTCGATTTGCTCTAAAATTTGGAATTTTCAGGATAAAAATTGTTATTGAAGCTTACTTTAATTTACGAGTCGGGTATTTCTACAGAGTTTAAGTATGTTCCTGCAATTTTACAATGAGTTAGTGTCTATTCATTAATGTCTCTGATATCTACCCCTGTCCTTGCCAGTTTACTTTTTCTCATAAAATGTAGTGAATTTGATTATTTTGATTGATTGTTACAATACCCGAAATTATTGAAAGTGTACGACATTTGCGCTAGGAGCCTTGCTTGTTGGAGAAGTAAGTTATCATTCTTATTAGCTCTTCCACGTCTTAGCTCGTCTTGTGACAATAAGCAGCAGGGACTGAGTCAGATGACCTTGAGCGACGCACGGTCACTTGAAACAAGGTTCCCATCGAGGAAACGCCCCATTTCTTCATAAGAGTTTATGTATTTCTCACCTTTAAATAATAATGTATTTCTTAATACTCGTATAATGTCTTGTAATAAACAGAATCAATGATTTTATATCTTGAGAATTTTAAAAAATAACTCCTGAGAAGTTTATTTCACTGCACTACACAAAATAATACAACGAATATCGTAAAGGGCAATTGTTTAATATCTCTTTAACAATTGCGTTAAAAGATAAATGAAATGTTCCGTTCGACCCTTCCAAGTAGTATTTAGTGCATTTAAACCTTTTCGATTCTGTACGTTACGTTGTATTCTATCATATTTACTCGTGAAGCTTCATATTATTCGTGAGAATTGTCCCCTTAATTTTACATCGCTTTGATTATGCAGAACAGGCTATTTTCGAGGTGTCACATTATTCATGAACGATGCAAGCCATGCAACTGTTTAATTTCGCATGCTATTAACCACTTAAAGGGCTCTTAAGACGGCAATTACAAGATTCAACGTCTGTTTTCTCCCATTGTATTGTGAGATGTTCTTGAGATAAGAAACCAGCAGTGTTAAGCCTCTTTGTAGCGCATAAGATTAGTAGTAGTACTTGGAACGTCATTTCTTGATCAATCTTAAGCAATATTCGAGCTCTTTCGATAAAATGGTGAAAATACCAAAACCTAAGCATACTGATGTATATAATTAAAAGAAGTATGCCACAAAAATTCCTGACCAAAATCAGGATTGTTAGTCGCATGGTTGTTGAATAATTGGTGTCAAACGATATACATTTCCTTGTTCTAAAATATGAATAAACGTGTAAATGGATGGAAATAGAATGATGCATTTGCATGAAAGCTTTATAGAAGACAAAAAGTCTACAAATTCGTCGTTGTGTGCAAAGTGTAAGATCTAGCCATTGACTTAGTTAAATGCCAGTAATGAAGTTACTTTACTTTTAGAGACGTCAGAGCTCTCGAGAATATTAATCTCTCTCAACATACACCTCAGATAATGTCCGTAATTATGGCGGGGATGTTTCTGAATCTTACCTGGCAGACGTTTTCCAATACTTGTAGAAAATACTTCTTATCTAGAAACGAATTCAAATTTGATTGGCTCCGAAGACGACCTCTACAAGATTCAAAATGCAGGCCATCAGCCGTTTTAAGTAAAGGTATCCAAACTCCTTAAGAGTAAGCACGTTTCATTTGTCCCTGTGCGCATCTCGCATTTAACCGTATCCCGAAGGTGCACAGCGTTGCCAGTTGTACAGGTCGGGTTTACTGGGTGTCGTGGTTGACGGAAGAAATCCACCTCAAGCTATATATTCCTCATATTCTAAGATAGTGAGAAACCGACGAGTTTCGATGTGACAGTATTACCTGCGTAGTTGTGACCAGGATACGAATTAACGGGGTGTCGAGGATAGACTTCCCTAGAGAATTTGATGTTCTCTGCTGGAAAAGAATGCAGTTTTCCTTGAAAGGGATTCAATTAACTCACAGTAGGTGCCTCATTTATGATATCCATGCTTCAAAATGTCCAAATAAAGGAAATAATCTCCGAGAGCGTCTTCAAGATTTATTCAGGCTATATCAGCGGGAAGGTTCCTCGTTTCATTTCAGCCCTCCTGGAATTTTGAATGTCCTCTCGGAAGACAATTGCCCATCGGCTCCCTGGTTGTGGCCATAAATCCTTGTGTACCCTGTCGATCGAAACTGACACGAATTCTGCCCATCTACGGCTCTTTAACAGGCACCCTTTCGATTTCCTCAGAGAGCACGTGCCGGGAAAGTGCATTACAATTGAGGGGAGATTTTAAATCTTAAGGAACTAACTAGTGGCATGCAGTAGCAAATGTTGCAGAATAAAGCAGCCCAAAATTGTTATCCAAAAAGTACGCACACTGCTCGAGATCAACTAATAAAACTTTCGTATAACACAGGAGTAAATTAAAGATTTTAACGAAAACTTTCTTCATGAGTACTGCAATACAGTTCCCTACGAACCAGGAATATGAAAAAGAAGCCGTTTCATAATGTAAAACGAGAATTGTAAATATTAAATGCGAACTCTTCCTTGCAACCTTTCAGTCGCATGAAGTTCAGCAGTATCGTAAGCTGTGATGATGCTCATAAGTCAGTACGAGAATGTCAGTAAGGGCTCGTCAGTATGGGCATAGGCGGAATAACTCTATCGAATATTTGCATTTTTCGAAAAATCGTCAAAATCGAAACTGTTTCATTGCTTTTGGTGGATTTTTCGAGTTACTAGATAAGGAAACCATAGATATCTCTCGCACGGCGGGAAGCTGCACAGTTTTCTTTCAATTTCTGCGCATATAGGAAATTAGGAATATTGGTGCTAGAAGTATATAATAACATAATGTTCTGCAAGTTTTGTGTTAAAACATTTTTAGTTTTTGAGATGCGGCAACGTCAAATATTCGTCAATGCGCTCATTTCCGTGGGGTCACTTGTTCAGCATTCACAATATTGCTCCGAATGCACAACTGTGGTTTACAGAGACAGATACTAAAAAACGATTTTGACGTGTTTGTGGGCAGGCTTGGCTGTAAAGGAACGCTGGAGTTTCCAGGAAGCGATTACGCATGGTGAATGTTCCGAGCTCTTTTGTAAGTTCCGAAAAGCGTTGAAGAGACGAAACTATCACTAAGAAAGGTTCTAATAATAAGACATGAGGAAACGCCTAGTGCGTATCAAAACAAACATAAGAGGAAAAATACATCGGTTGTGGGCGCTCCGGCGTGTATATGTAACGCGCCACGATTATAATGTTAATAAAGTATGAATGAAGAAATGAAAATACCATTAGAACATAAAAGGAATACACACAAAAGATCATTACTTAATATGAATGAGAAATGGAAATTAGGCATGCCAAAGAGCATATAGTTTAATTGTAGAATTAACATTAAGAAAAAAATTTGTGTTAAGTTTTAGTTAGCTAGAAGAACCCCACCCCCTTAAGCCGTAAGGCAGTAGGTCAGTGTGTGCACCAAAATTATAAAACGAATTCCCGCCACGGGAGGGGAAGTGTGGAGGGGATAATAATAAAAAAAACCGCGCAGCGTGGTGCGGAGGCAGCTTGGCGTCCGCGGCCACTGACCTCTGGCGGGCGCCGCGCCGCCGCTCGCAGCGCTGCCTGCGCCTCGCACCTGCGGCTGAGACGCCGCGCCGCGCCGGCCGACGCCTTCCCTCGGCCACGCCCCCCGCTCCCTCTGCCTTTCCCTTTCCCTTGCTCGGCCCTTGCTACCTGTGCTTCTCCCCCCCCACTCGTTTTGCCACATTCCGCGACCTCTGGCCTCCACGTGTTCGGTTGTGGAGGGAGACACCAGGAAAGAGAAGTTCAGAATTGCTTCGGGAAACCATTCCGATTACAGTAGGGCCGAAGTTTTCCAGGATAATACAAGCATACGTTTCACTTATTGGATGTTAAATAATAACAACAACAATAATATAATAATATAATAATTATATAATAATAATAATAATAATAATAATAATAATATTGGAAAAATATTATGCTGTGGTCGTATAAGTAACAATGACTAACAAAAAAATCTGTTTTTATTTCAATACTACTTGTAACAGGTTAGATGATAAATGTTTTGTCACAATTGACACACAAGTAATAATTGGAACATGAATCAGTGTAGATCACAAGTGTACATCATTAACGGCTTCAAAATAAATATATCGTGGCAATGTCTGTATAGAATAATCTACGTAATAAGAGTGAACTGAATGTCTGGTTATAAAAGTGCATCAATAAAAGTCGCTCACTTATTTTAAGCATGCATTTCTCGTATTTGCCATCTTTAAGAATATGTGTCAACTGTATTTAGAGGAACAGTTTTAAATTTTTCCTTTATATTTTATTTTATTAGTATATTATATACACGTAATATATAATATTTATTATGTACTATATAATGTATTACAATTTTTTGCTATATGAAAACCAAATTAAATATTATTTGTCCCAACCACAATGTTTTAAGTTTATGGCTAGTCGTTTTAGTTTTATCTTAACTTAAATTCCACGTGTAATCGTCTTGCGTGCTTTTTAAAGACTTAGTTTCCTAACAGCTACGAATAAACCGTTGTTGTGCAACATCTGATACCATGAACACATCCCTGGGGGTGACTTGATGAACGACTGGGCCACCGACAATCTCAAAGTTTTTCAAAATTTATTTTCTGGACCCGACACTCAGAAACAACTACAGAAACTTGTTTGGAAAATTTTCTTTGGAACTGTAGTACGTGTACATAATCTTTACATGACTGTAGATTTCAACTTTGTCATTTCTTATTTAGAGTACGAACTTCTGGTGTAAAAAAAAAAATTAATTATGTCAGCCAGTGATGCGGAGCAATGAAAAGTTTTCTGGAGATGTCACTCGTAATTAAGCTATAGAAGTAGAAAATTAGTTAATCTCAGAAGACAATATATTAACATGTCAAAATTTGTGAATGTGCCTGAAAATTGTCACAACTAGCCTGAAAATTAAAATAATTATAACTTTTAATTGTATTTAGTGCGGGCAAGCCACGTTTTAGCTGCACTGTTAGACATTATATGGTCAGTTAGAGATTGTGTATTTCTCTAGTCAGAAGTGTAAAACCCTGTTTTACTAATCGTTAAATATTAGAGAATTTTAAATATTTCTTTAAAACAATTAATCGGGTTCGTACTTGTATCTTTTAGAGTATCTAATTTATAATTTCTAGCTTTCTTTTTTCCGGTTTAAGTTCGTTCAGTAAGTCTGGGAAAAATGTAAATACCATGTCAGTGAGAACATAGGCTTATAGTATAGTTACTTATCCTTTTGAGTTTTCCCCTTGTCAATTTTGAATGAAATTGGATTTGAGATTTTTCCAAGTCCTAAGGTAATCAAAAGGGTATTATGATGGGAAGAATCATAACTAATGTGGTTTTGCGTGAATCCAAACAAGATTCTATTCAAACCGACTAAGATAGTTCAGGGCAACAACTGTTGCTACTGTAGTGCTTGCGTCTAGCGGCCGCCTGCTGTGATCGGTAGTTATGTTTCTCCGATCAATATCAGCGAATACGGAGCGGGTCATTCACAATCGGATCGCAGACGCGATCTGTCGTTTCTACTCCTTACTCCCTTCTGTCCCTTACACATGAACACACACTTCTCTTCCTTGGAGTCAGACTGAAGTAACTACATTCTTGCAATTCTTGTTCACAACCACCACCAGAATCAGAATTTATTTCTGCATCTTAGGAGCAAACAAAGATCGCTAGGTATGTTAGTATAGAAGTGAAGGCTTGACGTATGTACCGAGTTATTTATCTGAATAGAGTGATAGGAAGGTAAAAGATGTCATATTTGTCTGTCTCCAAACATTTCGTGTGTGTAGTTACGTCAGTCTGATCCTAAGTTGCGGCTTCCTACCACATGTCGGGAGCTTACAGCTTTTCTCGACAAGGGCGGAATCCCGCCGGTGGCGATACCTGGAGGTGGAACCCCTGCAAATCGAAATGTAGGTCGCCGCGGTATCTTACCAGCCAGCGTGGGAGGTTCACCGCCACCTGCCGAGATATGAAGTGAATTATACTTACGGGACCATAGTAATTGAATTGGCCGGACACCCAAAATATAAATCATGATTCGATTCAAATAATGGTAAACTAGGCTTATTTTAGTTTACTAGTTAATTTTAATTTAGGATTTATTAACTTAGTAAACACATCAGTAGAGAGCCGAACTTTTCTTCATTTTCCAGTCCACACGTGGGTGTATAATTAAATCCATCTTCTCCATACCGTTGAGCTTCTTTTGTCACAATGAAAGCTTTGGGAAAACAAAGATTTTCACGGATGACGGCCCTCCCATAGGTGTTCCTCGAACTACACGACTGACGACGTAAAATAAGCCCCTAGACTGTCTTTTCCCATTTTCCGCGAAAAAGTTTCTTCTCTGGGGATTCATTACTGCGGAACAAAAAGTGATATCCCTGTTTAATATTAATGCCCTGTAAGCTGTGCAGCAGCGAAGCCCGCTCTGCGCATGCGCGCTTCTGCGCCGCGCAGCGTAAGCACTGCGTCTCAGCGGCCGGGCCCGCTGCACGGCGCGACTGGCTCGTTACCCACGTGGGACGGTGTTACAGGGGTTGAAAGAGACGAAATATTGACCTGTAAGAATCTGTGTCCTTAAGACACTTAGGGGATTTGTTTATAAGTTTAGCTTTGTATTCAACCAAATTTCGTAAGTTTTTGCTTTAAATAAAATGTAGCGAGTCCTTGATGTGTTTTTACTTGCTCTCTTATTAACCGGTTTTGTAGGGAAACGCTAAATATTAATAATATCCTAAAATTTACTAAAGTGAACGCTTATCTGCAGCTATTTATTAATTTTTTCGTTAAAGACCAATTTCGATAGTTGGTGTTGCTTTGTTTAGAGTTGCGGTATGGTCGATCTATCGAACGCATTCGATTTTTTTGTCCTCCGGGGAGAGGAAGTGTGAGGTGAGGTGCATTTGAGTGCGACGGCAGCGAAGACAGGTTTTTATGTTCAAAGATCAATAAATGTTTTTAAATCCGAAGGTCGGTGAGTGTATACAAACGCGATTACCAGGCAATCGTCTGACACATGAATCTGTTTTCAATGATTAATGTGTGTCGCGAATTAGGAGTTCCAACGGAAGGGAAGATTCCTTTGGCCTATAGAACGTGGTACTAAACGACAGCAGAACGTGTGTAATCGAAGAATCAGAAGACTTTCTTACTTGGTGGTGCCTGAAGATGCTACAAAGATGCCGGAAATATTTCATTACGGACAATGATGTTTTCCAAAACACCAAAAATGCTTGAAAGTTGCGAAAATATATACAATTGCAAATAGGAGAATTATTAATCAGTCATGCGAGTAGTCTTCGGCACGTCGAAGAGTTGGATAGTCTGTTTGAAAAATAGAGACAAAATTGTTACAAATAATGTCCCTCCGCTAATGAAAGAAATGTTAGGTATTGACTATTAAAACTTCTGTGATAATTTCTATTGCCAACTAATGTTCAACAGGAACAAAATAGAACTCAAAAGATTAAGTGAGAGAGTTGGATGGAGATAATGCAGAGAAAAGACAAAGAAAAGATATTGGAACGGTGGTGTTATTTTTTAAGGATTCAGTGTTTTATTGAAAGTTAATAATAAAAGATTGCAAACAGAACTTGTCTTTCTAAATAAAACAGACACTTGCTCTTGTTCTGATCGAGGATTCGAATCCCGTGAAAGGCGTGGAAGAATTCTGCGTGCGACAGTAGTAGGCTGTTTCAAAACACACACACACACACACACACACACACACACACACACACACACACACACACAAATCCCGTATAATCATATAAAATCGTTATAATCGTCCTTGAAGCTTGAGGGTGTTCTCTCTACTAAGCCGTCTGCATCTCGTTAGAGATACGCTGCGGGAAGGATTCGGACGTGCTTGTTCTTTGATTCCGGCAAAACTGTTCTGCGCGTCGCGTCGCGTCGGTGGGCGCCCAACAGCGCGCAGGCTGAGATAGCGCGGGCGAGAAGAGGCTCCGCTGCCGCGGCGGATTCCTCCGCTGATAAGAAGCGCGCGCCCACCCACGACCCGTGTGTCATTGTTGCCAACGCGCGCACACGACGTTTATGGCACTGCAATAAACGCTTCAGCCGTATCTCCCTCTGTCAGAGTACTCTACAGTATTGTAATCAGCCATTCCTATTTCCACTTCAATCACCGCATTCTCTCAGGAAGCACAGTACTCTTGCCCGATTGGTCAAAATCTAGATTGCTTGAAGCCATGGGCACAGAACTCATGATGCTTTCCCTTAGAAGCATTTATAAACCTTGTTTTGTTCTGTTACTGATGTTCATGGCCTAGCTGTTCATGCGACCTTTAAATAAAGCAAATGAAAAAATTATTAACGTATACATAATTGTAGTCGATAAATCGATACAAAGAAAAATGATGGGTAATATTAATTCATCCTATATGATAATCAGGTAAGCTACGTGTGTCCGTTTGTCGCTGACGGATGGACCGTTTCGGGCGTTCGTTGCTTCTCTTACAGCTGAGCATTTGGCCATTATTTTCTCATCCTTCTAATCTAATTAAAACAACTGAAATTAATAAATATGAGAGTGCTTTTAAAACACTTTAAAACGTCGGAGAAGCCACAGTAATCTCGTTTATTAATATTTAAAATAATATTATTTTATATACAGGATCAATGAATAGTACACAGTAAACCTGTAAGAATCAGGCGCCTGAATCCGGGCCTTCTCGAGTATTCAAGTCGGCTCTTGCAGTGCGTTGAAACACCTTTCAGGAATTCCACACACATAATCAAATGGCGTAACTTGGAGATATTGATTTCAATGTGTGTTTTCATACTCTTATCGTTCTCAGAAGTATTGTAATGAAGGCCTGTTCTCGCTCACCTACGTATAACTACTGTGACTCGTACCGTCGTGGCGTATGTCGCCTGTAGTCCGTCTTAGGTGGCTCAGGACATCAACTGATGTCACTGCAGTCGGGAGGTCCTCGTGTTAGAGCCCCGGCGGTGGCAGGATTTTTGATACTAGCTACGTAGCTAGGTCGGATTCAGGCGCTATCACGAGAAGAATTCTAGCGGCTGGCTGCTCTGATCGGTAGTTTTCTGAGGTTTCTCCGATCAACAGCAGGCGAATGCCGTGGCAAGTACTCTACCAAAAACGGACCACAAACCGCGTGCCAGCTTTCTGTACCCTTACTCGCACATACTTATATGCATTACACTACCACACATGCCGGGAGACCGGTCGGGAGCTTAGAGCTTGTCCTCGCTGTGGCGATGCTCCGCTGGTGGGGAATACTTGGTTAGGGAAAAACCCCACAAGCCGGCGGCAGATCTCGCCATCCAGCGGAGGAAGATCACCGCCACCTTTCGTGATACAAGCATTCACTCACTTACGGGACTAATGACCTGAGCAGTTGATGAGCTGGGAATCACTAATTAATCTATCAACCACCCCTCGGCCCGCCGCTGCGTGCGCCGCCTGCAGCCAGCGCGGGGCGGTGTTCCCCAAGGGCCATTGGAGAGCGCCTCTCGGAGCGCAGGTGCGTTGGCGGACGCCGCTACTTCGGCGGGAGGCGCTCTGCGCGCGCGTGTGCGTGCGCGTGTGTAAAGCGTTAAAGCCGCTCGCGCAAGGAGACCCGCTTTATCAGGGTGCGATCGGCAGCGCGCTTCCCCAACGAGGATCTTCCGCAGTGGATGACTCGTTCCATAAAACCCAACGCGACCATCGTCTCCGTAACGCTCGTCTTTTAATAGGGAGTTCCTTGATGCAGAGAGAAGAGAGTTCGGCTTCCATTTCTGTTCTGAGCTTCATTTCTTACTAATTCTTCAGGAAAATTGTTTTCTTGTGGGATTCATGGCTGATTGCTTTTCTCTTCCATATCAAATCACCCTGCACTCTCAGCCCACTCCGTCCAAGGAGTAATTCACGTGCCCCAATCGTTGGACCGGTAGACCACTTTATTAATGCATTTCCACTGGCTCGTTCTTCCTGAGCAGGGACACAATGCTAAAGTACAGTTCAAATTAGAACGATTTTATTAAAACTGTTCTTGCGTTTGCAGTTTTCGTGTAGTTTTCGTTTCTTTCTAAATATGTGTGTGACAGTTCAGTTCACGTATATTCTTTTTCCAATTTGCTGTCCACTGACAGTTACAGAGGTACTTGTGAAAATTAAATATTTAACTACTCCACTTTGATTCAATTGAAATCAAGAAACATTAAGATATGATAACGATTGTCAACTTATGAGACTAGTTCGGTGCCAACATTGCACTAATGTAAAATGGACTCTAGACAATACAAAGTAAATCATTTATTTCGAGTTCCATTTATAATCATTTGTTTTTAAGGGCATTTCTTCCAATTTCCGGTATGTTTAAAACTTACCAAGACATAAATGTTCTTCTCTTAGTTTGTGGGTGTGCGATGGTGTATGCTCGCTACGCAGCGAAGTTGCCCCGCTGCCGCTGGCTGGGAGCGAGCGCTGTGTGGGTGGGTAGATTCTTCGCGCGATACGTGTCATGTCGATCGATGCTCCGTTTCCACGACGCGACGTACTATACAAGGTCAACGCGCCCGGGCACTGGCCTCCATTGGCCAGTGTTTACTCAGACACGTCCTTGAGGTGTGGTACCCACTTCAATTTTGTATCTATCGCATTCCGAAAAAGGGATTAGAATTCCGCACTCCATGAGGTGAAGTCAAGTATATTGTATGTGTGGATGGAAGTGGGAACGCAGCCTTAGAAATGTAAACTCAAAACAGGTGTGATACCATATGTAATACTCCATTTCTTGTTAATTTTATGTAAGTATGCACTTGACGCTTTGTTTACATTTGTAATGTAATGACAATATAAAATCTCTTTGAGAACTTGAAATCAAAAAGAGATCTAAATTTGTGTCATGGCATGCTTATAATGCCAATACAGGACGTAGAAACTGAAATGGTAGGAAATCAAACGTCTCATGTGGGGGAGGAGGTATAGGTGTTAGGAGTAGTTACAAAGGATGGGGGAGGAGAAGTGGGAAAGAAGAAGAAAAAATTTATGAACACATTATTGGAATGGCCCTTGTCCAAGAAAGAAATTGAATAACTCGTAGGTTACTGGAGAAATTGGCTCCAGAGAGTCCTGCTGTATCCATTTCGTTATGAGAAATAGGATAAAGGTTTCAACAGATATTCCTCGTGACAGAGTAGAGCGGAAAATTTCCGTAGTACAGCGTGGTTTGTTACACCAGCCAACACTATACTCGTACAATCTGTAATATCGATATGGCGAGAATGTTCGTAGTATTATCTTACTTTTGTCAAAAATAGGACGCAGGATTACCTAGAGCAGGGCCCTTCATTAAATCCTAAAAAAAATTCTTCAGCCCTAAATTGTCTGATAACTTCCCAGTTCAAAAATTCTCGTTGACAATAGTGAGATCAACTCCCGCAGTGCTGCGTCCTCGCGTGGAGGTGCATTTACATCGGCACCTTCGTCACCCACATGCAGCGTAGCGGCATTCACTATGATCGTGTCAATTTTCTGCTAGATCACGTCACATTATGTAGAAGATTTACAAGCTCCTGCAATAAAATGGCAGGCAGGATGAACATAAAAAGACTCATCCGGTGGTTCATTGATGGTGCTTAAGCCGGTTTTGTACACACAGAGGCACGGTGGGTTACTTCAATAACTTCAATAATCTCACTATGCACGAGATGTGTTCCGTAGGAAAATACCTATCAACCTTAGCAGTCCTCTTGGACTTCAAAGCCGTATAAAATACTGTATGGGGTTCTGTGCTCATTCACAAAGTAGCTAATTCCAAAATTTCTGGGATATCTTTCCAAATGAATCAAATTATTTTTGATGCAGAACAATCCATGTAAAATATTTCAACTATATTACCTTTAAATTTCGCATTGAAAGTAATTTTGATAGGTTCCAAGGCGCCCTTCTTAATATGCTGTTAAAGGATGCTGTGCGAACCATCCCATGTATCCAGGTCCTTCTCTAAGCAGTCGCCTTGCTTATATGGGCAACGAACGGAAACATCGCAGCTCTAGAAGTGTGCTGGATGAAGCACTATCAAAACTGTAATTTTGGGCTAAGTACAATGCAATGGACAGCGAACGTCACAAAAACTCTTCATACTTTCCACTAAGGTTCCAAATGTGCCCCTCTCCTCTGAAGATTCAATCTTTGATCCTAAAAATACGTTTCCGAAGTAGTGGTAATACTAGTACAGCGCAAGCAAGACAAAATAACTCGTTCTACCCTCGAATACACATTTGGCTCATTGGTCGTAATTTAGAATCGGTTATTGAAAGATGGTGCTTAACTAGTTCAGCTTATTGCCAAGCCATAGCGCTGAACAGATCGCTGCATATTTGCTCTTGAAGTGCGTACACACACAAGCTTTTACAAATAAGCTTTATCCCGCTATAATTTAGTAAAGCGATGAATGGGCTTTTAAAACCTCGCACGGCTGGGTGCTGGTCGGGGCCAGTTCACGGCCGCACAGTAATTATTTTTCATAGTTATTTGAACTAATTAGTTCTAACTACTTGTATCGTCATTGTCATGATCTATTTATTGCCGGCAAACTGCTCCTTACCAGTTTAGTTGATCAATTTACGACTTCTGTTTTGTGGAAAGCCAGTTGTTAATAAAACGATACGTCTTTTAATTATTCTTCAAATAAAATTATATGTTCTAAATTTACGACTTAACTAATAAGTACATGTAACTTTGTAGGTATATATTGATTAATTAGACTGTTGGTGATGTAGATACCTTATTAATTCAAAGTAAATAAACAGAGATTGGTATCAAATGGCAGAACTTCGTTTTCCGCCCAGCAGCTGCAAGCTCTGACGATGATCGCTACGCGATCGAAAAGATCTTAAGAAGAAATATAGATTTGATACCAGACAACCTCTGTTTATTTACTTAGGTATATATTGAAGTTTTTTAACATATTTATTTCATTTTAATTCACAAGTTTTTACCAATAAAATAGTTACGTCGATTATCCAGTGTATTCGATGTTCTTTGGCCCCATTTTCTGTCACTACATCAGATAATAGAGATTCTACTACATTTAATTTAGAGATATTCATGCGAAGTGAACTGTGTTCTAAATCTAGCTGACGTATCCAAATACGTCTGGTTATCACTATAGATCATTTATTCTCATTGGTCTTGGAAAACACAACTTTCTGCCACTGTATAAGAACAAACAATTTATGCTTAATGACTTACTGTTCAAAATAATGAATATTTTATACATATTCCTATTTTAAAAACAAATATTACGAATGTGTGCTTCATGTAGAGATGCGATTGCAAAATCTGAAAGTGTTCTCTAATTTAAAGCTTCGTGTGTGAGAATCGTCGAGGACTTCTTTCCATTTTTACTTATTATGCATAGGCGTGCGCAGACTAAAACAAGAGGGGGTCAACTATAATTGTGAGCCCCTCTGGGCTCCCTTTTCTGTTTAATTATTTTATCTTCGTATCTCATGATTTTCTTGGATGTGAATAAAACGGTCGGTGCGGCCGTGAAGGACAATGAGATAATGCAATTAATAGTATGGATTTTATGTTGTGTCATTTACAGAGTTGCCGTAGGGATTGAAATGCGTTTCCCAAATATTGTGCATCAATTCCTCAAATTGTCAGTTTCAAAAGTGGGAAAATGAGGAATTTATCCTATTCACGGTAATGAAATGTTTTATGACGTAGGGCTTCGGGCCCCTTTTGAACTTTTAAGGGTGATACGCCGGCTCCGCCTCTCTGAGCGCACGCCTATATTTGTTGTACATGACCTATGTGCTCTGTCATTTGTAACTGTTATTTCCGTGACCTCCTCCACCCCCACCGCGTCCGCTGGTGAAATACATCATTTCGCGATCATCCTCGCAACTGAATGGGGCGGGTGTTCTAACTCCAGATGTTTGTTCATTTTGTTGGGTGGTGGTGTGTCAGGCTATCGAGTGCAGTTCCTTGCAGCTGCTGCAGTCGTCGTTTGTTCAGCGTCTTATTTCATGCGTATTTTAGGTCGCTCTGACATCATTGCGCGGTTCTCTGCGCGAGCGTTTCCAATACCTCCGGAGTGGGCGGCGGGCGTGGTGCTCTGTGAACGGGCCAGGAGGCCGTGGGTGCCGCCGTGGGCGACTGGTCTTGACTTCAGGAGGCAGTGGTGAACCGAGATTGTTTCTTGTTATTCCTCAAGCCACGTATGTGGAAATGCAAGTGTTGGTACGGGCGTGGGACGCGAATGGAAAAGTAGCTCGAATAATTTAGAAAAAATGCTCTTGCAACATTCCTTTATGCGTCGAATTATATATGTCTGCGATTTTAATGTTCGAGAATATTTATTATACCCAGTTAGTTTCACCCGTGTTTTGTTAAATACAGGAATTGTGGTGTCAGGCAGAATATTATATTGGCACTATCTTAAGGCGCATCCAGAAAGTAAGTTTCCTTTGGTCGACGGGCAGAAATAAACAATTTCAGGAAAAACTTCATTGGAGCAAATATATCACATGTATTGTTTTCACACCAGAATTGAGGCATTCGTCAACCGTGGGATCAACATTGGTGTTC
Source organism: Teleogryllus oceanicus (assembly GCA_964035755.1). Taxonomy (NCBI): domain Eukaryota; kingdom Metazoa; phylum Arthropoda; class Insecta; order Orthoptera; family Gryllidae; genus Teleogryllus; species Teleogryllus oceanicus. The sequence continues at coordinate 138,026,653 of CAXIVR010000003.1, read as the reverse complement.
CTGTGTCGAAGAAGTCTGCCATCTGCTATAGGTACCAGTGTTTTTAACAGCCACCTGCAACTCTGCGTCACACAAATCGAAGTCATTGGTGGTCGAGGTCCGGACTTCAAGGTGGATGGTCAAACACTTCCCTGCGGAATTACGTTAGATCTCTGTTGTGAATCGAGCTGTGTGTTCAATCTGTAGTCCAGATCTCGTCCCCCTCCGATTTTCATCTTTCGTTACACCTCAAGAAATTTCTGCCCGGTGAGCATTGTGCTTTATCTGCTATAATAAAGTTTGCCCATGAAATTATGTAGCCGTTTTTTTGTTGATGGCCTAGAGAAACTTTGTTTTCGAATGCTCCTCGCGCATACCAGTGGCTGAGGCGTTGATGGTAGGTTGTTTGAAAGTGATAGTAATTTATTTCATTGGGGGTCAGAGTTAAAATAATAAAAAACAGGTGTGGTTCTTATTCATATAAAACAGTCATTTCCAACGGTGGACATCTACCCCGTATTATTTGTTGGTTAATTCAAAATACATTCGATTAGAATATGTAGTAACAAATTATTTTGAAGTTTTAATGTTTTATCTGAATCACAGCGTCTCACGAACGGGCATGCATAGTTTTGCACACACTTTACGACCGTGCTTGCATCGTCAAACGCAAGGGAGCGAAGCAAATGTGGAAGAAGAAAATAGTTGCACACACGAACTCTAGAGCATCCGGAAATTTACATGTTTTCACTTAATTCTTACTATTAAAAAAGTGTGTTTCATTTCTTTACTTTCTACCCAGTATTTGTAGAATATCAAACACTATTAAACAAAGATACAATTTTTATTGCAGATTGATGTCATAAAAACAGTATTGTTGGAATCTACATCATAAAATGTCGATCGTCCCCTTTTTGGACAATAACAGATATTCTCTGTCGTACGTGATTTTATGTTCGTAATTCAGGAGATATTAGCAAATACAATATTCTCTCCAGCAAAGAAGTACCGTCGAAAATGCAAAGGTGGTGTTTGCCCTCGGCTGAACTTTTCCTCTCCGGGCGTTAATTTGAATGTCCCAGTTGAATTTTCCGCTTGGGGCCTCCATCTGACCGCCAGCGTCAGTTTGAGATCTGCTGTGACATTTGGTTGGACCAACACGGCCCAGCAGTTTGCAGCGGACGGAGGTAGGGAGCTCCCGTGTGTTATCGGCCTTCGGTATGGGAACATCGGTTGGTCGTCCGGCGTCACGTTGAAGGTTAACGTGTATTTTTTTTCTGGGAAGTCCTGTCGGTGTTTTTATTCTACATTTCAATTGATAACGTCGATTAAAACGTTGAGAATGAAAAAGCACGTATTTTTAAACCAAAAAGTATAACTTTTAAAGTTTTTTAAAACAATTTTTCTTTAACACTATTTTCATACTACAAATTGTCGCCGTAACTACGTTAGTCAAGTTTCCGAAAATTGTTTTGTTGCCGTTCAAGACGGAACACTTTTTGTCACCTGTATTCATTGTGAAATGTTGGTAAAATTGGCCGTTTTAGCGTTGCAGAGGCGAAAAACGAAACCAAAGTTGATGTTCTGTCACTGTAAAAGACTAAACCTTCAGTTTTATAATAATAATAATAATAATAATAATAATAATAATAATAATAATAATAATAATAATGTATATATTTGGCGTTATTAGGTCGGTAGTCCGACTTCGCCGGTCAGCTACCGGTGTCCCCATTGCATGGGCCTAGTTAAATTCCCATGCTTGGGAGTAAGAGCGACATGAGGCGAAAATGACGTATTCTCTTCACCGTAACTAGCAAGATCCGCTTGCTTGAGCTTTTCTTCGTCACACAGCTACAGAAACTGGGACGATTTTAAAGGAAAGCTACAACTATTTTTGCCTTGACAGGGAATCTAACCCGGGGACCACGGCACAGGAAGCTAGTACACTGCCCATGAGCCATCCCAGAGGCTTATAATATTTATTATTATTATTATTATTATTATTATTATTATTATTTTGATTTAACTTAATTTTTATGTTCAAATCCACTAAAGATAATTGAAGTTGTATGACGCGGCGTCATCCGGACAGCCAAGATCAGTCACTAAAGATAATGTATAATCCCTTTTTAAAATTGCGCTGTCATGTTTGAGATCTTTTACTTTCGTGGTTTTCTCAATATAATGACGATATATTAATGAACAAATATTTAAACATTAACCATGAAAACACATTTACTTTAAGTCGGAAATATTATCGATGCAATAGAATATCAATAAAGTGCGGCGATAAAAGGAAAATTAGATTCACGATTTTTTTCAGAGGAATAATTTCCACATTCCATTCTACTCTTTATTAAAATGTGTCTGTAACCAAAGTTTTTAGTTCTGGTCATGTATCTAGCACGAAGTGAATTTTAGAGCACTGTGGTTTGAAAGCACTACGTTTCCATCAAGGCGTGATTGAACACCGCAACCCGGCTTGCTTTTTACTTTTTTTACGTTGTGGTACATTTGCGAACGCTTGTATTCAATAGTTCAGTCCATAATGGGTCTTGCTTTCGCGTTTTGACGCGTTGAGTATTGTCTCGTGAGTTCACAAGATCAAAAGGATAAAATGAGTGATCTGGAAATGGAGATAGGTGAACAGTTTGAGGATTGAATTTTTTTGGCGTTTACCCAAGTTCTCTTCATACAGCCATTACATTCTCTCATAAAATGTGACATGTTTGCTGAACATTGAATATTTAATTACATATTTCAGTTCTGTGCATTTAATTGACCTTTGATGGAAAGGTAACAAAAAGTGTTGGATTGAGGTTATTCACGTCTCATAATTTCCTTAGTATTACTCTCGCTGCTCAGAGATCTAGAGGCGTTGGTAAGCATATGGGCAGATAAAAGCGAAGGATTCTGTCTCATGCTGTTTTCCGACCATTTTCGATGCAGTACGGAAAATTACTTGCTCACACTTGCATAGAAAAAGCAATTAGAGTTTCTAAGAATTCTATTTTAAGCAATATTAACTATATATAAATGAACGTTTATATTTTGTTGTGTAGAAATGCTCTGCATACATGTCTCCATCATTCTGACAGCTTTATATAGCTTTTAGTCACCAAATGTTCGTTACGCAAGGAAAAGTAGCCCCGACTCACAAGTAAAATAAAGTACAGTAAAACTTGCTCAATGCGCAATCTCAAGGGATCGGTATTTTTTCCGTATTAGAGAAGATTCTGCATTATACAATGTAATGCAGTAGAACTTATATTTGACAGGACCACAATTTATGTTCACATTAGACAGATATCCGCATTATGCACGTTCCGCATGGAGCAAGTTTTACTGTATCTTTTCAACATTTGTGCTTTTCTGTTTTTAACATTGTTTCTATCGATTCATTCTCGAGTTTGCCCACAAAATTAAATTGTTCACAATTGTTTTTCTGTTGTGGATCACGGAATATCTCTGTTGACGCATACCGCAGAAAAAAAAGAGCACCCAGCCATCTGTTACCGAAAAACATCGTACGTGTTGGAAGGCGCAAGATATTACTTCTTTGCCGCAGTTGCGAGCGACTCATCGATCTCGGCACCTCGATCCAATCGAGTCCGTACGCCTTCGGGCAGTTCCGTGGAAAAACTTTGGGGTGTTTGTTCTGACAGCAAATGGGCAATAAAATCCTTCTCTTTGCTGACCCAGGCAAGCACTTTGTGCGTCGGTGAGATTTCACTTCTCTTCGATTTGAAGTCTCCTTGCGATGACTATTCCGAGCAAACAAATGAAGCCGTTAGGACGGAGGGAGAAGTTAGGATTTCGAGATTTTTGATTTTAAGTAGATGATGTCTATTGTGGGTCAGAATTTGAATGTGGTTGAATTTGTTTATAATCGGTGAAATTTCTACTGTCTGAAATTATTTTCGAGAGATTTATCACGAAAGAGGGAAATAGGCCTGATCCACCGGTTGAAAGGAAGAATGCGAAACTAAAACTCATCAAAAAAGAAACCTTTTCGGTAATTCGCACAGTGCATTGTGAACATAATTGATCTCGTAATGTTTAATGATATTGAATCGAGAGCGTAAATTAAGATCCTTTTTATTTTTGTTTACTTCGCGTTTTTCTTGTAAAGCAAAGTAAAATCTTCGAGCCCTCTCTCAATGTCGTTGATTCTCCACTAGCAAGTCATGCCCACGATCTTCTGTATGTTTTTTTCTAATCACTTCAGCGCGTGATTATTTCACACTTCTTTATTTGCAGTAGAAAAAACAAAGAATGGATCGGATGGATTTTATTTCTTCCATGTGATTTCATTAAATAAAATAATAAATGTCTTTATTGGTGGCGAGGCTCAGGTTATTGGGTCTCTTCCGCCCGTTTTTCGACCTAGTTCTTTAGCGGCTGTCGAATATGCACCTCATTCAAGTTAATGAGTATAATGCGGTGTACGTAACATCAAACAACGACAATATGGTTGCGGCTTTTAACATATGTTATACACGATATGTTTGGTTGTGAGCAGCGGCAGAACTTTTTTGTTGATAATTGTTTCTGGAAGTAGATGCACAACAGATATCACCATCTTTTCATGTTACAATCGTACATGTTAAAATCGACTTAGCTGATTAATGCATTTGATAAACATTGGTATCGAGTCAATATCGGAGAGCCGGGTAGTGCCGCGTCATATGTGGCTGTGTGAGGAAAGCAATGGCACACTGCGTCTCTTCCTTCAAATTGCGTAGAGCGCTTCATTAGCGCTACTCTGTGGTGGAGCATTGGGGATCCAAACAACCCTCTCGTGGTGACTACATAGACTTGAATCGAAATCATTATATACAACTTCATTTATATCCTCCTCTCCCCTTTTTCTGTAAAGCAGAGGGTTCCAAGTGCACTCTGACCATTCTCTCACAAACCTATTGCCTCCCCACTATTTGTCTACTGAATTGCAGTGCTCTCGGGCATTTATTTTTCGAGCTCAGTTTAGCAAACATGGATATACGAAAGGTGCTTATGCTCACTTCGCTAATGACGTTCGCGAAATAATTTCATTGCCGATATGTGCCAGATAGCTGTCGAAGCCCGTTGTCCCTCGTCGCATAGGCTGCTTCCGAGATGATGTCGAGGCCAGGCGGCGCCACAGCGGCGGCAGAACGGTGCCGCTTACTGCACGATAAAGCGCGGCGCGCCGTAATGGAACTCGCCGCTGGCTTATCGACAGGCGTTGCGGGGCGTGGGCGGGGACAGGGATGGGGCTGGGGACCGGTAGCGCGATCTTAGTGCCCCGTGGCAGATACCACCTCCCTCGGGGCTCATCAGCCCCTCCCTCCCCCCTCCCCGGAGGGGATGGTGGAGGAGGAGTGGAGACGATGGCTGACCCTACCTGCTCCTGCCGTCCTCGAGGGGTTGCTAATTATTACCCCTCAGCGACGTCGGCTTCGGTGCAGGACGTCGCTGACAGCCCTGTGCTCCAGGTGTCGCTCTGTCCTGCGCGGTGGGTGGTGACCGACTCGTTTATAAGTTTCCTCCGTTCTTATTTCATGCCGGTTTTCAAATTTCTTAGTTTCCTGAAGCACTTGGTTTTTGACAATAATGTATTTTCTTAGATCACTGCTGTTGAGATGTTTTTTGATTTATTGACGTGAATACTTACTTTTTCGTAGTGTTGACGCTGTGAAGACTGGCACTAAACATTCCAGTGTGGACGAATCATACTGACTTTATTCCTTCTTTTCTGGAACGCTGTATACTTTATAGTTCTCGGCGTGTGTTGCTCTGGCTACAGTCATTATTTCCCACAGAAGCCTGAGGTCTTGTGTGCTGTCAATATCAGGCGGAGTTTGTTAGGCGAACAGAATTAGAGATGGGCTTAACAACTTTTCTTCAATAGCTGTTATCACAAAACAGCTGACTCGTAATAGCTGTTATTAATAACAGTTGAAAAATAACAGGTCCATGACCAGCAACCTAACATGGCCGACTGCTAAGAGTTAAACAGTGTAGCGACTGCTAAGAGTTAAACCACGCAAAACGAATAACGTTGGTAGCACCATAAAGCTTGTGCAGCTACCTTACGGCGCTTCCTTGCACTACTTTCCCTAACATGTTTGGACAGAGAAGCAGCTGATATTATAGCGTCATAGACTTGACTCCCTGCTCCTGAGTTGCAAGGTATGGGGATGAGGGAGCCATAAATAGGCTCCCGAACAAAGGCCAACCCTCACGGAAATCCCAGACGCCGGGCACAAAATGCGGCGTCGGTGGCACTCGTTTCAAGACGAGTGCGTGGGGGGGGGGGCAGATGACGTAGGAGGTCATGTGACTCGAGCCTATATTAAGGTGCGTCGCAGGACCATTCGGGGGTAACGATTCTGGTTTTCCTCGCGGCAAACCGCAAAACTTGTTCGGCCAAGTCTGGCGCGGAAGTGCTGAAGGCACGAGTAGGTGTTCGAGGTTCGGACACGGTGAGGTATGCCTTATACTTCAGGGCAGATGGTCGGCCGAGGCACATGAGGTGCCCAGTTGCCAATCGGCCGAGTTGGCTACTCGCAGGCGCAGCCGCAAGGCGCGTGTTGGGAGAAGGGGGGCTGCGACAGGTAGCTCCGACAAACGCCTTAGAGTGAGGTTTTAGTTCCTGTACATAATTTATTGTAAATAAATTGTAAATACCCACTCGTGTCTGTTTCTTTGTGGTGTAGGTCCCTACCCATGACGTTACGATATTAACGAGACTAGATTAACTGCCACAGATGAATAGTAATTCATATAATGTGTAGCGAATGTGTATAGAATATAGAATATTACTAAAATGAAAGTGATTCGGGTTCAGATTGCAAATATTCTTTCAAATATGCAACTTGTGCACAGTGAAGTGACGAGTGCCAAAAATGAGGAGAAACAGTGTTCTTGCTTACCTTTAGCTAAAGTGTTCATGGCTACCAAATATCAAGTATTATAACGTGACTGTTTTGACCGTAACTCATTTTATTTTATTGGACCTAGGGAAATATTAGTTGATCTCACATAAGCAGCAATGGGACAGAAATAAGTTAACATATTGGACGGACTTAATTTAAAGGACAAACATCTTGTTGTAATGTATACAATAAAATATAAAAATATTGTGGCACATGGTGTGTAATAATGACGAATTATGTATTAATGAATCTATAATTTGAACACGGGCAAATCATGATTCATTAGCTGCAGTGAAGCTGTTATCGTACAAAATGGTTGCCACAAAAGCTTACGAAAGGACAGTTTAGCTGTTAAGGGCACATCCCTAAACGGAATAGGCTCTGCAGTTCATGATGTCGGCAATCTTTTCCCACCACAGTCTCTCTCGCTCTCCTTCTCTTTTCTTTTGTATCCCGCACTCTATATATTTATCTTCTTTCTCTCCTTCATTCCTGTCTGTCTGCCTGCGTTTCTTTTTCTTTCTCCTCTCTTTCCCTTTCTCTCTCTCTTCCCTTTCTCTCTCTCTTTCCCTTTCTCTCTCTCTTTCCCTTTCTCTCTCTCTTTCCCTTTCTCTCTCTCTTTCCTCTTTCTTCTCTCTCTCTTTCCTTTCTTCTCTCTTTCCCTTTCTCTCTCTCTTTCCTTTCTCTCTTTCCTTTCTCTCTCTCTCCTTTCTCTCTCTCTTCCCTTTCTCTCTCTCTCCTTCCTTCGCTTTCTCCCTCTTCCTTCCCTTTCCCCCCTTTGATATCCACGAGTGGCACCTCTCCTGCCTCCCTCTCCCCCTCGTGTCTCCCGAGGCTGAGCCAGCGGCGTGGCGCGACGCCCCCAGGGAGGGTTGGCGGCAATCGGAAGAGGCGTCTCGATAGCTGGCGGCGCAGGGGGGCGGCTGCCTGGGAGGCCGCCGACAGGGCTTTCGGAGGCCGACGCGACGCGGCGCGGCGCGCTCACGCGATGGCACGCGAAGTAAAGGCTTCTCGCCGAACGATTCCATTGTCTCAGGCCATCGGCTCTCCACTTGAATATTCAAACATTTTCCTCTTAGGGGTGGCACTAGTTTCCTATAGTTTACTATGAAAACATTATGTTTTAATTTATTTATTGCGCAGAGGCGGACGATTTTAATTTTTTTGCTTATTTTTAAACTAGACTGCAATATTATACCAAATGATTTAGTTCTTCCCTTACATTTTGTAAAAGGTATCGGTTAATATTGTTGACAATGACAACGCCTTCAATCATTCCAATTATGTAGATGTCAACTACACCCCACCACTGAATCAATAAAGGTATCGGTTATTTAAAGGCCTCTTTGATTACTAATATTGCCTTGTATCCGCTTCTTGGAGAGTTGGTTATCTATAGACGTTTCACACAGGCTTTGTATTGTAGTTTCATTAAAATTTTTTAGAATACTTTTCTCGTGAATAAGATTTTAAATTTATTGAAAGGTGAACATTTTTCTGTTCAGAGAACGTTTTCTGTGAATGAAAATTTTCTGCTTATTTCCTGTCGATATAAAAGTTGATAACAATTTAAGAAGTTGATGTAATAGATAATTCGTTAAATAGTTATAATCACGGTCTATTAGATCATATGTATAAAAATATTGCGGGGTAAGAAACACATTATTACTATTTTTAATTCCGACATTTAAAACTAACTACCTAGAAAAAATTAGTTTCGAAAAAATTAATCATTTTCCTAAATATAGTAGATGTCCAAATCTCAACAAGTGTTAGCTTTTCATATTGGCTTTGTCTGCCTTTCTGTTCGTCCATATGTCTGTGGTCAACGCTAGCGCCCAAACCGTTCAGACGATTTTCTCCAAAAATCCTCGATCGATCTGAAGGAACTCGAGGCACTGCATTTTGAAACGGACATATTAGTTTTGGGGGGTACATTCCATGAAGCGTGAAGAACACTTCCAAAATTTTCTCAAAGATAGTTCCATTTTTTCTTTACGTATTTTTCTCTGATAGAGTAAAAGGCGCTTAAAGAAATGGTATAGGTCGCAAATTCGAAACAACTTGAATTTTGGAAAATTTCAAAGGTTCAAAATTCCGTCCGTGTCTTTCTACTAATGTAATGAAGTTAGAATCCCATCAAAAACATCAGTTTTTTTTCATCAAAAACAGATCTTCAAATAAGGTCAAGGTCAGTTTTCGATATATTAGCTTTAAAAGAATTAGTTTTCGCACCTCATGTTCTACGATTTATAATGGGTTTTACAAGTGAAGACAAGGATGTGTTAATATGCAAAGAAATTGCGGTATTATATTACGAAATTGTTTTTAAGTGCAAGAAACTATGTGCTACCCCTTTTTTGGTATTAGAAATTATTTGAATTTACCTCGAAGTCGTTTACATTGCTATTAATATTCATTTAACACTTCGTTCTGAAATGTATTTATAATAGTGTTGCTTTTTTTTTAAGTGGTACTTTTTTCTAGGGCCCGTACTTTTTTCTAAGGCCATGGCACATGGTCCCTGAGTGACGCCGCCCATAGTACGTACGTGGGTACCCCGAAATTCACGAAGTTGGTGCGCATTTTTTTTCTTCTCGTTTCTCCTGGACACGCCCTCCTTTCGGCGCAATTAGGTTCGACGGCCACCCGCCCCGCGGCAGTGACGGCGCTGCTGCCGGGGCGGCCACCCGTTCGGGCCACGTGACGTTCGTTAGGCGCAGGAAAAACGAACCAATTGGGGCGGACGCCCCCCCTCCCCCAGCCATTACTCAGTTGGGGAAACGGACACCCGCTGTGAATTGAGCAGTCGACGAATCGGCGCGGGAAGAGCCTTCTCGAAATAGACGCTGTGTGCGTGCTCGTGTTGATTGATCGATTAATTTTTTCGGGCACTATGTTCATTAGTGTCTGCTGCTATGATTATTTGTCCCGTAAATATAGTCCTGAGAAGGCTGTGTTTTCCCCTCTCTGTATAGTGATATCCAACGCCAGCTTGTCAGCTTGCGGGGGATTTCCTACTCCTGGTATCTCTCCAGCGAGGCTCCATTCTAGCCGAGGCAAGGTCTAAGCTTCTGACCGGTCTACCGATATCTGAGGCACTGTAGGGCATGCAAGTGGAAGTGTGTGTGTGTGTGTGTGTGTGTGTGTGTGTGTGTGTGTGTGTGTGTGTGAGTTAGGGGAGATGATAGGACGAGGAAGAGAAAGGAAAGATCGCGCCCCGTTCGTGTCCTGTTTGTTACGGTAATGGTCCGGTATTCACCTGGTATTCGTAGGAGAAACGGGGAAACTCATCAGAGCAGCTGGTCGCTAGAGTTATTCTCCAGACAGCGGCTAACTTCGCTCTGTAGCTAGTACTCGCTGTCGGGGCTCGAACCCGAGATCTTCCCGGTCAGAGTGCTTGCAGAGACAGCGGCATTACTGGCTCTGAGCTACCTCAGCCGAACGCGCGCTCGTGTGTGAGGGCGTGCCTGCCCACGAGAATGAATGTCAAACATTTTTTACGACGGCGTCATTCAAGAGGCTTTTACTCTCGAGGTAAAGCGACTTATGTGGACCACAAAACGTTCTGTATGTTGACAGGTCATGTGCCAGTCTGACTTTTATGCGTACTTTGTGAACGGATTTTGTTCCATCTAGTGTACTGTTTTTGTGGACAGTAATTAGCGTTTGGAATTTGCTTTCGGGGTTTTATACGCGGATAGGTCTTATACCTATCGCTGCCGTATCCACGTTGTGTACTACGGGTTAGTACTTCACTGCGAATTTTGAACGCTCTGTTCAAATGTTGCTTCTTTTTACAACAAAACACTATCTAGTGCCAGAATGAATTCGGAGGAAGCCCTTTATTCATAATTTCCTCCATTCTGTCACTTAAAATTTGAGTGCTCCTTTCAAGTTAAAAATATTTTACTTGTATATTTCTGTAAAGAATCTCAAATTTGCATAATTACATGTTTTTACAATTATTTTAGAATTATTGTCACTGCAGTGTACTGCAATAATGCGGTGAAGTCCTAACTTTCATTTTCAATTAAATCATGGAATTTAGATGATAGATGATGACAAAGTTTGCTCTGCCTCTGTACGTTCGTACTTGCCGACGAAGTTTTATTTCTCTAATAACTCTACATTTAGTATTTGTAATAAATCCCAATAGATTTTTCTGTATTAAGGGAAGAGATATTCATTTTTCTTCCGCTTTGCTAATTATACCAACTTGCTGGTCTACTTCAGCACCGTTTCTTTTTCACACAACCGCACCAAAGTTGTCAAAAGCGAATTTTTAATTTGATTGCTTATCACCACTCTTCGAAGGGACTGGCGTTTCATTTAAGTCCCGGCTGTCTCTAAAGAGAAACTCTCCCTTCCGTTGACGCAATATGCTCGGCAGGGAGTTCTCTTATATCCAAGAACTGTTAGTCCAGCTTTGAAGTTCATACGAGAGTTGGTTCCCTTTGTTTTACTCTGGCCGGAATTTTAGATGAAGCTCCACTCATATCTACCGTAACGCGACAGTGGAAGGAGGGGGAATTACCCCTTCTCGCGATGCTGTGAATGACGACCCGACCTTCGAAGATGTTTCAGGATCTCTGTGTTATTCGAGCCCGTTATTTACTTTGTAACAGATATTTCACGATCAGTTAGCGAGTGTTTAACACCATCCCACAGCGTGTCGGGTGGATTTACGAACTGCAAGGCGATATTCAGCACAATTAGAAGAGCGCCGAGCACCCTTCTGCCAATCACTGTAACTCCCTTTCCAACACTGGACTAAAAAACAAACAGCGATGATGTTTCAATATTTATTCTATGCATCCAAACAGAATGAACAGCGGAACGGATTTCGTTTCAATTCCGCATTCAGCAAATACTCTTCCGACGCCCCAGCAGAAAAGTTGCAGAGCTGCGAATCAGAGGAAGCGCGATCCCTCGCACGAGTAGACTGGGGTCACAAACTTCTCTTCGATTTTGCCATTGAATAATGCCGACGAGAATAAAGTTTCGTTCCCAACAGATCTTGTTCGTCCCGTGATAATGTTACATTGAATATTCAGCGCGAGAATGATTTATGAACTGTAAATTCTAGGGTTGAAAATTTGAAAAACAATGTAAATAACTATTCGGTACGTATTTGCGAGAATGTTGTTACGAGACAAGTCGTGAATCAAATTGAAAAGAATGCGTAATATTTTTAATAGTTTGTTTTTGACTTGCCTGATCTAATTCTCTGTGGTGAACTACATTAGACACTACCAAATAACTGATTACGAATTGCCATTTTAAAATCCTACATATATATCTGCAAGGCACAAATTTACCTTAGTGCCTTCTTCTGTAAGGCACATATTTACCACTTTGTGCCCACTTTGTTTGAACGAAATCAACCGTATTTCGAATTTCTAATAAGTAGGGGCGGATTTTGATGACATAAAACATCGCCCGAAATTATCAATAAAATGCTCTTAAAATGTTTTTAAAGTGTCTTAAAAGCAAAGAAAATGACGTAAAATGTGATCAAAACCAGTTCAGATGAAAAACTTAAGCTGTTGGATATGTTACTGATGTAATCGAGGCTTCTTCTATTCGAGTGAACTCAGCTTTCAAACTGTTGTATTGGACTGTTCTTTACAAGAATATCTCTGTCTTTAGTTATCCCAAAATCGGCTGAACCGCCAATGACCCTGACAGGCGTCACAGCAACCTTAGATTACATACTCACAATGACTGACATTTCAACTTCTGAGTAAATAAATCGAATGGGCTACCAGGTATAGGTACTGAGGAATTTTGTGAAGAACATTTATTGCATCTCGTAAATATTATTTTAAGTACCATTAAAATGGCATTAAAATCAATAAAATCAGTGAAAAATGCATTAAAATGACGGAAAAGGTTTAAAAATGACTTATTAACCGAAATCGACAAAAAAGCGAAAAAATGACGTATAAAAATGGGCAATTTTCTTCTATCATAACATAAAATGGAGTTATATATTAAACAGCATTGTTGTAAAGTGAAAAGAAAAAAAAATGACATTTTAAATAAAATCCACCCCTACTAATCAATATATAATTGAGCATATTCGCACGCATAGTTTATTAAAACGGCTTTTTGGAAATTTTTCTTGATCCCATGAGCAAATGAAGCTGCTCGGAATTATTTCTCTAAAGTTTTTCGTGATAATATTTTTGCTGCTTTTAAATAACTCAAAAGCTTCTATACTAACACATTGAAATAAAAACATTTGATAAGCCTTTTAACAGATAGGTATTCACTGTGGATGGTTTATTGAAATATATCGCATTAAAGCAATAAATACGTACGGCTTTCTCTTACCTTCTATCGGTATTTTCTCTCGAAATGTTGTTCGTTTACCATTCATGCGATTTTTTAGAATGATCATTGCGTTAACAACGTGGAATCTCTGGTTAGATCCAGCTTTTAAGTCGTGCTAAAAATGGCGAACGGTTCCAATTATTTCTCATTTCTTTCGAGATGCGCTTTAGAATCTGCTCTGGAGCACTTAAGTTGACATCCTTTCAGAGGAAGGGGAGGCGACCCTTCCGGGAAGAGGAGCGAACCTCCCAAATGCAAAAAGGAATCGCCTCGCGGTGCGGAACGCTAGCGCCGCCCCTTCCACTCACCCTCCATTCTCCACCGCCCCGCCCCACCCCCGCCCCCGCCCCGCCCCCGCCCCGCCCCGCCCCGCCTCCCCCCCCGCCCCACCCCCTCCCCCGCCCCACCTCCACCCTCGCCCCGCCCCACCGCTGCCCCGCCCCCGCCGCGCTTCACGCCAGTGTCGCCCCTTAGCGCGAAATGATTTTCTGTCTGCGCCGCTCCTATCGAGGAAATATTTATCGAGAATCGATGTCGCGCAGTCGCTGGCCTACATTCGCGTGCGCTCAATTGATTACTGTACACTTGCGGTCGTAAAGTTCCACCTATCGCCATTTTGAACTCTTAGTCCTCTGTCGTAAATTTTTCGCGGAAGTGATAGCGTCGCTCTCGGACACCTCGAATGTCCGCGGAGGTGAACGGCCCTCGGTGAGTTCGGATGTTTTTCGGATATTTTTCAGGTCTTTTAAAACCTTGGTTTCTCGCCATTCGTAATATTTTTTTAAAAATTTTTTAATCATAGACGCTCCAGTTTAGGTACAGTGATAATAATGCAAAAATCTACGATTAACTACCCTGTACTTTTTAACTAATTTGTTGCTGTTACTCAAAATGTATTTCGTTGAAGTGTAGTGTCAAGCGCTCTGTTGTCGAAGTACTTGATGTGCCATATTTTCACTTTTATTTCCAGATTTTAAATTCATGATTGTGGTAAAAAATATGAGTGTGATAAAAACTGGCATAATTGTATAGTTCAGCTTTGTTTCTCCAACCCCAGAGAATTGTTTTAACGAGAGAAGTCAGATACATTGCGGTAATATTTTCGTGAAATCAGCTTCATCAGAATCTTAACAGAATCAGAACTTTATTTAACCTCGGGCCAAAAGAAATTAAAAGTAGTGATTTTTACTTCGTAACCCCCCCCCCGTCGTAAATGTTAACGGACCGGAAAAAGTGCGTTATCCAACACCCGCACTAAGGAACAAAGTCTGCGCGGAAGTATCAGAACGAGTGACAATCAGAACGAATTTGTTTTGATTCAAACGTTTTACGTGTTATTGTCGGCATTCCTTGCATTAAAGTGAAAGGTTCCCGAGTGTGAATGCACTGTTTATTTGGTCAGGATTTTGTTCACTTCGTTTCAGGTGTTAACTTCACTTTGATTAGTAAAGTTTCTGTTTGTTTGTTTTTTTTTAATGCTTTTCGGGGAGGTATAACACACGGTTCACATGTTATAATTTATGATGGATTTCAATATATCTCTTATTAATTAACATAAAACGTTTGTCTATCCTGGATTACTCAAAGAATTCAGAAAAATGCGAAACTGTAATATTAGTACATTTTTTCTACGTTGCTAAATATCTATCCGGAAGACCAATTAACGGTGACAATGTTGCAGGAATGTTAGGGTTTAATGATGCTTGCGGATCCACAACGTATTCAATTTTGCGAAATGATATCATGTTATATTTTGTGCATTGCTGTCGTTCTCGCGGTAATGAGATACTATCATCTTCCCAGTCACAAATACACTGAAGTATTCTGTAGCGATGACATCGTACTGAATGTTAGAAGAACATCATATCATTATAACTCTCTGTTAAATGTATTTTAAGCGCATTATTATTATTTTATGGTTACACTATATTCATTTATCTTTTTACAGGTGAGTTTCGATCGCTTTAATTTTCTCGTCTTTCGTGCCACTGCAGCTGCTTTCAATTGTAAGTATTGTCTATCAGAATATTTGCTTTCCTTTTAAAGAATCCCCACTTTTCGCATCATTTCACACAATTCTACGCGATTTTAATTTACAGCCATTGAATAGTTCTTTATTTTTATTCTGGTGGGCTTCAATTGTACTAAAATCCCGAAATATTTTTAATGAAACTCTTTACATTTCAGAACATTTTGATTTACATGATTGAATATTATCTCATTCAAACACTGCGAAGGAAGTGTTATGGGGTTCAAGTTCATGACACTGGTAGGTGAATAGACCTGGATCTTTAAACCAAAATTATTGGCATTTTATCAGTAAACAATATCATACCTACGCCACTACATTTTTCTTCGTAATTCAGTAGAACCTCTGAAATGATGATTAGAAAAAGGCGTTTGTAGGGATGGCATTCAAAGTAGAAGGGGGAAATTCATAAGAATAACGAATCGAGTTTCATCTACTGAGAGATTGTTTAATTAGAATTGGGAGATCGAAATGGTTTAGCAAGGAATTCAAATATCGTTTTATCATCAGTTTGTTTCCAGTAAAAATATCCTTTAAAACTGTATCTTCTCTTACTACATTTTGCACGTTTTAATGTCAAGAACAGAAATTTGTGCTTTGGCATTTTTCGAATCCGACGTTTGCTGATATCCGATGAAGTTCCGTTAACCAACGGTAGTGTAATATTGTTCCCTCTCTATCTTGCCGATAGAGGCAGATTGTGTATAAGATAATGATACCTCTTAAGATAACGGGATTATGAATTGGTTGCAGGAAATTTCGACACAACAAGAGACAAAACCTTTTCATTTCAAGAAAATAATTAATATATGTATACGATATAATAATCATACTGTACTGTACAGTTACGTACAGTATTAAAGTAATTGTAATGTAATTTTTGAATTTCCCGCACTTCTTTTGCTAGAATCTTTCGGGATCACTTTACAAAACAACTATGGAACGCCGCGACACGGTAGTTTGGTATTCTCCGAAAAACGTCTCATTGTTACTTTCTTGCTACGGAATAGCAAGAATAAAGTTATGTAATCCGCAAAAAAAAACAGCGAATTTTCGGTAGAAAAACTCTTTTACATGGCCCTAATAACGAAAAAGTGGATAAATTCTGGAGGGGAGAGGCTAAATTTAGAAAAAAAATTCTATATCACGTGATGTAAGCAGAAACCATGATTTGTGGGTTCTTTATACCTAAAAATGGAATGACGGGAAAACGTGTGTGTCCGTCTGTGAACGACGCTTGCGGCTGAACCATTCAGCCAATTTTCTTCAAAATTGATGTCCCCCAATCGATGGAGCCGATGTCGCGGCTCCTTCAATTTGAAACCCATATTTTAATGGGACGGGAGGGGGGTACTTTACGTGGTGCTCCTCGGACATTTTCAAAATTTTGAAAAGAAAGGCTCCATAGTTTTTTATTAAATTTTGTTGTTGAATAGTGTGAAGGACGTTTAAGAGGTCGATGCCGGTCTCATTATCGTTAAAAACTATGATTTTTCGAACAAATTTTGAAATCTATTCCTATTTTTAAATAAGGTGACGTACAATTTTTCGAAAATTTGAGTACTTTTCGTGTAATTTTGCCTGAAAGTACCTGCTGTTTTAGCACCATTAGTTGGATGGTGTATGGAGTGAAGTTTTCCATTGTCGTTGTGTTGATGTTTGGGCTATTATCTTTAAATGAATTATTTTTCCTGTAGTTTGGATGTTTAATGTGGGCCCATTAAGAGCAGGCCAACGGTTTACTACCTGAAAAGTAGTGTTTTTAATTGCGGCATTAGGTTTCTGTCGCATTGAACTTTAGATACGTCTTAACCAGATGGCAATAAACAATAAAAATCGGAACACAAATTTAAGTTCAAAGTAAAATATTTTCTGTTGCATTACTATTTCTATACAATTAGACATTATACTGATTATCAAAAAGAAAAATAACGTTTATTAGTTGACATTAGTATTCAATAATTCATGAAACTGACGTAATATGTCTACGACAAGTCATATACTTAAGCTTCCGGGTCAGTGATCCCCCATCTCGATCAGGTTTCTGTCTAGTTTACCTAATCCATTAACCAAATACAGGAATGACCCCTTGTTTTGTTTGTATGCTGTGAGGCCCCTTGTTATAATTATTTTCTTTAATTTTTGTTTATTTTATTTTTTTAAACTTTTATTAATCTTTCAACTATTTATAGTTAAAATATTGGGAAGGGATTCTAGATCTCAAGAAAACGTGTGCAGATACAATTTCTCCGCCATGCGTCACATACAGTTTTTACTGCTCTTAGACTAAATCAGACCTTTTCCGGAGAGTTTCCTTGGGCGGGGTGGCGCGCATGTGCGATGATGTGCAGCGGGGGTGACCCGCATTGCGGAGGGCGAGACATGAGGATGCGCGGCGGGAGTGGCCTTTGTTTGGACTTCTCTCGTAGAGAGGGCGCAGCGATTGCCTGGAGGGTGCGCCCGCCTCACCCGCCCGCCTTGCTCCAGAATCCGCACTCGGCCTTGCGAACGCCGCAATACTTGTTTCCTCAATGAGATGAAATGGGACGTTGGAATTGCTTTAAATCTTATCTTTATCCAGAGTCGTTCTTTTCGTTGATAAGAAGCGACGTTGTTTTTAAGGACATGCTCCATGAATGGATTGTGCTAGAATATTAAATTTCTAATGTCTTGTAATTTCAAAGTTTATTTTCTGTTGAAACGGTGTATAGATGTCCCCTCGAAATAAGAATAAAGAAAATTATAGTCGAGTTAGTGCAGTTTTTGTGTATCTACATGCTAACATTTCTTTGTTTTTTAGGAGAGGGGTAGATTTAAAAATACCCTTCCGTATACGTTCGTAAATATTATCAAGACTTTTTGTTCATGAATATTCAATTTTTTATTGGTTTCATTGAAAATTTGCGTTATTGAAACTATTAAACTCATTACCGGGATATCGCGTTTTCCCTTCTCTGTATTCAATTAACAAATTCAGTATTTTCCTTTTATAATCGTTCGATTTCGTCAACATCCCTGGGCAATTAATTTCTAAAATCCAATGATTTGGGAAAACAAAAAATTTTCCCACCCAACACTTTCGCCGAAGCGTTAACCACCAGAAGAACATAAACCATACTGCGGCGTGCGCTCGTTAGCAGAGAAGATTCCATCATGGATGTAGCGTTGGCCAATAAAGTTGTTAATTCTGTTATCGCGTTGTTCCTCTGGCTGCCGTGGGCGCACGTCCGCAGGGCGAGCGCTGGCGGCGTAATGCGGATAACGCGCGGTCGGAGCACTCGTTCACTCGTGTTGAACATTTTCATTCATCCGCGATTACGCGGCCAGCGTCAGATGACACGGCCGCCGGCACAAGAATCGAGAGCGCTGTGTCATGCGGCACGCTGCGTTGTCCCGAGTCTGGCTGATATACACGGGTTGAAAAGCCTCGTCGCAGTTTTTTTCAGTGTTAATTGATTTCTGAATGTTTCTAATGTTGTTCAATTAGCTTGCTCTGTACTGCCGGCAATACCCTGTGACCTGCAGTCCGTTGTGTACACTGGGCTCGCAAATGGCGGTCTTTACAAAGGCTATTGTTTGCGCCAACAGCCTTTTACATGTAAAGATAAGCTTTTGAATTTGTAATGTGCTCTAGAGGCGGGCGCTCGTATCCTAGCTGCAGGATATACATCGCGTTCATTGTGTTAACCGGTGTTATTGTTACATCTTGGCGAGGCTGTGGTTGTTTGGAGGCGGCATTTTTTAGTGTCCGTGGGTAACCAAGTGTTCGGAGTACAGGTGTTCCGCACTGATTTTCATTTTCGAAGCGAGAAATCTCATTTCCGGCACGAATTTATCTGAGAGAATAATGAAATGTAACTCGGGTCACAGATTATATCTGTGTGAACGTAGAGATTTTTTCTCCTTAGATAAGCCTGATGATCAGTTTATTGAATATGCTTTTTACTTAAGAAAGACATTTGCAAGTAAATGGAGTTGCATTTTTATTGACGGATTACAATTGTTTTTTCTGTACTTATTTTCTTCTGTTAACGTGAAGTGTAAAACTCCTGGAGAGAGTATTGGCAGGTCACATAATTAGCATTCAGACAATTCGCCGAGGGATTTACAGAACTTACATCTCCGATTAAATTGTCACAAAAATATCCTTGTCAGAATAAAAATCAGGAATAGAAAGCAAAGTAATTTCAATATCTTGCTGCTAGGAAATATCGTCACTTGCATACGGAGACAATTAAATCAAAATTCAGTAACTTCTTGGAAGGACTTCACATTATTTTGAGTACACTTTCGATAACGATAACCTGCTCGTGTTGTTTATGACATCAGGAATTGCTGTGTTGAATATTGCGTTTCATACATTATATTTATGAAAGCGATTAGCGCGATTCGATGGCCCTTCCGAACAGTACTAAACCAGATTTGGTTAATTCAATCATACATTTCTGCCGGAAACATCCAGGAATGAACGGAAACGGAGCATGACGTGGTAAATATATAATGAATATGGTTCCAGTCACAGGAACACGTTCAAATCCTCCATCCCCCAGAGAGGCTTTCACCTCCATTTCGTGCAAATGCTTTCGAAATTGCTTGACGACTGGGGAGACCCATTCCTCCGGTCGCTTCCCGGGGCTTTCAGAAGAAATCTGTCGACAAGCCCCATTGTGGAAAACACTTCTAGGATTATGAGAACGGCTCCAGACGTTCGGGATATTTCCTCTCGAACAACAAAACAAAAACACCCCGCGGCGACCGGAGGGGGGAGCATTTTGAGCGCCGGAGGAGGGCGTGGCTACGTCGGGGAGCTCCGCGCCGCGCCTCGCTTTTGTTCTGATTAACACAGCCAATAAGGGGAAGTCAGCGGGCAGCAGCGAGGGGACGTCTGCGAAACCGGGCGGGTCGCCCTCACCACGCCCCCCGTTGCCGCCCTGTTCGTTCGGGTGCATTCCGTGAGAGCCGTGAAGGGACGAGGAAACGGACCAGGAGAAGTGGCTCAGTGCATCAACTGACGTCATTGCAGTGCCTGTGACGGGGAAGTCCTAGGGTTCCACTCCCAGCTCTGGCAGGTTTTCCGACGTTAGCTTATCCGCTGGGTCGAATCAAACCGCTGTCTGGAGCCGAATTCTAGCGGTCGGGTGCTCTGTTCGGTAGTTTACCGTGGTTTCTCCGATCAACACCAGGCGAATACCAGAGCAGTACCCTAACAAACGGGCCACGGACAGCGCGCGATATTTCCTTCCTCTTCCTTGATCTATCCTCGCCCCCTTACTTATATTTACACTGACATGTGCTTAGAGCTTATCCTGCTGGAGCGGTGTGCCGCTGGGGAGAGATACCTGGAGTGGAAAATCCTCACAAGCCATCGTAGGTCGGCGCCAGATCTCGCCATCCAGAAGGGGAAAATCACCGCCACCTCCCAATGAAAAATAATGCAATGTATTTACGGGACTAATGACCTTAGTAGTCCCGTAAGATTCCCTCCGGAATCACTAATCAGCGTAAGTAACATTGGGATAAGAGATGCATACCAACGTCCATGCCCCGAGCGGGATTCGAACCCGCAACTTTTCAGGCTCGAGGCAGCTACGCCCTTTTAGCGTTAGCGAACACGGACATCTGGGACGGCAAAATTCACTATATTGGGGCGAAAAAAAGGCCCAATTTACGCAATGCTTAACGTATTCACGAAGTGCAGGAATTACTTTAGCGTGTAGCTTTCCACCTTGGTTTCTAATCTCGGTCTCTGTTTACAACTTGTAATAGCGACGTGGGTTTATCAAGGATCTTCCGTTTCTCCTGTCTTTCGTTGCACTATTGTTTCATCTTATTCATTGCATTACTTTTGAAATTTTTTTGGGCCGCTTTACCATGAGGTTTCATTAGAAGTTTCATTATGATATTGCTGTCGGGTGCAAAGCCTATTTTGAATTGATTTAGAGATATAGCGTAATATGTTTTGTTCAATATAACCAGATGAACAAAACCTACGATATCATTTAGATGAACAAAAGTATATGATCATATACCCGACTTCCCATCGTTCACCAGCTTTAACATACGAGAAGGTTTTACATGAAAATTGTTTCTCAGTTTGTAGTCGCCATCTCGTAACTTGTGTAATTAAAACCTGGAATGTTGCGATTGATAAATCAAGCAATATTATCTTCTTGTTTGAGTTTGTGTTTGAATAGCGGAAAATATTAAAAAGGATGAAAGCAAAATTGCGTCTATCGTGACAAATCTAATAGATACATCAACTAATAATACAAACCTCAACTTCAACTAATTTCCAAAGTGAATGCTGCTACCCAATAATTCAAGGCGAAGAAAAATGTCCAAATCTACATCAGGGCATCAGACAACAGACACACTGGGTAAAGAGAGTAAAATTTCACGCCAGCGACTATCATTACAAAATGGATCGCTCATTGCCATGAAAACGACGCCGATAAATGTGAACGACGGGCATTGGCGCAAGGGTGATAAAATTGACAATGATATCGATAATGGACCACGTATCTTTCATCTTCTCCCAACATTGCGTATCATCTCGATCACTCTAAAAATGCAATTTTGTTGACCCATTTCATCAAACATTGAAACAAATGCATTTTGTTTCAATATGCGCTCTTTGGAATGAGGAATTAATTTGGCTTATGAGTTTACCTTAATTGCTCATCCACACAATATGAATTGGTTTCGCGTTTTCAATCTATATTCAAAATAAGTGGTCTCTTCCTTGTCTTAACTGTACGTCTTATAAATAAGGTTTTTTTTATACATTGTTTAGTAATAATTCTGTATCAGTTCATGTGAGTGTCGTTATATTGTTCAAACGGTAGGCAATTATATGACGCATGCTGTGAGGCTGCGATTCATGGTCGGTGCCTTTTAGTACCTGTGACGTCACTCACAACAGTAATAAAGCCTTGGAAGAGAAGTCGCATCAAATTTGAAGACAGACTCAGAGGTGGTGGTGATGGTTACGGCGGGTCTGGAAACGCGTTGAGACTTAAGTCGAGTGTGCGAACAAGGAGAGAATGCCGCCCTGCGGGGTTGGCAGCCCCGTGAGAACGACGGGGGCGTTGGCGACGGCGAGGGCTGGTTTCTGGGGGTTGGCGAGGTCGGCTTTTATTAAAACCCGGGCGCGTTTTATCTGCCCTTCCCCCATTTGTTTTAATCGGATGCGCCACTTGATTTACATGCGGGCTGTGCGGTGCCCCCCTCCCCCGATCCCAAGATTACGATCGCGGCCGCGCGCTTTATTACTCGTCATAGATCCGCGCGCGTTTCTCTCGCAGCCGCCGCCCCCTTCGGATGCCTTTGCAGTGATGGGGCGCCGGGAGCTTCCTTGTTGTGATTACTCACTACAAGGGCTCCTAGCAGCTGAATCATGGCGGAAGAGTAACGCATGAATGAACGAGGAAATTTCAACAATGTTCGAATTGCGGAGAAATAATTAACAATTTCAATCCAATTAGCATTATGAAAAATCCTTTAACCACTTACAATGCAGGGTCGATTTGGAAACGTGGTGTTTGCAGGATTGTTTGATGCTTCGGAAAATGGGAAGTAATATAGCTTTTGATGCGCAGGAGTTCGATACTTCTAAGGATCTGTAATTTTTTCCTGAGGAATGGATAAAGTTCGTGGATGTAAAGTTCGTAAAGTTCGAGGAATGGATAATGTTCGTTCGTATATCGTGAGTGTTCTTATTCGTTGGCCTGCGCCGTTTGGCAGCACATCGGATTTTGATTCTCAAATACTATACTCGTGCTAATAATCGAAATTCCGAAGCTAGGTTTCTTAACTTTCATTTTTTTTTTTTTTCAAGGATAATTATTTTACTTTCATGGCTGATTCCCCGAAGCAGCTCGCCATCACAGGTCACCAATCAAGGGACTCATCGCACCAGACGTTCCCTAACTTGGACGATCGGGCGACGTTCAAGACCGTCAACATGATGCATCGACAGCTCAGGTTCTTTCGCGCGTTGCACATTCGTCAGAGAAGCTGTTGATCGATGGCGACATTTTCGTCTTCGTATCTGCTGTAGAGCTGAAGCCCGATATCGGCGACTCGAACTTCTTTTCGAGCAGTGTATCGTATTCTTTCGTCGTTGGTTCGTTCATTCGCTCTGCTCCCGAGGCCCCAAGACTGCTGCTACATCTTCCTTTGGCGTCGCCTGAAGGGCGTCGCGGCGCCTGCTAAGCCTCCGCATTCTACGCCCCGTCATTCGTCGCCCTTTCAGCGTGATTACCTCCCCCACCTCCTCGTGCCCCGGCGTCATCCTTCCCTGCGACCTTCCCCTCAGTTTATTTCCCTTACTATATTTTATATGGCCATTTCTTCTCTTGTGACGATTTTTTTTATTACAAGCTACCATTTTAAATAGAACGGGCGAAATTCGATTTTTTTCTTATTAAAGAACATTGCCATACTACAGTTTTTCTTGCGCCATTGTCCAAGCATAAAAATATAAACATTTTTGGTAATATAACTATTATTTGTGTATTATCTGGATCAAAATGTCTATCATTTGTCACTCCAATAATAAAACATACATCATGCACGAGATGATTTATCTCTAACTGTAGTTTACGAAACACTGAGAGCAAGATCACTAACGCAACTGATATGATACGTCTGTGAGATCCCTCTGGAAATATAATAGGTTGTCATTCGGAAAAAATGAGAGCCTGCGATATGCCATTTCCTGTGAACACTGGTAGCCACTCAGCTACAAAAGATAGAAGAGACGGCTCAACTCAGTTTTGAAGATAAAGCGCGTTCTATGAGGAAAAACAGAAACAATCGTGACAGTTAATGAGTCTGTGAATATCTAAAAAGTTATCGAGTTCCTGAATTTCATACTCGACGATAACAAAGAACTCCAGCACGCCACAGCATCCTCCGCTGCTAATCTTACTCGCTGATAGCACCACAGTGATCATTACCGATTCTCGGCATTCACGTCAACATTCTAACCGTCAGCATTTTGTCTACGCCATTCTCATCTCCATCAATCATATCCGTTAGCGTGTTGTAGTTCCCATTCTTATCCTGACCGTCAAGCAGTTCCTGTGCAGGGCCGCCACTCCTTCGCTGCCTCCGCGTCCGACGCGTCGCGTCGTTACGTCCTTGCCTCCAGAGATCCATCTTCCGCGAGACAGCGCTGTCGTCGCGGCGGCATTAACCCGTGCGCCGCTCGCGGAAAAGGAACGCATTACGGAGGCGGCGGCGGCGCCAGCGCGAGATACCTGCGCCGCCGCTTCGGGACGGTGGCGAGGGGATCTTTGCTGAAGCCATGCAGTGGAACTGAGTGGGTCAATGAATCCAATAGCATCTCCCCACCATCTCCACCTCCTACGCTGCCTCAACGATGTTACTAACAACTGATGTCTAACAGGATCTACTATCCGCTTAACCGCAATATTGTTTACTGTCCAGTGTATTAATAGTTTGTGCACCCTCGAACGTTAAAGCACTATCAATATTCTGCGCATGCGCAGTTTAAATTTAGCATTACTTTTGTGCATCTGCACATGCGCAGAAGATCGAGACAACATGCGAGAAGATAAAGATCTGCGAATGCGCAGAAGATAGATTGCTGCCCGCCAAGGCGTGTAAAATCTCCATAATATTAACACCACGATATGCTTAGCAAACTGTTCGATTTAATTATCAAGAGATAAAAAGAACTCTTCGTGATGTACGGGTGAGAAACGTTTCATTAAGCTCCAGAATCTTCCCCACCATTTAACCATAAATAGTTGAACGATGAATAAAAGTACCAACAAAGCAGAGTTAGCATTTGTAAACTAGAAATGTTGGCTCTGAGTAATAGAAAACGTATTTGCATCGGTAAACTAACTACCAATTTGATTTTATAGTATTGGAAACAAAATAATGACCCAACCCCGTGGTTCTACTCCAATTAAAAAGAGGAGATCCGAATTTCTTGCATATTGAAGCTTCATTTATTTCATCACCGATCCATCGGCACCATTATCATCGACATTGCGACCGTTCTCACCATCTCATCAACGCGACGCGGAGGGGTCTGGATCAGGGCGGAGAGCTCCCAAGGCGCGCCGCGCAGATGCCGCTAGGCGTCGAGGGAAATAGGCGCTCAGATGCAATGGTAGATATAATGAATTAGCCGAGTGTCTAATAACCGCCGAAGGGCTTTGTGACCCATCCCAAATAGTTTCCGAATGACGAGTGGGCGAACGTAAGATACAACGCAACACTTTTAAGCAACCACTAAGAGTCTCGAGAAAATTCTCAGGAGGGGATGTTGTTGAAAGTTTCTCCATGAAAGAGTTCGTAAGAAACAAATATAAGAGATAGTATAATATGACATGATTTCGTATCTCTTCCGTAATGAATCTGTAGTAAAATGATGAGTGAGTCGAATAATTTCCCGCACATTACCGCATATTTTAGAGCAATTCTCACAACGGAAATGAGGTCTTAGTTGTGTTTTGCGCTGTTCGTAATATCGGCTCCCGGCAGCGGAATGTTGGTTAACTCTCCTCCGGTCGCGGGAATCGTAATCGTCGCCTCCTTCGTCGCTGCGAAGGTCGTAAACGCTGCCTCTTGGAGAAATCAGATTAGTTCGTACTCTATTGAGAAGTCCCCCTGGAGACAGTGGGAAAGTGCGTTAACAAGAAAGTGACGGGAGGGAATTTCGATGACCAAAGGCCAAAGAGAAATATTTATATTCAGAAAGAAACTAGGAGCAGGCTCCATATAAGTAGCATAACGTACGCTGGGTTAGTAGAGTTGTGGATGCTTCAGGGTGGCCTTGAATTTAGAAGAGCTGCTCCAATGTCGCAATTTCTGTGGAATAATGATGGGAATTTGTTACCATTCTTGTTTCTTCAGTAGTTTTACGTCAATTGATCGCTGGTTATTAGCTTTAAATACTTAGATCTTCGGTCGTTGGGCGAATAATTTCGTATCCATCCTCAGAAACCGAAACACCGTTTTCGAATTTGTGTAGAAAAGAAATAGGAAATGCGTTGTCAATTTGTGTTGCGGACGTCAGTCTTTGTATAATGTCGACACTGATGCTATGTGACTACTTCTCATCGCCTACTTAATGTACGAGATGATTTCCCTGAACGGAATTCTCCCCGCCAGTGCGCCATCTGCTGCTCGTCTGTTCGGAGGCGAAATCGCTCCGAAACTGCGAGGGCGCGCTGCGGAGAGGGACTAGAGGGCGCTGCGGACGAGAAAGAATTCCACCAAGGGGAACTCCCGAGGGAAGTGATTTCCATTATAAATGTCACGTGTTCTGAGCAGAACGCGAAACGAGTTGAAGGGGGGGAGCGATTTGCGGCTCGTTAACTCGTAATATTCCTTCCCCGCCCCGGGCACCCCCGTCTCCGTCCCTCCTTGCTCTATCCGATCGACTCCGCCGCGTTCGGGGCGCCTCTGGCGGCGATCTTTGAAGTTGTCGCGCGGGGGAGTCGGTCGCGTGAGAGAGGCACGCTGCCGCCCCCGCGCTCACCGGACGCGTCTATTTATATATTCCCGCTCGCCCGACGCGTCCACCGCAAAGCGCTTAAATCTTATGTGTGCGGATTTGTTTTACGGCCCTGCGAGCTTTGAACTCTAAAATTGGATCATCCATTATGGACGGGCGGGCGAGTGGCGGCGGCCGCGTTACGAGGACCATGGGGCAGCGCGACGGTGGCGGCCCTGGCGGCGGGCGGCGACTGCGCCCCGCCATGAATACTGCACACGGCACCAGGAACTGTCACGCCCCCGCCGCGCCACGCCGCGCCACACCGCCTCTGGAAGTGGTTCCGGACCATCGCTCTAGCTCTGCCCCTCCGCTCACACTGCCCGCCCCCTGCTGTCTGTTGCTTCTTTGTGCACAGCTGTCCTCTATAACGAGCGATGTCATATTTTATGTAGCAACATTGATTCGCGGATATAAATAGATGTGGTGTTGAATGGGCACGGCGATGTGTAACAGTTATGTGTATAAGTAAGGCTCTTTGAGTAAAAATTCTAATGGGACTTTATTTAGACTGTCAAAATGAGTATTATTGGCATATATGTTGTCTGCAGTATAGAATCAAGCTGGATATGTTTACAGCAGCATCTGATTATTTTTCAGCTGCGGAAATTGCCAATGCATAGCCTTGATGAGCTCATTTAAACCAACGTTTCCTTCCTACCGTTTATAATTCCTCAGATTGATCAATGCCATTTTCATTTTTTCGATGAAAACATTGTGAACTGTCTGACGCGCTTCAATCGGCAGGCAGTTGAATAGAAGTCATTGATTATAATATTTTATTGTTTGTGTTTTTCACAATATTGATTCAATATGTTTTATGTGTAAATAACGTCTCCGTGATTTTTTCCTTTAATGATATGACGTAGACTACTATGGTACTGAATTGTCATTATAAGAGACTTTCCAGTAATTACTTATGATCTTAACGTGTTTACTATACAAGGAAATTAAACTTTTGAAATTCATTGTCCATAAATGGCAGAGTTCAGCACATTACAATTTTTCTCACGTCACCTGATGCTTCACTCAGCAATTTAAATGATATTATACTAACAGTGTCATCACAACCAATATTTATAATTCCTACAAAGACAAAGGAGTGGGAAAATGTAGCATTGAGAATGTTATTTCGTGATTTCGCGACAAAATTTGCTCATTTGGGTGATATGCAGATTAATGATGCATTAAACCGTTTGCAAAGAACTTACGAATTCTAATATTACGAATTCTAATTATAAATCGTGGACTGCTTTTACGACGAAGCTTGAGAATGATCTGAAGCTAATGAAATTCAACACATGTAAACATGAAGTGTATTGGAACAATCAATAATGTAGTTAATGCCCATGTCTTCTTTAATATCACGGATGCATCTGCGGTTTTGAAACTGATTTTCCTCTGAAAACGACGAAGGGGATGAATTTTCTAAAGTCATGAATCACAGAATGTCGGGAGCGCTACTTGTAATTGTAACATGTAAAATATGTTTCGTTATCTCTAATAATTCATGTTTTATTATCCAGAAATGAACAGTAATGTAATTTTCGTAATTTCAATTACGTTAATGAGCTAATATAATTACAAAGGCAATTAAATTAGCCCATTCATCTCGCTCCTATTTTCAAATTTGCTAATATGTTTTGTGAGCAATATTCGTCATAAAAGTTGTTGTTTCATGGTTCTACTTCTCAGTGACTGAATTGCTTTAGTTTCGCAGCGCCCGCTGTGTAATGTCTCTAGAGGCTCGAAGCCACGAACGGCAACCGGCGTCGCCTTCGTCCAGAGAAGTTCGACTCTGGGTGGGCACGGACTGTTCGCCTGCGGCCCCTTCAGCAGCAATGACGGTGGTGTCTGTGGCGGTGGCGGTGGTGGTCACGGAGGCCGAGGCGGTGACGGTGCCGTTGCCGTTGCCGGAACCAACAGCGGGGGGGGAGGACGGGGTGGCGTTGGTGTAGGGATAGTGGAGGCGAGAACTGTGTGCGCTCGGCCGGGGAGTCGGGCTCGACCTTTAGGCGTTTCCGCCTGAACGGTTCAGTTGCCGTTGTTCGCAGGGGAAGTGCCTGCAGCGCCGCTCGTGTTCGCTCCAACCGCCAGCTGTCAGTCTCGTCCTAGCGCAGTTCGAGGGCTGTGGTTTGGCTACTTGGGGCAAAAATATAAGAAATTCCTTTCGTTACTTATTTTAGAGAACTTCCTCTGAAATGGAAATGGTCACAGAGTTGTTTGGGAATGTCGCGGTAGTAAAATTGTGAGACTAAAAATAATCGTCTTTGAAGACAATTATTCATATTTCGATTCCACCAACCAACTACAACAAAGAAATACAACAATCTACAACAACAAAAGGCATCAACAACTCGTATGAAGTGAAACACGCAACTATTGTTTGGGAAGCTCATTATTCTTATCAATATAACATACCCCTACAGAAAGAGCATTGAGAATTAGACCTGAGAACGGAACATCCTATTAAGTTATAGGAATCTTATATGAATATCCTTGAAAGGCAGAAATGTCGAGAAAGAAATAAAAAGTTACATTTGCTGCCCAAAAGTAGCTTTGCTGGCGATCGCTGGGAAAAAGTTACATTTGCTGCCCAAAAGTAGCTTTGGTGGGGATCGCTGGGAAATTGGGAGGCTGCTTGCACGAATTCGTCATTGAAAGCAAAAGGCCTCGTTGGCTCGTTGGCTCCTCTGGCGAAGAGTGTTCTCCTCGGCCTGTGGATACAAGAGGTACGCGACGTGTTGGATGTTTCGCGAGGACGTGATCGGCATAAGAGATTCATGAGCTAAGAGCTTCGGCGTCCGAGTGGCTGCGAAGAGGGCGGCGACCTGCGTGGAGGAAGAGGTTCGGGAGCGTCCGCGCGCTTCGCCTCAAGCGCCTCAGCTGTTCCTCGCCTGCTGTTTTAACGCGCGAGCTTTAGTGCTCGTTTGTACGGTCATTGGTTGCTGAAGTGAGGAATACTGATTAAAGGAGGCAATAGAAACTCTAGCTGATGAAATTTGATATTCGGATGTGTTTTCAAACGTGATATAAATGCCGATTTGATGTCATGTACTCCACATATTTTTCTTTATTGGTATTAATTTGCCTATGTCAATGTATATTGTAGAAATAAAAGAATAATGCCAACAAGCTTCTTAGGTAGTTTGTGTAGATTTAGATACTTAAAAATGTAAAACAAGCAATAAATACTAATTTCATTACAAAGAGCAAAATTAGAGCAGATGCCCCACTCTTCATTAAGCGGTCACCTGCATTCACTGCCATTTTCTCCGAAACCATAAGTGAATAACACTTTTATTCATCATTGAACTGCAAACTTATATACTTTTAACTACATGAAATAAATTGTAATTATATCAATATTATAAAGAGAGATTGTTTCAAATTTCATAATAATAATAATAATAATAATAATAATAATAACAACTGATCGTACTATCGATTACATTAGACCAGATAGTCTCCTTATAGATAAAAATAAGAAAGGAGTAATAATAGACATGGCAGTACCATTATCCCACAAAATCAAAAAGAAAGAAATAGAAAAAAATTCGAAATATGAAAACTTATCTTATGAACTAAAACATATTTGGAAATTAAATGCTACCAAAACATACCCACTCGTGATATCGGCGGAAGGCCTGGTCACTAAAAACTTCCTAAAAAACTTAACAGAACTTAAACTACCCAAAAAGTTTCTGAACATGGAAAAGCCCGCAGTTTTGTTGCAAGCAGCCCATATCGTTTGAAAATTGTTATCTTAAGTCCAGATATAAGATGAAGTTCTTCTGTCACCGAACCTGTCCCTAAAACAACTCTGGGAAAGGTGAGCATTTTTACCAGCAAAAATAGCTGAGAAAAAGTAGGATAATAATAATAATAATAATGATGATAATAATAATATAATAATTATAATAATAACATAATAATAATGATAATAACATAATAATAATGATAATAATAATAATAATATAATAATAATGATAATAATAATAATAATAATATAAATAAAGGTTTCGCAATGCACTTACTTGACACGGTGCATTAGCCTTTGAAACGCACAATTGGAAGAAATTTGCATCACGAGAGAACCGAAATCCGCCCTTTGGCTGCAGTGCGAAGGCGGCCTTACCCCGGGCGCTGCGCCGAGCGGGCGGCACGGCGCGGCACGAGACGGGACGGGACGGCGCGTCCCTGGAGGGCGCGTCCACCGCGCGCCGGTGGGGACGCCTGGGGACGCGGGGACGTCGCGTCCGCTTCGACGAGTGAGGATTCCGCGTCGCGCCCTATTTTGCCGATGGCCACGCGCCCGCCCTCCCAGCGAGGACACGCTCTTCGATGTAGCCGCCTAAGCCCCCTAAACCTCTTTCAGCCCGGGCTATCTGATTAAGGGCAAAGGGCTCGCGCGACAGCCGCACGTTCTCCGAACGCGGTCTCCTGCAAGGGAATAGCGGCGCGTGGGGATTGGGGGAAGTAATGCTTAAGCGTTAGGCGGTGAAATTGAAAGTGGAGTTTCGTCTTTTTCATGAGGTGATAGGTCAGACTTACGCAAAATCGGGCAGGTTTTTTTCTGATTCAATACTACTAAAATCAAAGTGGTTATTTTACCTCCAGTTCTGGTATTGTCGCTTTACATCCTTCTGAAGAAATCTCTCCCTTTCTTACTCGGCTTCTCTTACGATGCCTTCTCCCTGAAGAAATATTGGGGGTACAAGGATCAAAGAAGTATTTCTTAAATTGCCCAATTACTTATTGCATGTTGCAAGATAAGGGTGGTATTATAAGTTGCATGGTTTGTCTTCCCCTTCCACTGCACAATCGCAAACTAATACAATTAATTTCTTAGATATGATTCTAACCCTCAAAGAACAGTTCTTGGCTCGGTCTTCTGTTGACTCGTACAACAGGAAAGTCAAATTTACCATTATCTAATGGGAATAATATTCAGGAAGTACTATTTTACTCTTGTGAAGATCACTTGTTGGGATACAACTGCCCGGGGAATTATGTATTTACTACTAGATACTCGATTTTGTGCTGGCAGTTGTTCCACAAGGCTGTATTGTAAATTCCAACGCGGCAAATTATTTGAAAAAGAATTGCATTGGTTCGTCATCAGTGCTCTATCGTCAACAAAATTATTATTAAAAAGCGAAACCTAAATGTACTCCTCGTGAATAGGACGGAAACTACGTATTCTGAAAAATACGATATTTGGGATAAACATAATTTCAAAATAACATGTTGAGTGTACACCTGCGGGACGTGAAATTCATTTTTCAATAACCAATTAGTTCTGTGAAGTGCATCTTGATTTAAAGCTAAATAGCACAAAGAAGGGTTTAACGTCGAGAATCGCGATGTTATCTTCGTGAAACCCATTGCTTCTCACAACATGTCGGGAGTTGACAGATGTCGGTCTCTGACATCTCTTAGAGTTGCGTCCGTATTGTTCCATTGTGAACCCGACCCCTGAAACGTATTGTCTTTCCGGAAGGGAGTTGAATGAATGGAGGCGTAGACGTTTGGAGCCTATTCAGATGCTTTAGTCAGGTAATATATGCTTTGTTACACGTGCAACTTCTGTTTTGAGAGATTCAAAGGTTCAATTTTCTTTCCTCAATTGAACTCGTGAGATGCGAGATAACGTCGATGTAGTTTTAATATCATATTTCGCAACATTTCAATTTTAAGTGAACTCAACTTAATATTTTTTACCTTTCATAGGATATCACTGACTCACATTTCTTTTATTTTATTACAAATTGGCCGTTTTAAATGTGGGAAATCGACGAGTGATTTTCATTGAATTGTTTTAAATTACATGAAACTTTATAGATATCTTCATGTATGAACATTCATGTATATGAATGGTCGTCGTAATTCTGGATTGCCCCCAGAATTTGCAAGAAAATTTGGTCCGTGTATTTACAACGGGTAAAGAGTACCGTGGAAGTAAGACATTTCTGAAGTGAGAGTAAGTAGTAGGTGTCACTACTTTTATGCGGATGGGGTGGACCGTGGTGAGCTAGTCGCAGTGGCAGCGGAGGGGTGGGGTGGAGGTGCTCAGGCCAGGGTGGGCGGGCGGAAGTGCGGGATGTGTCGAGTGGGCGGGGCAGCTCAGTAGATAGATAAACATGCGTGAAACGCCTAGGAAACAGTCAGTAATAATGGGTACAGTTCATGTTTGAGTAAAAATAAAATACATTCCTTGAATCAATCACTTTTGTACTGTGAAAATTGTATTCTTGATTATTGAGGTACGTGACGATTCATCCGTACTATCAATGTATTCTGTGTTACGGATAAAATGCGTATCTGGTGGCTACTAACCGAAGTAACTGGTTGATGTTCATATTTTCCAAAGTGGACGGATACGTCCGAAGTAGTAACAGCTTCGGATTAAACTTGAAGATAACATTAGCCAACATGAATATGGTAGGTGAAGTACCTTAGGGTCACGTGGATTTGCTTTAATAAAGAGGGTCAGGCTGCTGGCGGGAAGTTTCTAAGGGTAGAAATAAATAACGTGGGTAGTTTCGAGTGTTTCTGTGACAATGGTAAAGTTCTATTTGCATGATTCCAGTCCATCGGTCGTAATCACAGTTGACCTCGGGTGGCGTTTCTGAGTTAGCGGCGAGGCTCCGACCTTCGCGATATTCATTTTATACAACTGGATTCTGTTCCGTTGTGATGATCCGACCATTGTCAATCATAAACTCCACACCGTTTGGCTAATGTACAGTTTAACCGGACGTTCGTAATATTGCCATATTTCTCTTTTTATCTGTGCAATAATCATATAACATGCAAACGTTTCAGTAATAAAACTCTGAAAATTACAATATTTAGATTTTACATGTAGCAACTTACAATGTAAATTGACATTATTTTCTCTAGTGTTGTCATTTTTTTGTTCCTACGCGGATGTTTGCTACATCTGGTTTTTATAAAAAGAAACGTATGTCTTCATATGCATTTCTTTTTCGTGTTCTTTCATTCCGCCTCACCTGCATTTAGGGCGACGCAATGGTTTTCTGCGCGGTGGCTGTGATTGAAATCCGAATTCTTCCAGGTCGGTCGCTCCGAACGAAATATCTTATTCGTCTTCGCCCGTTCTGCATGGCTGTGATTTTCGTAGTCGAAGGGAGTGACGTCTCACATCGAAGACCGAAGACGTTGCACAGGCGTTTCCAACGCAGGGACCCGCATGCCCCTGCCGAACCGAATATCACATATTGATGATTATGGATTCATAAGCCAAGAGTAATCCTTACTATCTGTGGGAGAAAAAAAATATGTGGAAGATACTTGATATCTCTATAATGATTTTATCCATTATCTTTATTTTTTTGTTTAACATTTGGCACATAATGGAATATCTTGGTATTTATTTCTTGAAATTTCCACATTCTGTACAGTCAGAAATTCGAATGGTTTTTAAAAATAATGCAATTTGTCATGTTTTAGTAATGTTATTATGTTATCAGTACTACTGCGATATTGTGTCTGGAATCTCTTTCTGAAGATCTACCTCTCCCTAAACAAAAGAATTTAAATGGCAGTTACAGTATTACATTTAAGCACATTTCCTTTTACAACAGACAGAGTGATTGTGCGAATCAAAGAATACTCTATGAAACTTCGTTTTAATACGCTCATATGTGTAGTGAAATGCACATCTTGACTTCTAATACACGCTTTGTAAAGAATAAATTTCGATGAAGAATTTTTCAAATTTATTCAAAAGTAATTGCTTGCCATAATTTCCGTAACTTCCTCCTTCTGTTGGCAGAGAAGGTGATTTTCGTCCGGGTAGACTCAAGATGTCCCACTGCCTGTCGCATCGGCGGGAGGCTTCGGTGGGATTTCGCTGCGTTAGAAGTATGGGGCGTAGTATCCGCGCCGTGTGTTCGCGTTATTGATATTCCCGCCCTCATCCTTCGTTGCTGTCGCCCCCGTCCCGCGAGCGCGTTGTTTTCTATCTCCGGTTCTCCCGAGGGCTTTAGCGAAAGGAAGCGGCGCGGCCGGTCTTCGGAACTGTCTTCTCGACTCCCAGGGCGACTCCCATGCATTATTCAAAACAACTTTTGGAGACGGCGGTGGTATAGCCGTGTTATTTCATTCATGACGTCTCCGCGTGTGCACGAGTTTTTTTTCCCTGCGGCACCCGTTATTTTTTTCGCTCTTTTTTCATTTTTGTCTGTCTTATGCTTTCGCCTATCCTTTTTCTGTCCTTATTTTCTACCTGATTCGACGTCCATATCGGGATGCAGGTATGCGAATTTTGTCGGCCACGTGGAAGCTTCTGGGTTCAGATTACGTGTACTGCCGTGCCGCCTTCGGCGGAGTCTTGTTACTGTGCGGGAGGTTCGCGACCCGTGTTTCAAACCTGTGTGCAGGCTCCCCATAGTGGCTTTGGGAAGATTTCGCGGAAAAGGTAGTTGCATTTTTTCATAGTTCCCAATATGATGATGATGATGATGATGATGATGATGATGATAATAATAATAATAATAATAATAATAACGATAATGTATTACTGCGAATGAACGTATGCTTGGGGGCAGTTAAACGAAACAGTACAAATAAAAACATACTGAAACAATACATACAAATGTTAAAAAAATATATGTACCACAAAAAAGAAACAAAAATAAATACAACATACAAAGACAAATATAAAAAAATGTGCTTATCTGTACCCATCTCTTTACTTCACTTCACTTCCCTACATATCCCAATTTGTACATTAACGATAAGTATATGCATTGCATTTCGCTCGTAATATTCATTGCTTTCATTGCCTGAAAAACGTCACTGCACATTCCCGCACTCTACGCTTGCGCTCTCGAGCGCATATCTGACGTACTTTGCGAAAAGCCTCTTGGAACTTGTAGGTAAATTGTTCCAGTCAACAGTGATCCTATTTACCAAGCTGAAATTTCCTACATGCTTGTTTTCTGCATTTTATTTTGTGAGAGTGTTCACCCCCTGCTTAATAACCATAGTCTTTAGACATTGAGGCCAAGAACAGATAAAATATTTAAATTTCCGGGACAGTTATGAAATTTGGAGATGATTGTATGGAATATTTGGAGGTTTGCCTCTGCCTTACACGCAACAATCACAAAGGGAAAATAACCACGTGTTGTGCGGAATTCCAAAATACAAACCTGCCCGAGTTAGGCATGCTGTGCTACCTTACGTAATTTATTTACCCCTATTGCGAGAAGAGAAGTAGTTGATGTTTGTGTCAGAGGACTTGTGTACCAACAAAACGTCCGATGGAACATCCAGACTTATATCATTGAAATAGCAGTTGTTCCGAATTGATCTCTAGAATACGACTATCTACGTGACATTTACAAAACATACAAAACGGAATATAACGGACGGTCGGTACAAATAGGTTACTACAGGTAAGTTGGTTGGAACTCAAGAACGTTTAGCTGTCTCTAAAAAGAAACAGTAATTTACTATGAAAATCATTGCATGTAAGACATTCAAAATGGTATCTGCTGCATAGTTTAAACAACGCCCTTGTGTTTCATAGAAAGAGTTTCATAGAATTCTTGAAAGATCTGATACACTGTAATGAAATCGTTTCATAATGGATGAAGTTCATTAATTTTATTTCATTGATCTTTTTAATACAATTTATTAAAGAATTTTCTCGAATTTTTAAAGCAAATTGCGATTTTTCGTTTTAAGTTCTTTCTTGACTTTTGAGAAATTAACTGTTTGCTTCACGATACCAATGAATACCATCATTAAAAGTAATGCTGATAGGGCCTGTCAGCCACTAATTAAGGGATGCTATACCATTCTTGGGTTCTGAAGAAAACGAACACGTTCAGGAATCTGAATTCGCATACACATATTTACTCGAAATAAACATGTGTCGCGGGCAGCCTTGAATTTCGAACCTGCGAGCGACATGCAGGGCGCCTGTTGTCTGTTTGGCAGAGTAAACCAGCGGCCGCGAGCGACTGCTGTGAAATGAAGTCCGCGAAAGCAGTGTTCGGTAGCGGCGCTGCGCTGCCCGCGTTGCGTTTGATTGCAGAGCGCGCGATTCGGTCGCCGTGGGTGGCCATGGCTCGCCCTGCGCCGCGCCGCTGCCTGCTCCCCCTGTGCGGGCTGGACAACGCGAATACGACGCTGCCCGTGGTTTCTGTAGACCGATTTATGAAATGTCCAATGCAGCTCTCACCCAGTCCGTTTTTTTGGTATGGAATTCCAGGCGTGGTGTTGCCAGACGAACTTTCGACCTGACGCATACTTGTCCGCACCGTGCCACCTTGTCGCTCAATGGATGACGTACACTGCTTATACTCACAATCAGACGAAGAACAATGGTCGAAACGCTTTTGAAGGAAGGAAACTTTAAGAAGTCTAGGCGTGAGAGAGAAATACTGTACTTTGAATTGTCTGTATTATATTTTGTACTAAAGCTCTGATATAATTCAACACGATTCTCTTCGAAATACGTAGTCTCGATATCAGGTGGTCTTCAATAAACTGCGACTCATTTCTGGAAAGATCTTGTAGTAAAGATTGTAACATTACTCGTACTTTTCTCAAGACTTCAACATATACTCCAACGCAAATCTGGTGACAGAAAAGAACAACTAAATATGGCTTAAACTGCACTGGAAATACCCGCTTATTGTTTTGAAGGGGTGCACACTATTTGCTCTTCGGAGGTAACGAGGGGTCAAGACGCAAGATTGTCTCCTGCGCGAAGCCGTGCGCTATTCCATGCGTTCTTTCTTGCCTAGAAAAGACTCGTGCTCGAAACGCATGCGCCACGTGCGCTGTTGCATGCGACGGGCGCATGCGCAAAATTGACCGAAAAGACGCATCGTGTGGACTCAGCCGAGAGGCGACTCTTAACATTCGACATTACCCGAATACTGAGCTTCTGCTCGCCTAACGCCTAGCAGCTAATGTGCTGGGCGAATGTTCGCCCCCAGTTGATGTGCCCTGAAGACCGACACGCAGTTGGTAGGGCGAGCACCCAACGTTCGTCACTCGGCAAATAGCAAGCAACCTGTCGATACTACTCGGGATTAGGAGAACAATCGGTCGCAACTTGCCGAATACCAAATGTTCGGACGCCGCCTAACAGATTGACAGTGAAGTGTGGGAAAGCGATGTTGCTATGAGCACTCGCGCGTCAGACAGGAGTTGTTGCTGTCCAGCAGGCCCCATGCCTCGCTCGTGGTCAGAGTTATATGGAAATGAGGTCCTTTGTGCTACCACTGCACTTTGTGCTGCTGATGTGGGTATGATTAATATTTTTATTTGCTGTAATGGATGTTTGTGCATATATGTTTAGCTTCTAGAGAGACTAATTGATGGTCTTGGCGTCCCGCGGCGGAGCAATTTCCCCAGTGTTAAAATTTCTCCCAAAAGATACTTTGGAAAGGTTTTAATAATTAGCTATCCTATTTATGGTCTTGTTACGAAATGAAACTATAAAACTTGGTACGAGTTGTATGTACTCACAGAAAAGAACAGCGAGGCATGTAACGACGATTACTATGGATGCACGTTCTGTTGAAAGAGACTGGGTTAAGTTCGCTGGAGAATGGACACATGAATATTAACGTGACATTCTGCTTTTAAAATCCAATTAGTAGCGACTTCAAGATATTTGAAGTTTTGCGAAACTCGGGGAAGCTATACCTCAGAAGTATACTTAAGAAAATTAATTGGTGATTTTCAAGTAAGGGTCAATATATCCACGGAAGTAGAGAAGGCAACATTTGCCGATTGATTCCGGTTACATGGATTCACGAATAATATATCTTTGACCCCGGTGAATAAGCTGATAAGTCAGGAAAACTTAATTTTACAAGAGAGCAAAAAACGACTTGCAACTGATCCTGCAAATCGGGGATTAATGATATTGAAACGAAACCTACACACAAATAGTTTCGTTTGAATATCATTTCTCCCTGATTTACTTCAATTGTAGGTTTTTTGCTCTCCTGTAAAATTAAGTTTTCCTGACTTATCAGCTTATTCACTGGGATCAAAGATAGTTGCTTTGTGTTTGACTTAAGGTAATATATTTATATTACTTCACTATTGTATTTAAACTACTTCAAGAAAGAGGCCAACAGACACTGACGTTTGGTGAGTGGCAATACAGCTGTAGCTAAATTAAATGGGTGTTGAAACAATCGCGGTATTCACGTGTGCATATGCTGTCGCGGGAATATTGTGTTCTGTAGATTCGTAACAGCTCTGAAAATAGAAATAGGTTTTAATTATTTTGAGAATAGTCAAGAGGACGAGAATGTGGTTAATAAACCTTTATTCCCTTAAAGCAGAAACTTCTCACCTGTACTAGAAGCGTATTAATTTACAAGTAGATTTAGGCGTGAGAACCAAAAGTACTTACGTAAGGTGGTTCATGCGTTGATGCGTAATATTACAGTTTACATAACAGTAAATTTTGAAAGAATCGTTATATAGGAAAATTAATTGAAAACGATGAACCACAGCAACTCGAGCTACTTCACAGATCTTCAACGTACTTCTGTCTCACTAGTGCTCGGAGGCTAAACAAACACCGTCCAGAAGATGAAGGAAGGTGCAGGAGACTTCGGAGACTTTCGTTCCGGGCTGGAAGAGTGACGAGGGGCTTTTGGGCCAACGCGGGGCGACGCAGGGGTGGCTGAAAGCCGCGTGGAGCGAGTGCGTAGCCTTAGAGATTAGAGGCTCAGCCGCCAGCCCTGCTTTGCAATTGGAGGCCTTTGAAGGCGCCTGCGGATCCGGTTGTCCGTTTACGCAAGTGTCGAAGTTGCTGTTACGTAGCCCTATATACAAAAGAAAAGGGGAAAAAGCTGTGGAGGCAGTGTGTTGACCAATTGAAGGTTGCGCTGATCAGTCGAAGATATGAAGAATGAGAGACAAGTGACGGCGAAGGAAATAGCTAGGGGCAAAGGTTACGGCGGTGTCAGGATTCTGCACGACACGTCATGATCAAAGGTAGTCTTTGTTCAGTATCTCAATGTGTCTTAAGGGCCACATCGCGAAAGTCCTAATTTGCATCACGTAATGGATGGTTTAGCCGTGGCGTTATTAGACATCTGTTTCCTAAGTCTTTTTTACATCCGTGGGGAGTGTCGTCTGAAATTGTTATAAAATAATGTGTGTTTAATGGGTGTTTAATTCCTTTCCGTCCCCCTCAGCTACATTCTCCGTATTTTACTTTGTCTTGAAAGTCGCCCTTTTGTGTATTAATGCTTATAGAGTTAATACACAGGGTGATTCACGTAACTTTAGCACTTCTGCAATTTTTGAACGGTTTAAATTATTGCAATGCGGTTTTCGCAGAAGTACATGAGAGAATAGGGATAGTTTATACACATATTCATTTCCATTTTATCACTTGTATTTTACGAGATATTTAGGTAACGTTGTTGCTGTTTTTTAATGGAACTATACATATTTTTTAGCCTACGAGTATCAGGACGAGCGTAAAAAGGCGAATCTAATGATACACATATTATTGTGTTACATAAGTATGTTTTGAGTAATATTGATTTCTTGCGACTAATATTTAAGGGATATTGTTTCTCCGCAAGCTCGCATTAGCAGGGAGAGCGCTGTGTGACCTTCGGTGGTGGACTATTACATTCAAAATATCAGAGTGAAAAAAACTAAAATAATAAAAAATGTGTATGTAACATATGACAATATGTATATCATTGGATTCGTTTTTTTACGCTCTAAATGGTATGCTAAAAAATATGTATAGTGCCATTAAAAAAAATACTTCAATATCGCGTAAAATACCAGAAAAATGATAAAAATGGAAACGAATTCATAAATCAAATAGCCCCATTTCCTCATGCACTTCCATAAAAACTGCATTGCATTAACTTCAACCGTTCGAATATTACAGTTGGTGCTAAAGTTACTTGACTCATCCTGTGTATAAATCCTAGAAGAAGAAAGATAACGCGTTCTCCTCTTGACTTGCATCTTCAAATCGCAGAAATATCTTTTGAATTTAGCTGAGCTGAACCAGACATTTTATGCCATGTTGCAGCCTAACTTGTTTTGATAAGCAGTGCTCTCTTCTTTACACTATGTTGCTACTGCGAATTTTGTTATGCATTTGTTTGAAGAAGAGGCAATTGTTTACGCAGGTTGAGTTTAGTTCAGAGCCACTCTCATGCCACACTATCTGCAGCGACTCTGACCAGAAAGTCCTAGGTTCCGTTCCCCACTGTGGCGGATTTTTGACAGTAGTTGTATAATTAGTCGAAATTACCCGTTGTCTGAAGGTGAATTCAAGCGACCGGCTGCTCTGATGGGTAGTTTTCCGTGGTTTCTCCGATCAATACCAGGCGAATGCCGGAGCGGTACCGTAACAAACGGGCCACTGACCGTGCGCGATCTTTCCTTTCCCTTACTTTTCCTATCCTCTCCCCTTACAACACTTACATGCACTGCACTCCACACGTGTCAGGAGACATGTCCGCACCTTAGAGCTCAACATGTCAGGACCACACCCCCGCTGGAGGAAATACTTGGAGGAGGTAATCCCCTCTTCTACTAATGACATATCAGTCGACGTGCTAGTAATAATTGTTTAATAAATTATGCTTTACGGAAGCACTTACTCGCAATAAGTAATAAGTCCTGTGAACTAGTACATTTATATGCAAGTGTTTCCAGTTATACACGTACTTGTGTGACACCTATGATTTTTTGTTTTTGTTTTTAATTTCTAATGATCACTGAGAGTTACGAAAGGGAAACATTCACAAACGTCGGATTCACAAACGTTTGGAACACTTGTGGATGGTATCTGAAACTATAATATGAAGAAAGTAGAAAGCAACCACGAATATCAGAAAGATATT
Organism: Teleogryllus oceanicus; assembly: GCA_964035755.1. Taxonomy (NCBI): domain Eukaryota; kingdom Metazoa; phylum Arthropoda; class Insecta; order Orthoptera; family Gryllidae; genus Teleogryllus; species Teleogryllus oceanicus. Next base: position 137,984,953 of record CAXIVR010000003.1, on the reverse strand, counting down.
TTGCATGTATAGTGTGTGAGCGACAGTAAATGTATCAAGATCTTATTATAGCTCCCAATTTAAGTGTACATTATTAAGTAAGCATGCGTTAGCGAGCAAATAATAAGATTGAACACAAGAATAAACTCGTTCACAAAAGATGGGAAAAATGCTCGCCCTATTACCACTAGTTTTTCTCTTCCTGCGAATATATGCGAACAACCTTCGAGCGTCACATGTGCTGCGTGTGGAGTTAGAGCCGAGAGATGCGCCGCTGTGCTTGACCGGGTGAAGGGGTGAGGGGAAGGGACGGAATAATTTTTTTCGAGGTGGCGGCGCGCGAGCGAAAATCTGATTTATGGGGAATGTTGGTGTAGTTCCGCGCTGGCTAATCCAATGAAATTGGGAAAGCGAGAGCGAGACAACGAATTTTTTTATCGGCGTGCTTTTATGACGATCCAAAATAATGGCCAAATGTTTATCAAATGTATTTATGATCACGGTGCTAAAATCCGTTGACTACTGCTCCAAACGCACATTTTAAGTTGTAAAGTGAAATAACTTCTGCCATTTTGCTTGTGTTGGCTTTTCTATTTAACGAAAAGCAGTGTATTCTTGAATTTTGTATCTAGTGGTGACAAGGACGACCTTCTGCTACTGCGGTGTAGAACAGCGAACAGCGTGGGAGTTGGTTGCATAACGCATACTTGACTCTCTGCAATGAAGGTGTGTGTAGCTTGCTAGCAGCCGTCTGGACTTGATTACTGTTATGGTGGTATTCTTTTCTTCAGAATTCCAAATACATACAAAACTTACGTTGATGAATTGATGCGCTCAGGATAATAATTGACGCGCTCAGGATCCCAACCGAAGTTCGTTTCGTGAAAACTGACTTTTTCTCTTTTCATTCGCGTTCACTTTCACTGGGGTACAAATTTTTGAAGTTGGAATTTGAGAGTTTGGCCACATTCCCATTCATTTGATATTTCAACATGTATTAGGTAACAGAAGTTTACCGTCATTCTTCTAACTGAAAATGCGAGGTCGGTTGGGATCTGCCGTAATTACCCTGAGCGAAAAACTTGAGTTTCAGATTTGTAAGAAGAAACTAGTGGGAACACCGAAACTTTTCTTTTCTTTGTGTTATTACTCAACAGTTAATCAAGTGTTTTAAAAATGTTGAAATATCTACAATTGAATGGATGTATGTAGAAAACACCTAAGCCACAAGAATCAATATAGATGACAATGCTTTGGAAAGTTGGAACAGATCTTAAAATTTCTACCTGCAAGAATTTAAGCTGAAAAATTAGATATATATGGCATGTGGCTGTAGGAAAGTTGGAAAAGTACTACATATTACAAGATACAAAACTACAAAGATACATACTACACAAGATAGAAAACTCCCAAAACATTATTTCATGTTGTTCTGAATTAAGTCACGAAGAGTAATGAAATAAGGGAGATTTATACATTCTGGAACAATACAATCAGTATTCACTTTAAAACCAGAGTTCAACATCTTTCTGAAAAGGTAATATGCTTTATATTTACCAAGAATTGTATGTGTGCTGTAGAGATATACGGTAAAGAATTCATGCTCTTCACCTGACCTTAAAAACGTAATGCACCACATAATTACAACCACTGAAATTTTTTTTTTTTTTGTGAATTATATTTTATATATTTCTGTTACATAGTAGCTTTTTTATTGTATTTTAGATTGACCTACACTTTCTTTTGAGTTATTCTATACCTGAGAAGACCCCATACGAGGGTCAAAACATTGTATATGATCAACACTTTTATAATGTAATATATGTACCTTTTTATGTCTTTTTTATTGGTCTAATTTCATATTAATCCATCACAAGCAAATGTTAATTTTTAGCTTCACTAACCACAATCTTTCATTTACATGTTTTCGCAAAGAGAAAATACTTTCAGTGGGTCGATTACAACTCACGGCATGAAATAATAAACAAGTGATGGCAGATAAACGTTTATAATTTTTATTAAAATGTAGTATTCTATGATGCCGGGTGATAATAATAGCTAGTGATAAAACATCTAGAGCCCACTATCTTTCATTTAAAACAAATCTTGAAATTTGGTTCAGTGGAAAGCTGAATCTTTTTTCTAAACGAAAACCTTAGTGTTTTAAAGATTAATATCTTCGGAATTTTATGTCTGAGATTTTAAAGAAAATCCGAACTAAGCAATATTTATAAGTGCATTTTCTTCCGAGAAAAACATTTCAAGAAAATAATTTCCGCTATTTCCCTGAAAATGTTGAAAATGGCATAGAGGTTTCAAGTAAAGTACTTCAAATTCCGCCATGATATTCGGAAGTGCTCGACAAGATATTACTCTTGACGTATTGACTAAGTTTTAGCTCAAAAGCTTCTAATCTGAATTACGTGTGACACATCCATTCATCCATCCATCCAGGCACTTCGATTTTCGGCAACAAAATTGCAAAAAACTCCTCTTTATCTGCACCAATCTCAACTATCTTTGGAACACCAATAGGTCTTAATCCTGATGTGTGATTGGAGTAATCTAGGGGAGTCTATATTATAGCACAGAAAGGAAAAGTAGAAATTAAAATGTAAATGTTAAATTCGTTGTTTCGAATGAACGATCTCATACGTAGTTATAAGAACATGAAATGTCTTGGAAACTATTGAAATTATTGAAAATTGCTTTTCAAATTCGGATGCTTGACGGTTAATGCAGAAATTTACTGACGGGAGAAGGAATGTTCACAATATCGTTAAATAAATCGTCCAGGAATGAGAGAAAGATTAATTTAATGATTCTAAATACTATTTGAAAATATTTTTTCAGGAAAATAAGAGTTTTCATTGTACTAGGAATTTTTAAATAGATTGTCAGCACTTAAATGTAGTATTAACGTCTTCCGAATTACGTTTCTCCGAAATTCTTTCATTTTCTGAGATGCCGTAAGGTGCGAAAGGTTCCAAGTTAACAGCTAGCGCGGTCAACACCAGCACTAACCAAAAAGGCGGAAGAATACCTATTGTATATGCCGCTAGAAATAATAAATCCGAGAACCTAAGGTGCGACTATTCGCACACAAATGGGACGTTTGCTAAGGTATTTTTGATTGACCAGTTTATTGTGTATGAAAACCCGCTCTGTTGCTTGATTTGTTAATGAGTGATAACTTGAATTTTTCATAGTCCATGTCATTTTTGGATTGAGTTTTTTGAAAAACGTTGTTATCCGAATATATTTCGATTAAGTTTTATTGTTTGTATTTTTCGCTAAGTTCTGCTGATAAGATGTGTTATCAACAATGTGTTATCGCATCCTTCATGTAAATTGAATGAATCCATCATTGTGAATTTTGTAGTGTAGTACTGTTTCGTGTTCTTGTGAACGTCTCTCTTTTGTGGAGAATCTCAACTAGGTCCCCTTTCTTAAATATTGTCACTCTCTCAGAGTTCTTGCCCTCATGAACTTGGCAAACATTCCCGGCCCGCCAGAGCGTTCAGGCGGATCTCTTCAGCCGTCCCCTTTGATATTTTTTGCTGAGGACCGCGCAGATGAAGTGTTGGTGGTAAATGCCTCAAGGAGGTCGGTACTTCCTTACTTTGACTGCGCCGTGTATTTTCCCTACATTTTTAAAGCGCACGCTTTAATTTCCCAGCATTTCATACATCTCATAAAATATGAAGAAAAAAATGTTTGAAATACGTTACCAATACTTGAAGCTGTACGTATGGGTGCCATGAAAGTGTTAAGTAATATCTGAATCCGCGAAATGAAAGTTTAGTTTGAATCCTGTATTACTAAAATTTCTTTATTCCTCTATTCTATAGTATCTATGAACTTTTCATTAAGATTATTTGAATTTGTCTTTTGTTAATACACATTGTCATAAATATAATTTCTACTTATCATGGCATATAATCCATCAAAAAAATCCTTCATTTATTTTTTAAGAACGTAATAGATTATTTCAATTTAATTCGAAGAGACCGTGGAATTTGATTTCTCTAGATTTCCTTCTTACACAATGTTGCAAAGTTTTTTTCTTTCTCTCGTTCTTTTTCTTCTTCTACTTCTTATTGTTGTTAAATTGTGCGTATGTGTATCGCACATAAACGCAAAAACTACGCAACCTATTTCGCTGAAATCTTTACATCCTTTTTCTTATTAGTAATGGGTGTGTTTAAAGAGTGGTCTGAATTAAATCGGAAATGTGGGTGTAGTGGTGTTGATGATTTATTAGTTTATGATTACGTGAGCGCCCCTGAACTCAACGCAACCCGACGCACAGTCAAGGATTAAACGCGTCTTCACCACATACAAGTATTTTGCCCCCCTGCGATTGTGAAATATCGGCCGGAATTATAACTTGAATCTCGTATAATTAAATCAAATTTCTCCAAGATAATGTCATACGAACAGAATCCCAAATTTGAGGGAGGACATTTTAACAATAGGATATACTTGACAACCATGTGCAAACCAGGACACAGAACAAACCCATACTTGCGAGAAAGTGTCATCTATTAGAGTTTTGCACAGTGTAGCTTAAAATGTTGATTAACAATCACGTGATCACTGGTGTGTGATATGTAATACACTACAATAGCGAAGCATCTGCTACCAGTTATTTATATTTTAAAGAAACAACTAAAGACTTTCGTTTAGAAAGAAATTAGAGTGAAAAACCAATGAAAAACTTGGTCGTGCCACGAAATTGCCTTCTTCCGTCAACAAGTATGTGGTTGTAAGATAATAAATTGAACTGTCACATTATTATCCCTAATAATCGCTCTGTAGAATCATCAATCGGTAAAAGAACTGTTCATGTTATAGGGAATGAGTTATTCTACAACGATCACAACCTTTTTATTTATACTTACTGGATTATATACTGAATTTATGTCATGAATTTATTGTACCAATAAATCCTAATAATTTATTGTTTTCACGGATACGTTGACAGTCATCAAGAATGGAACTCTTCGCTTTCCTTTAAAGCACATATTTATGTCCTCATATCTAGAACGTTGTGAATGAGCCGTAAAAACTACAAGACGTTTTATGGAGCCTAGCTTCGTCATATAACCAAAAGGTAGATGGTAACAATGGAGCCTATGGAGAAACCTATGGAAAAGAAAAAATAGACAATTGTATTTTTTTTAAAAATATCTCTCACTCCGTTAATACGCACAGTTCCACCAATTGTATACATTTTTGCATGTGTATGTAAAAGGGCTTTAAATGATTTCAAATGAAGTTTTTCGAAAACTCAATAGATTACTGTGAAAAAGAGCTTCAAATTTCGAATTTGAAGTAATTTTCTTAAAAACAGCTTCAAATTTGTTTTAATGAAAATTTCTATTTAGGACGAGGTTTTACTCTTCTTGAAGGTATATTTCGGTTCTGCTATTAAGAAACCGAAAAGTTGAGAAAATGTCAAAAAAAAAAAAAAAAAAAAAAAACTTTGGGCGACGATAGATGACAGCTTGCAAGAGGATGGGGCAACACCGTAAAGCCAGACCGCACCAAGGAAATTAGAAAACTTAACCGTTCTCAAAATTGTAATCTTGGCGAATACTCGCCGTCGTAACATAATATCGAATTTTTTCCGTATACATATTTAGTACTATTTTACGTATTTTGCTATTTTCTCAAAATATTTTTATTCTTTTTTTTTTCAATTCTATTACAATTTTTTTATGAAAAGATGTTTTGTTTTTTTAATACACATTTTTCCTGCACTATTACTGAGTGCGGTCTCCTCGAGCGTAAAGACACTATCGGATGTTCTTCCAGTCCGGCGTGCCTCTTTCCAGTTACACTAGTGGCTGGAGCGACAGTGCAGCAGTGACAGATCATTGTCACTTTTAGGTGTGATAAGTATCCCTGAGTAAGAGAAACTGTGGCGATCGCCGACTTGTAACACGTCCGAAAAGAATGCTGCAAGCTACAGTGATTGTTAGCTGGTCACAGATATAGCCAGTTTGTATTGCATCCAATCTGACTGCTAAACTACGGTCCTGGATTGCACTAGATATTTAGGCTTTTAGAACTGACGGTTAAGTTGTATGCTGCAAAGTGTGCACCAACTTGTGTTCTCCAAATGGCTTTTCAAACGTTTGTTTTATTTTAAAAATTTGTTTAGGAAAGTTTTATAAATGAAATTTCGAATGATGTAAAGGAGTTTTATAATTAGTGTATTTTAATATTACATATTATATCCAATTTTATATATTAATTACATATTCTTACTGTTTTATTACATATACATATATTGATGTTTTCATGCTACATATATTTTTCCGGTTTCTATTTATTAATATTTGTTTGGGGTAGATTGGTGAGTTCACAACCCACAGAATACCGCACAGTTCTTACTCCCCTGACCACTGGATCTCCAATGTCCAAATTTGTGGTGCCAAGGATTGCGTTGGTCTAAATATACGGAGGAGAGTCGCCTGAAGTTGTAAGTTCAGAACTGTCTGTGAGGAGCGTCGGGTCGCGCTGGTGAGTGGAGCGGGCGTCCGGTGGCGTTAGCGGAGGCGGGGTGAGGGCAGAGCAGTCGCTCGCGTGCGTCGCACAGCACCTGGCGCGCCGCGCCCCCCCCCCCGCAGGCCCCCCCCCTTCCCCCCCCCGGCCAACCCCGCCCCGCCGCGACGCCGCTGAGCGGGCGCTGACTCACCCGCGGCGCCCCCAGCACGGCCCACGGGGGCGGTGGGCGCAGCGTGAGGTCATGCGCTGCCTGCGCGACGCGGCACGTCCCCACCCACCCGCCCGCCCTCTGCCGCTCGTGCGCGCGGGGCGGAGGCGCACTCGCGAATGTTCCAGCGCGCAAACGTTTGAATTGGAATTCAAGCAGAGCGAGGAACCGGGGCAACAGGCCACGAGAAGCAGTTCCGGAACGCCGGCCTTGCGAACGTCCTCTCGCGGCGCTTTCTGAAGGCGCTTCGCTGCTGCTGGACTTAGCAGTGCTTGATTTCCGTTTGAGTGATGCCACGTTTAACGCTAAATGAAGATCGCATGAGAATGTTGGAGATATTTGAAGTATCTGTCTGTCGTGGCGCCTAGAGGAGTTCTGTGGCTAGGAGCGTGAAGGGGAAGGGGGCGTTCGGAGGAGGAGTATGTCCATTAATGTTGAATTAGCAAGAATAGTTTTTATATAAGTGTATGCAAGTGAGAATTAAGTTGATTGTCCGTCATTTTTACTTCGTGTGTTATCAATTTTCTTAAAAAATTCAAATCCAAAAAATAGAATAAGATGCAACCATACGCGCTATGTGCTTTTTCAACTGTATTCTCAAGCAAAATCAAAAGCCATACCCCTATACTACAGATTTCGCGAAAAAAGAAGAAAAAAATGTGAAAACATTTTCTTCAAAATTAGCAAAAACCTGTGCCTGCGGCTTGCATACATGTCACATCACGAGCACTCGTTGCCCCGCTCGCGAGCACATCCACTGTGCCTGCTGCACGGCACTGCTCTGGGACACGGTAATATTTGGAAGCAAAAGCATATGTTCTGCAAGAACAAATTACAGAAGGAGGCCTTCGTTTACACGTGTGTTCTGCTATACTAGCGTCATACACCGGTAGGGGATATACGAAATAAATATTCTGTTGACATTCGGATTGTTTAGTTTGAAATGTTTTTGACGTAAAATAATTGTCGTGAAAATACTCATTTGTTTGTTTTGAGTTTTCTTTGGATTTTTTAAAATTTAGTTTTCTTTACTGTTCATATATTTATTGGGACATATATGTATTCGTTACCTTCTTTTACTAAATGTTTGTAGTTTGAATGCTTGCAAAGGCTACCTTTCTGCTCGGTATGAAAATGAAATGTTGTTCTACTCTGCTTACCTTCTAGAAGAACTACGAGTTACTTTATACTCTGAAATACTCCCTTATATGTGGATTCTTTTCCAGTGGGATATATGTGCCAGTGCCAGATACCGCCGCTATTGCCGGGAAAACGAAAGAAAACTTCATACTATGAATGAGGCAAAGTGTGGATTAGATGCACAAGTGGATAAAAATATTTTGGGAGATCTATTTAGAACGTTCATTCGTACAGTTCATCTCGTATTTTTATGCTTTATGAACAGCCAACAATTTTATTCAAATTGCTCTTTTGACTGGAAGACGCTCTTGCTTTTTGACATAGAATGGCACGGAATGATGCTGCGACACAAAGCACCACATGCAACTGCTTTCAAACGCGTAATGCTCTTTCAACGGGAGAGTTCGTTCACAGAAGTAATTCCATTTTTGAACGGATCCCATTTTTTGGTCGCACGGACAATCGTAATTATGATTGTGGGAAAATAATTTCGTAAAAACTCTATTATGTCCACTTGCGGATATACGGACCATTCTCCCATGATATTACGCAATACGTACGTACATTGAGCACGCACACATCACTACTCAACAAAGAAGGACTCTTGTACACGGGCGTCGTGCGCGTGTGAATGGACGCTATAAATTGATGGAGGGGTGGTGTATCCTTTGTGAAAAGAGAATTTGTCAGCTGCGAGTTGATGCGGAACCAGATTCAGATGTGTTTGCGAACGTTCGACGCTCAGTGCCAAGGCACGCAGGCCGCAAGCCGCTGTGCACAATATCACGTTTCTCTTCACGCTACGCAGGCGTTTGCTTTCTGTTTCTCAAAACGCAGACAAACTGACGCAGCACTACTCAGGGTTTTTGGATGTTAGAATATTTTTTGGAACCGATCGTTACAAACATTTTTGTTAATAATTTTAAATTATTCTTTATGCGTCTATATATCTGCACCTGGAATGTTCGAAGTTTGTTTCTTTCCAATTTTCTTTCAAAGAATCAGCTATCAAACTGTGTTGATGATATGCTGAAATGAATTTTCAAGTACTTAATCTCACATTAATTACTCAATGCGATTGGTGTCTTTTGGGGCTACCGACCTTGGGGAGCATCTTTCATGTGCATGTAACAGAATCCTTCTGATGATTTAATTCAGCATCATTCATTCATAAGGATGCCATCTCATAAGGAATGTACCTAATATATGTACGGATTCTATGACATACACATAAGACGTTTACGAATTCAGGACTACAAGAGAAGTAGTCATAACTACAGTAGATAAATATTTCAGAAATGTTACATAAAACAATTTCCTCTCCAAGTTTGAAATTATTTTTTTGTTTTAGCAACATTTTTTATGTTTCTGGTATGTGAAGAATTGAATTTCGGTTGCTGAAGACTGTTTTTGTTAAAATATTCAGGCTATTGCGGTGTTATACGGGAGTATTTTATTTGTTGTTCTTGAGCTGAGTGCGTGCTACTTTTGGGGGAAACAATTTTTTTTTTTTGTTCAGCAGCAGCATTTTTGCTTTTGGGGACCATTAGAATTGATTTATTTCTAATACCATTTGATTGTTAATAAATTTGTTTCTTTCACTCTCTTTTTATTCTGATAATATTTTAAAGTTGCCTTATGTTACGTATTTCTTTTGTTTTCAGGTGAGAATTTCTTCCAAATTGCGTGCCATGAATCATCGCTTATCTACCGCGAACTTGTGAGTGCATCTGATATTATTTCAGAATCAATACATTTTCAGTTTGTAAAGAAAAATTCTGATATACTTTTAATAACAAGGTACACAACACAAGGTCTGTATTCTGTTCTCTAGTTCATTTGCTGGTAGTATCCGTACAATGTTGAAATGTATTGTCTAATTTCGAAGATGTAGTGAATATTATTGTTTTTTTTTTAATATTTATGAAATAACACAAGGATAATATTACAAAGAAAATTCATTATTAATTGTGAGGTATATTTTCTGAATGTTAGAGTAAGATACGCCATTTTTACATCTGAATGTTGAACAGTTACAACTAGAGGACCAGCTTAAGAAAAACTCCTCACTTTCTAAATGTTGGCAGAAACCCTGACCCACACGCCCGAAGGTGAGGGGATATCTTAAGAGTGTCGGAGGATGTCTGAGAGTGTCGCAGGGCAAAGGAGAATGTGGAGGGCAGTAAGAGGAATATGTAGGAGTGTCGGAGGGCGCGATAGGGTGTCGGAGGGCGCGATAGGGTGTCGGAGGGCGCGATAGGGTGTCGGAGGGCGCGATAGAGTGTCGGAGGGCGCGATAGGGTGTCGGAGGGCGCGATAGGGTGTCGGAGGGCGCGAGAGGGTGTCGGAGGGCGCGATAGGGTGTCGGAGGGCGCGATAGGGTGTCGGAGGGCGCGATAGGTGTCGGAGGGCGCGATAGGGTGTCGGAGGGCGCGATAGGGTGTCGGAGGGCGCGATAGGGTGTCGGAGGGCGCGATAGGGTGTCGGAGGGCGCGATAGGGTGTCGGAGGGCGCGATAGGGTGTCGGAGGGCGCGATAGGGTGTCGGAGGGCGCGATAGGGTGTCGGAGGGCGCGATAGGGTGTCGGAGGGCGCGGGTGTTGTTGGCGTGTTGGGCATCGCGCGTGCCTGTGCATCTCCGTGACCGTTCGCCTGCCCGGCGTTTCCGTAAAATTGCACCGCTTAGTTCCGGCCCGCGGAGCAGAAAACAAATCCGCGATCTGCCTAATCGCTCGCTGTCCGTCGGTGCGCCTGACAGGCGGAGGGGTTTGGTAGTGGGTGGACAGGGGAGCGGCGAGCGATGCAGAAGAGCGGTGACGTCAGAGAAGAAAATCGGTAAAATGCCCCAGAGCAAGTAGAATGACAGGGGAGCGTGAAGGATGCAAAAGAACAGTAGTTATTGATATTTCTTTCTAAGATTTATAGAATAATTATGGAGTCTGCAAATTTGTGTAGCATTTAACAAATTATGCATATAATTATTTAATGCAGTTTTACGATACAAGGTTTGTTACAAGCCTGAAAATATTTGACTGTAAAACTATTTGAATCGCCTTCAAGATCATTTGTTTTTCTTAATGCTCTTTCTGTATTCTGTTCTCTGGTGACGTTAACTTCATCCAAAAAGCTCAGGCGATCTACTTGTGTTGTTATCTATCTGTTAACGTTCTCAGAGCGAGGATGGAAATCGTGGGGGAACAAGAAACTTCTTATCATGTCTAGGCTGATCGTCACTCAAGGACATGCTACTATGTGCTATTTCTCCCTCGTCACCTTTAAGGCAGCATATGATTGGTGTGCAGAATAGAAAGATATGGTTGTGGGAAGGAGAACCTGTAAAAAAGAGGAGAGGAAAATAACCAGGAGAATTGAACTGTGGGAAATACTCTCCAGCATTTACGAGTTGGAGGTGATGGTGACTACAGCAAGCCCAACGTTTATGGTTGTAAGGAATCTGACAGGAACAGGAGCAGCATGGGATGTAGAGGGTTAGGTCTCAGGTTGTTAAAAACCTGTATGTGTGATAGGCGAAGGACAGGGGGAAGCCTTAGCAGGTATAACGAACGGAAATGCCCTGGTTAAATAGAGTGAAATGGCAGCGGTGAGGAGGCTCGAAGAGAGAAGGAAGCTCTCAGAGTTTAGGGGTTCGGCTGTTGCGGCGGTCTTTGTTTCTGTTTTGTTTAGCCGTTGCGGCTCTAACTGCCGATTAATGGATTTCGGTTTTGCTCGTGTTGCATTCTTGGCACGAAACAGAGAACGAGATTGCGTGCCCACCTCAGACATTTATCGCGCGCCTTGTGATAGTAATGGGAGGGCTTTAAGTAATTTGACGTAAAGTGAATTTCTTTGGATTCAGTACCCAGCCTCGTGGGAAATTTGGGCAGGTGTGATCTAGTGTTCGTTTTCATTTAACATGCTGGGTAATGATAAAAGGGATATGCAAAGAATCACTCTTACGTCTGACGCACAACATAATCGATCTTCTATACGCAAATTGTGACAGTGTAAAATGGGTTAATTAGAAACGTGAATTGAAGGTATAGCATTCATTGGTGCAAGATGTTCATGTAAAGACGAGCGTGGATACTAAAGGAAATGAACAGCAACCAACGGGGGCTGATTGATTTAGACACATTGACTAATATGTTCTCTACCAATTCGGAAGGCATAAATCTGTATAGTTGTAATTGTTTTGCCTTGAAATACATTATTCAGCAGACATATTTTAATGATGGTTGAGGTGATTGACAAAAATAATTTCAATGGAAAAATATCTAATCAGGAGAGGTTGAGATAAAATACGTAAAGGATGTGTTAATTTAAAAACACATGGAATTTTTAATGTTGCAGTCGCTTACATCTTTATTTCCAAATTACCTGAATGTGCGAACATATTTCCTGGTGAAACGGTATTGAAATGCTGAAATTCTTGACCATAAATTCACCTTTCGTGTGCTTTCAACTGCTCCACCGTATCAGATATTTAATTTTAAACAATTGCAAAGAGATAATGGATTGTGTTTCTCCGAACACTGCTAAGTCTAATATCGCATTGGGCGTCTTATGTTACGGACTTTACAATTTTAATCGTTAATTTTCAAATAAGTGTAATCTGTAGCAAAATTTCAGTGAACTTCCAGCACACGTCCCTACAAGCACCTTTAAAACGAAACTGTACTTCTAGTAAACGCTTCAGATCTTCCGTTGAATCAGCGGTTCTACCCATTAGAAACGAAAAATATTTCAATAGAGGTCTGAGAATGAGATTTCAAAATGCAGAATAATTTTTGTAACACTAATGAATATTCCGAATTGTTTGCGTAATGGCAACATCATGTGTATTTGTGTAAGCTGCTGTATTCTTAAGAAATTAATTTTCTTAAAATTACCGGAACCTTTATAAAGTCTACGAGAGAACATAGTGTTTATGATTGAAAGACATCATTAAGTATGATTCTTTTGGGCGTGGAAAGAAGAAAAGATTTTAGGGGTCTTCTGTATTAGAAACTTCGGTGAAGTCGAATAACAAACATCGAAATTAAGAGAACAGAAGAGTATTTCTTAACTTCACCAAAACATTGTCAGCTGTCAGGAAATACAAAGAACGTTACGTAAGAAATAACTATTTCTGACTTCCCAGCTGTGAGTAACTTATTTAGACCGAATAGGTCATTGCCATTCTCGGTGCAGATTTGGTCTTCGATTCGGAGAGCCCGTCGCGGCGGGCGCGGGTCGCAGGCGGATCACGTGCGGGCGCGCGAGATGAAGGCAGCCGCGCGCTCGCCGCCACCGCCGCCACCGCCGCCACCGCCGCCACCGCCGCCACCGCCGCCACCGCCGCCACCGCCGCCACCGCCGCCACCGCCGCCGTCGCTGCCGCCGTCGCCGCGCCGGCCTCGTTTCGGGGGCGCAGTCGTCATTTCCGGCGGCAGCGGCGGAGGACACACCTCTGTGGCGGAGGCGCAGACCACGCCCACTTCCTCATGGCAGAGGAGAGGAAGCGCTTATGACATTCCAACTTCCCTCCGTCTGGTCACGACCCACCGGTGGGTTGTACGCGTGTGCTTCTGGTGTACAGGTTGTACCTCTACGCATTGTCGTACCTATCGACCCCCCCTCGGCTGACATTCATTAATCCAGCTGCAGCTTTAGAGGTAGCTACAAGTTTCCCACCCATGTGGGAGAGGTATCTCGTGAGTTCACATCGGTCATTGAGCGTGCTTGCGCAAGGTAGTTATCGGGAGAGGTGACTCAGTGCATCAACTCATGTCACTGCAGTGCCTCTGACCGGGAGGCCCTAGGTTCAAGTCCCGACGGCGACAGGATTTTCGATACTAGCTTGTTAGCTAGGTCGGATTCAGTCGCTGTCTGGAGGAGAATTCTAGAGGCCGGTTGCTCTGATCGGTAGTTTTCCGTGGTTTCTACGATCAATACCAAGCGGATGCCTGTACAGTACCCTGGCAAACGGGCCACGGACCGCGCGCGATCTATCCTTCCTCTTCCTTGTCCTATCCTTACACACACTTACACTAACATGCACTACACTACCACACATGCCGGGAGACCGTTTGGGAACTTAGAGCTTGTCCTGGCTGGGTGGTGCCCCGCTCGCAGGAAATACCTGGTTGAAGAAAACCCCGCTAACTGACGGTACATTGGCGCCAGATCTCGCCATCTAGCGGGAGATCACAGCCACCTCCCGATGAAAAACATATACTACACTTAAGGGACTAATGACCCTATTGACGTGTCCGGAATCAGTAACATCGCCAACGAGCCCATCGCGCAGTCTTGTATTAGAGGAAAACAGCCAGGATTCTCCTGGAGGGCTAGAAAGGCCTTACGTCACGCATCTAGTCTGATTGACACCCACAGACTTCTCGGGGAAGGAATTAAGGAGAGGTTTAAGCTTCGAAGGTAATACACGGTGTACTAGGAATACGCACCACAAAACCCAACGCTCATGCCTTTCGTGGGATTTGAACCTGCAACCTGGTTGTAACGCGTTTTTGCGGGAAGATGCCCCAAGCCCCTGCCTCATACAGGTCGGCCGCAGTTTGTTGCATTCACCGAATGTTAACAGTTCACTCGTACATAATTAAAATTGCAGTGGGTTTTCAATGCTGAAGTATTGCTTGACCCCTGAGACATGTCTTTAGTTGCTACTGCTTTCATCTCAAGATTGTTGTGTATTAAATTCAGCATGTCAGTCAAAATAATATTATTTCAGAAATCATTTTTATTACTTTTTAAAACCCTTGAATGAAAATCCATTATGTGCTTGTGGAATCAAGGATGTTTTAAGTACTGGCAAAAGTTTGTTGGATCCCTTTCCCTAACATTTTAGACGGTTGACTCCTATATATGCGTGAGTTTGAGTTACAAAAAACGAATAGTCGTTCTGAAATAAAATGTTTGTTTTTGTCTGGCAAGTGGTGCATACGAAAAGTAATTAGAAATTTATTCTGATAAATTTGATAACTTCGTCCTGTTTTTTATTACTTATAGTATATTGAGTATATCAATGGAAGTAGGTCAGAGTCATTATTCATTCCAAGAGAAGGGAGCTATTACCAATTCTTTCCTGGGATTAAACTTCGAAGTTTTTCCAAAAATACTCAAGTTCCTAAGAATGAAATTTAGTGCTTTTGAATGCAAATGTAGAAAGTATGGCGCATGCAAACTTATTTCAACGACAGGTTGGGAAAAAGACGAAAGAAATAGTGTGCAAAGCTCCTGCTGCTGTTTCCATTTGTTGCTCTCATTTCTCTTCGTAGAGTACGTGGCGATATATCCCGTTGCCACGGTTTAATCACTTCTAGCATATACATTTTATTTACACATATACGTAGATACACCAGATAGTATGTGAATAGGAAAAAAAATTTCTGTCCGATGTGAAAAAACTCCCTATAAAAAGATTTCTAAACTTCAAATGTTCTTCTAAACTTCACAGCTCTTGATTTCTGAAATGCAGTTAAAATTGGTGTGTACTCCTTACTGCTTGTTGAAACGAGACATCAATACATATAACTTTTTTTATCTTTTCTTTATTTGAGGACGTGACCTTTATATAATTTCTTATATCACATGTAGCAGTATTGATTTACGAGTTCTGCAGCTTCAAAATGTCAGGGTTGTGTAGGTTGACCTACCAGGCGTTTGCTAATCATTAATCCAATATTTCCCATGGATAAAATTTTATGACGAAATTGATTTACAGGATACTTTTCGAGCATGTTGAATTGTTGAAATACTGTGTTTTTTGTTGGTTCTGACACATTAAATCCGTGCGTGTGGGCGGATTCAGAAAGAATTTTGCTTGGCGGTGGGATTCCACTTTGGGCCATCCTCATAAATATTTTTTTAATGAAATTATTTTTTTAGTGTTAACTTGAAACATGAAAAATTATTTATTTGTAACTCACCGTTATAATGTGATGGATCCACCTGTCGTACATTTTCGAAAACAAGACCTTTTTCACTCCTCATCCTGAGAAATAATGATACTTTGTTTATATCGTCTCACCATGACGTAACAACGGGGCAACATTGTGCAGAACCCATCAGAGCAGCTAATAACCTTCTCTGGGTCGCCGCGATGCGTCTTGGCCCTCGGGCGAAAGAAAATGTTGGTGGGAGGATATTGTGTTGCTCTGTACTTGATACGTAAAGTACACTTTTTGGAACATTATTTTAAATATGGGCCGACCTGGGTGGCCGAAGTGGCTAAGAGCTTTTATCGACTCAGCGCTTCGGTCCGACGGGTCGCGGGTTCGACTCCCGCCTTGGGCATGGTTGTTTGTCCCTCGTCTGTATGTTTGTGTGTGGTCGCGGAGCTGTAATGTATGTGTCTTCCGTTCTGCTGACTTAAGATCAGAGGAACCCGCAAGTGTGTTGATGTCCAGTGTATGGTCTGATATGCGTGAGAGGTAAAGGGTTACCGGCTGTTGACTGGATAAAAACCCTAGGTAAGCAAATTAAATGTTGATTTCGGTTTACAATTTTTCGTTTCATATAATGGCCAGAATACTCTATATTAACTTTCTCCTGTCACAGAGAGTTTTGCATACCTAAACGTACCATGTTCGTGTCCAACTACCATTTTTCGACACATAGCTGCTGTATGTCCTTAGAGAAACCAGGCGTAAATTCGATGCGTTGGACCCTGAATGGAGAAAGAAGTGGTTTCGCGTGCACCCCGCCCTGGATGGGAGGGGCCGGGAGACGGCCGGGGCGTGCCTTGAGGGAACTGCGTGCGGATGCTCTTCCCGGTCGCCCGAGGGAGGGGGGCGCTGCCGGATTTAGCCCTCACAGCAGCTGTCCCTCCCTGCAGAGGCGACGTCCGCTGCCCACTCCCGCGGCGGCGTCACTGAGCGTTAGTCTGTACCGGGTCATTTTTTTCTTTTTTATTAACCAAACATTTTTTTAAATAAATGGCTAGTTTAGATATTTGAAATTACTAGAAATGAAATTAAATACTTTAATTTTTTGCAGCCATAAGACGCTTTTAAAGTCAGACGTGTCAGCCGAGGAAAATATCCATCCACTAGTAGTCAAAATACACCAAGAATGTTTCGGTCTATATCGTTTTCCCTGATCATTTTTTTTTTTTCCATGATGCATGCGGCTGGGCCGCGGCATGGACGAGGGTGAGAACGGAAGAAAGGCCGCCCCCCTCCTCCATCGTCACCACCACCACCACCACCAATATCACCACCCCCTCCACCACGTACTCCACCACCATCTGCCCCATCCCACCACCACGTCCACCACCACCACCTCTACCACCACACCACCACCACTCTTCCACCAATACCTCCTCCTCTTCCCCATCTCCATTACGAATACTACCACCAGCACCAACTACCCACAAACATCGCCATCAACTTTTTACTCCGCGTTTCCCGTCGCAATTTCCCCTTCCAGGCCGCACATCTCTACTCCCGCCTGACTCCATCAGCGTCGCCGCGCCACAGCGTCGCCTTCGCCTGCGCCGCCGCCGGATGGGTCGCAATGACAGCGCTCCGCGGCGGCGCGCCGCGGCGGGGCGGGGCGGGGCGGGGCGGGAATGATGGAGCTCTCAGCCTTGTCGAAGCTTTCTTCTCGACGCCGCCGCCGGGCCATTGTTCGTCGCGGGGGCGGAGGGACGGCGCCAAGACGGCGGGGGCGGGGCGGGCCATGGCACGCCACGGGAACATGCTGCTAACGAACGGGCTGGCATCTGGTACCTCGCGCTTTCCTACGTTATAGCGCGACTGCAACAAGGTTAATATGTTCAGGTGTAGGGTTTCTTAATATTTTACTTCCTCAAATACGAAATTTGATTGCCATCATGGTGTTACCGCATTGGAGGAGCGATTACCTCTGTAATCTGTTCCGCACAGTAAATCTTTTCCTTGTTGTGACCTTATTACTCTGCTACAAATGTATTTTTAATTATTCAAGTTGTTCAAAGTATAGTTTCCACGATCGGGTATGGAACTCAGGTCTCCTAGTTGCGCAACTGGACATACATCAGGTCAACCGGGTTCATTACTGGATCGGTGTGACACTTCTTTAAACAATTTGAATTATTTGAATACAACTTACTTCCAGTAAAATAAAAATTAAATGACCGTAGGTAATGAAGAATAATGAACCCTGTATAGTAGTACAATAATACTGTATATTATGATCAGTTAAACTTATTGAGGTCTCAGTTATACACGAGCTATAAGGAAGAGTATAAATGTATCCATCGAAAGGGTTGATGAAATGTTAGCACACAAACATCGTTTGGAGGAGTTTTATAATTACTTAAATAAACTATATTCTTGTGAGTTTTGCGGGTGAAGAGATCTCCATACGAATAAAGTAAATTAAATTTAAAAATTCATTGTTTATTTTCTTCTTTAAGATTCACCGTTAATACTCCTTACACAAGTATTATTTGAAATTTTCCTATTTACCTTTCTTGGATCTGGTCATCACCAATCACTTTCTTGTTGATTATCTTGAACATATTTAGTTCCTGTGAGCATTGCTTGGTCTCCTTGATGCTATTCGGGGTTGAAGTCACGTTCTTTTCAACGTGTAAAGCTGTTTTGAGTTAACCACGCTTTTCGCTCCTGTTTTTTGTCATTCTATTCCAAGTCTTCTCACAAATAATACGAGGAACAAAACAACGTTACACTAGCTTACATCTAACCCCACAAACATTACAGAATGTACTTCAATAAATATTCGTTACCTCCATCGTGAATTGCGAAGGTAAAATCGTAGAATTTCTTTTAGAAGAGTTTTTCAGGACGAAATTAATGTTGCAGCACAAATACCGTGTACGGTTTATTCTCATTATAAAATCATGTTATGATAATGTGGGGAGGTTGTTTTGGGGGCACCGAAAAACGTTCATTATATGAAACAGCTATTCTCCAGCCGCAGTCCTCGTTAAAACTAGCGACCACTGTTGGTGGTGGTTAAATGACGTGCTCTGCTAAAAATAGGGCGGTCTGACTACTGTGTCGTAAAGCTCGGCGGATCAGAAACTTTTTAGTATGTGAGATGTAAGCTGTCAACTTCACGACACAACCTCGTCAAACAGGTGTACCTTACGTTCTATTTCTTGTGTCTGTGTGCGGGAAGCGCGTCATTTGTTTCCCTCCGGTTGAGACGGAAATAAAAGCAAACCTCACCCTCTTTACTCACTACAAAACACAAGTTCTTTCATCCATGGAAATACGCGAGCTAGTGTTTCTGTAAGTTTAAAAAAACATATACTGTCAGAAATTTCTGCTGCAAGCAATAGTGTCAATAAAGATTACACAACACCTCTACAGAAAATCTATGTCGGTAGATATAACCGTGGAATCCCCTTATTTTACTTTTCGATTCTCATAGAATCATTCAAGTTTCTTTTGTATTTTTTTGTATTACGCAATTCCTTGCAGTAGACTCTTTCACCCGCTTACTTTCTGTATTGCTTGACTTTCCTTATTGTAAAATTGTAGTAAAACAACTACTTTAATTAATTATGTTTAATGATGTCAGAAGTGTCGAAACAGCAAGCTAAAGTAAGTTACTGAATTACACCTTAGTTTGTTTTCGCCACTTCTGGCATCATTGCTCATAATTAATTAAAAGTAAATTGTTTGGTATAGTATTAGTTTACAATGGCTTTGGAAATAAGTTGCAAGCATGAATGAAGGACTGTGTGTGTGTGCATGTGAAGGAATGAAAGAGCGAACGGGTAAGGGAGGGAGAATGTGCGAATTCAGTTTACCGAATTAATTTTTTAAATTGGGAATTGGGCAGGCAGACGACATACAATGACGAAAATGACTTCGTAATGGAAGTTGGAAAATTACTTACGTATAAGAAATTAATAAGTAGTATTGAAATGAAGATTTAAAAAGTATGCTTAGTTTTTATTAACAGTTTGAAAATGTCTGTTAAGTTTCGTGAATTTTGTTAGAAATGACGTAATTATAATATGATTTAATCAATACTTTGCTGTGTTACTTTCACGTTGTTCAATGGAGAATTCCAGTTATCTATTAATGGATATGTGTGTATTGATGTTTTTATTTCGTTTATCATTCCACGAATTGTTAGTGACCAAAGTTAATAAAGTTGTAGGACTTCATCTTGGTTGCATGACAAGATCACCTCAACCATTAATATTTTAATATTTTCTCCAAAAGTATGAGTATTTTCAGTGTAAGTTGTTTTGTTCGTTGCTCTGAGGTTTATGCGTAGAAGTGTGCGTGTGCGTGTGTGTGTGTGTGTGGGCGTGTGTGTTTGCGTATGTGCGTGTGTGTGTGGGGGGATTAGAGAGGCGGGCGCGATCGACGTGAGATGGCTCGCAGTAACAGCTTTGTCTCCAGGGGCGACTCCCCTAACGTTATTTCCTTTCTCCTCTCTCCTCCCTTCCTCACTGTTCATCCCATTCCACCCACTCTCCTCCCATTTCCCTCTCCCTCTCCTCGCCCTCCTCCTGTACCCCTCCCTTCCCCTTCACCACCTGCCCTGTCACGTGGTCTTGTGGGCGCTTCCGGTCAGCAGCGGCCAAAGGCGTCGGAGAGGTGAAACGCGTGCACTTGGATTCATGCAGGGAATATCGAGGGTCTTTTCTGGTTTTCCGGCGCTGAATGGTGATGCGATCTCCTGGCGCGGCAGAGCCAGCTCTGGCGACGAGCAGAGCTCCATCCCCACCCCACCCCATGCCTGCTCTAACAACAAATCAATCCATCCCAGACCTTTGATGCATCGTGATATGTTGTCGCATTTCAGTTTGGTTTGGTCACTCTTTGCTTTCAAATATTTCTGGGATGTGATGTCACACATAACGCGGTTGCATTTTCGAACATGATTGTAGGAAAATGCCGCATCCCTGATGAAATGCTAGGAGAAAGGAATGCAGTTGGTGCGGCCACTAAAACCAGAGTGTAAACAATTAACTGTCGATCACATTCTTTCATTAATACGGAAATTGCCAATGTATTTGACTGTGTGCCTGCAGTGACTTTCTGAGCGAGTCGTGAACAAAACATTGTTGCGAGATTGCTAATAATAACAATTTCTAAGTGGTTATTGAAGTCTTATTATCTAGGAATATTTCTCAAGGGAATTTTCTTCAGCTGGAAGGTGGATCTTTGGTTAATACACACTAAAATTTCATAATCATTAAGATAATTATAATCTCAAACAGAGAATTTAAACATCGTGGAAAATGAAATATAATTGCCTGTTAAATATGGTCAATTGGTACACTATTACAATTTTATACAATAATAATATAATAATGTTTGATATAAAATTTTTTCACATGCAACCCTTCAAGATAGATTTCGTAACTAAAATCATTCTCTTCTTCACCTTTTAAAAATCACTGACAGGTGTTGAAAAACAGTTTTGTTCCGATCATGTAATATAAAAACGACCAACCAATGCAGAACGTTACGCTAAAAGACGCTACTTCGCCCCTTCTTGTAGATTCTTGGCACTTCTGCCGAAATCCATTTAATCTTCAAGGACTGGATAGGAAAGTAGAGAGATGCAATACGGAATCTCATGCGGGTAGCAGGTATATCACGAGGGGAAAAGAGATCAAGAGTTCTCTCCTCGCTTTGCTCGTCGCGCCCCGCATGTGGAAGACGTGTGCACTGCGAGATCTGTGTCTCTCATCTAGTATGTATGAAGCTCGCCGCCAGATCTTAGAGCCGACGGCGAAGGGGATGAAAGAAGCCCGGGAGCGCTGAAAATGGAGCCGAACGTCAGGAAAACAACCTTTGGGTTCGCATAAAGTAAATGGCCGACCTGGTGGACGGACGGGAGCTGCCGGTTTTTCGAGAAAGGTCTTCGATCGTGAGTGTGAAATGTGGAGCACCAGGAGTTACACATTTGCAAAAGTCATCGCGATCTCCACACTGTTTCGCAGAACCCCGGGGTTCCGTAGATATAACGTAGGAGATCAGAAGAAAATCTTTTTGAAGAAATCTTTGTTGAGAAATAGTAATGGAATGGTTCAACGATTAGAAAACGATATCGTTTTTTAGTCGCATGATTGATGAGGTATTTGGTTTTGCGCGGACCAACTTATGAGACGTTACTATTATCTCTCATCTCTGTGTGAAATCATAGTGTGTCGTGCAAATGCAGCCTGGTAACATCCACCGGCTGGATTGATTGATTTTTTCGTGTTTCCGGGCGTGTCAACTGCTTTGGTCATTAGTCTCGTTAGTGTAGTGCATGTTTTTTTTCGCGGGAGATGGCGGTGATCTTCCCCCGCTGGATGGCGAGATCCGGCACCGACCTACCGTTGGCTAGTGGGGTTTCCCCCTAACCAGGACTCTCCACCAGCGGGGCACCGGGACAAGCTCTAAGCTCCCGACTGGTCTCCCGGAATATGTGATAGTGTAATGCATGTTAGTGTAAGTGTGTGTGTGTGTAAGGGGAGAGGATAGGACAAGGAAGAGGAAGGAAAGATCGCGCGCGGTCCGTGGCCCGTTTGGTAGGGTACTGCTCCGGCATTCGCCTCCACCGGCTGGACGCATGCAAGAGCGAGCATGCCATACCCTGGTTGAAAATCTGCCACTCCATTGCCAAAAAATGCAGGAGGTAGCAGCGGCGACTAATTTACATGGTGAGTGGTGCCAGCCAGGATCACGATCAGCTCCCTCCCGTAAATGGCTTGATTAAAGAGAAATTCCGTAATGTGTAATAATTTAAATCGTATATATTCCCGTAGTGATTGAATATTTGGATTACTAACGATTTCCGTGTTAGAGCATTTTCAGTCACTATTTTTAAAAATAGGTTTATTGTTTTGTCGAAATTACATTATTCAGAGTACAAACAAAACTTTGCAAATACTTGATGACTTAATCTAATGTAACAATCTAATTTGTGCTCTCTGAATCTGAATCAGTGAAATTGTCGCTGATTCAATCAGTGAGCGCAAAGTCACTGATATCTTCAGTGGAAATGTGTAGTTTCGCTGACAATCAGTGAATATGTGAAGCTTTTCATAATGACTGCCAGCATTTCACTGGTTGTCAGTGGCAGTGCCGCGCCCAGGCCGCGCCACCGTACCGACCGGTCCAGTTATTCACGTGGTGTTGTGTGTGTAAGCAAAATCCCACGGCGGAACGAGTGAAATAGAGGTTTCCTGTGAGAAAACTGACCTGTGTCTGAAGATTGTTTTAATTGCGTTAGGTAAGTAGTTTTCGCTTTTCTGTGACTCGTCTTGTTGATAACTGTGAGTCGTTTTATTTTATGGTGATCATTTAGCCATACTAAGAAATAGGTTATGAACATGTGATTAATACCACGTATTTGTTTTTATTAATAACTTGAAACTTCTTATGTAACTTAAAAGTTTTAAAGTAACTGTTTGGTGATACAGTGTGAAATATCTGACGTGTAATGGATAATATCGTTTATGAAAGTTGTAAAAAGTCCAATATGTTCTCGATTACACCACAGCAGAGCCGGCCATGGCAGCAAAATATTAACTCTTTCTTTGGTTTTTCCAATTTAGTTTAATGACACCAGTCCAGGAGTGGAGTTTTGAAAAAGTGTAAGAGAAAGTGCTGGAGCTAACTGGGGACTCTAACACTGAATATTTTGAAAGGTATTTTAATTTGCCAAAGACTACTGTAATACTGATTTATTTTGATCAGTGTTCCTTGCTTTCCTTAGTCACTAAACACATTATATTTTACTCATTTACATGGCGAGGCTAGTTTGGCAGAGTGGAGGGGGAGTGCAGATGGTACATCAAAGCCATTTGCCACTCCTGAGGTTCCCTATCCAGACCTCATAATTCTGCCAGTTAGTATGATTTTGTATGTAATCTGAAAATAAAGTAACCATTTTTCCTCACATAACTTCTTGACCTATCTATGTTTCTGTTTTAGGATGGCTCTAATTTGCATCTGGAGGAATTGGAAAGGAGAAAAACATTCAAGAAAAATGTCCAGCAATATTTGATATGGGTGAAAGGATAGAAAAACTATTCTTGTTTTGTTCAGGGTGATGGTTGGTTTTAACATCTGCCCTTTTTTAATAATAAAATATTCCTTCACCCATGGCAGCATTTGACTTACTTTTTAAATTAATATTTACAACAAATTTGGCATACTCAACATTAGCAATTTTTTCATTTTTTGCAGTATATAATGATTATCTCCTCCGAGTATTTAATTTGAAATAAAAACTCAGTTAGGTTTCTGTAATAAACCCTCCTCCTGGGAAATGAACAATGCTTCTGCATTTGTTCAATTTCAAAACCTTCTACCATTGGAGTTAAGTTTTGTTATATCATAGAAATTTGATTCTTTTGTTCTGTGTCTGGTATTGACTTCATAGATTGACTTAAAGATTTTCCCAATATCGAGTATGGCTCAATTCTAAATTCATCTAATTTCTTCATATTCAGGAGATTTTCATGTTCTATGTACACAAGATCTCCTTTTTTAATTCAATTTATCTCCTGTGTTGGTCGAATATTTTTGTTATTATGAGGTTTTATTGTATTCTTGAGTGCTATTTTCCTCTCTCTTTCTAAATCTTCGTCTGTGCATTTTATTTTTAATTCATGTGGTAGGATATTTATGGTTTTACCCTCTAGAAAGTATTTTGTTGAGACTTATGTCACTGTATGTTCTGTCTCATATTTCTCCACAGCTTTTTTCACAATAGTTGTCCATAGCAATAGCAGCCTTTTTGTCAGTTTCATTCATAATACATCTTATTTTATTCACCAAAGTCTGGTTTAATCTTTCATTGAGACCATTGGCGCATCTATGGCAGTAAAAATCTATTTAATTTTTTTCTTTATTTGGAATTGTTTTAATTCTTTTGAACTTATTCCTGGATATTGATCTGTTAGTACCATCTAGACATCATGGTTTTTGTTACTTCCTCAGTTAGTTTTACGAAATCATCAGCGATTTGATTTTTGATGTTAAAATATAAGCATATCTTGTGAAATGGTCGACCAGTAGGTGTAGGTATTTTTGTTGACGGATCCTCCGTAACCTCTGATGGTATCTATAGAAACTATCTTGAAAGGGTACGTTGCTTGACCTAGGTGTGACATTAATCCAAATTTTGATTTTCTTCATGATGTATTCTTTAAGCCAATGTCACAAGTTTCACAAATCTTCTCTATGTTTATGTTTATATTTTCGCTGTAAAGAATGGTGTTATAATGGTGTGGTTAAGAATGGTGGTATATAATGGTCTTACTTTATCATCTGCGCTCTTCCCAGGTAACAATAAGTATTGTGTACATATTTTAGTAATATTTTACTAAATTCTTCTGATAATGAGTTTTTCTCTTCTTTTCAATTTTTATAATGTTTTTTGTTATTTCGGGTTTACAATTTTTAATATGTCATCTGAGTTTTCATCAGGCTCTAGAACTGGATGCCTGTTTAAACAGTCTGCCTCTTGGTTTAATTTTCCAGGATTATATTTAACTTTAAAATTGTATTGGGACAAAGAGTATGTCAAATCACCCAGTTCTTAATGTGTTCTTGCTTTTCTATTTAAATTTTTTAAAGGTTTATGATTGGAGTGCACCAAAAATCTCTTCCAAGTAGCCAATGGTGCCAATATATCACAACCTCTTTTATTGCCAAGCACTTAAGGTAAATTGCTTTTTTTTCCTTTTGAGCTTCACTCAATTTTTTCGAAAAATATGCCACTGGCTTATTATCCCCATTTTTGTCGTTGTTTTAGTACAGCTCTGATTTCTTTTATGCATGCGTTCTTTTTCAAATTGTTCCATTCTGATTCTACTATACTTTTCAAAATCATACTCGAGTACCAATCTGTCAAGGAAAATTTTAGAATTTCTCTTCCACAAAACAGCGTTCAAACTTGTTTATCCATTGGCATGCGTTTGAGTGTCTTCCATTAAATATATTGATAATAAAATCATTGGCAATTTTTCTCAAATTTTTTACTTCAGATATTTGTTGCTTATCTTCTAAAACTTTCTTTAAAAGTTTCTCAATTGTTTCATCTGAGGTACTCAGGTACATTTTTCAACTTCTTGTAATCTCTTTTCAACCTCTGTAATCTCTTCTATGAAGTAGTTGTAGAATTGCAAATTTTCCTCTTTATCCAAATATACTTTTGATAGATTTTCTGATAAAGAAATCCAGACTTTTCGAACTTGATCTGTCTTTTTTTCAAGTATTTTTTACCTTACCAAATATTTGTGTTGTAATTAGCTCCTTGTGAAGGTTTGTGTTTTAGAGTTCATCTGGTAAGCCATTTAAAATGTTTACCTCAAGTGAATTAATAGCTTAGAACTTGCGCTTCTTGATACATGCAACCATTCATCAATTTTATTCCTGTCTTTGAAATCAGTAGCCAGGTGCCTCCATTGCGGTGTCGGGTATCAGTCATTTGTTCGGTAGCATGGCAGATTCGAAATTTTAGGAAACAATACACAATAGTCTTTGTTTTTTTTTATACACATATATGTGTATATATACATGTGTATACATATATATGTATATATGTACATAGAAACAAGGGCATGCAGTGCTGTTAACATTTCCAATTTTAAGCTTGGCAATGCTGCTGATTTTAATTATGAAAATTATAATTAGCAGAGGAAGCTGATTAAGTTGCCCTAAAACTTGCCAAATACTTGTAATAATACAAAAGTTTTTATTTTTACTTTAAAAATTTGAAGATTTAATGCCTTTATTTATTTTTTTATAAGAGTCCTTTCTTTCACTACTTTCTTCCCATCTTCCTTTTCAGAATTTGTTGTATTGTCACCGAAATTGTCAATAATATGTACATAAAATGAAGAGGTTAACTGCAGGCCAATTTTTCTCCGTAGTGAGTTTTGAAAAGTTCCTGAACATCGGTTTTCTTCTTTGTTGTATGTTTTTCATTGGTTTAAATAAAGACTTGTCTTCTCTTATCTCACTTAAAAAGGTAGTATCTTCCTTTAAAATTACCTTAATTCCAACATAGCTCTTTACCAGTATTCCTTTCATTGAAAAGCCAATTGTTTGTAAGTAAATGATGTAACAAAACTCTCCCTACCCCAAGGATAATGTGACTTAAGGAACTAAACCATAACATAGGACAATTTATTTCTATGTGATAATGTTGAAGACAATAAATGAACATATATATGGATTGCTCATATGAAATAGAATACAGATCTGTTATTACCTCAATTTTCAATTTTTTTTCTGAGTTAAGATATTGACTCAATATCTTTGCCATAATGTGTATATTTCTATTGTATTTGTTTTGTAGTTAATATTTACAGTGCTGTTCAAGAAGATCATTTTCCCATAAAATTTTTCAATAAATTTGTGCCTAATTCACTTTGACTTTCTTTATACTATATGTCACTACCCCTGTACTATACTGCACAAACCCAAAAATCCTACTATTGAGATATCAAGGGAAAAATACTTCAAATACAGATATAAATTATTTTCATATTTATGATTATATATTATAAATTATTATGATATAAATTATTATTATATTTATTGTATTGTATTTATCAAATTTTTATGTTTTTGAAGGATTTGTTTAAAGCAATACAGTGATTTCTCAGTAGTAGGATTTTGGGTTTGTGCATTAGAGTACTGGAGAAGCGATGTGATACTTCACTGATTCAAATAAGTGAAACCTTACTTTCACTGATTGCAACAGCTATTAATTCCACTGGTTCAATTAGTTGTCACAGATTTCACTGATTCAAAAGTGAAATTTCACTGATTCAAAAAGTGAAGTTTAAACAGATTTATAACTACCACAATCAGTGAATAGTCACTGTCAATCAGTGGTTTTTCACTGATTCAGGCTGAGAGAGTGTGTACTGGGTAATAAACGAATCATTAAATTAGTATACTAAACTAATTTTAACATTGGGCGAGAAAACAAAAACACCTCAGAAGAATTATTTGACGTTTCAAAATATTTGGAGGAAAGGGTGGTGGGGAAATCTGTTCTTCATTCCAGTTTTGGATGCCTTTATTAAGGGTAAGGTTGTGTAACATTTCTTTGATATTAATGGTATTTGGTGTGCTATTCCATTTAAGTTTAGATCGTGACGCAGTTTTTCTTGCTTATGAACCTCCTTGGACTTGCTATTTGCCCTAAGCATATGTTTTGAACTATTTGCAATCTGTTGAAATTGGTTTTGGCGGCATTGGTCCACTGTGCTGGCCGGTCTGAGGAGTGGTTGTGGCCGTGGGCGGGGTGGGGGCCTGGGGTGGGGGCGCCGGCACAAATCCTGGCGACGTGCGGCCCCCGAGGACGCCCATTAAGCCTCCAGGTTCGTGAGATAAGACCGCGCCAAAGTCTGCGCTAAGCCACTGGCCTCTCCATCAGGAGGGAGCGTTTGAGCCGACGCTCCCCGTCCCCGCCCCCGCCCTCGCCCCCCTCCCCACCAGTGATGTCCCCGTATGGGTGCGCCACGCCCGGTTCCGATCGCGGCTGTGGATTTCACAAGTTAACTAACACCGGCGCGGCTTAGGCTAATACGAAACACGCTGCCCAGTGTGGGCGTCGCGCCTGTGTAATTCTGCTGTCGTTAACCTTTTGCACTCGTAAGCAAACCAGCATATACCTCCTGCAGCTCGTACGGCATGTCAGAGATGTCAAGAGAATAATAGCTACTAGCTCGTATCGGTATGCAATGTGACATGTTCTACAACTCGTAGGGCTACACCAAGAGATGACACCAAAATGTGGTCCTAATGAACTCGTAGGGTATGTCACAGATGCACCCGTAATTTCCCGGTATGTAAAATGAAGTTTTCAATGTTGAATCGATCCGGGCTACTGTCCTATTTTTAAACAATGTTGAGGCAATAACGTGAGAACGAGCTGTAATGAGGGAATGAGTATCGGCTTCGAGCTGTGCCGCCATTTTCCAGTGTCATCTTAGACATGCCGTACGAGTTGTAGAACCTCGCAGTGCTCAGAAACCTCCGGCCGCATGGGTGGCATGTCATACATGCCCTACGAGTGCTAGGGGTTAAGGCAGGCTCTTCATACTCTAACTCCCTTCCCTCGTATGGGGTGCACTGCGTCCTGCTTCGATCATGCCATTGGAATGTTGTGCAGTGTGGCAGATGTTACGGCCAGTTCTTGCTACACCGAGGCAAATATGCGAAACGATACAATCTTCCCCCTTTCTCTTTCTTTATGCAATAGTCGCCAAGACCTGATTCTAAAATTGGCTTCGAGTAATATTTGTGAGATCAAAACACAGAAAAATTCGAGAGACCGAGTAGTACTTTATCGTAAAAGCAACAGAGGAGTGAAACAGTGTTTTCTTTCAGAATGTGTTTCCTCGCTGTATGTCAGTAATATTTTTTGTGAATTTGATTAATAATAATAATAATAATAATAATAATAATAATAATAATAATGACTATGTAATATTATTATTGAAGATAGAAAACATGAGAAATGATTCTACGCACTAGTAACAATATAACTATGTGGAGAAGTGAAATCCGTTTCTTCAAAATATTTCGACTTTATTAGAAGTGTATTATGACGCTCACGTCTGACCTCGCTATATGAATGTGTGTGTGAAGGTGCCCACACCTGTGACCTGCATTATCTCCCCCTCCCTGCCACAACCTCCAGTGCCAGAGTGCTCTGTGAGATCCCATTCTCCGCATCACTTCATCCCTGACGCCTTGCATCTCGTCCGACTCATGGCTTCGTCGCCATCAGCTCCCAGGTCGCGTGCTCGCACACGACCGCCGCCCCCCACGCCCCCTCGCGGTTGTGACGCGCGCGTTCCGAGACGCGGCTTTGGCCCCGGCGCGCGCTTCCGCCCTTCTTCCTTAGCGCTCTCACCAGCTGGGGGCTCCTGTGGTTGCCACACTCAGTAATAACTAGCGCACCCGCGCGAGAACTCTCGCCATCCTATTCCCTATTTTTTCCATTTCCATATCAAGTCTGTAATATAGTTTTTTCTTCAACACCCTGTTTCCTCCGTCACTTGTTCTATATGTCTCCTTGTAATTGATAACAATACAATACACCCTTGTCAATACAATTTTTATTTAATGTCATTACTCAGCAGAGATGTACGCCCGTGTAATTCATTCGCGTAGAATATCAAGAAATTAATTTAATTTCACATACAGTTGCAGCTTCTACAGGCTCTGAACAGGTGGGGTAGAATTGTAACGAACGAGTAAAAATCGAACGAGTAAAAATGTAATAAAATGTTCAAGAAGATATAATCGTGTAGATTACAGTAAGAGGAACATTTTTTTAACAAAAAGTTTAGTTATTGAGGCCCTGAAAAAGGCTTCGTTTAGGAGTTATTTAACGATGTAAATTAAAAAATGCAGCCCATTGTCGCGGTTGAATTGGGCATGAATATTCAGATGGGTTTTTAGAATAAATCCTTCTTATTTTTACAGTCGAAGTGGAATTCGTCACAGTCTTCATGAATTATTGCTTTCTTTAGAGATCTCATTTACAAAGATTGCTTGCGTGTGAGTGCCGCAAATGGTATGTTGAAATAATATAGGAGACTATAAAATGAAAATGTTAGTTTTTATTGGAGGATGATGGTGTGGCTAATGAAGATGAGGCTCAGCCGTACAAGTTCTAACGCCACAGCGATACCGTCACCAGCATTAGGATCATTTAGTATCACCACCACAACTCTCCCCAATACTACCTCCGACATCTCAATGCCATTACTTCCGCCATTGCCACCCCTACCTCGAACTCCACAATCCTCCGCAAACACTGACCCCGCCATTTCCTCCGACTTCTCTTTCGCCGCCGTCCGTCCGTCCGTCCGTCCGTCCGTCCGTCCGTCCGTCCGTCCGTCCGTCCGTCTCCTGTCCGTCCGTCCGTCCGTCCCGTCCGTCCGTCCGCCCGTCCGTCCGTCCGTCCGTCCCGTCCGTCCGTCCGTCCCGTCCGTCCGTCCTGTCCCGTCCGTCCGTCCGTCCCGTCCTGTCCGTCCGTCCGTCCGTCCGTCCCCGTCCCCCCCCCCCCCCCCCCCCCCCCAATAATGCCACCGCCGCCGCCAGTGCCATCGCTGCCGCGCCCCGGCCCTGCGCCCCGGCGGCGGGAGGCCTATAAATCCCCGCCCGCCCGCACGAAGGGCGCTGCGCTGGCGGCGCGGCGCGGCGCGGCGGAGGCGCTGCTGTCTACACAAAGCGGCCTGCCACCGCAGCGCGATGACAGCGCCGCCCCGCCCGAGTGGCGTGTTTCTCGCTACTGATTTTCTCTTGTTTGCTACGAATAAGCAGATCTACTATGGTGAGAAGAGGCCTTTGTGGAGGCTTGTGTGTTTGGTTTGGACTTGCGGGTGTTTTTAGGCCAAAAATACAAGAGTGCCGGGTTTTCGCGTTTCTTTACTGCAATATTGAAAAGATTTACGTGACTTGATTTAGCATAATACCATGTTATTGTTTGGAATTTCAACGAGGAATAGTGTGTATGATGTATTGCATTTTTATGATATGAGATGTGTGAACGTATTCAGAATATTCCCGAATATGAATGTTGGGTTCGTTGATGAGAGATAAGAGATGTTGCGTGTTTCCGTCTAAGTCTCGTGTAAATGACTTTGAAACACGTATGCTTGCCTAAATATGGTGACGCGTTGACCTACGCACTGTACGTAAAGCTTTACAGATTTTCACCCTCGTTTGATTGCAGCGTTCGTTAAAACATGAAAAATTCAGATATGCGTAGAGCTCGGGAAATGTTTTAATGGGCGCTTCTTCAAACCATTGCATATTGATACGATTTTTTCACCGATGACGTAGTGGCAATACTACTCCATAATGCAAATTATCGATTAACTTCCGATTGCTTTTCAAAACTGCGCTTTTACCATTGAACTGCTTGGGGTAGTAGTTGCGATTTAATTTGTTGGGGTGGCATATCGCTCACCCGTTTAAATGTTCTGAATTTGCACAACTGCTGTCAATAAATGGATTATCTTCAATAATTGGAGATAACACCTTGTTTACACATTTTTACTACAGCTTTGTGGGTTCTGAATGTAGAGTTTGAAACCACAATGCTGTTTAATTGCCTAGTTATTGTAATGCTGAAACTTCAGTGAACTTTATAAATAACTTACCTAAATAGTTATGGAAACCAACAGATATCTCATTCAGAAACCGCCCACTTGTATAACTTCATTAAAACTGAGTTTCATATTACGTACAAATTTATTTAACGAAATGACAGTGGCTGTAGTATACATCGTTCTAATGATATTAGGGGGCCCAGTTATTTATCTGATAATGGGAAGGTTATCTGATATTCATAAAGGGCACAGAATTAAAATGCTCTTCTTGAATTAAGGAAATTATTGAGAAGGAATTTAAAAAAAAAATTTAAAATTGGGAACACGAACAAGTTTCGAATAGTTCACTTAAATATCGCGAACTAGAAGACAAACTTACTTAAATGAACATTTTATCAAAAGTTTTATAAGCGTGTAAAGAATAACTAGAGAAAACTTGCTGTTTCATTCTAATGAAGTACAGTATTTTACCTGCGAACCTATGAATGCTACCTATGCTTACCTATGAACTACCCTTTTATAGGCGTACCCGTGTAAACTTAAATATGTGAATGAAAAATCGCTAGGAGCATAATTTCTAGTACCTATTCGGCAAGGTATTTTGTAAATTATTTACTTCGCAATATTGGCTAATGACGTTCTCGTTACTGATCACTTGAATATGACAATACATAATCCAAATCAAATGATTTAATCATTATCAACGACCGGAAATCGATAGGACTTCCGCTGCCATGAACATTTCATTCGGACAAAAACAGTTACTATGGAATAGGGTTGAGAAAGTCGTGTGACTTTAAATTTAAATAACAAATTTAGTAAGCAAGAAGGGACACCTCTGGTACTTCTTCACTCAGTTTGCCTAATTCTTTGGGCTACTAAGCATATTCTAGGAGACTTGGGTTTAATTCCTGGACGAATCTATAATGCTTCGAACAATTTAAATTAATAAATTTGCCTAGTGAGCTTTCAAATGAAAAAAAGTACTTAAACAGAATTTATTTAAACATATATTAAAAGGATCTACTGAACAAAATCAATTTGACGTGGCGGCGACTATCGCAGTCGCCTGATTGGCAGCTCGTGTGATACGGAGCCAATGAAGCGTTCGACGCACCAGCTCTCCGGAGCCTCCGTGCTGGCCAGCGCTCGCAACGCGTTCTGACGGACTGAGCGGGCGTTAATGTATGATCGACTGCTCGGAGGTGGCTCGTGCAGGGTTAATTGCGTCACGCCGTATTAAAATATTTATGAAATTTCGTCGTCCGTTTACACGAGCAATTACCCCTCGCGGCTGACGGCTGGACGTCCGGCTTGATACGATAGCGCGGACACGATGCGGGCCATTATGGCCAAAATTACGCGGCTGCGAATGAATTTTTGGAGCTGCAATTGAATGTTAATTCGGCGCCACGTTTAATTTCCAACGCTGTTTTAGTTGAATACGCTACTATTATAACTTGCAAAGTGTGCGAACTAGGGTGGTGTGGCATGTGTTTCGATTCGTGTTTATCTGAAATGACGTCCGTATTGCGCATGCAAATGATTCGGTTTTTTTTGTTGCTTTTTTCTAAAACTTCACATTTCTGGACCTGCTACAATCGTTTGAAGCTTGTAATTTCCTGGCTGGTGGATTCATTGGCATGTCTGTGGGCGTGGTTCAAGGTTTTTAAGTAGTTGGGCGTTGGGCTCAGCTGAATTGCGGGCGTATGCATGAAAACCAGGCAATGTTTGACTAGATAGTGTATGTGTATTGCGAACTATTTGTAATTTTTTCACTGGAAACTAAAACTTTATATTTTTATTTTAGTGTGTTCAATTGGAAACACATCTAGGAAATCACGAAACTACGTTCGGTGCAGGTAAAAAAAATCTATTTCTTTTATATTGGTGAATTATTTTAAAAAGTTATACCTATTTAAGCGTAATATGTTTCACGGTGCTTTTTTATTGCCGAGTTCCAGGTGATTATTACTGAATTTTTCAATATCGTTTTAATTTGTCTATCGAACGTTATATGAACACACAGTTTTCTGAAGTAATTGAATACGGTTTTAACGTCATAGCTACATTCTGTTTCATTCTCCAGCAAGTGCCACAAACAAAATTAGTACATATTTTTGGTTTTCACTGAAATACTTGACTGTACACAAAATAATAATAAAAAAGTTACCAAATGTTAAAACAGAGCGCGTTCATAGTCTGTGGTACGTAGCATTAAAGCAAATCGTTTTATATTTCCATTTCGACAAATTTATTATTTAGTGAAATTATTTGCGTATCGGTTTAAAAACTAGAGCTACATTTGTTAACATTGGTATCTTGGTTTATAGTTGCAGGGTTGTTACGACACACTTAGTTAAATCACACTCTTCGATTCACAATCATTCAGTTAAATGTACGTAGGTAATTTGATAATTGGTTAATAGTTAACTACGTATGCAAGAAAAATTAAGTTTCTTGATTCTGTATCTTATTTTCAGTTTTCCTTTTTACTTATTCGTTCCCTTCCTTTATTCCCCCTTTCTTCTTTTGTTTCTTTATTTTTGCGTATATTCTTGTCTTTTGATTAGTAGTTATTGATGAGCTATATCGCGATACCCATTGCAAATTTCTCTCTGGCGAAACAATATGCAGTCTTTCCTTTGAGCATAATCACAAACACTCGCCTAATTCATTACGAGTAAAAAGAATAAGTGGCTGGAATGTGCCGAAGTATTACCGACGAAACCGAAATGATATGACAGTTGCAGCGCTAATATTTGACTAACGTCTTCGAAAAGAAATAATTTTCACCGGATTGATTGGAGGTTGGAAAATTTTGTCAGAGTTAAAGACCTGGAGATCTCCGAAATGTGACATGTGACCGCCGCCGATGCACGGTGGCGGTTTCTGGAACTTCGATCTTTGGAGATTTGGATGAGTCGTATCTGTGTTTTTGGGGTGGGGTGTAAAATTCTTATATTAAACACTTTTGTCTTTACATACCTCTTTTTCTCAGGTAGTTTGATATTACATGTAGACAGTTTCTACTTGTTTTGCATCTATGTTTACAGTAATATAATTATGAGATGATTTTAATTTTTTAAAATTTTTTAAAGATGTATTTCTGTGCGACAGTAAAATGTTTTATATATTTAATACATGATTTGTTATTTGCCGAAAAATTATTTTGAATCTCTGATGCGAGTTTCAGTAATATTATCTTTCCCATTTTTACTACGGAGTTGGCTTCTGGTTCGTGGTCCCGTTGTCTCTACTCCTTTACTTCGTGTTACCTCCGCTGCTGTGGCAACAGACTGCGCTTCGTTTGCAGCATCACGTTCGAAACGTGCCTCAAATCTCATAGAAGCGCGACGCTAACCGAATCAAAGGAATTGCGGTGTAGCCGCTGGCAGGGCCACGCCCCCCGGGGCCTGCGTCCACCTCTACACAACCTCCACCCATCCTTCCCCGCCGCGTCTGTCCACACCCCGCCCCTGCTCGGCGCCCGCCCTCTCCCACCTTGGCTCTGCCCTCCACCCGCCACCTTTCACTCACGCACCCCTTCGTCCTATCTAATTAGCGTTTGCTAGGGTACGTTAACAGCTAGGGTAATTAGTCCCGTAAGTCTAGTGCGTGCTTCTGTTGCGAAAGGTGGCGGTTATATTCCCCTGCTGGATGAGGAAATCCGGCGTCGAACGCCGGCTAGAGGGATTTCCCAACCAGGTATCTCCCACCTGTGAGGCACCCTCTCAGCCGGTACAAGCTCTAACCTCCCGACTGGCCTCACATATATGGTAGTTTAGTGCATGTAAATGTGTGTAGATAAGGGGTGAGGACAGGACAAGAAAGGAGAAGGAAAGATCGCGCGCGGTCCGTGGCACGTTTTGTAGGGTACAGCTCCTTCATTCGCCAGCAGTACCGGATAAACCATGGATTCTCTCCCAGACAGCGACTGAAGTCGATCTAGCAATTTGGCTTGTGTCGAAAATCCTGTCACCGTCGGGAGTGGAATCCTGGGTCCTCCCGGTCACAGGCGCTGCAGTGACATCAGTTGATGCCCTGAGCCACCTAAGCCGGTCCTCATATCTAAGATACCTCCCCCTCCCACTTCCCTCCACTCTGTCGACGATCCGCCCTACTGCCATGCCGCCCCCGCGTGTTCCATCTTCCGGCCAACTCGCTCCCTGCTTCGATCTTTCTCTTTTCACTCACTCTGTCCTGTTGCTTTCCCTCTTCTGGCCCGGCGTGTGCTCATTCCGTGCGCCAGTCCTCTTATCGCGCCCTGCGGAAGCCCCATTTATTCTCTCGCATTGTGCCCGCGCCCCACTGCGCCCTCCGCCTGGAGGACGAGGCCGTGATCTACGCCGACGGTGGCGCCGGAGGTCGCCTGTGGGGGGATTTCGAGGCCAGAGCCTCCCCTCCGGCCCCCGCTGTGCGGTCAGTTGCGCTTCCCTCATTGATTGTTTTCTGTTTCCGGTCGCGCCAACTGCTTTGGTCGTTAGTTCCATAGGTCCAGTGCACTTTATATCCTGGGAAGTGGCGGTGTTCCCCCACTTGAAAGTGCGATTCGGTGCCGTTCTACGTCGGCTTATGAGAGCACTGCCCCATCGTGACAACCTCCAAGTTCTCGATTATTCTCCTGGCAAGTGTTGGAGTATAATGCAAGAAATTGTAAGTGTGAGTGAAGAGGATCTCTCACTCCTAAGAGTTCCTTCTCCGATATTCGCCTTGTATTGGTCGGACAAAACACGGGAAAATGTCAGAGGAGCAGCTAAATTCGATCAATGTAGCTAGTGTGAAAAATCTGCTGCTATGGGGACTCGATCCCTAGAACATCCCGATCAGAATCCCTGCAATGATAAGTTGCCCTGAGCCATTTGTTTCTCTTCCGCTTCGAGTACGGAAGCTGTGTTCTTTCTGTCTTCGGTATGTTGGCAGCGATTAGTGGCTTGTAAGGAGGTGACACTGTGTGCAAGACCTCTTGATTAAGGTTTGTGCTAGTTAACAGAATTAATGATACCCTCAGAGGTATGCTGTGCCAGATCGTTTTATTTAGGTATAAAATCGAGACAAATATTGGAGGGACGCTTTCATCTCGATTTTTCTGTTAGGAAAAATCATTATTTTTTGATAAAAGACTAGCGAAAGGTTTGATATACTAGCAATGTGGAGGAAGTTTCAGTTCATTAAAACGTTTGTTAATAAAAGTTACGTTCTATAACGTCTCGATATGAACACGTTTCGGTTTCCATTTTGAAACAGTTCACAAACAGTTTTCCCGTGTTCTTAATAAATTTTGTCGAAATTAATGCAATGCTATAGAGCAATATTTCGTAAATTGTGACAATTTCTTTCCTGCCCAGGGCAAAGACCAGGAAAATTTAAAATGAAAAAAAAAAAGTATTATAATTCCTGCCAAGTATTAAATTAATATCTGCTTCAGTTTCATACTTTGGTTTTCACAACAGACGAACTTTGAAGTGTGAATACCTTGCATAATGCATGTTAACCTTGTGAAATTGTGATGTTTTCGAGAGAATTTATAGATATACGAGTGTAATAGCCGTCATGAAAACTCCCGCTGAAATGAGCTCTTGTGCAAAAGTGCCGTACACGGCATTGTGAAGGACGCCATGGAGAAGTACATTGACCGGACCGTACTACTGGACCTAAGTACTTACGTGGTACTGGAAGTTGTAAACAGCACTAGTGAGAAGTAGCGACTTACTTCTCAGGAGAGGGACATAAAAGATGCCATTGGAAAGCGTAGCACCGTTCCGCAGAAACTTTGATGTGCACTGATCCCAGGAAGCACTTCGTCATGAAGCTCGTATGTGAATGAAGGTAATGAAGAGGGGCGGATTTTCATGACCTTACACATCGCCAAAAATTATTAATAAAATGCTCTTGTTTTTTTAACTCCCTAAAAGTAAAGAAAAATGACATAAAAAGTGATCAAAACCAGTTCGGATGAACAACTCTAGCTGTTGGATATGGTACTGAAGTAATCGAGGCTTATTTTAGTGTTATTCTAGTCTTCAAGTGAACTCAGCTTTCGAACTTTTGGTTTGTACTGTGCTTTACCATAAAATTTGTCTTTAGTTATTACGAAATCAGCTGAACCGCCAATGGCGCTGACAGGCGTCACAGGAACCTTAGA
Organism: Teleogryllus oceanicus; assembly: GCA_964035755.1. Taxonomy (NCBI): domain Eukaryota; kingdom Metazoa; phylum Arthropoda; class Insecta; order Orthoptera; family Gryllidae; genus Teleogryllus; species Teleogryllus oceanicus. The sequence goes on along the minus strand of CAXIVR010000003.1, from coordinate 137,946,905 downwards.
TTACTTACTCACAATGGCTGACATTACAACTTCTGATCGAAGAAATGGAATAGGGTACCAAATATAGGTACTCGAGAACTCTGTGAAGAACTTTGTTGCATTTCTTAAATACTATTTGAAGCAAGTACCATTGATATAATATGCCATGAAATCGATTAAATCAGCGTAAAATGTATTAAAAATGACTGGGAAAGGTAAAAATGACTTATTAGTCAAAATCGAGGAAAAATGAATAAAAAATGACGTATAAAAATGGGCCGTTTCCTTTGATCATAACATCAAAGGAATTTCAATACTAAACGGTATTTTTCTAAAGTGAAAAGGAAAAAAATGACATTTCATTTAAACCCGCGCTCTAGTAATGAATGAGCTTAAGCAAGATGAATACTGAGAGACTTTCTACGGAAGAGTGACTGGAGGCGACAATTAATTCTCACTAAGTAATCCGCTACAATGGCTCCGTGTCAGTTGCAGTTGCTTCTGCGGCGTCACTGTCTTCTAGGAGTAGTCTTCCGCCGGTGGCTGATTCTCAACACCAGCTAGACAGGCGTGTGGAATTCAGTTGCTGCCCGGAGGAGAATATGAGAATATTAGCGATCAGCTATTGTGATCTACAGTTTTCCGTGGTTTCTCCGATCAATGCGAGGCGAATGCCAAAACGTTTGCCTATCAAACGAGGCACGGAACTCATTATCTTTCCTCCCTCATTGCGTCCTCTCCTCTCTCCTTGCACTATACACCATTTGGATTCCTAGAGTTTACGCTGTCAGAGGCGGGGCCTCGCTGGCGGAGGTACCTGGAAGGAATAATCCTAGCAGCCCTATGGAAAGACCGGTTCGGGATCTCACGCTCCGGCGGTGAAGGAATCTCCGCCCCCTTCCGAGATAAAACATGCACTACACTTACGGAACTGATCCTTATAGTAGTTGACGTGACAGAAAGCCCAGAGTGGTCAATAAACGAAGACGCTGTCGAAGCAATGGGGAAGGCTGCTTATAAATTGGTACTGTCTCTCACTACCGTCGCTCTTCTCGCCCTACTTGCCCCTTCATTCTAGTTTTTGGATACTGGGCATGGCCGCCAGTGGTGAGGTCTATCTTGAATACGTTATGATATTTCATTTTCTAATGAGTTTTTAAATGTTCGTTTAATTTCTTTGTGCTTTAAAACCTTCATTTGTGCACACGACGTAAAACAATACATCAAGAACATAGAAGTTTATACCAATGAAAGACGAAAAGAAGAATGTGTGCAAAAATATAATTGCTCATCAATATGTTTCTTATGTTATTTTAACACTGAGAATTCAATTTCGTATAAATGGCGTGATTATGTTCCACTTTCTGAGGGTTATTCCCTGAGTTGATGGCTTTCTACAAAAACACCCAAGGCCTAACAGTATAGTCTGCAGTTTTCCATCGCGCGGCAGCTCCTGTTTCAGGGCTGCGTTGCACTTGGACGCACTTACTCCTATCCCTTATCCCTGGAAGCCGCTCTCGGAAGAGGCGATCGGTTGGGAAACAGCCGTCCTTCCCACCCCGTTGCGAAGAAACCCCTGGAGATTGCCCGCGCGAAGACGACGGCCGGAGATTTAGCCCCTGATAGGAAACTGATCCGTTGCCGCGAGAGGGCACGAGGAAACGACGAGGGCGCCCGCCCGGGATTCGAACCCAGGTGCCTCTTTTAGAGGGCGGATGCGCCCTTTCGACTCTTCAATTCCTTAACGACCTTTCCGCCCTCCAGAGACCTGCGCCGTCAGCCAGCTTTTCCCCTTGAATGTCATCGATGGCATTCAGATCGCGGTTGTTGAATTTGTGCAAAAGTTGCGTTTGTGTTGCGACTTTAAACAGTGTGTTGCGATTTCTTCTCGTACTGAAATAGACTTAGGTTGTTCTTTGACGTATCGATTGGAATGTAGACGGGTTTTAAATCCAATTGATTTTCTTTTAGTGCAAATTTAATTCAGCTCATATTTCTAGATTTAAATATGGCTTGTCACATTCCTAATGTTTTGGCTTTAAAAAGACCTGTCAGAATGACCATTTAGCACTATGTACAAAATTCAAATTCGAACTCATATTTGTTTTGTAAGAGTGGTGTTTGTTTTGGTAAGGTAAATGAAGTTAAGTGTTCGCACTCGAGTAAAAATTCCGCATGGAGATGGGAGCATTATAGTAGATATTGTGTTACTAGCAAAATGCAATGCCGAGAGCCCGTGTGCACATGCGCGAAGTGTGACTGTTGGCGAGTCCGCTTGGGACACGGCCGCGCCTGAAGGCCTGCATGCCTGGCGCGCTCCTCTGGCAGCGCGGCGCAGCTGAGCTGCATCCTAACGAGCTACGCCGCCCCCACCACCCCTGCGCTTTGTACTCGCTGCCATCCATTGGCCCTGCACGCCCCGAAACTCTCCGTCCTTGGACAACCACTCGACGGCTGGCGGGGCGTCTTCATGAGATTACGATGGACGCAAGTAATTCGCTATTTATTTTTTATTGACATGTATGATGCATATAGAGCGTTTATTTCTGTACCTTAATACACTAGCGAGCGGAGCTTGTCACTGTTGAAAATCTGTGGTCGCCAGATTGTCCTCTCAGTGGAGTAGGTTGTAGGTTCAGTGCGGATTCAAAAGACGTGTACCCGACCGCAAAGTTTGCGATGTTTAAGCTGTGGTGTGATTATGCGTGCTTCCCCAAAGGATCGCTTCGATCGCAAGTAATCTTCGATCTTTTGCCTTATCTAATATTACCCAGAGCATGGATGAGTTGAAAGTCATGGCGTGGCAACGTATCAAACAAAAAAATTTGTCTCAGGTCTAGTGATACCTTTGGAGAGTACTGCTTGTTGCGTGTGGAAGTGAAGTGTGGCGATAGGAAAGAAGGACGATAGAAGTGAGGCACTCGAAATGTAGATATGCTGAAAAATGAAAATAAACTACTCGAAGTTGAAATGGAAGAGGTCCTGAAAGGGGACGAAGAAAAAGATAAATGAAAATGAAAATCGAGAAGAATGAAACAGATTGGATCGTATAGTGGGGTGAAAATGTATATTGACAACCGCAATTGGGTATGTGGAGGGAACAAGAAATCGGGTGACAGGAGGCTGAAACGTGGATGTGCGCAGGCTGGAGCTGAAACGAACTTCAAGAATTCAGAGGTCTCTGACGGAGGCAGGAGGAGACAACAATGGCGTAGGAAACAGGCCGTCCCGTGAATATCTAACGACGACGGCGACGATGCTAATGACAATACAAATTACTTTCGAGCTTAAAAACAATAAAATACAAACAATATTTATAACTAAAATTTCATTAGAACCCTTATTATTTGCAGGGAGAAGACGTATACGTATCACACACTCAGTTTCGGGTTACCATCTGCCTCTGCTCTCGAACACTTGGCGATTGAGAAGGAATGCTCCTATCGTGCGTACTCTCCATTATCGACTGCATCGCGTGCGAGCACAAGTGACGTGATCAAACGGTAGCGATGCGTCGTTCCCCTACCAACTCGCCCGCGCAGCGCCCCCTCGCCCATACGCCCCAAATCAACCCCCCGCCCCACCAGCCCCGCCCACCTGCCCTGCGCCGTCCCTCGCGAGCCCTTTGGACTGCCCCAGGTAACTCGAGCGATCCTCTTCGTTACGGCCGTCAGTTCTTTTTATTGGATTGCGCCGGCGATTGTCGCCGCTGCCGTCCTATGGCTTGGCGTGTTTGCGTTGGAAATGAGACGAAAAACGCGCGCGCGCGGCCGGGAGGGGAAGCCCCCGGAGGGCCGGAGGGGCTTCCCCGCAGGTGCGCCAACGCTCGCCCTGTCGCCGGCCGGCCGTGTTGTTTGCCCGAGGCACCCCCGCCCCGCAGCTGCGGGCTTCTTCACTCCGCGAGGCAGCTGCGGCCTGGCGGAATCGCCCTGCTCCGTCGCGAAATGCGGACGCGGCTGCGGTGAAAATTGACCTCCGTCCAACATTTTCCGCGGGGGGAGTTTATTTGCGGCTTACTTATTTTAGAATGATACAGAGGGGTGCGAATTTCTTAAATGTATAGTTTTTTGAAGTGAATTAATATAGGAATTTTAAGAAAGTCTTAAACTTCATGTAATGAAATCTATTTGAGGTAGTTTGCTCGATTAGGACAAATCTTCTCTTTGTAAACATATTACTTTAAAAAAAGCAAAATGTGTGCGTATATAATAAATATATAATAATGGTTATTGGATTTTTAAAATTTGTAATAAATAAAACTAGTTTTCACTTTGTATTTCCAAGCATTATTTGTAAGTTAAAACGGAGAAACACGAATAAAATATTAAGGTTTTATTGGAGTATTTTCCTCGTGTTCTTAGCTTTGTTGTAAATTGCTGGCGTTGAAGTGTTTTATTGGTTCGAAAGATTTTACGAAGCGGCTAAGCAGTAGGTTTCTTGTTTCATTTCTCAGTTCTATCTGTTCTCATTGGATTTGCTAATACTTGCGCCTCGTGGAACGGCCTCGTGTGTTTTTATGACTACAGATGTCGATGATCATCAATCGCGAGACTGATCGAAGGCTGAAATTGCTGGACTCGCATTACCCTCTTTGGAAACTTAGGGTCAGATGGCCATCGTGTAGTTACATTTATCTCTCGTTCTTACTCTTCTGGGATATGCACAGTAACACGTTGATTGATTAACTAACTAGTGGTCTGCAACAGAAAAATCCTACTGAACAAAACCACTGAAAGTGGTTATCCAAAAAGTAGCATACACTGCTCAAGAACAACGAATCAAATACTCTCCTACAACACTGCAAGAACAACAAATCAAATACTTTCCTACAACACTGCAAAAAATTGAATATTTTAACAAAAACAATCTACACTAATACCGAAATATCATAGTACAGAACACGCACAGTACAACCGTTTTTTAATACCAATAGTATCAACGAATTTGCTGTTTCGTAACAAAGTTGAATAGCAAATATTCAATGACGGTCGGCCTCATCCTTGAAACTTTACTGTCGCATGACGTCAGCTGTGTCATAAGTAGTGACGCATTGGATATGAGAATGAGATGAGAATTCTGAGTCTGAGTAGGAGAATTCAGTCGGTATGCGCAGAAGGAATTACTAATCTAATATTTACATTTTTCAGACCAAATCGAAACTGTTTCATTGTTTTCGGATACTTCCCGAGATCCTAGGTATCTCACAAAATTACACAGACCTCCCACATGGCCGGATACTGCATAGTTTTCTTCCAATTTCTGCGAGCATTCGCAAGTAGTAATGTAAATTATGATTTAATATATTGTACACATCAGTAGCTTTCAGAAAACTGGAAACAAGGTCTTCGATAAATGAAAGTGAAGGCTTCTGCGGCCACTCAGTATCTACTTGGCTGTCTGGGAGACGCCACGTCCTAGGTACACACGCCACGCTGCGACCCTCATCAGGGCATGCAATTCGCCCTGAAGAAGCACACGGTCACAGCACACAGTCGAAACGTTGGCGTCTCCCAGACTGCTAAGTAGGTAAGTTTATCGATGTTTTTCGAGTTATTGGTTGAGTTAATTTTACTTTATCTCCAAGAATAGCGATGCAGAAATTTTAAATGTGAGAGAAAATTTTATTGGAGTTACATTAAAAATTTCGTCGTGCGATGACAACCAATTAACTGCACTTGGTCGTCGAAAGGTTAAATTGTCGCAGTCGTTTCATTTTAACTTTGTGTGTCATCCCTCATCAAACAGGGAAGCGCCCTTTCGACTTGTCTTCATCAGCATTTAACACAAGTGCACCTCGCTTTAACTCTTCTTGGCGTGAGGTCGTCGTAATTCCTTGATCCGGCACTGGGGCAGAATCACGAGGGTCGTTTCTGTCGGAATTCACTTCTGTTCTCTCCGACACCGGCAGGCGGCAGGAACGACACTCCGCAAGATTGATGAGTGGAAGAAAAACCGAGCTTCCTGCTGTTTTAAGTGGTGCAGATTTGGGTTTAAGAGGAACGTTAAAATCGGATCATTTATCTCGAGTGATGAGTCTGGCCCGTATTACCGAAGCAGATTATTCCTAATTGCGTGGAAAACTTTCCGGGCGTTGGGAACACGGGTCGAGTCGCGACGCCGCCGCACAAGGGACGAGGAGTTCGTAGAGGACGGACGGAAAAAATTCGGTCCGCCGGTAAAATAGCACTTCTCCGCCCGGGCACGCAACTTTCCCTCCCGGCGTAGTTCTCGCCAGCTCGCCCTTTGGCTGTGTCCCAAAGCGCTGTCGCGGTTCTTCCAAATTTTTATTTTCTTCTTCCTTCAGTTCCGTGTTCCCTCTCCTGTATTTTCCTTCCTTCTGGTTTAATAACTCTGACTCTGTATTTACAGTGCTCGAAATTTGTGTTCATTTTTCATTCTACTTTTTTAAATTGCCACTTTCGTATAGTCCCGTCTCCGTTTGACTTTCGCTGGAGTGACGTCAGCTTAAGATGCACGACATGGACATATTCGTCTTCGCTGGCCTTTATTCGTCTTCGCTGGCCTTTATTCGTCTTCGCTGGCCTTTATTCGTCTTCGCTGGCCTTTATTCGTCTTCGCTGGCCTTTATTCGCCTTCTCACTGGCCTTTATTCGCCTTCACTGGCCTTTATTCGCCTTCACTGGCCTTTATTCGCCTTCACTGGCCTTTATTCGCCTTCACTGGCCTTTATTCGCCTTCACTGGCCTTTATTCGCCTTCACTGGCCTTTTATTCGCCTTCACTGGCCTTTATTCGCCTTCACTGGCCTTTATTCGCCTTCACTGGCCTTTATTCGCCTTCACTGGCCTTTATTCGCCTTCACTGGCCTTTATTCGCCTTCACTGGCCTTTATTCGCCTTCACTGGCCTTTATTCGCCTTCACTGGCCTTTATTCGCCTTCACTGGCCTTTATTCGTCTTCACTGGCCTTTATTCGTCTTCACTGGCCTTTATTCGTCTTCACTGGCCTTTATTCGTCTTCACTGGCCTTTATTCGTCTTCACTGGCCTTTATTCGTCTTCACTGGCCTTTATTCGTCTTCACTGGCCTTTATTCGTCTTCACTGGCCTTTATTCGTCTTCACTGGCCTTTATTCGTCTTCACTGGCCTTTATTCGTCTTCACTGGCCTTTATTCGTCTTCACTGGCCTTTATTCGTCTTCACTGGCCTTTATTCGTCTTCACTGGCCTTTATTCGTCTTCACTGGCCTTTATTCGTCTTCACTGGCCTTTATTCGTCTTCACTGGCCTTTATTCGTCTTCACTGGCCTTTATTCGTCTTCACTGGCATTTATTCGTCTTCACTGGCATTTATTCGTCTTCACTGGCATTTATTCGTCTTCACTGGCATTTATTCGTCTTCACTGGCATTTATTCGTCTTCACTGGCCTTTATTCGTCTTCACTGGCCTTTATTCGTCTTCACTGGCCTTTATTCGTCTTCACTGGCCTTTATTCGTCTTCACTGGCCTTTATTCGTCTTCACTGGCCTTTATTCGTCTTCACTGGTCTTTATTCGTCTTCACTGGCCTTTATTCGTCTTCACTGGCCTTTATTCGTCTTCACTGGCTTTATTCGTCTTCACTGGCCTTTATTCGTCTTCACTGGCCTTTTTCGTCTTCACTGGCCTTTATTCGTCTTCACTGGCCTTTATTCGTCTTCACTGGCCTTAATTTCTCTTCAGGTACGTTCTCGTCTCTTTATGTACATTTACTTGCCCTCATTCACCTTCAGTTCACTCTTCTTGCATTTATCCACAAGCGCGCCCCGCAATTCTCACATCCGTGAATGCTTCTGAGCTGCGCCGCCCGCCCGCTGGATCCGCCGGCCGGCGCTTTTTATACTCGGACCGGCGCGGCGCCCGAGAAGCAATTTGCGGCACGCGCTCGCCCAAGGCCCCCTCGCCGTCCGTGATCAAAAGCTCCGGGCTCCGTTGGTCGCCGACCGCCCAAGCTCGCCCCTCGAAGCGTGGTTAGCTGCAACAACAGCACTCCCTCCCTCCCTCCCTCCCTCCCAACAGCTCCCTTATTTCTGCTGCCCAATTGAGAGTGAACCCTCGGAGACCTCGCCTTCCGATGTGCCATTTCCGAGTTACGCATCTCGTTGAAACGTATTTTAGCGGAGGAGTGGCTTTTCTGCATAGCCTGGTTTGGGTGCATTCGGTTCTTTCTTTCTTCTGTGTTCGTGTGGTAAGGGTCAATATAATAAAAAAATTCGTAAAAATTGGCTCAACAAGGTATCGTTCTTCTCAAGTCTGCTAACCAGTTGAGAGCGAGACCATTTCCCAGGTCACACCTTCCAAAACACATGTTCCGAGTACAGTGAAACCTCTTTATGCCATGGTACACACCTTAAAATTGGTCTTTTAATAGGGTGATAATATTAAACGGGTCATCATGCTTTTAAAATTAGTCGCTAGTGCTGCCACTACTACGATATGTGGTGATTTTTTAAACTATTGTGATTCCAAATGGTGGTTTCATACGAAAACTGTAGTTTTTGCATAATCACATTACTATGATCATCTGCTTTGATTAGATAATCTGTATGTACTGAAAAAACTGTTTAGTAAACATACTTTCCGAATTATTATTCTTCAGGTAATGGGCTTTTGATAATTTGTCTAGTTATTGTTTCATACGATTACTGACCAATATACTCTTGTAATCCTTTTCCAAATCAGGTAAGCCATGTTCCCACAAGTAAAGGACTGGTCTCTTGCAATAAACCGCAGTGCCCTGTTAAGTTGAACCGATTTTGATTATTGTATTCTTTTGCTTCTATGAAATGCTCTTTCGACTTTTTAATGCGAAAGTTCTGTAGGTTACCTGGAAAGTTTACACTCTGTAGTTATCGGAATATGTGGAATCGCATAGCACCGATAGCTCTTCCAAATATGAGAGACGCCAAAAAAAGTAAAGCTTGGCTTACAATAGAACGCTACGACTTGGATTTCTTATTTCAGTGCGAAGTTTTTTGGTCGTTTTCCAGGGATAAAGATATATTTATCTTAGAGAATAATTGTTATATTGCAGAGAAGACTGGTCGCGAAAAAACGTGGTTCTCTGAAGGACCGGGTGTTGTCGAGGTTACGCTGTATTACTTCTCCTCGTCTTTTTTTTAAATTGGTTATTTAAGGTCGCATCAACATCTAGGTCATTAGCGACCATCTCCTCGTCTTGTTGCTCCAGGAGAGATCATGTTTTAGGAACAGTGGTCTTTATTTATGAAGTTTCAGTTTTTGGTGTACATGTTATCTCCTTGCTTGAATATCCCTGAGCCTAGATCGTAGAGTTGATAGGTCATAGTGTCGTTCTTGAAAAAAATTTAAAACTAAAGAAACGATGAAAGTGATTTACAATAATGCAGTGGTAACGATGAAGGAAAATGTGTCAAACTGGCACATCTCGTGAAAACGTGTGGCAGTCGTAGCCTTAAAAATTCACCATGCCAACAAGAAGTTATGTCATAATGCTGGCTTTAAAAAAATAGAAAGTTCACGTATGATAATATTCATGAAAGCAACAAATTGAATTGATACAGAAGTAATAATGAACGTTTCGCCATAAACCTTTGTTACATTCATGCTTTAAATTGGTGTGTGACTCGAGTGCGGTTGTGGGAAAACGTCATTTACGGGTGGGTTTCACCATTACCGTCACAGTCGTGACAAAGGCTTCTCCGCCCGGCATCTGCCCTTTAGATCAAAGCGAGCCCTTGATGGCCATACAGGCTCCCTTGAGGCACGGTTTACCAGTAACAGCATCTCTGCCGCAGCAGCAGGTCGGCGAAGCTAGTCTGTGCCAATCAAGCGCTCTAGGAAACGACTATTTCTTTTCAATTAAATGGTGTAGAAGTATAATAGGTAGGAATGGAAAAATAAATAAATCTGATAACTTTATCCCTTTTATCGTGGGATAAAAGGAATAAAGTTATCAGATTTGTACCATGGAGTCCCTCTACTTTATGGAGGGTATCAAGGCGTCGTGTATTAGCGGTTACCAAGGGAATTGTTCTTAAAGAATGAGAAGGAGAGATGAATACAAGAGGTTGTATACAAATTGTGATTATGAATAAATATGATGTTTTCGTTGTCAATAATTAATTAGTGATTGGACACCAATACAGAACAGTGAACAACATTACATACGAAGATAAGAATTCAATATTTGTTGCATTTGTCTTTTTCTGAGTGAGTGTACATTTGAAAAAGAAAAGTGCAGGAAGATGTGAAGAAACCGTCCTTTGACATGTGCTTGAATGATACCGATTTGCCCGAATTATGCTAGCTTTTTCTACTTTGTTTCCTTGTCCTCTTTAATATCTGTGCTTGAAAAAAAAAGGTTGAAGGTACATTGTGTATGTCGGCGCTGGAACTCGTTATGCAGTGGGGGAAGATCATCGCCATCTCCCGCAATAAAAAACGGGCACAAAATCAACGGAACTAATGACCTTAGCAGTCAACGCGCCCGGAATCACTGATCAATTTTTGACATATATTCATGAAAGAATGTACATAGTTCAGTATTATATACATTAAATCATGTGTTTGGGAGACAATATTAAACTCAAATTCTAATATTGCAATTATATCTAACGTGAATGCACGTGAATCGGAAATTGACACAGCACCTATGGTATTAATTGAGGTCTGAAATTTTGAATCTAGTGTAATGAGTCTAATGGGTTTCTATTTTTTTTATTGTAGTTGAGAGCTAGTAGGTTGTGGCTAAGTCGTAATGGGATTGCTTGGCTTTTGTAATTATTTTGGAGAAGAATTTGTAAGATAGGAGCACAATATGGTGAACACTGGGGGGTAAATTCAATCCTTTGTGCAGTTGAATGTTTGAGCTGAACTAGGGTGCATGAAAGGCCAGCCTGAGGAAATGTATTTTGAGTCATAATATTTCCATTGAAGGAAGCAAATTTCAATTTACTATATGGAATTAGTCAAATTAGTTGAGCAAGTTAGGTAAATAGAAAACATCGTAATGTATTACTGTGAAGGTAACGCAATTATTGCTTTAGATTTAGGGCTGTGTCACTTCCCTAAGTGTTGGGCAAAATGACACTTTGATCCCCCTCCCCTCCTCTCGCGTCAACTGCGCCTCTGGGCTCAAGAGGCCCGCCCTAATTTGGCGTCCGACGCGAGCGACATCTGCGGCGGGGAGGCGAACTTGGGTCGTCGCGGGCGTGACCGCCTCCGGCGCATCGATCGCGCGCGGCCAGTTGGCGCAACTTCTCTCCTCTTGCGCCGACTTTGCGCACGGCGATTGCCGTTTGTTCTGCTCTGTTCTGCTCTGCTGAGGAGGGGCTAGCTACACCACGGGTTTGGGATCACGTACTGACAAGGCTGTTAGAGGAGGATCTTGATCACATTTATACCTTTATATTGTACTGAAATACGAGTACGAATATAAAATGAGTAAAAGACCCATTTTTCCATTCTATATTTATAAACTGTTTTACTATGACTTGAATTTGTGGGGGTCTTTCCTTCCTTCCTTCCTTCCTTTGTATGTAGATGTCTTTCTTTCCATTAACAATAATAACATGGTTCTGAAATTTTTGCTCGTTCAATCTCAACATTGCCACTGTTATGATGCTTCAGAAGTGCCCGCGACCGTTTGTAACGTCAATAACTAAATCGGTTGCAGCTGTAGAATCATTTACCAAACGTCGCTGCAAGTTGGCCTCACTTTCGTTCTAAACTATTAGTATATTGTTCATGAATTCATGCGTCAGTGATCAATCGGCAATTTTTCCCCTCTCCGTTTCCACTTGAGAACTTTCTTCCCCAAGGTTTCGCTAGTACTGGAATTTTATCGAATTTTCCCCGAAGTTGCTACTAGTTTTATCTAGTTGGCATCACATGGATGTTCAAGATGTGGCTATTCTCTCGGGAAGTCAACCTAATTCCCCTCTTAACAACCCCGCGTCCATGGTAACTGAAGATCTATGCCGATTCTTCCCTCAACTGTTCTTTTTCACTCCTTCAAAATTTATACATTTATGTCAAAACAATCTGAAAATTATTGAAAATGCTAATATTTTCAAACGACTTCCCAACTGTAAGCACTTAAATCTAGCCATCTGTTTTGCCGTACATTTTAGGTAATATAAAATTGTGTAAAACTATAACATATTCCTAATATTTATTTTTGTTATTTTAATAGTTAAATATGAGTAGGAGGAAACAAATTAGCATGTCTAGAAACAATATTGAATATAACAATCGCGATAAATTATATTTGTAATATATTACGACGTAAATATGTGTTTACATTTCCTGTTCCTCGGATGGCGAGCTAACTTTTCGTTGTGCGATCCCGAGTTCGATTGTCGGTCGGGGCAAGTACGGAGCTGCAGCTTTCGAATACAATCGTCTCAGTATCTGGATCTGTGTCAAAAGACAAGTTCAGGCAGGCCAAGCATACTAGATACGGTGAGGGGAATACGTCATGCCCGCCACTTGTCGCCCTTACCTCCAGGTGTGGATAATAAGTAAAAACACGGCCCGCTAGCCTGCAAAAGCTGGATTAATCTGACCCTAAAATGCCAAATTCATACATACGCATTATATGTGTGTATGTATATATGTACGAAATGGGGAAATACATATTTCCTTTGTCGTTTTTGTTGATAGTGGATAAAGTTTAATTCATTGCTAATAAGTAAACTATGGATGCGTGCAGAGATGATTTTAAGAGGTTGTTCACGAGATATTTCTCTGGGGAACAGTAGACAATTCAGTGTATTTTTGCTTTTAAGTATTCATTGCGTTCCTGCGTTTCAGTTTATGCCTGCAAGGAATTCTCTCCCTCGTCATGTATGAAAATTTTATTGTAAAGCAGGTCATTTTATGGGCTTTTATCGTGAATGTTTACTGATGTTTTCGAAACGAATGTTTAAAATCTCTTTCTGGGAATGAGATTTTATAATAGTCAGAATTATTACTCTCCTTTTTTTAGTAACTATGAAATGCATTTACTTTAAAAACCTGGTAATTCATCGAGAGAGGGCTCTTAAACACCCTCATTTTGTATAACTTTTGCCAGGGAAAACCATTTTAGCCGTCGAATTGTTTTGAAGTTCTATCTTAAACTTCACTTCGTCATTAAGTTCTGTTACTTACTGAATAAACGAAAAACAATATTGCGGGAAACCATTTGCGAAGAAGTTACGACAACTTCAAAATTTGTTTGAAGAAGTGAGATCTCTTCCGCGCCAAGATAATTTCCGTAAAAGGTTGTTTCCTAATGAGAAATGTTTTTGGAGACCCAGAAGAGATTGCGTTATTTATGTGAAGGAAATTCCAATATTCTTGACTTCCCGTAATATTGCAAGAATTTATTTCCCCACTTATTTCTCAGCATCTTTTCAAGCATTCTTTTGTAGCTGTGGCAGAAGATGAATGTAGTGATTTAGGTGTGTTATCAAAGACATGGATCAAAGACTCAGTGCACATGTACATGCATTTGTTTTCTTGAATGTTACAATTTTCTTCTCGAAAACAGTATACAGTAAACTCTTCAAGTGGTCTTGGAGGTATACTTCAAAATAACCGTACACATGATAGCGTTTAATCGCGCAACTATCTCTGTCAAACACAGCGAGTTGTTGAAAAGCTAACTCGTAGTAAAGATGTCAAATTCTCCACGTGGGTCTCTACGTCGGGAACGAACATTTTTTCTGTGCTCGCAGAAACTCGTGATGTTTCAACTCTGTTTGTTTGTTTCTATCGTGAATTTTGTATAGATCGTGATTCCTTTAATATCTCGTAAAGCTTTGCGTTAGACTCTATCGACTTTTTTTATTCATCTAACTACGGTATTCGATTAACGGAACAATTAAATTATGTAAATTAATGATAATAATATACCACTGTCTGTGACGGAATATTGTCGGTGAGCAAATGACCACAACGCACATGGCAATCCATTACCGAACGGAGTCTGCGCTGCCCGCTGATGCATTGCACTATTCAGGCCGCGGAATCGGTTCACTGGGAGTCGTAAGCAGGGGCATTCTGGAGATTGTGTCGGCCAATTGATCAAAGCAACGCGTGCGCGCAGACGGTTCTGCGTACGGCGTCGCGGGGCGTCGGAAGGCGCCCAGGGCGTGCACAGCGGGGCGGGGCGCGGCGCGGCGCGGCGCGCGGGCGCCCATGCACAAGTCGCTTTGTGCAGGCATTGCGCCGCCGTCGCGGCCAGCGTTGTATCCGCTGCCGGAACACGCCACCCCATCCAAAGCGGGCGGAAATTAAAAGAAACTATGCAGCCACGCCCGAGGTGTCGCACTACGGTCCCCTTAGAGGTCCACGCCCAGGGGAAAAATCATACTGAGCTCCGTTACTGATCTGTGAGACATGTATTAGCGCCACTGAGATGTTTCAATGTTACAAGTGTTATTCAAGTAGTATTTATTATGTTCTATTTCGCGTTTAATGCTTTCATGTTATTTATTATAGAAAAGAGATGATTGTGTTTACAGTTGACTCCTACTGTGGTTTAACAAAATACGCCTTTGACCATTCACTTGTTGCTAATGCATGGCTTAATTCTGTAGCTCAGTTCAACAGCCGGTGCACGAGTTGTTTCCGCCCGCTGCCGTATCTCCTTCGCGGGGATCTCCGCGTTGTCAACGCTGCGGCGCACGGGGCCGGAAAATTCCATTGGGGCGAGTGCGTGGCGCGCTTTGACGACTCGCACGGCGCGTCGCAGCGCGGTGAGAACGTGCGGTGGTTGGCGCCCTTGTCAGCCCCTCCCCCCCCTTCCTTCCCCCTTTGTCCTACGACGCCCTCCTATCCTTTGCCACGCCCCATTCCTTGCCATGTCACGGCCTGCCGTGGCTCCGCCCTGCCCCGGCCGGGCCCCGCCCTGCCCCGCCCCACCCTGCCCCGCCCCGCCCTGCCCCGCTCCGCCCCCGCCCCCCCCCCCCCCCCAACCCCCCCATTCCGCGCTCCCCCTGCCCTGCCTAGTGCTGCCCTGCCTCAGTGCCTAGGCGCAGTTCTGCCACGTCCAGTTCTACCCCGCTCTTCTCCCTCCCCGTTCGTTTCCCCTCTCCCCCCGCTTCGCTCCGCCCCCCCTCCGCCTGCCTATCCCTGCGGTTTCCCCCCTTTCCCCCCCCCTCCCGTTCTGTCCGGCTTCACCCGGCCGCGTTCGCCGCCTCGATGCCTCCGAGCCTGCCGGCGTTTCATCCTCCGAGCGCCACTGTCCGCCTTCTGCCGCTGCCTTGATTAGGGGACGACTCCGTCTGAGTAAATACAGCTTCATTGTGAAGGATGTTTGAACTCTCACGCCTGCTGCTTTCAGTGAATGTTGGGCCATTGTTTAAAAAAGTTTAATGGCATAACTTCTCAGCGTTTGTAGTTAATATTTTAAACGTACTTTGGTCGTTTCGTAAGGTTTGTTATGCCGATTGGTCATACCCAAAAGTCTTGCTATCATCGAAAAGTTTAGCCGCTCAGCGAATACAGAATATTTGTTCGCTCTTCTCTGAAGTGTTGGAGTGAATGAACTATTTCAATTTTCTCTGACAACAGGCTGCGACAATGTGTATTGGTGACCAGCTATCAGAGGATGTAAGAACCGGTTATATTGGATGATGAGGGTACCTTAAAATGGGTGGGAAGTCTCGGAATGTCTTCTGTATTAGCTTTCTTCCAGTTCATTCATTCTAAGAATATATTGTCTATACGTCTTAATGACATGTAGATGACTGGTGGTTCATATTAAAAATCCAAACACAATGTCCCTTTCGTAGGCTTAGAAGAATATGATGAAGTACTCGTACAGGACTCTATTAAAATTTCTAATTTGTCATGTAAATTTTAAAGTGAAATGTATTAACTCTGACTTTTTAATCTTTGCAAAGGGATGTGCATACATATTTTTATTATGCATGTGTGTGTTACCGTTCTCCCAACTCGAGTTCTTTTGTGCAGTATTGTTACTTTCTCTCTCCTCCAGCTGTCACTCACTTCGTGTACTCGCCCAGCCTCCTCTGTGAGGTATCATAGGATACGGGTCCACTCTCACAGTAGTTCTCTTAAACGAAATAAACGTCCGCAAGTTGGAAATAATTTACCTTGAACGTATTATTTGAATATGATCTCAAGGTGCATTGTTTCGTATCGGATTTCGCTTAACACGAATATGTTGTCGAAATGTCAACATTTAAAACTGAACTCCCCGTCCCGCCTGATATGGTCTCGGTACCACTTGGTCCATTTCGATCGCCTCCGCTCCCAATCAATCCCGCTAGCATTGCCTCCCTCTTCCATCACTTACCCCCTCCCCGCGCGCGTTCACCCGTGTCTTCACCTCCCTCGCGTCGGTTCATGTACACTCATGTTTCTGTACATGCTCTGCTATACCAGCTGCCATCGGCTGGGACGGCTCCAGGCAACAATTGTTGCCACTGGGCGTCTTTGATCGGAAGGTCCTAGGTTTCGAATCTCAATGGCGGTGGATTTTCCATACTAGCTTGACAGGTGGCATTTAGCCACTGTCTGGAGGAGAATAAGGCTGGCTGCTCTGATCGGTAGTTTTCCGTGGTGTCTCTGATCAACACAGGCGATACCGGAGCAGTACCCGAACAAAAGGGCCACGCACAGCGTGAGATGTATCTTTTCTCTTTCTGCACACACACACACACACACACACACACACACACACACACACACTTCACTACCACATATGTCGACCTTTATATTCACGCTGGATCTCGTGTTACAGTGGGGGAGTATCTCCACTACTTCCTGGGGAATAGCATTCTCTAGGCTTTCGCGACTAATGGCAGTAGCAATAGATGCGCCCACAAAGACAAAATAATCAATCAGTGAATCGATGTACCAATAACTACTTGGCTGTCTGGGAGACACCGCGTTCTAAGCACAGGTACCAACGTTCCGGACTCCATTCTGCAACCTTCCTCAGGACGAAATGCTTCCTTAGGGACGAATGTTGCCGAGTGGCAGCCGAAACGTTAACAGCCAAGTAGTTAGTAGCAGGCAGCCGCGGCCACTCGTGGCTGTTTGTCCAGAGGCCCGCGAGTCGCGGCCACTGTGCGCCTGTGCCGACGTCCGCCCTCATTTATGTAGGAGCGCTGCGCTGCGCTCGCGGGCGCGGCGCCGAGTGCAGCGCGGGGCCTTTGCGAGCAGCCGCTTTGAGCCAACGTCTTCCCTGCGACCTCTCCGCTCTCAATCTGGCTGCTCCTAATGCCATTAGCCTTACATTTGCACTGCCCACGGGGCTACTGGCGTGCGTTCATTTTGGAAGTATGGGGCGGGTATTATGCCTCTTAGTTATTCCGTGCTCTGTACTTTAATTTGTTTGGATTAAGAACCGTCTTCGAGAGTTCATTACAGTGGAAAATATTCCATGGATGTTGAATGCAGACTATTTTTAAAAATCCACTTCGGTTTTCACGTCATTGATATTATGAAACATATCTTTTTTTTCTGGGATCCAGAGTGACGTTTTTCAAAAGTTGAGATTGTTTTGAAAAATGTTTGCAGGATGTTAATGTTCATGTGCATCTGTTACCTATGTAAGTTACGAAGACACTTGTTTCTGTAAGGAAATAAGTGTGATTGTGTGGTATTGGTGTTAACTGAGCACTTAAACTAATTAAATTTGACTTCTGTAATGTGTATTCAGAGTTATTGAGGGAGAATATCAAACGGTATTAAACAAAGAGTATAATCTGAAAAAATATTTTCTATTGTTTGTATACAGTACGCTCAGAAAACAATGTAAAAAAATTATTAAAAGTTCATTCTATTTTAGCTTGCATGTAACTATGTAGGTAAAAAAATGCTTTCCGCTAGTAGGATTATTTCGGACAGAATTAAATTTTATCTGTTCGGTCGGCTTAGTGTTTTTGTTCCACGACGCTACTTTGATGGATTACTGATCACGAAACCCTGTCAAGTCTACAGGCTGTTTTATATCTATGTCAACATTGTAAGAAAGTTTGCCCTACACCAAAGAAACTACGAAACGGGGCGCTCCTTGCGCTCTCGCTATACCGTTTTTTGCCCCGCCCTTCCGCCCTTCGCCTTCAACTTGCGGGTGAAGCGCCCTCGTGAATGTTCTCCGCCGTCGATGGTTTACAATCCATCGACGTCAAAGTCATCGTTCCGCCCGCCCGCCCGCCCGCCCGCCCGCCCGCCCGCCCTTCCGAGGAGAGCGTTGCTTCAAGTGCTCGCTTCGGCGCCGAGACTCCCTCCGGACATGATCGATTCCTCGCCGCCTCCTCCTGATCCCGCGCCCCTGCATCTTTGATAGGCGAAATCAGGGCGGTGGCATGCGCGTCGGAGGGGTTAGCGGCTCTGAACTCGCGCGGAAGTTCCGGATGCGGGGTTCGTTCGTGCTCTCGGATGTAGTCGGGGCTGCATCTGAAACTGGGGGCAGCTTGTTGTACGCGGCGCAGAAAGAGGATGTGGAGGAGGGTCGAGGGAGGTAGACGAAGTGGGTGTGGTGTTGGGGATGGTTGTGGGAGGGTTCGCGAAAATGTAAACAAGTTGGGTTGATTGATTAGTGAATCCGTGCGCGTCAACGGCTAACGTCATTAGTCCCGTAAGTGTTGTGCATGTTTTGTCGGCATTCTTCCCCTGATGGATGGCGAGATCCGGCGCTGGTCTACCCGTCGGCTTGCGGGATTTTTTCCGAACCAGTGGGTACCGCCTCAACCGGAACAAGCTCTAAGCTCACAACTGGTCTTCCGACATGTGTGGTAGTGTAGTGTATGTGAGTGTTTGTATAAGTGTAAGGGGTGAGGATAGTACAAGGAAGAAGAAGAAGAAGAAAAGATCGCGCTGTTTGTTAGGGTACTGCTCCGTCATTCACGTGGTGTTGATCCGAAAAATTACGGAAAACTACCATTCAGAGCAGCCGGCCTCCAGACAGCGGTTGAACTCCACCTAGCTATGTTGCCTATGTCAAAAATCATGCCACCGGCGGGATTCCAACCCTGGGACCTCCAGATCAGAAGCACTGCAGTAACATCAATTGATGCCCTAAGCGAACTCAGCCGGTAACAAGTTGGGAGTGGAAGATGATGTTGGTAGATACTAGTGGATGGTTAGGAGGCGGTATTCAGAGGGTATTGCCAATGGCGTCTCCGCTTGGTTGAAAAGGGTGGGTCGATTGAGGAGAAGTGAAAAGAGGGCGTGTCCGTGAAGATGATAGCGCGGAAAAGGTATCTGAAGAAAAGTAGAGAATGTTGAGGGCGACGCAAATAGGCGGGAAATGTTTGGGGATGTCGTGGTGAAAATGGATTTGGCTGGGGGAGTCGCATCAGGCAACATCGAAGGAGAACATGGAGATTTTTAAGAAGACGTAGAAATGAGATTGTTGTGAGGTAACGGGACGCTAGCAACGAGGCAACGTTTTGGGAGAATAAGGCGCCTAGAGGTAACAGAGTGACGTGGAAAGGAAGAGACAGGTGCATGGTATGCATGTTGAGAGGGTGTAACAGGGAGATGAGAATTGTAGTAATTAGATGTTTGAAAGATTGTGTTACACAGTGAAAATTCAATCTACAAATAAGGGCGCCTTGGTATGAAGAAATATTCGACTGGGCGTCGAGTGATGTGAATGAATTTTTTTATGAAAGATTGGGAAAGTTGAGGAACTTCGAGAAAACGATGAGGAGGAGAATATAAAGAAGCAAAGGGGGGGGGGACTGCAATGAACTAGAGGGAGTCAGACAAGGAAACGAAAGGACGCATAACTGCAGTGTGATCAAGAGACGAGAGAACAGGAGTCGAAATAAAAGCAGAGACCGTAAGGAGCGCAAAGAGCACACAACAGCCGTCGGGAGCGCAGCGAAGCAAGACGAGGAGGCGATGGGGAAGCGCGGCATGTTTTACGAGTCGGCGCAAGCCGAGGGCGGGGGCGCCGGGAGTTTTTACTATCTTCGGAGCGACATTAATTATTTGCTGGCGCGGCGGAGGGAGCCCGCTATTTTAGCATCCGCGGTGAGCGATGAATGCGGAAAGAGGCCCCAGCCCCACTGCTTACTGCCTGGACTGTGGGGAGCGGCTTGGCTCGGCGTGGCCTTGTGGTTCGGGGCAACCAGTGGCAGACTATTCAGCTACCTAGCGGCTCAATCTTGAGACGAACGCCCCGGGAATGGCACATGATGCATAAAATAATGATTTAATTCGTGATCACTACAATTAAGAAGTCTGCGTTTGTACCTTTTGAATTTTTTTATTACACCTCGTTACATAGAATTTTCCGGTGCAATGCATGTTAAAGAATTATCTCATAAGTAGAATCTGTTCGGAAATGATCAATGAAGGATAGTTTAGCAGTGAACATAACATCGAAGATTGTATCACGACATTTAGGTAATGTGTGCTTACAAAACTCCGGGAAATATAAATAAATTGAAAATAAAACAATAAATTATAAAAAACGTGATTTCGCTGCTGGCTGCATGGCCTCACGAAGCGGCGCGTGCGCGGTGTCTGTGCTCAACGAACGTGTGATGTTTTTTCTACTGGATTTTGCGAATTCATCGTCCTTCAGTTTTTTTTCGTCGTTTTTTACCTCGTGGTTGTATGCCGGCGAGGTTTTAATTAATATATGGACTACTGGACTTCGCAATTCCTCCAAATTGTCATTGAATTTCGACAATTTCATTTTCATTTGAATCACTCGTACCTTTTCCTGCGATCGGCAGTGGTATTCGGAATATCATATAAATGTATGAATACTTTTTTAAAATCAATTGCGTCCCAATCAGCTTTTACTTCAAATGGTAGAAAGCTAGAGTAATTGGCATACACTTGACAGAATTGCTTGTAATATTATCACGTTCGAATAGTCTAAAAAGTTATTCGAATGATCTCATTTTCTCCCTCCCTCGTTCTGACCTTATATTTCCTAACTCCACGAAAAATACTGTAAAGAAAAATATAAAGAAAGCTCTTTTCATGGAATCTTGTCTCCCTTGGTGGTCAGCGTTTGATCACGACTCAAACGGAACATACTCCATTCTACCTACGTGCGTGAACGTATGCACTTGTGCGTTGGTTCTCGCATGCATATGTATGCATATGATCGT
Source organism: Teleogryllus oceanicus (assembly GCA_964035755.1). Taxonomy (NCBI): domain Eukaryota; kingdom Metazoa; phylum Arthropoda; class Insecta; order Orthoptera; family Gryllidae; genus Teleogryllus; species Teleogryllus oceanicus. The sequence continues at coordinate 137,925,849 of CAXIVR010000003.1, read as the reverse complement.
GTTTCCAACAGGCCGTCTGTTCGGTAGTCGCTACAGTGGCCAGCGTCATTACTTAATGAAGCACCGGTAACTCAAGCACTGCTGGTTTCGGCGGCCTCTGGGCTGTGCGGAAACGCTGAGCGGAGTGAATTAAACGGCGCGCATCGGCTCAAGGCGGCTCCGCCCACAGGCACGAGGAAGGATCCGCTGCGACGGCAGGCAGAGGACACGGTGCGACGAGCGGGATGGGGACGGAACATCGGAGGGAGGAAGGGGACGAGAGAGTACGCGAGGGGTAGACCAGGGAAAGTGGGGGGGAAAGGTGGAGTGGAGTACCATGCGGAGGAAAGAAAGTGACGAGGAAGTGCGTAAGAGAAAGGTGAAACAGGAGGGTGGTGGGCGGGAGGAGTTGGATGATGGATTGGTGTGGGGTGAAGGTGGTGTGTAGCGTACGCGAGAGTGTGTGAGATTGGGGTTGCGTGGGCAAGAGCCCGAGGGAGGAGCGGGGAATGCGCCTTTGACAGCCGCCTGCGCTCGGGAGCCCCTGGGAGGCGCGCACACGTCGCTGCCGCCGCCCAAAATTAGGTCACCGCGCCCTTCCTCCCCGCAGCCCAGCCAACGCGCCCCGCCGCCCTGCGGAGCCTCGCTTCTTGCGCTGGTTCCTCTGCTCTTTTATTCTTTTTTCTTAATATTCGTCGTTTTCTTCATCTTCACTTTCACCTGTTTCTGTATCTTCAGATTCATAAAATTCTTCATCTCCGCAGTCGTCGATTTTATCATCAGGTGAGGTAATGCCTTCACATTACTTGTCTTCACCTTCACTTTCGTCTTTAAACTCACATTGTTCATCTGCATCGTCAAATTAGTCTTCTCGCTCATCCATTTTTCTTGTTTTTTATTCCTTTCTTATGTTTGGAAGACATGTTATTGTTATTATGTGCCTCATATTCAATAAATATTTTCTTCCAGTCTTTGCTAATTTTTTTCCATCCTAGTTCTCTTTGTCTTATCTTTGTTATATACTAGTCTTAATTTGTTCATTGTATTTCTTGGATCGTATTTATTTCTTGTGGCTTCTTTCCGAAGTAGCGCGCTCCAGATTACTATCGTATTAAAGCATCTTCCCTGTGAATGTTTCGAGCTGTTCCTAGAACACAATTCCGTGCTGCGAGCTCTGAAGGTTACGAAGAAAGTGAGTCGCCGCGTCCGCAAGATTCAATTTCTACAGCTTTAGTCAGGACCACATAATGATTCCCTCATTTCACACTTCCAAAATAAATATCTGTACCCTCTCCCCCCCCCCCCAAGAAAAACCAAGAAACGATGATCCCAACGCTCTACAAACGTGTTCGTTCAGCTACTATAAGTGCAGAGAAAACAGAAAGAAGTCTTTCACAAATTGAGAAATGCTTGGATTTACCAAACGGTATTTTTTCTGATTTGTTACAGTAACAGAAATGAGGGTTTTTCACAGTGGTATTTTAACCATGTAGATAAAACTAAAATTATATATTATTCATTAGATGTTTGTTTAATCCTTAGAATTAAAAAAAACTTGGTTAATTTATAACCACATTCAAATATTATTTTGTGCTGCACCGATCCCTTTGTTAAAAAAAATTGTAGTTATTGTATTGCTTATTTACTAATGTGGAAAATATTAATGTATTCTCTCACTGTTGCAGGTTGGTTCCAAATATTTTTAAGCAGGAACATCCAAGCAATCATGCAGAGTAGCGTGGTGAGTGATGTTTGCATATTTTGTAAAGTGGAATCCAAGTACACGCACTAAGCTGGATAAATCAAATGTGGCATTCGGTATTTCTCCTGCCCCATTTGCAATGGAATACTGTGACAATATGTGGATCCACAAACAAATGTTTTGCGATTTGTATGGAACTGCGTGTTTTTAGAAAATTTACTTTGTTAACTAATGCAAGAAATATGCTAACAGGATGTTTCGTTAATTCGTCACACCATCGGGACGAACTAGTATACTTGTGACTTCATTCATGCACAAAATAAGCTCTCAGTTTGCAGCAATCTTTCGTTCTTCATCATTATCGCTTCAGCCAGCTGCCATTGTGAACCTCCAACACCCCTTCAATCATCACCGTTGCCTCCATTTTATTGGCCCGTCACATCGCTACTAACATCTCCGAAATCAGCAAAATATATAAACGGCACGAACTGAAAATTTTGCTATATTTATTTGTCCGTACAAAAATCAATTATTTTAAATTGTGTGCTTCGTACATTTTTCATTGGATCCTTCTCCAGAGTTCGTGCTCTCTCCATTCTTGATTCTGCATGGTCCTCTGTCTCTAAGTATGGTAATGCAGTCTTGGCACCTTTCAATGCCTCTTGTACTGTTGATACTCCACCCCACTCTCCGAGGGCCCTTTGAATCGTGTAAGAACATACGAGATCCAATTAATTTTCAGGACGTACTTCCTACATTCACTATAGCCGAGGTTCAGGTTCACTATAACCGAATCTTCTTATGCTTATTTGTAATGTAAATGAAACGGGACCAGTGACTTAAGTTCACTAAAACCGAGGGAGCACTAAAAGCGAGTTCACTATAACCGGAGTCTACTGTATTTCCTACGTTCGCTATAGCCGAGGTTCAGGTTCACTATAACCGAATTTTCTTGTTATTTGCAATGTAAGTGAAACAGGACCAGTGACTAACGTTCACTGTAACCGAGGGCGCTCTATATCAGAGTTCACTATAACCGGATTCCACTGTTCAATCATTTTCATCACTTCCATCAGATCGGTTCATTCAAAGCTTCCAACACGCGAGGTCACCGCGTGCAGCCAGTTCTCCAGCGCGTGGTGACAGGCAGCTGGTTTCATGTTGCGCCACAGCAGCACTTTCAGGACGCTAAGGCGTACTAATTTGGGGTACAAGCTGTCGGAGACAGTGCCGGCCTGTTGTTACTCGGAGAGCTGGGAAAAGAAAGTTACAATATGGGTAACAAATATTCGGTAGTGAACTGTTGTGGCACTTTCCTAGTTACTTTTGGCAAAATCTGGTTAAGAAATTTAGGCACTTTCTTCTCAACGATATGTAAAAGACACCGGTAAAATTGATTTATAATATTTCTACTTTTCCCCTCCTATATTGCTTCCTTCCTACACTAAAATATTTCGAATAATTTCAAGAATACTATCTAGAATTTTCAATCGTAGAATCCTTGTATAAGGTTCTTTGGTGCTGTAACTTGAATGCTAAACACATTTGTTTCGGTGATCTTTGAAATTAAAAGTATTAAATGAAACTATTCGAAAAGTGAAACAAGAGACGTCAATCATGGCATGCATTATATCAATTACACATTAAAAATGGATAAATATTACCTCTGTATGTCTTTTGTTAATCTATATCATAATTATAATTGAATATTTCCTTACGTCGACATATTCCTTTAATGTAATAAACTTCCATAATAATATAGCCCAGTGGTTTTCAAGCGGGGCTTTTCTTACGGTAGGGGCGTCGTGCTGATTTATTAAAAATGATATGTAGATTTGATTCACTTCAATCCTTGTTATTTGTGTACTTTGTACTGTCATACTATACGATATTTGTAATGTATATGTTTTGTTTTACTAATTAATTGTGGATTAATTCAACCTGGCGAGTCCTTCACCAATAACGTATTATATTACTTCCTCATTTTTTGTTCAATATTTAATAGGCCTATCTTAACCCTAGTATTTGAAACTTATTGTTTCCAGGGGTGGCGGGGGAAGTTTCGTTTAGGTCAAGGGAGCTGAGGACGAAGAAAGTTTGAAAATCCTTGATATAGCCCTGTCCATTTGATATGTTCTTGTTGAAGTCCGTTAAAAAAAAAAAAAACTTCTACACCCCGGTTAAAATGTCTGCGTGCAACGCTGCGAACATTCTTGGGAGTCCCCATCGCCGTTTGTGAGCTACAGAGGGCGAGGGCAGCTGGAGCCGCCGCCGCCGCCGGCGGTCGCGTGCCGGCGGGCGAAGGGCCGAGCCTACTGCCCTGGGGCCGCCCTGGCCACCCTCCGAGCTGTGCCCGCGGGCGCGAGCGCAACCCAAGGAAGCCACTGCACCCCGGACAATGGCCCCTTTCAAATCAAAATGTTGATTTTAGAGCTTATCTTTGAGGTATGTTATTCACTGGTTGTATCTTTCCCTTCGTTAAGTCTCCGCTAATTTGCCATGAATCCTGGTTTGTGACTCACCGTTACGGCCTGCCTCGATGCGGTTGTTGAGATAATTGGGAATGGAAGTGCAGGAGCAGAGTGGTGTCCCCAGGCTCATGGAGCCCTCGACTAAGACTTGTGGTAGAAGAGGAGTATCACGTGATCTTTCACGATTGACGTTTTGGATGAGTTTCCTGCTCTTCGAGATTTATTAAGCTGTAAACTTGATTAACATCGAGTTTAGTTAACTCACTTTTTTGGTTATATTGTGCATTTGATTATGTTGTTGATCATGATTCAGTTTTAAACCCACTAGTTTTAGTTTTGCGAATAATTGCGTGCTTCTGATTAAATTTGTCATTATTGATTTGATTTATTTTGACATAGAACAGTGAAAATTGTGGTGTTGAGTGTGTACGATGACGTACGGGTGTAGAAGTATCGTCTGCGCACTTTTTCTTGAGTTTCAGAATTTCTTCTTCACCTTTTAACCGTAAATAGTTGAATGGTGAATAAAAAGTTGGAACAAAGTTCTTGTATTTCTGATTGGGTTGTCTTTTTTGTTATTGTTGTTCTTTAGTCTCGTGATATTTCGTTTTAACTTTCAATTATGTCAGTTATTTGATTTTTCGTAATTTTTACACGTGGGTATTTTCGAATCAAATTATCCAATAATTGTACAGTTAACTGTCTCCACAGTACTTTTACTGACGTTCTGCATGTTCGAGTGTGCTCTACATATACATTTGTGTATTGAAATTAAAGAATTTTTGGAATTTTAATATTTGGTTCTGCAATTAATAAACAATACGAACGTTCTGCATAAATACGGACTAAATTTCAGAGGTGAGATCTGTGGAAATATCAAAGGCCAAACATTGCAACTGCAAATCAAATTGCAGACATGTGAAATCGAAGGTAAAATTAGAAACAAACGAAAATATTTTTTCCATTGTTCCCAAAAATCAATTCCTCGAGATAGCCAATGATTGTAATATTTTTGCCCTTTGGAATATTGAAAGCTAGAACCCTAGTCTTAAACAAGGAAACTATTCGGATATGAGAAATACGGAAGAGTATTAAAATTCACAAGTTTTTGGACTTGTTTCGAATTCAAATTTGATCTTCACGTGGGCCTGGTTTGCTGCAACATTCTGGAGCTTTTCGTAGTTTAGAGAGTGTCGGACGCATTAGAGAGTACCTTGCCTGCTTATCTACTCGAAGAGTCGCTCTTTGTAAGCCCTCTTAGTGATTGATTGTCCTGTGTTCTGCCGAACAACGTTCTTCGATCACCGTTGTGAGCGTTGATGCTACTGACCCAGAGCTCGATGAAACCGAAATCGTGATAACCTAATATCAAATAGTCACGTGTAATTAATAATGATCATACACTAACGATACGCACAGCAACGATGAGAGCTTTCACTCGCTCTACGAGTCACATTGGTCAATAGATCTTAGATATCTATTTAAGCTACTTTTTAGTTAATTCAATCCTATTTTCAGGAATAATAATTCAAAATTCCACGTCCTTTTACTAACGAGTTATTAGTTTCGACAAGGAAACATTTCTAAGTTTGTTTGTTTTTTTTTTACTCAAATGGCTGTTTCGAAGAGTCCACTGGCATACGCGAAACATGGGATGTAATGTAACTTAGCATCTTAGAAGTGACTCAGCCAAGCTCACGACGACAGCATGTGGGAAAAGTCATTTGCTGGCCTGGGAGATCTAGCCTTGGGGAAGGAATGCATCCGCACAGCAGGGAAGAGCTCCCTGTGAACGGAAATGATCACTTTGACCCACGGTTCTAATACGAGGATTCTGTATCGGAGCGGCCCACAAATTCCGTCAATAAACACTCTCCATAGGTTAAATTAATTACTTATAGTTAGTGTCAAAACTAGTATGTTGCTGCACATTGACAGAAGGAGGGATGCCGGAGACAATCCTCTGCTAAGAGCGTTTGACTTGCCCTACAAATATAGTAATTTTTCTCTGTCAGGGTCACAATCCATTCGTAGGTTTTTCGTATATTAAAGAAATATATTAAGGAAATGGGAAAGCAATCTTTTCTACGAACCGTCTTAGGAGTCATTCACGCTGAGCTGCCTAAGATCTTGAAGATCGAAGATCTTGGTTTCACTCATCGTTTCGCCACTCTCGGGGAATTTTCAAACTCCTCAAAACCCCTGCAGAAAACTGCCAATTTGCACCGTTGCTAAGCTCGTTAAGAGTCATAAAGCGCCTGGGTACGTTCCAGCAGACGCACTACGAACCCCGCCGCCGTGAGTATTCTCATCGCGTGCTCGACGCCACATCCTGCGCGGACGGTCCGTAAACTCGCCCGCAGATCAGCAACTCTCTTGGGCGGAGCGTGGCCCAGCACTGGCAGCGGTGGCCACTGGCCAGAGGCTCACCGCAGCGGGCAACCGCCGCGACGCTCCCCGCCCCGCCCCGCCCCGCCCCGCCCCGCCCCGCCCCGCCCCGCCCCGCCCCGCCCCGCCTCCATTGAGCGTCGTTCCCGCACGCTGGCGCACAGTGGGCCCTGCGCTACCGAAACGCTTTGGTGTCCTCGAAGAGCGCTTTGCTATCGGTGCAAAGAATTAAAAATTCCAATTTCGTCGTCATTAGACATCGGATGATTAGGGAAATCCCTATTTTATTCTAGCGAACTTATTTAGACTGATAATATATGTGCACGAATCATGACAAATGATGTCATATGACGTAGTTTTAAAATGTTTATTTTGGCTTTTTTTAGCATGACTGCCTGTTTTTTATAAAACAAATATTTTAAGAATTATTAGACTTGTTTTCGCATTTTTATGTATTTTTATATACAGTGCTAAGACATATGAAACTCAGCCATGGTCCAACGTGACCATTCATTACGAAAACTTCAATTCACAATTTTAAAACACGATATTTTTCCTAAAAGTATACCAAAATATTTTTCTGTATTTCCATTTTGCATATATACCAGTCATGATCTGAGAACATGGCCGATTGATAATACACCGAGGGTAGCGAAATTTTAAATGGAAATAAATGTAAATTCCCAGATGGTTTCAGTGTTGCTGATGTTGGACTTCTAAAATATGACAGTCACATCAGTAGAAGTTGAGATATCCTTTTCCGCATTCAAACTGATTATGTCTCCCAATCGTCGCAAATTTGAAATTGTGATCCTTGAAAAGTTACTGGTAATATATTGCAATGCAAACTATTAAATATAAAGTGTAGAAGTGTTGTAAATATGTAAATTTAGTTTTACATTAAAATGTACGTACTCGTTTTGTGCATTTAAGTTTATAAAATAATAATGACAAAAATTACAAACAATTTTTCATTTTACTGTATATGTAACTTATGACAATGCCTTTTTCCCCTTATGCTTGACATTTTCAGTGCCATGTTACGCATCTAAAGACGATTTTTAGTGCCTAAAGCATCCGATGTCTAGTCATCATATTATTCATAGTAAAACAAGTGTGGTTTATGGAGCTTCGTCAGTGCACCAAGAAACTTTCTCCGCTGTGGTACCACACTGGTGAGAGTGCTAGCAACACAAATTATGTTGGTAGCACGACTTGCTGCTTGTAACAAAAGAAAACGTAAATACCGTACTCACCACAATCATAACATGCTAGAAGTGTTGTCCCCTTCACTTGTTTTTGCCAATGATCTGGTTGCTACCATCATAAATGCAATTTTCAATAGGAGGCCCTGACTCGGCTCAGTGTGGAGAGACTTTAATGCCGCCTGTATTACTACATAATACAGCAAGCGATACTTTCCAGTGACCAAGCTCCATGAATGAACCAGCCTTGTTCTATTATATTATTTATGGTCTTAATGATCCTCCATATAGTATAGACTTCAAGGTCTAGCCTTGACTCTTCAACCTCGTTGCTCTGTCCTTCGCTGATAGTATCGTCTTAGTGTGTGATTCGGGATGAATCTTTCTCAATCTCTCGGTATTCATGAACGATTTTATTACGTTTCTTAATGAAATAAAATATATTTGTATATTACAGTTTTTGTGACAGTCTAATGCGCCGTTTTGCCCCTTTCTTTGTGATTTATTTGGAAATCAAATTTATTTTTCGGATGGAACTGGAGCTTTAGCTGCTAGAGGGGGCTGTACGTAATGTTCAATTATCAAGTTTGATTATTTGTGAATATTGATGTTTTTTATTTGTTTTCAATAAATTCGGGAATTGCTTTTCTTACTCCCCCCTGTTGCAAAAGGGGGGTTGTTATTTTTCGTTAAATCAACCTTTGTGCCAAAAAGGATACTGCGTGACCCGGGATTACTTATCTAAATTATTTTAAGAATTACGTACAATGCCACTCTCAAAGTGAATACGTGCGCATATACAATGATTCAGATACCTCCTTGCCTGCGATGGGATTCGAACCCGACACCCTCGAGGTGGTTATGGTATTCTCGCCTGAGCTATCTCTGCTGCCGGACTTGTTCTTTATTTCATTTTGTTTTGTTTACAACGTGCTCTGTTCGGTCTGCTTCGGCCCAGTGTGCGTGCCGGCGGGCGGGCAGCGCCGCGCCCGCCGCACGGCTGCCAACTTCCCGCGCGCCGGCGGCCTTGGGCGCGTCCCCGCCCCCGCCCCCGCCCCGCGGTGTGGGAGGGAGGCGGGGCGGCGACGGGCGCCCGTGCCGCTGCCGCTGCAACTGCCGGTTGCTCTTTTTCACTCCGTTCCGGAATGTTGTGAGCGCGCGTTCCGGCGGAGGGAAGCGGGCACCTGTTCCCTCCCAGGCCTCCGGGCGAGATGTGCAATTTGATTGTTTCCGAATTTTACGTGTGAAATTCGTCTTGTTTTCGTATATATACTTTTTGCTTTCGTTTTTGCGAAGTGATCAGTATTGATACACGGAAGTTAGACGTTTGTGGAATATGACGGTGGCGTTGGATTGCGTATTTTCATTTGAAGATCCAATAATTTATAAATTACGTGTCATATCCCCATCAAATTAGCAAGCATACTCTACAGGATCTATAGTCGATCTGTGCTAATTTTATTAATATTTAATACCTTTATGACGTTTTTGTCTTCAAAAGCCATTAGCAATTGACAGTTACAAGCTGCAGGTATTTTGAGTGCAATTTATTTCTGCTTTCATTTCGTTTTTAATTTTCAGTAACTTTGAAGCCATTTAAAAGACACGGCAATGGCCTTAATTTTTTCAACAAATATCAGTAAAGTGATTGATCATAATGGAAATGAGATAATACATTTATTAGAAATACATTTTGTTGTGAAATGGTTGCATTGTACAGTATTTGAAAACTGTTTAATATTTTTATGTGTTTTTTGCAGTAAACTTGTACGCCAGTCTTTCACACTAATCCACATGATATCGAGTTTTAATATGAAATCGAAATCCCTAATAAATTTTCCATTTGCAGCGTCCGTTGATCGGTATTTGTCTTCTGCGTCGTTAGGCGCTGCCTGCTGTTTCCGACAGGTAGCGTCGCGTCGCGTCGTGCATTCGCCGGAACGTGATCGCTTTGCGTGCATTGCGGCGCGAGGCCATTCGGGAAATTAGCCGCACTGGTTGGTTGCAAGCATGCTCACTGGCATAGTCGATCTCAGGGTGTTACTCGCGCGTCTCCTGTGTGTGTGTGTGTGTGTGTGTGTGTGTGTGTGTCTGTGTGTGTGTGTGTGTGTGTGTGTGTCTGTGTGTGTGTGTCTGTGTGTGTGTGTCTGTGTGTGTGTGTGTGTGTGTCTGTGTGTGTGTCTGTGTGTGTGTGTGTGTGTGTGTGTGTGTGTGTCTGTGTGTGTGTGTCTGTGTGTGTGTGTCTGTGTGTGTGTGTGTCTGTGTGTGTGTGTGTGTCTGTGTCTGTGTGTCTGTGTGTGTGTGTCTGTGTGTGTGTCTGTGTGTGTGTGTCTGTGTGTGTGTGTTGTGTGTGTGTGTGTGTGTGTGTGTGTGTGTGTGTGTGTGTGTGTGTGTTTACTCCGGTTGTTGCTTTAAATGAGGCGATTATTCTCTAGAGTACAGCAATTGGACATGGCAAGATTCAAAATATTTTCGGAGCTCCTACTATTCTCTACTCATCATTAGTCTTTCTACAGGCAACTAAATCAATTACGAACTAGAAAATTGCTCTTCAGAGTGATTGTCTTTTTCATATTGAACTCGTATATTGAAGAAAAAGCAAACCCTTGACCGTATATGACATCCCTTATGCGAAAAACTGTATTGTAATAAAACTAATCTGTAACCATACAAAACTCAGGAGTTTGTTTCCGTTGAAATTCTGTCAAGCCAAAGAGCAACTTATTGTTAAAAATTATTTATATTTTTTGCATTAAAACTTCATTTTTGATGTGATGTAGAGAATTAAAGGAAATTACTGATAAATAGATGCACTTGTATAGGCCGTCCACGTGGAGTACTGAGGGCTCACTGGAGTATGTGAGGTTGGCAGCACTTCCGCAAGAAGACAGTGGGCGTTAGCGCCTCCTCCCCTCCTCCTCGGGCCTCGCAAGGAGTCCCTCACGCACGGAAGGAGCGCCGTCGCCCCAGCGCTGTTCACGCGCGACTGCTAACTCGAAGTGGGCACAGCGGCACAGCCTGCCACTTTCCAGGAGAGCCTTGCTGAGCAGTTCTGTCCGCTGCTGCTTACTCCAGGCAGTTGTATTTACTCGCTACACTTGATTAGCACTTCAAGATCAGTAATTGAAGCTGTTTTTGTCTATAAGATCATTAACTGCACTAAGACAAAATGTCTGATCTTTTGAAACTCTCTTCAAGGCATCGACTCGCAAAGAACGAGTTTGTATCGAGCGGGGCGAAAGAATCCCGTCCTTATGATGCAAATCCATCCTAATATTGTTCACTTTGTACGCCCACCTGATTTTTGTACCCATCTCTTTGTAAAATAAAATAAACTAACCCACAAGATGAATAGCCTACACATTTAGGTGTATCGTTTTGAACTTCGTAATGTTTTTGTGTGATTTGATTAAACCATCAATTTTAAATAGAAATATTTCGATACAACTCATTGGCATGTATTAGACTAAGCATAAAACAAACGCATTTACAAAATGTTTTTCTAGTAACAGCAAGCGAACTTTTGCTTTGCTTGTTTCACCGTAATTTGAACTAGCACCCCTAAGCAATTGCAGTGACGATTCGTACGCTCTTCCACCTAACAAAACCGCTCACAATAATCTGGACACACGCCATACTGCGGGCAGACAATGGCCGCGCCCGCGAGTGCTCTTTTCCCGCCGTTGCAGCCGAGGGCCTTCCGGCCGCGAGTCGCTCGCTCCCCCACCTCTGCTTCGGCGCCTCCACCCCTCCCCCACCCCACCCCCGCCACTGTCATAACGCCGCCGCGCCTCGCCTCGCCTCGCCGCCAGAGGTCGCCCGCGATTAGCGGGGCCCGTCGCGCCGTCAGCCAGGCAGGCAGGCGGCGAGCGGCGGTCGTGCTGGGCCGCGGGCGGAATATCGCGTTACCGGCGGGATACAGCTCGATGCCGGAGACAATGGCGCACAATAAAGAGGCTGCACTTTTCAAATGCAAATGGCCTGTCCGCGCCCCGAGCGACGGCGGCGGCGGCGGCGGCGGCGGCGGTGTCCGCACAGTGGCCGCTCACGCAGACGCCGATTGGGCGACGCTAGGAGTCCTGGGTTCTTTCAATAGGCTTGGAGCTTCATTTAAGTAATGGATAACAAAAAGGATCGCAAATGCATCGTCTTCTTCTACCTTCCATCGGGCATCTATTATGAAGAGACAAAACGTTTGGTTCATTTCATTCATTTGGTAAATTGATTAGATCAACAATTCTTCTGTCACCTTTGGATCTGCAATGGGGCGTTGATATGTGAAATTAAAGCGCACTTTATGATAATTGAATCACACTATAAACTGTTAATACTGATACCAAAGCCTTGTGGCTGATACTGACATTCATTGTTTAAAGTCCCATATGACACGATTATAATAATTCAATTCAATGATATCTTATTTTGCGTGGCGCGACTACGTGGTGGGCCTGCCTCTTCGTCTGACCAAATAAACGCGCTTCTTTCACCATTTAGCGAAAAGAACATATCACACGCGCGACGAATCAGACGATTTAAATTTAACTCAGAGGCTCCTTTTGGGCTTAATCTTTTACATGTAAATCGACATCATGGGACAGCTGGTTTTACTTCCCTTCCGAAGGAAGGCCAACAAAGGATTTCTCGCCCTTAAAAATTCATCCCGTTTAAGGCACACCATCTGGCTAATATCGTTATAACTGGGCCCTCCTAACATTATCCATGTTTTGTACGTTAGTCTTAACATATCGGCTTAGGTGGTTCAGGGCATCAACTGTTGTCACTGCAGTGCCTCTGACCGGGAGGTTCTAGGGTTCGAGTCCGGCGGTGGCAGGGTTGTCGACACTAGCTAGATAGCTGGAGCGAATTCAGCCGCTATATGGTGGAGATTTCTAGCGACCGGCTGCTCTAATCCGTAGTTTTTCGTTGTTTCTATCCGATCACCACCAGGCGCATGTCGGAGCAGTACCTTAACAAGGGGCTTTGGACAGCGCGCGATCTTTCCTTCCTCTTCCTTGTCTTTCCTCACCCGTTATTTACAAATCCTCATGTGCATTTCACTACCACACGAGTCTGCAGTTTAGAGCTTCTCTCGGTTGGGGCGGTGCCGGATCTAGGTAGCCAGCGGGGGAAGATCATCGCCATCTTCCGCGATGAAAACGTACACTCCATTTATGCGACCTTAGCAGTTGACGCGCCTGGAATCGTTAATCAATCAGTCAGTAACATATGCACGCCCTGTGGATTGATGGCTTCTGAAGTGATGCAGCCGCTGGTTCGGCTGGCGAGCTTGGCGTTGCACCCACTGCGGCGCGCTGCGGGGGCGAGCGGGCGCTGGCTGTATCCGGTTTCGCGGAGTGTCCGCGTCCGTGGGCGCCGCGCTGCGGTCGGGCGCGCTTAGCACTTGCACGCGGCGATGTGGGTCTTCGACCCGGTGTCCCGTTCCTGATGGCTGGGTGCACTCCCCGCTCATGAAGCCTCATCGCCTCTCCCATCCCTGAAGAGCGGTGGGGCTGATTTGGGCGGATGCTTTTTTTGCGAACGCAGCCCGCCCTGGCACGGTACATTGTTAGACTGGGAATATAGTCAGCAAAATTTACTAAAGACAATGATTTGTTTTGTTGGTACCAGAATACATTTCAACATTTCAGTTCACATGGTGTTACATACCACACATATATCAGGTCATTCATTTCACCTTCAGTAATCCGTTGGGTTTCCAAATTTCAGAAAACATGTACGCATGTATTGAATTATATTTTTCCGGGAAATGAAATTATGAAATATTATTTTCAATTCTTGCGTAAATAATATATAAATTGACGCAACATTTATCTCTTACGATCGTTGGCTGCTTTCCATTTGTTTTTCACGGTTCGAATCTCTTTTTCCGTTTAGCGCTCTCGATTCAGGGCGTTAACCTAGCGTCGTTAGACTGCGTTATTTTAATGAACCCCCAAATGATGAGAATCCCCTATTCAGCTAGCCGCCAGAGCATTCACCACTTACCAAGAAAGCCTAAACAACTGTGAGGCTACACATCTGAACGCGCACTGAACGAATAATCTTGATGCATTTTCAGTGGGCACAACTTGATCTCCACTGTCCCATGTCGTAGATTTACTGCATGTAAAATACCCTCAAGCCCAGAAGAAGCCTCAGAGCTGAATTCAAATCTCTTGTTTTTTCGCCCGAGTGTTGCCGTATTTCTCCGTTCGATGGTGAGATGTGCGCAACGAAATTTGCGTAGCGAAATGAACGGAAGAACGGGCCTGATGGCCTGAGACTCGTCACATAAAATGCGACATTATTGAATTGGATTGAAAAGTTACATTGTAATTTTTGAAAATCGTCAAGAGATTGGGTGGTCTGGCTTATTTTGAGAGACTTATCTGTCGACGACCGATTTCAACTAGTTCACTGCGCTCTTGAGGAGCTCTCGCCATGTCGTTTGCGCGTCAAGGGTTTATTTTCTAACCGTTCCCACAAAACGTCACGTACTTTTCCTAATGACTCCATTTTCTTCGGTGCTCTCGGTGGCCTTTGTTGTGCGCTTCCGGCGGCAGCGGCGCGTCTCGCCTCGTTACCCACTTCTTGCGGCGCAGGGGGCGGCGGCCTCGCTGGTGGTGTGCCCTGCCTCGGCCCCCGCACGTTGCATTAGAGCGCGCGTGTGCGTGCGTCGTAGGTGGCAGGTTTACTCGCACGGGCTTGTGCGTCGTGTGTTGCCACTGCAACCCTCTAATTTACTCACCTTTGTTTGGAGAAAGAGGTGGCTCTATCTGCCCTGTAGAAGTTTTACTAAGTTGTCTCTCTGTATAGATATGATACGTATACCGTGGTTGTTACCGGAACAGATGTATGCAGACGTATGCAGACGTCGAACACTCATCATGAAGGAAAGTGAGTTTGTGAACTGTCAATTTTTCTTCACGCCAGTTTGCCTTCTCAGTTGTGTCTACAGACACTCCTGCTGTTCTGGAATTCTGGACTCCTGCTGTTGTGGACGGTGCTGTTGCGAATCCCGATCGCGTAGCCCTCTTAAAAATAGACGAAACGTGTTCTTCGGGAGTTACAGAACACTTGGGTTTAATTAGGGACGACGCACTTTCACGGAAATTTGTTTTTTAATACAATTTTGAAAATTGTAATCATTGATTTGTAAGTCACTAAGTTCTATCGGCGGATGTCAGCGATGGCTTTCTCTTTATTCCCCCCCCCCTTTTGCGAATCTAAGGAAAAATTTTATAAATGGAGACTAATTTACTTTATTAATATACTGTACTGTATTTTCCCGCCTCATTCTGCCCTGAGAAAGGATAGCGCCTTCGTGTTCGTCATCCCCTCGGCGTGAGGACCACAGACGTTTCCCAGAACGGGGATAATTGGCACCAGCGCCACCTGCTCACAGCATACACGTGTCATCGTATAACAATATATAGTACTTCATTAACTAACACGTTGCTTCTACTATGGCCACCTAGGAAGTGTGTGGAAAATACTATTTTATCCTTACGAATTCGATATTTCGATTATCTTACACTGTACGTTAAACGGGTGTCGCCAAAAAAGGTGACCTCCCTTAATAATAATAATAATAATAATAATAATAATAATAGTAATAGTAATAATAGTAATAATAGTAATAGTAATAAGAGTAATAATAGTAATAGTAATAGTAATAAGAGTAATAATAGTAATAGTAATAAGAGTAATAATAGTAATAGTAATAATAATAGTAATAATAATGTCTTTATTACTGGTGAGGCTCAGGCCGTAAGGCCTGCTCCTCCGCCTAACCATTTAAATATTTACATTTACATAATTACAATTGAGGCGTTCGGGCGGAGATAGTGATAACTGACATTTCAAATTACTTACCAAATTGCAACGATCTTATTAGCAACGATCCTATTAGTGGAAGTGTGGTACACATAACTAATGGAACATAAATTATGAATGTATTTTCATTGTCAATTTTCTGTATTTTAAAACGAGTATGATATAAAGAGAGCCTATGTTTCTTATTTAAGAGAGCCGTGGTAAGTCAATAATTTTAGTTTTGTAAAATGTCAAAAATTCTCTTCTCGTCTCGAAGTCTTAACTCTAACTTCGGAAAATGTCGTTCAAACCATGAAACTCTCCATCTTTAAGTACACCAAACCAACACTGTAAGCATACCCCTCCAATCCCGTCTGTGATACTAGAAAGATTTGCGTTGGGGTTATTGGGGTCGTGGAGATAAATTATCGCATCATCCTGTGCATAAAGAAGTTCGCCCCAGTACGCGCCACGCCGCATAGACTCCTCCACTTGTTTGAATTACCCGCGCGAGCGCTCACTTTCCTGGCACCACCTCAGCCGAGGGGAGCGAGACGGCGGGGGCGCCTGCGTTTGGACAATGTCACGGGTGGGAGGGTCCATCCAACCGCACCCTTTTCGCGCCAAACCGCCCTCCTCGCGCACGCCCCATCCAACACCCCCCGCACCCCTCCGCCCAAACGCCAATCCCCGCCCAACAGCCCCTCCCGGCGCAACCGCTAGCGCACCCATCCTCCACTCTGTCCAAACGACCCCCACCCGCCGGCCCGAGCCCATTTGGACATTGCCAGCGCAGCGGGAGATGGCGAGCAGCCGCCCGCCAAACAAACCGTTGCGCCGCGCCGGCGCCGAGGGCGCGCCGGGCGAGCCGTCTCATTTACCGCGCGCGAAACAAGCCGCTGCAAATGCGGTGGGCGCGACGCGGCGGTGGCGTTGCCCTAAATGCAGGCGGCGCTTTGTGGACGCGTGCAGGCGTGGCGCTGTCTTGTGTAGCGGTACACAAAACGAATACGAAGTTTCGTGGGAATGTTACGATTGCATTTCGCGGAAAATGTCCTATAAGAATGAAAGTAATTAAGAGATTAAAAAGAGCTGAACTAGTGCGGATACAACACGGCTCAAAATTTATCGTACTATCTGAAACGTTGAGATTATTTTGGAGTCGTTTTTGCGAAAATCTCCTGTCTAATGAGCTTGATGTAGAGTCAGATGAAGCAGATTGTTAATAGAATATAAATTTTCTAAGAAAAACACTACGAACCGTTCAAGATGTGCTCTTGTGCAAGGAAGGACTATTAGAAGTTTTAAAGAAGCATACATTTTCGGTATATGGCAGTGTGAAAATGTGCATTTCCGCCAAATATTCAAGATAAAGTTTTTGCACGACCACGTAATTTCATCTATACTACTCACATAGGGGAAAAAAAGCTTTTCACATGCTTGAGCCGGGATACGTCTGTAAAAGCGGCTCCACACATTCGGCATTCGCAGAGCAGAGAGCTGCCGTTCGCCTAATCCCGAACAGCTGATGTGTTCGGCGAATGTTTGATCCTTTTAATGTGCCCTAAAGACCGACACGCGGTTGGTAGTGGCGAGAACTGAATGTTTGTCACTCGGCAACTAGCAAGCAACTCATCCACACTTCTTGGGATTCCGCCTGCGATCGCTCCCTACTCGCCAAATAATGAATGTGTGGAGCCGCCTTAATATGATCAAGATGAGCATATGAATAATAATTTGTATAAATTTCAGGGAATTTGAGGAATGATTAAGAGATCAGAATAAAAACAAGACTCAAGTTAAACTGATCTGCCATTAATATTTTATATTATAATGTCAATTCTACTCCTTCCTCCACAATTCAGTCTTGAGTAAATATGAGAAAAAACTAATCGAAAATACAAGTTTCAGAAATCACCTTCCTGAGATCAATCAATTCATACTCGAAGGAAGGAGAAATATCTACGAAAACAATAAAGGATTTAATTTGTGGGTTCTTATTAATATTGCGTAACGGAAGTAATTTAATACAGAAAACTGGAAGATTGGGAGGATACGAAATATGAATTACAAAATGAAATCGTTTTACACAAATTTTATATCGAAAAAAGTGCCGCAGTTGTCCTCTTAATTTTTTCTACTGAGGCTCAGAACTTCGTTTCCGTGTTAAATAATATGGGGTTCAGAGCTCTGTAATTGAATGATTTTTCTCGGAATTTTGGAAATGTTTAAACAAATACCTCAGTCCGAGGAAAAATTGTATTCCCAATACACTGGTTCAAAACTGAAACCTGATATACACCCTGTTTCCTAGTATTTTAAATATGTAAAGTTCTTTGTGCGCTCGTAATTCCTCGTACGTATTCAATTATTAAATTATTTAATAATTATTATGAAACCAAAACAAATTTCATTGTTAGCCAAAAACTTCTACGATTTTCTTGCTCTCTGTGTTTCTGTCTCTCCCGAAAAGTCACAACCAACGACGAAGCAAAACGTTCCTAACTTTGGCGCACAGCTTTTATGCCGGATTTATCCTCCTCCGCGGACCGCGGCGTTTCATTTGCGGACCCCGTTGGGGTTCGCGGAGCCTTCCGCTCTCGGCGAACAGCCGTTCCAGGCGAATGAAGTTGCGGCGCGGCGCGGCGCCGAGGTAGCCGTGCGGCGCTGTCACTTCTCATTCCGCCGCTGACAGCGAAGGATGGAGATCGCCCGCGCGCCGACGCCGCTGGGGAAGTGGGGAGGGGGCGGGGCGGTGGAGTTTGGCAGCGGCGCGGTTGAAGCTCATGGTGTGCGTTAGCCGTTTCTCATCTGTTAAAAACTGTGATGGAGGCCGGGGGAGGAATTTCGAGGGTTGTGTCGCGCTGTTGCTAACCTAAAAAATGTCGGACTTGTCGGCAGGCTATGGTTGTATACGATTAACGTAAAAAAAGTGTTAGCTACAGCAGGTCTAGTGGATCATGTGAGACATTAAAGATATGAATAGTTCATCGTAGGCATACCTTTATGATCACTTGGAAGATGATTTCCCAGGCATTTAGAAGTGTAGAAAATAGAGCACATTTGAATTACACCATTCATTTTCGTGAAGAAACGATGGCGATCGTTTCCATGCGATGTGAGTGGTGGACGCTCGTGTAGCTGTGTCCTGCGTCTCGCTGCCATTCTGCAGTGATAATTTCCAAAGTGCCTAAAGACAGGCTGTTTTAAATGTCTCCGCAGCTACCTAGAATTGCGTGGCAAGCTGCGGCCGGGCGCGATATAGGAGTGAGCTGGTGTGGCTGCCATGGAAGCGCCGACTTTTTTGCGATAGTTAACGACTACAACAGCTTTTCGGAAGGCCATTTGACGAAAATTGCTTCAGTGAAATTGTAACAACTTAATGTAAGAATAAGTAGAGTACGGGTTTGCGGCGGCAACCATTCTTCTGAGGGATTGTGTTTTTGAATCTCACGTAACCCGTGGATGATAAATAGAATTTTCCCCTTTCTCTTCGGTCGGGACTAACTTCTGGTTTTGCCCAGGCCCCTTACCGACTGCCGCCTATCGGCGCCTGAGGAACGTTCCAGAGGCTCCCGCGCTCATCACCGCTTCCCTGGGAACCTTCCCACTGAGGAGCCCTTAGGTTCTCTTGGATGCAAAGGCCTTTTGCGTACAATAATGTTTTCACCTTGTGGCTGTGGCGCAGAAGGCAAAGGCTTTTGAGTCAGTTCTTTTTACCTAAAATCATTCTTTAAAATTGTCCACGAAAGCCTGGTTTCAGTTACTTGTAGTTTGTGGCCAACATCACGTGGGGGATATAGTTCAAGAAAGAAGCAATTGCAGTATCCTGAGTCCTTTATCAAAAGAACCTTACATCGTGTGATCAAAGCCAATTCATGGCCAGAAGCTTACTAACGAACTGTGTACGAAGAACACAAAAATATTGATCTAGAAAAATACAATAAACTATAAATTCTTTTTTTTTATTTGTGAAAAATATCAAGAAAAATTCTTAATATTTGGGTTTGTTACTTGTAAATAATTATTTGAAAAATTATATTTAAGTAAGATAATCGGTCTGATTAATTGCAGTCTTCTGTCCGAACAACAATTTAGAATTTCAAATGATGGAGAAAATTTGTTTGCCTATGCGTACATATTTAATCGTGTAGTATCGCATTTCCAGTTGCCGCTATAATACTTATTGGTAAGTATTTTTACATGCATTTCGAACTACACTTTAGCAATAATAGTATCTTCTGGGATCCATTAAATATCACCCTAACGTCTTTCTCTTGTTCGTGTTCGCCTTCACTAGAATGGTAGGTATCTGTGATGTGCTTTCTTTCCGCAAATACAACCGGGAAGTGGCGTTTCGACCTAGTGCTTTTCCTGCTACCCACTAACTCCACCCACATTCCACTGCGATTTACGACAATTGCGTGGTGTCATCATCCGTCCAAATTTTCCTTCAGTCTGTAGGTGACGAAATCGCTACTTCGACGTGTAAATGTGTAGGAGGGTAACTTAATTTTTTTCCATTTTAAGATTTTTGGTATCAAATATGCTCCAAGAAGTACGAAATTCATTGCCGAGCCTAGAGGAATGATAACTTTGGAAAGGAATGTTTCAGGTGGGTTCATGTGTTTTTTTGTGTGAATGTGTTGTTCTTAATGGTACAGAATTAATATGTTAAGTACTAACATTTTATCATTTTATCTGTAATTTCTAATGATTATTAAAAAAGCTAAAATATAGCTATTGGTGTGTAAAAAAAAAAAAAAAAAAAAAATGATGTGTAAACACCGGAAATTCTATAGACCTCGCAAACTTAACGCAATAAATTGAAGATATTAAATTTGTAAGCTGTTTTCCTGTTGTAAAGAGAGAATTATGGGTTATTAAAAATTTTTGTTATGTATTTTGAATTGTTTTCTTTACATTACATTTACGCAGGACAACCAATTACAATAGCCAAAAACAATCGAAAATAAAAAGTGTAGTAAAGAAGAAATGTGGCTCAAACTTTAAAGCCTTGAAAATGAAATTAATAGCATCAAAAGATTTTAAAAACTGTAGATATTTTGTTACCCAGTTAAGGGCAATATTTGTGTTCAACTTAGACAATACCGAAGAAGAATAAATAAAAGCAAGACTTATATGAAGATCACCACTCTGCTCCATTAGCTGTGCGTAACCCGCGCCCTCTGGTGCCCTGCGGCCCGCGGTCGTCACACGCAGAATAATACAGTCGATTCCGGTTATAGTGAACTCGAATATAGAGAACACCAGGTTACAGTAAACTTAAGTCGCTGGTCCCGTTTCACTTACATTACAAATTAGCATAAGACGATTCGGTTATAGTGAACGTGGATTTCGGATATCGTGTTCGTAGGAAATACAATTTTCTGGAAATTAATTCCCTCCTGGAAAAGAATATATGCCACAAATTCCAACACTAGGCGACTTGGAAAAAATATCGTCTACCAGAGGTCATAATAGAATAAGTCTCCCCTGAGGTGAAGGTAGCGGACCCGGAATGGGCACCTTGCTGATGATTTTATGCCACTCGGAAAGAAGGCCGAGCCTTTGCGGCAGCCTGGCGATATCGCGCGGATAAGCGATCAGTTTCGTTAGCCACTTGCGCCAACCCCATACCGAAAACATCTTGTATGTTATTAGGCGAGTAAAAGGGCCTTCGGAGGGTAGAACGGTATTCCAACAGTGCAAGAAGTATTGAAGGGTGTCAGACTGCTTTACGATACTCAGAAATAGAGGAGAATACAGAATCAAGTATTGAGAGAGCACGAATTCTGGAGAAGGATCTGGAGAAATTACTAGTGGAAAAGAATAGGAAGGAAAGGATCTGGAGAAATTACTAGTGGAAAAGAATAGGAAGTGGAAATTACTAGTGGAAAGAAAGAATCCAGTTCGTGCTGTTAATGCATTTTGCTGTATCTGTATGTTAATAAAATCAATCGTTATGGATATTCTATTTAATTTTTAAATCTGCGGATATAGTGCACCAAAAATGTTAGTCCCCAGAAGTTCACTATAACGCGATTCGACTATATTTAGCCCTCAAAAATTACAGTTGATCTTTCACTCTGCATTTCTTTAGAGAACTCTCGAGAGCGTCTTACGCTGTGTTGTGGTAGAAACATCGACTGAAGGACCCGCTCAGAAATGCGCCAGTTAACGAGGGCCCGCTGTGCCTGGGCGAACGCGAAAAAAAAAAAAAAAGCAGCCAACTGATTCGGGCAAGGCGTATACCGATTGCATCCCCTTTATGTTTTCCTCCTTAGTATGCGGATCGATACATTTCCTGTGGTAGAATCATACTGATCAATTATAATTGATGCAGTTCTGTCTGTTTACCAGAAATATTTTATACGTTGTTTTAACAGAACTGCTTAAACTTTTGTGTCTTAAGGAGAATTCTAGCGGCCGGCGGCTCTGATCGGTAGTTTTCCGTGGTTTCTCCGATCAACACCAGGCGAATGCCGGAGCAGTACCCTATCAAACGGGCCACGGACCGTGCGCGATCTGTCCTTCCCATTCCTTGTCCTATCCTCTCCCCTTACACACACTTACACTAACATGCACTACACTACCACATATCCCGGGAGACCGGTCGGGAGCTTAGAGCTTCTCCCGGCTGGGGCGGTGCCCTGCTGGTGGGAGAGTCCTGGTTAGGGGGAAACCCCACTAGCCGAAGGTAGGTCGGGGCCGGATCTCGCCATCCAGCGGGGGAAGATCACCGCCATCTCCCGATAAAAAAATGCACTACACTAACGGGACTAATGACCAGAGCAGTTGACGCGCCCGGAAACATGAATAAATCAATCATTCAATTAAACTTTTGTGGGAACAAACCTTAAAACCTACCACGAGCATCTTCTCACCTCTTAACATACCCAATTCCGAATATTCTGCCATGTTTACCGGTGTTCGATGTTTTCTCTGGCGAATGCATCTATTTATGGATGTCAAATTAACAAAAAGTTTTACTCCGAAACACCGGATAAAGGAAACGAGATGCAGTCGGGCTATAGCTTCTCCGGTAACGAAAACTGAAAGGGGATTAGCCGGGAAGCGAAGGTGGGGGAAATCTAACCGCGAGATGCTGTCGGGCGATTCCGATTCGGGCATGTGTCAGGGCAGATCAGAAGATTACTCTCAAGGTATGTGCTTTTGTGGAGTGTGAGTTTAGCTGCGTTTTTGCCGTTGTAGTAAGTATTGTAGATATTAAGCGTTTCAGACAATGCGAGGTTAAATGCTTCGTCTAACAAAAAAGCGGAAGGTTACAACTGCGAGCACCGTTCCTTTCAGGAGAAGTGAACAGAATAATACTTACCTTGAGAAAATGCTGGTAAAGCTATTCCACAATTCACATCAGAACTTTGAGGATAGGAAATTCAAGGTGGTACTTATATTTGTTGTACATTTCCTTGTTATTTAGATGCGATGCGAGAAATCATATATGCTCACCGGGGTCCTCTATAAGGTATTTTATGAATGTTTGGCCTTCAGGCATCATAAAGATTCTTGATCTCCCTCTTGCCTACATCTTTATCTGCTTCAGTGCTTTACATAATTTCAGATGAGACGTGGAAGTGCTGCAGCCGGCAATCTCTGCCAGGTACACAGATCCTCTAATCCGCTCCACATGCCTCTTCTGTGAGATAAAGCTGCCTTTCATCGTAGGGCGAACTCCCCATGCTTACGAATACGAACCACGTTTCATGCGAACGCGAGGTTCATCTCGTGCCAGAGTAACGCAACGTTTTCATTCATATTCGACGAACCTTCTCATAGCACCACGCCGTCGCAGTTCCCGCTTCTCACGTTTTGCGGGACTGGACCAGGAACGCGGAACTGCCTAGGGCACGTGTGGGACTAAAAGTACTTTTTTTTTATGGAAACTCTTGAAATTCGGCAGCTGTAAATCTTTGGTCGTCAACGCGTCGCTCGCGATTGACCTGTCGCCCGTCATCCCATTCCAGAAATCTCAAGGAGAAATTGGGGAGTCTGTGCTTTTGATACTTTGAATTGATATCTCCGTAGCAAGGCATTATAGAGAGGTTGATGATTGTTCACTGCTCGCTTTATGTTAAGATGTTCAAAAACCTTTCTTTAAGTGCGGTGAAGTTAATAGTGTACTTTCAGTATGACGTAATGATATGCCCTTTTTGGGAAAAAGTGTGTTCAAAATCGAGTAAAATGTTTCTGCAACTTTCAACAAAATGATATTTCTTTTGATTAAAAAGGTATGAAAATAACGAACCTTGTTTTTGTGTTTTATATTTCGTAGTTGATTTCAGGCTAATAATTCTATAAGCAACTCTCTAAGAATCACAGGTTGCCAATCTAGCTTGTAAATTTTCTGGGTCGAAGACAAATATAGAATAACGTAATTTTACCTACTGAATGAATAAAGTTTATTTCGAAAAAAATGTACAACAAATAAATTATATTAGTTGAACTGAAACATTTGTAGATCCAAGGGGAATGCCCCCCCCTCCCCCCTCCCCTCCGTCTGAATGCAGACGGGATGTCGGAGAGCGGGAAACATCGATTCGTTGTGGCTCTGCCCTATTTAGCATATCGTGTCGGCGTTTGTTTGCTGGAACCATGCAATAACTTTAGGCGTCATTCACGGCAAATTAATCAACTGCGTAATCGTGGAAAAGCAACAAATTATGACATTTTGTTGTACTTTAGTGATGTGACTGGTATTACTTTCTTGATTTCTGAGAGCGAATCAATATTGTTACGAGTAAACACGTCACTCTGATTGTATAAAAAGGAGAATAAATTATATTTAAGAAGTCCTGATGTAAACTTAATTTTAATTTTTTGTGTGTTTGTATCGTAAAAAACTGAAAGATTAATCTTCTTCCATTAGAAAGAGCTTACAGATGACCATCATTTTTTCTCAGATGCATGTGTATTCCACCTGACGCAACACGCCATCATTATTCACCATTTCGTCAGTGCTTACGTTCCTTACGAAAGAACTTTGGAAGTTTTCTTGTGTTCTCTTTCATTCGACCTACGAAAGCCGCCTTGTGCTCTTGAACTCCAAAGTCGATGTGTTCCATACATACGACTTAAATGGCTCCGAAATTCAACAAGTGGCAGTAGCCAGGTCTTCTTTTACCTGGCGACTGCCGCCGCATTTCGTCCGTAAATATCCCTTCGCAGAGCGGCACTCCGTTTTCCTTGATCTCTTTGAAGCATTTCCTGAGCCGCCTGACCCAGCAATCGAAGTGCGCTTTGGCGGCCGCCCATTCACAATGAAGGCCAGTGCAGAAGAGGAGCTTTTTTCGTTTCCAAGTTGCAGAGAGCTTTGTCGAGAACTCCGTCGGGAAATTCGAAGTTGTTTCCGTCGAGGGAAAACACTGTAGTCAGCTCCTTGAAACAGTTCTGAAACTGTTTCTACTACTCGAGTTATAAATTTTCTGTGTCGAGTTTTGTAAATCATATCCTCTTTCGCACCGAGGATTAAAGTAGACGAGAATCCGAACCACTCCGTGAGATAGCGCGGCGGAAAAATTAATTAACAAGATGCGAGGGTTTGAGGGGAGCGTGAACCAGAAGGGAATACGGAAGATACCGCCTTGTTTTTGCAGCGGGGAAGGCAATTTAAAGCGCGGTATGTTTTTCGAGACGGCTTCCGAAGCATGAATTCATAATGCTGTTCGTTAATTATTCAGTCGGAACGGAGCCTCGCGCGGCCGCTTACGACTATTGAAGCGGAGGAGCCGAGGGCCGCGGACGGCGCTTACTCCTCCCTCGGATTCGCCTGCGGAGGCTTCGACTCACAGGATGACCCCCGCAGCAGACCTCTCTGCCTACTCTGGCTCCGAAGCTACAGTCCACCCCGGTTATGGTGAACTTGTAGGGACTAACATGTTTGGTTCACTATATCCGATGATTGCAAAACTAAATAGAATTCCTGCGCAATGATGGATTTTATTAATATAAAGGTACAGCGAAATTAATTAACAGCATGAACTGAAAATTTCAATATCTTTATTTGTATTTTAACGATCAATTATTTTCAATTGTTTGCTTCGTACTTTTTTCATCAGTAATTTGTCTACATCATTCTTCAGATTTTGTGCTCTCTCCATACTTGATTCTGTGTTGCCCTCTGTCTCTAAGTATCTTAATGCCGTCTAGACACCTTTCTTGCCTCTTGCATTGTTGAAACACCTTCCCATTCTGCGAAGGCCCTTTCAATCGCCTAATAATGTCCAAAACTTATTTCCTACGTTCACTATAGCCAAGGTTCAGGTTCACAATAACCGAATATTATTATGCTTATTTGTAGGTGAAACGGGACCAATGACTTAAGTTTACTGTATCAGAGTTCATTATATCCAGAGTCGACTGTACTTCCGGTTTTCCGGTTGCTATGTGTACGACCTACCTTCCTTATCTTACTGGTTCAAACTTCACCTTATGGATCCGTTTAAATACTTGATGTTTTTAAGCATGTTTCGTAGAAAGATACGTATTCTCTTGTGTTATATTTGGGGAAAACGGAGACAGAAAATTTTCTTTTTCTCTTTTTGAAGGCGTCTTCAAAATTAATTTCTGTAAATATTGCTCATGTGTATTTTTAACATTTACTTCATAAATGCATATTAAAGAGATTCAAAAGTACATGAATCCAATTGCAAAAAACATTTTTCGACAGTATTAATTACTTCGAATAAAAGACGAAAACTCTTAAATAGAGTTTAAAGGGAATGCATCAAATACGAAAAAGAATCTTATTTCATGCTTCCCCCGTACAGATTTTTATTGAATTACATTTATTTAAAATGAAAAATCCCAGATCGAAGGGTTGCTTCCTTTTGCAAACCAACTTGCTGCAATAAAAATCATTCTTGAAAACGGGTGAGAGTGAATGCCTCTTTTGCATTCACGTCCTCGGCTGTGTTGAAAATAATTGGGATAAAATACATAAGCTATTGAATAGAACAATTAGAATTTATCTCGTTAATCTTGGTTGGTTTACGTCCTGTCTTTATTTTGAGAACATGACGAAAGGGATGATGGGAAAACGAAGCAGCAACCTTGATCGGTGGCGATGCGGTTTCGCAGCCCGGGGCTGAATCTCGGCCCAGGCGGAGTGCATCAGACTGCGAACGGCCGAAGGGACAGAGCGCCAGCCGCTGGGCAAAGCAACCCTTCCCGCGCCGCGTCGCGCCGCTGCATCGTAACAACCGGCGGGGCGGGGCGGGGCGGGGCGGGGCGGGGCGGAGGCGGGGGCGGAGGAATCGCTTAATGCGCCCCCAGGGAGCGCGCGGGCGCCGCTGGCGTCGCCTGCGCCCCCGCGATTGCGCTTCTGCCGCCACGCCCCTCCGCCCCCGCCCCCCGCGCGCTCGCCACTTCTCCTCCAGCTGGCTGCCCGCGCCCGCCCCGTGCTTCTCACACCCCCGCGCGCGCTGGTCTCTTTGCCTGCCACCCCTCCGCCACTACAATTCCTTGCGCGCCTCCCCCGCCTGTCCCTTCACCCTCCCCCTCCCCGTTCGCAGCTTTCCAGCGGTCGCCCTTCCCCCCCCCCGCATCCCCTGCCCTCCGGCTTGATGACACCTACCTCGCCCCTGTCCGCCCCCCCCCTCGCAAGCGCGGCCCTCTCCATTACCCCTCTCCGCGAAGCTTCGCCCTTCGTCTCGTCTCGCCCGCCACAACTGAACGGGGCACATTTGCGGGGACACCTCTCCCTTGAGCGCCCCTTGTATATTTACATTGTAAATTTGACGGAATTATTACTTTGTTACGTTCATGCTCTCTTATAAGTACATGTGTACTGTGCTTGAAAATAGTAGGCATATCCTTAATTTGCATTCTACACCTGTCAGTATAATCAAGGAGCTCAGATATTTCCAAGACTACAGATGTAGTGACTCATTGTGGAACCACGTATCTCGCGAGGTGGATGAGCAACTCATGATTAAAAATTCATAAAATGCAAAGTAAATGTAAAATTGGAGAGTTCTCTCAAAGCAACTGATGGTGATATTACAACTCATGGTGATAATTCACCCCTGATATATACATTAAGACAAAAGCTAGCTTATACTAACTCTATTGACATGAAAATTCAATTAGTTTGGGTTGCGGCCTACAAAGATATTTTTGGTAACGAAAAGGCAGATGAAATAGCAAAGACAGCGGTAAAAGAGGTAATATTTCTTAATGAACCTCCGCATTTATGTTCAAAACAATTCCACTAGAGGAAAAGAAAACGAGATTAATTCCTGAAAGTAAATATATAGATTCTTTCTATTTTGAAAATTACTATGTTGAATTATATAGTAGACCGTGGTTTTATAACTTTAAATATTCCAGATAAGCAGTTGTATCAATAAACAGAATTAGAAGTAATCGTACTTCATTAAATGATAGTTAAATGCACAAAAATATTGTAAAGAATAATATTTGTAATTGCGGAGAAGGAATTGATTCCATAGAACATGTCCGGAATTGCTATATTGATAAGGAAAGGGAAATAATGTTGTATAATAACAAAATAAATAAAAAATAATTTTTATTAGCATTGTTAAATTTATTTCAAGTATTAAAGAAAATATAGAAATGTATGTAATAAATTTTGGAATTTGTTCGTTTACAAATAAAATGTATTTGAGTTTTGTATGCCTCATGTAAGGTTAGTTATTCTGTAACCTGGCTATGTCAACTTATTTTTATACGCCAATAAATAAACTTTCATTTCATTTGAAGTAAAATGACTTCGATACCTTTTGCACGAAAATAAAATTAAAATTGTTTTAATGTATGTTATACATTTAAACACTATAAATTTTTCAATAATACACAACATTTATCAATATAGAATACTGTAAACTTTCTATTAACATGAATAATAATTCTGAATGTTGTTTTGATCTTCTCTAAGTATTTATTCAATAACATTAATCACGATTAGTTGTGTGGTCTTCATTGTTAATATGTGCGCTGAGAGGGCAGGCGCTCGCCCCACCGCCCACGCGCTCCGCCCGCTGCCGCGCAGAGGGCGCAATTAGCCCCAGCGACGCGCTGCGCCCGGCAGGAGGGCACTAGACACCCCCGGAGTCCTCTGCCCCCTCCCCGCCGTTTCCGCTCCCACCGAGCATCCCAACGACCTCGCCTCAACCCTCATCGCTTCCGTCAGTCCTCAGTAGTTGACGCGCCGGGAAGCGCTAACAACCATTCAATCAATCAATCCGTCTGTCCTAACACTTCCATATTCCTCAACCACCGCACCGTCCCTCGTATCTTCGCTTCCCACTTAGTTCTCTGTGTTCATCCCTTCGTCGCTACCACCGTTGCTTTCCCTGCCGGTCCCATCTTCCCTCGGTCCGTCCGTCGCTCCCACTCTACTGGCCGTCTCCAACGTCACCTAATCCCAAGCCATGTGAGCGCCACTACTTCCTCTACAGCCAGCACAAGCGTGTCTAGATTATCCTCCCACAGTCTGTGACTCTCGAGGACTCCATCCCTATCCATCGTCCCCTCCTGTCGCGCTCGGCGACTGCACCCCCACCCCCCGCCACGCTGTCCGCTCGTCAGCGCGTTGCTAGAGCCTGGCCGGAACGAAACCAATCCGACCTCACCTTGTCCCCCACCCTCCGCCCACTCCGCCCCGATCCCTTGCTTTCCAACACGACGCACGGCCTAAGGCGTGCGCACTGCGCGGGGGTGGGGGCAGAGGCAGAGAGGCTGTGACTTGCCCCTGGAGATTTTGAAAGGGGCTCCTTAGCTCTCCAAACCATCTAACGATTCTGTAAATTGTGTGACGTAAAATTAATTGTATGTATTAATTTCATTATTCCAGTTATACTTTCTTTTTCCTTGTATTGCATTTTGTTTATTTATTAGTAACATGTGATACGTAAATAAAAATAGTTTCATGAAAAAGGGACGCCAGAGGAGCCTTGAATTGCATTTGGCCCCCTCGCTTTTGTTTGACGCTGTGCACGCGGGGCCCAATTTTTTTTTCCCCATCCAACTATTCTCGACTTTACTAATAATTGTGAATGTACTGGATTAAGAAAACGAATTTTTGAATTAATTATTTACTCATTTGTACACAAATATAATAAGTTTGGTTAGAATGGGTCTTTGGAAAAAATTCATACTCTTTTTACCTTCACAAGAAATCGTGAACA
Organism: Teleogryllus oceanicus; assembly: GCA_964035755.1. Lineage (NCBI taxonomy): Eukaryota > Metazoa > Arthropoda > Insecta > Orthoptera > Gryllidae > Teleogryllus > Teleogryllus oceanicus. Next base: position 137,896,118 of record CAXIVR010000003.1, on the reverse strand, counting down.
ATCACATCTCATATTGTTTTTACTTGTTTTCTCCTTGATTGAAGACTGGCCATTAAAAATAAATTTGTGAAAATTTACTGGAATAGTTTGTTCCATGCGTTTTTTTTTCTCGGAGCCCTGTGAATTCCGTGGGCAGGGTTCCGGAAAACGCTAACAATGTTATTGCAAGGAGTACCTGCAGTACACAACTGATATTCAAAATATTTCTGCAAATTGTTTGAAAAAGCGATCATTTTTGACACTTTTATTGCATTTTTGTCTTTTGAATCGATTGTGTTTCCTAGAATTGTCGACAGGGCGTTTATAGTTCGTGAGAGCGTAAATATGGAATTTGCTGTAAATACCAAATGTCACAAGCGCGCAATGTAGACTTTGTTTATTTAGTTGACAGGGAGGGATCTCTATTTACACGTGCAATTACAGTTTGTGTTATTTAGGTTACTACGATGGTCGCAGATTGTTGGCCATTACGGCAAGCGAACCAAATACATATCTCATCAATCGTTTTACTGAATATTACGCAATGATCCACTATTTTGAGGAGAGTGACTAGAATGGTTAGCACGCTAGTGACTAGAGTGTACATCACACTAGCGAGAACATTTTTGTACCATTATGCCGTAGAGACTTTTTCATAATGTTGTCCATCTGAGAGTGGTGTATCATTCGGCAATTCGTAAACCACTGATCTTAAGTGATCATCTCCTTTAAACATTAACTTAAAATCAGTTGGTTATTTTCGTTGTGAATTTAATGTTGATTGGAATCGACTTCGTATTTAATTCTACGATTTACATTATGTTGGGTAAAGTATCCAGAAGAGTTAAAAATAAAATAAAAAATATTAAAGGTGGTTTTTCTGGTGAACCCAGACTTAAAGTATCGTTTCTTTTACGAGTTTGTACCTTCAATATACTACGTCAGGAATATCGCAGAAGATTCATTTCGTTGTTTCCCTTCCTTCGGTCTAATTCGTATTGTGGGTCATGATCGTGTTAATATTTCGCAACAGTCAGGATTTACGTCTCCAAGGAATCTGTGTTGGTGAAGGCGAATACAAATTCTTAGAAAATGAGGAAAAATATTATATTTGCCATGGTTTTGGTAGTCATTACTCATTAGTAAAAACAGTCATTCCCATTTTAGCGTAGACATGGACTTAATCATAAACGTTTGTAGCAAGGACCTTCGTGATGAGCGCCAACTTCTGAGAATAATCACGAATCCTGTCTTAATCCTCGTTTATCTTTGTATTAGTTCTCTGTATTTAGTCGCCGAAATGCCACAAAAATGTAAGCATATTTAAATGTTTCATCACAATATACATTTATATAATCGAGAATGTTCATGGAAGTTGGTAAATTTAACTCGAACAGAAAAAGAAAGATACCTTAAAAGAACATTTTATTAAAAAATTAAAGTTTAAAAAGTGTCGTGTAACACGTATCTTGTAAATTTCCCCCTGAAATACGTCGAAACGTCCAAAACCCTTACTGTGGGCAAACAATGTATTCATTCAGTTCTGGGAGGTTCGGTGGCGAGTGTCTCGTCGCTCACCCCTTCGTGCGACGGGGGCGGTGCGCGCAATATATCCGGCGGATTACAGGGATTACGCTTTTATAGATGGAGGCTTTTTCCGACATTTTATTCCGCCCCAGAGAGCAAATCAAACAGGCGCATCCGCGGGTCACGGGCGCAGCGCGAAACAAATGACCTTTCAAACTTCGCGCAGCGCCGCGCGTGGCTCGGGGATGACGTGCTCCGGGGGTTGATGTCGCTGTAATAGAAGGGGTTGTTTTTCGGGAGATGAGGGACGTGCTGCGGAACGCCCCTCGAATGATATTAGTCGTCAATTGGGAGGCATCTGTGGAAGTTTTGTACCAGATGAACTCTGGGAAGCAGCTACCAAAATCAATCTGTGCAGGTGTGGACTAGGCTGGATGTTGGAAGAGGTTGAGAAGGAAGGTTTTAGATGATGTAAGGGAGAAGTCTGTCTTGAGAGTTATCGACTACCACGAAAAATTGAGACGAGAGACAATAAATGTTCCTGAATGTTATTTGATAGGCAGGAGAGCTCGATGATTAACTTGGGAGAGGTCGTTCCTAAGAAGGAACCATTTTATCACTTTTGCTTTTGTCGTAGTTTATCACAAGGATCAGTGTGTATTCCCTACTCAAATTGGTCTCTGGAGAGAAGATTAAGCAAACTAATTCTGTTGTAAATAGAATATGGAAAGATGTAATTGAGCTTCATCTACAAAAGATAATAAATTTTGATTTGACACAATTGAACTCACGCTCACTATTTTATAATTTTGGAAGCGGTACGTGACTATGTGCATTACCTTCATATTAATTAATATTTTTGAATTCTCAAAAATTGCATGAAATTAACTGACACTAGAACAAGTAAAATGCTCTATCGTGAGTACTTCTGTAAAATTGTCGAGATTTTTGTTTCATTTTAGAGAATTTTTCTCGAGTGGCAAAAAGTATTCAGACAACCATTACGGTTATTACTGCAGTTTGTGACAATTGTGTAAGGAATGAGTAATTAGTTATTTTAATCTCTGAATATTATCTGAAAAAAAATCATTTTAGTTCTTAAAATTAAATTTCACTGAAATCGTACTTCAATCGACTTCTTTTGTGCTTTTGGTGGCTGTCTCGGTGAGTAAATAGTCAATGAACGAGCGGGGTATTTTCCACTTACTTTCCTTTCCTAATCTGCAGGAAAATTATGAAAACCTACCTTGTATATATTAGTGGCGAATTCCCCGATATGCCTAGTAATTCGAAGTGTATAATAAATATTTCATAAGTTTGGTAATCCTCTAAACAATTATTGAAATTTTGAAAACTTTAAAACAGATGCGACAAAATAATAGTTTTGCTACCAATAGCCAGTCAGTCTTCTGCGTCCGTAAGCGCTAAGAAGTGCGGTAAAGTGAAAAATATCAAACAGTTCTTAATGCTGTCCAGAGAATTCGCTAGCGCAGGCGAAGTCACCGCATGCCAGCCGCGATAACCTAGGGCTCCTCATGTTTCAAGAGCGGGGAGCGGGGAGGATGCGCGTTTGGACGGTCGGTAGACACCGCAAAATATTGCGGTGAACAGTCCTTCTCTGGTCGTTCGTAAGTTACGCTACTCAAGTTTTTGTGAAAATGGAGTGTGTTAATGATCCAGTTGTTAGTGGTTTGTGTAATTGTCTTGTAGAACAATTATTAAGGAGGGAATTTCATAGTATTGCGATTTCAGAAAAGCTCAAAATAAAAGGCAACGATACAGGTAGCTTTCAGAAAGTGCGGTATACTTAAAATTATATTCAGGATTCGCCACTGTGAATATGTGTACTTTTCCTTGCTAACTCTTACGATATTATTTCTGTGCACTTTATTATGTTGCATGAAATTTATTTTTTCGGATGCAATATTTGTCATTCGTAATGTAGTAATTATAGGAAATTATGAAAATATTTCACATTTCTCAGTAAATTGAAATCGGTTTTGATTATAGGGTATGTGAATCATACCTATTCGTCGGGAAAATAAGCAATCGTATTTAATTAGTGCTCTTGACACTTCTCTCAAGTTCAATAATAGATCGAATTCCCCGTCGAATTCCATAATTATTGAGTTTGCATTTCGTGCTGAATGTTGATTTAATTTGTGCTTCCTATCCTATGATTGTACTGCATGTCAGTGCAGTGAATGTTAATTTCACAATTTTAGAGCATTCCATTCTAAGAGAACACTTGCAAGTATAATATCTTATTCAAAATATAATGAAACTTGTAGTAAAAATGTATTATAAGGACAACACATTCGCAACAAATCTATTGTGTATTTATGTATTTCTTTTTTTCTTTGTGAATTGTGTTTTACTGCTCTTTACTTTACACTTATTTAAAAGTTGATAGCATCCCTGCATTGATGAAAGAGAACAAGTAAGTGAGAGATTGAGAACACAATAAAGTTGTTTCCCAAAATTAACTTCGATTCTCTTATAAATGCATAGTCCTGTTATGCAGAAAAAGAGCGAATGCAATGTTGCTTTATTGCATTCGAATACATTTGAAAGCTGGCTCCTAACGTCGATCGTTTTCAAATCATGTACTCATGCAATAAAGGTTAACAATCTAAACTGTGCATAAACTACTACTTCAATGTCGGAAATTTATTGCTTGCAAGCAACATAATTATTTATACATCCAATTCGTTCATCAACCGCCAATTCATATTTATTTTCAAAACTACTTTCTTGAAATAATCTTAGATTTCTGTAAATATTTTTTAAATGTTTTTCCTTCTTTTGTTATTATAAATAAAACGTATTTTTATATTGAATATTTTCATATCGTTTTGTAGAGAATTGAACAAGTAATGGCATTAGCTTGGAGGAAAATGTATTGTTACGAAAACTAAATTTTCTGTTCGGTTGCTGACCTTTTTCAGCTACGGGCGAGTATATTTTAAGGACTCTTCATAATTCCAATACGCAAACATAATAATAATTTTTCTAACTGTGGAAAAACAATAGAGTTATTAAGTTGATCAAAGGACATTTTCACGTTAACATTTGTACACTTTCAGATCCAATCTAAAATGTTAATTTAGTTGTCTACAGTCAAGCAAAACTTACTCGGGAAGTCAACTGGGAGAGAAGAACAAACAGTATGTTTAATTCAAAAACTTTGCTTCAGACTCATGAATAATCGTGAAGTGTTAAACATTATGTACAAAACTAAACACAATGAAAATCCAATATTCTTAGAATTAGTTTACTTTTTAATTAAGAATGCATGCATATTGCTTTGTAAGTACTTCCTATGAAATGCGCAGGTTTAAGTGCTCCTAAAACTGCAGTATCCATATTTTTATGAAATACTTTCAGTTTGTTATTTTTAAGTCATTTCCTGGGACAGAATTGCAATACAATACGTGAGCGTAGAATATTTTAGTCCACTTGCATTTTGCGGTCGGAGGGAATGAAATCTAATAAAACAATTCGTTTTGTAATGATAGTTTAATAGAGAAAAACACGAAAAGTCTACAATTTTACACCCTCCTAACAGCCCGTGATTCATGGCCGAATTTGTCGTTGATTTATTGTCCCGCTTCAGACTTTCTCATTGAAAAGTGATTTGGAGAAAATATTTTGTGAAAGAAAAATGTGATGCTTGTGCAAACTTTGCTTTCCGCTGACGCAGGCAACTGCGGCGGTAACCCACGTGTGTGGAGCTTTGCTTTTGTTGCTCGAGCACTAGGCAAGGCGTCCGCATCTTACGAATATGCCGAAAGGCGAAGGCAAATGAATTCCACAATCGACACTCTTATATTGCTAATAATTGAGTAACACCTTGCACTAATACTTCTTGTACGATTATGTCATGCATGATTATTTGTGGGGATTGAGTCTTTTGCAAGAAGAATGATTTGTATATCGGTCGAACTCTTTTTCCTTTGCTAATATTACGGAGCTATGTCTTCGTTGATGAGGTTAAGTTGCTTTCTTCAGGGATGCCGGGAAACAAATTTTGACGGTTGTATTGACCACTGTATGGGACACATATTTGTGTGGATCCATGTACATAACTAAGAAGTCAAATCAAATTCTGGATTGATGGTTTTGAGTTTTTGAAGGATTTAATTTTTCTGATATGCGTGTTCCTGGCGTGTCTACCTAACCGTAGGGGGCGTAGTCTGGTGATTTAAGGTAAGCTATGGTACAACTGAGTGGAGCGATACGTCGTGATGTGGTTTTCTATAGTTTCGAGTTGGAATTCATTGTGCAACTGTGGGCTGAAAATAAACCATGGTGCATTTGTAAGCGTATAAAGTAAAGCTTAAAATTAGTATCAAGTAGTTGCATAATAAACTTTTTCTGCACTCCTGCACGGAAATTAGTTCTTACCTTTACTATTCATTGATTGGAATGTGTTACTTTTGCTGTACGCTTAGCACAAGGAAGGCATTGTCATATCAAGCAATTGAGTTCTGAAAAGAAAACGAGACACTGGGGTAAACGAGACATGAATCAGCATGCCTGCAGCTTCGCATATTGAGACCGATCCCACGGCAACTCGTACGTTTTTCGCATATTCATTTGAAAATGCAAGACTAGGCTCCTCCCATCGTCTTCCGTCAAACGTTCCAATTCATTCGTATTCGCTTTTTTAAATTTATTATTATTATTACTATTATTTTTCATCTTTCAACTATTAATAGTTAAATTGTTGGGAAGGGATTCTGAAACTCAAGAAAGCGTGCGCAGATGATTTTCTCCCCCATACATCACATACAGTTTTTGAGTGTTTTTGACTAAATAAATAACTAAATAAATAAATTCGACAAAGACCCCTTTCTGTACTACATGCGTAAATAACTATTGTTACAATGTACCACTCCAGAAAACAGTTCTATCGGTTATTTTCTATCTTATAAATTTTGAATGTTTTTCTTTTTCCCCTAGAATCTGGTTGTATCGAAGTAATCGCTCTCAAAATATTTTCACTTATACATAAGAGATTCCGACATTCTTCCGAATAATTAGAGAGGTCACTGTCATACTATTCCAAATGTTTGTAGTGAAATTAGTTTGGTAGGATTGTAAATGGAGTACACAGTTACTGGGCACTGCAAAGTAACAAACACACTGAGCCGACATGAATCAAAATATCAGCTACCCCGCATATAAAGAATGATTCCAAGAAAGAAACTTTCCATGAATTAGTACTAAATAACAATATACCCAACACGTACGAAAGGGCCATTGGCATACTTATTACTCCCGGACCCGGCTCCTATCTTCGATTTCCGTCAACCAGGAGCGGTAGATCATCAACTGATGTCACTGCAGCGCCTCTGACCGGGAGGTCCTAGGTTCGAGTCCTAACGGTGGCAGGATTTTCGACACTAGCATTTCAGCTAGGTCGAATTCAGTCGCTGTCTGGAGGAGAATTCTAGCGGCCGACTGCTCTGATCGGTGCACAACACTATCACATATTCCGGGAGACCGGTCGGGAGCTTAGAGCTTGTCCTGGCTGGGGCGGTGCCCCGCTGGTGGGAGAGTCCTGGTTACGGAGAAACCCCACTAGCCGACGGTAGGTCGGCGCCGGATCTCGCCATCCAGCGGGGGAAGATCACCGCCATCTCCCGAGAAAAAACATGATCCTCAGTTACGGGACTAATGACCAAAGCAGTTGACGCGCCCGGAAACACGAAAAAAACAATCAATCAATTCGATTTCCGTCAACATTTCATTCGAATGCCACGGGAGTCACTTTCTGTGCTAGTGACGTAAATAACACTTTTATCCGGACCCGGCGCGGCGCGGGGCGTGGCGGCCGGGGGCGGGGCGGGCGCAGCTGGAAGCGATCCCATGTGCGCGCGCGCGCGCGTGCGTGCGTGGCCCGGCGCACCGCCGCCGCCGCCGCCGCTGTGGCTAATGTGTGAACGCGCGGGATAATGGCGCGTAACGCAAACGGGCGCGCGCTGCGCCCGGCGCGGGTTGGGGGAGGGGGAGCGAGCGTGCGCGTGGTGAAAGGGCGCGACAGCCCGCGCGCACCTTGAGCTACGTGCGGGAGGGCGCCCTATGGGCGGGGGAAAAGAATTCAAGTGCTTGGGACAGTCTCCAGCATGCTTACAATAGGCGTGGCGAATTAAATGCCCTCGTTCTGTTAATACATTATCTTTGAGACTCGAAGATGACACAATTATATTATAAAGGACTAATTACGAACGCTCTGTTTTAACTGTTTTTGCGTGCGTACATCTATGATGCAGACATACTCAACGAATGTGTCGCAATTTTGCAGTCGCCGAAAGAGTGTAGGGCAGAGATCCCAGAATTTAAGAAAACGTGCACAGAATACCCTTAGTACGACACACACAGTTGTAAACTGTTTTGTCATCTAAATAAATTTTTAAAAATTATAAAAGAATTGAGCCATGTGCCCGAAGTATTAAGGGTGTATAGGACGGTAAGTCTGTGATGTTTGATAGTGCTTACTTTGTTGGGTGTTTAGAAAAGTGATATTGAAGCTCTTTGCTAGCAAGAGGGTTCCGATGATCTGTGACTTGCGAAGGAGATAATATTATGAACACCATTATTTTACTTCAAATTCGAAGGCATCATCACAATACTTGAGAACTTTTATAGAGCAGAAATCAGCTACTTATTTTAATTGAAAAATAATCTTGAAATTCTTACTAATCAGACGATATGTGCTACTTTGTGATGGAAGATCAGAGGAAAATTAAGTGAAAACAACAACAACACACTATCAAAGATCTTCGATGTGCAGAAATGGATTTCTGGGAAAAGTATTGCGTTTCGCAATTTCGCTCCAAGCCTTTCCTTTAATTCATACTCCTTTCCAAGATACACGAAGTACAAGTAATATTTTGATATTTTAAATAATTTTGATTATTATTAAATTTTACTTATGCGTGAATGTGAATGTAGAAACTGGTATTTAAGAAAACTTGCATGCAGCATTCCTAAAAGGTTGCTGTAGAAATACTCACCTTCACTATTACCCCGTTTCTAATAAATTTCCTGTAACGGAAGTTTTTTCAATATATAAATATTGGACAAATAAAACGTGCTTCAGCGGTGTACGTAAGTAATTTCCGTGCCCCATTGTTGGTCGGATCTGTTCGTGCAGAAGTTGGTGCCGGGGCTGCGTTGCGAGGTCGTGGAGGGGCAGGCGGTTTCGAGAACGGCGCCATATGCCACCCGGACGCACTGCGAATGCGTAATTGCCAGAACAGTGCTCCGGGTCCGTGGCCATCACCCCACGAGAATGTCTTCCCGCATCCGGCTAGTTGTATGGAAGGAGAGGAACGTTCATTTATTTGTAGAATGATAATATGTTGTTTATTTCGTTTTAATTGCAATTGTGTACGTGTTTCAGCTGAATTCCCCTCACCAGTAACATTTCACATTTAATTTTTGACTTCCATAATTTCTCATTCGTTTTAGAAATACTTCAGTACGGTATGAAATTTTAATCACAGGTCCCTGTGGAACTTTCATTTCACGAACTCGTTATCTACACTAAATTGTGTTGAATTCTCGAATTTTCCGATATTTCATATCTTCCACTTGCAGTATTAAATCCGTTCTATTGCTGCTATTGATAATTTTAAAAATTCACATCTTTTAAATAATTGTGCGCTTTGCATTAGCTTTACAAGTATGTGTGTGTTTGAGACTTACAAGATATCTTTTTACAGTCAACAGTTTCTTCTATAAATAAATCAAACATTGATTTTTACTCTCTTCGTCTGTCGCGTATTTATTCACTACTCCAGTCCGTGGCCTTACGATGTTAAGTCTCATAGAACTCTTACGGACGGTACTTTTTAAAAATATACAGAGCAATCATCCAAAAAATATTTGTATTGTTCTAACGATATTGCATACCAAATGCAAGATCAAGACAATGTTTTATTCGAATCGAAAGTGAAGTACTATCTCGGTACGGACATTCACTATCTCGGTACGGACACACCTTACCACTAATGTCATATCAGAATCTTAAATAAGCTCATAATATTAAAAGAAACATTCCCCATTGTTCTCACACCCTGCAAATTAATATCTCGGGGGTATGTAGTATATGATGATGTGCTGCATCCGGGAGTAACAATGAGACTGTAGCTCCCGGAGACAGTGCCTGGCAGTGGGGAGGATCTACCGAGCTGCCCTCTGCTAGCGTGGGGTGTTGAAGGAGCGGTCTCCCCGCAGTGGAGTGAGCGTCGATTTGTGCGGGCAAAATCTTCACTTCTCATCTCACATTGACTGTTTTACTCTTCACTGCATAATTTTTAACATTTCTGAGATCAAATGTCAAACACAAGAATGATTGTGTGGAACTGATTATTATTGTGTCAAATTTCATAACGTGGAATTAAAATTTCTCAGCTGTAATGGCATTGAAACTAACTGAGATGTATTAAACACTAGATAAATTTACGATAGCTGACTAAACACATACGGTTCCCACTAAATAAGGACCTTCAATATGTGTTATATATATATATATATATATATATATATATATATATATATATAATGGCAAATTCTCCGATACACCTTATTTACTGCTGGCATACCTAGTAATTCGAAGTGTATAATAAATATTTCATAAGTTTGGTATTCCTCGAAAACGCTATTGAGATATTGAAGACTTTAAAGAGATGCAAAAAAATAACTGGTTTCCTACCGAGAGGTAGTTATTCTTCCGCGTCCATAAGCGCTATGAAATGCGGTAGAGCGAGAAGTTCCCAAGAGTTCTTAATGCTGTTCAGAGAATTCGCTAGCGCAGGCGAAGGCACCGCATGCCAGCCGCGATAACCTAGGACTCCTCATGTCTCAAGAGCGGGGTGAGGGGATGATGCGCGTCTGAACGGTCGGTAGGCACCGCAAAATATTGCGGTGAACAGTCCTTCTCTGGTCGTTCGTAAGTTACGCTACTCATGTTTTTGTGAAAATGGAGTGTGTTAATGATCCAGACAGTGGTTTGTGTAATTGTCGCACAGAACAATTATTAAGGACGGAATTTCATAGCATTGGGGTTTCAGAGAAGCTCAAAATAAAAGACAATGTAGCTTCCCTAAAGTGCGGTATAGTTAAAATAAGGTTCAGGATTTGCCACTGATATATACATTTTTAAATAAATAAAATATCTTAAATCCATTATTTGTGATACGGTTCATGAACGACACGAAAATGTGCTTAACTAAGAAATGCGCATCGAAAGCGGGGCGGGGCGGGGCGGGCGGCCGCACTGTGCTCTGCTCCGCCGCGCGCTCGATGAGTCAGCCGCCTGCCGGATCCCACCGCGCCGCGCCGCCCCGCGCTGGCTGGACTCTCTCCGTCATCGTTTGCGTAATCATAAAATGTGTTGTTGCTCGCGGGCGGAAGGGGTGCAGTGCTGCTCATTGTCGCGGCATCGCTGTGTGCTTGTGTCTACTGAGCAAATCCGCGTGTGCTATGTGGTAGGATGGCGCGTGACATGTTGCGTCAGCCATCGGGGAAGCAAGTCAGATTTGGAACAAAATGAAGTTTGATAGTTGGATTCAAAACAGAGACTGGTCGAGACCAGTAGAAATGCGATTGTTCTACGTGAGTAATTGTGTCGACTGTCGACAAATGATTTTTCGGCGTGGTGGTAGCTCCTCACTAGTGTTGAAAGGGTAAGGCTTTATTTTCATTCATTTATTGTGTGCTGCACGAGGAAAAGGACCATTTCACGCATCATCTACACAAAATATCATTTGCCGAGCCCGGGAAAGTGAAGGATCATTTATCTGATTCAGGGAACATAGACCACCACCCAGTGCCACATAGAGGGTGGGAATGAGTCCTAAATAACAGAGTTTATTTTCATAAATATTATCAATTCCCTTTATTCTCCTTTTTAAGGAGACAATTTGGGGAATTGAGACACGACATTTGGAAAGAGTTACTCCTATCTGGCATAATTTCATTCTTGTAGTACGTTTATTTATTTTCTTATAAAATTATCACGTGTCAATAAAAAATGGGAGCCCAGAGGGGCTCGTAGTAGTTACTTGTTGGCCCACCCTGTTTCAAATTGAGCACGTCTGTGTAAGGGAAATTCCATCATAGAATACGAAAGTATGGTAGCGTCGACGGCCTGGATAGTCGGGGTCGCTGAGGCTGAATGCTTCAGCTGCATCGTCTCGAAGGGTCGCAGGTTCAAATCCCGCCTCGGACATTGATGTTGTTTGTGTTCGTATTGTCCTTAGGGGTTACTCCTTAAGTTCTCACAGTGGTCCCGATATGACCGAGATATTAAAAATCGACTTTAAAAGGGTAGCGTGTTCCACAAAGATATGAAGTCACAGATTTTGGAATTTTCCGAGTGTTGAACTTTGCATTTTGTTTTAATTCGTTGGTGACGCGATGGTAATGATTTTTTGATGTATTGATAAGATTTTCTAACTTTTCTGTTGGCGTAGAATTTGTATCCAGAACATACGTAAGAATTCTTTAGGGACATACACTAATTCAGAAGATCTGTTGAAATGTAGGATAAAGTACATTATCACAAGAGTTGTTAACCCGAATTATTAGGATTAGCATCAAACGGGCATCGCTTTGTTAGAAGTAGTAACTGCTAGAGCCATTTCGCCCTTGACAGTCTCAACCGGCAAGCGCACCCGACGTAAGGGAAACACTGCGGGGTTGACTGTTTACGACCACCCCCTTAGCAACCGCCACCCCCGCAGCCATCTGCGCTGCCGCCGCCGCCGGCCGTCTCGAAATTGGTGTCCTCGCGTCTTCAAAGGACACGGACCGCGCATTCGACAGGCTGCAGATTGCGCGCGCTTCTATTACGCAAGCACAAAAGCAGCAGACGGCTGTAAAGTTTTCTCCTTTCGCGTTCACATGTAATTTCAAGGATTTTTTAAATTAAAAACTTTTTTTACCGCCACAGCGTTCTACTCGGGAATCCGCTACCCCGGAATCTCCCCTTTCTCCTCGTGCTTCGGAGGATGTTTTAATAAAATGACGGAGTCGTATAACAAACTGTCCTTGAGATAGATGCTTCGAGTTGCTTCAGAGGAAAGACGTACTACGAGAATTATGGCTGAAGGGGGAGAGATTGTGCTTTAAACTGCCTATTTATTCCGCGTCGGAGCGCGTAACATGGCGGCAAAAACGAGGAGGCCGGCGAGGGTCGGGGTCGACTGCCCCACATGGCGGATGGCTCCATCTTTTGAAGGAGGCCGGCTCACGCGCCACGCCGCGCCCGCCAGCGACGACTTTCTGAACGCGTCCGCGAGGGACGACTTTCTGAATGCGCCCGCCGCGCCGTGGGGGGACGAGGGAGCCGCGAATGGAGGGTGCATGGAGATATATGACGCGGGCTGCTCGTAGGCGCGCCTTTACGGTTGCTGTGTCATCAGTCGGAGCATTCGCGTGATGATGACAGCTCCGAGTGTGACTTATGGATGTGGAAATATTTGCATAAAAAAGAGGAGATTGTGTCCTCTGTAACGGTAAAATTCAAAATGAGTTCTTGCGATGTTTGTATAAATTAGTGACCATTCAGATACTAATATCCTCCCCTTCCACTTTCTCTCCCCCCCTCTCTCTCTGCTTGTCACATAATATTGTCACCACAGTTATAGATTCTCTCTATCGTGTGCTGCAAATAATTGAAACCGTGTCAACACATCCACAAAAAGGAGAAACCAGGGCGAGCGAAACAAATCCATCAATTTCACATGTTCACTATGTGAATACATTTTCCGAGAAAAGGAATCGCGTTAATACGTTATCAAGAGACATATTATGACATTATTTTCACTCAAAGCGGCACAGAACTTCATTGATGATGTTGCTCGTATGCGCCGCATGATGCTCAGTCTGCAACAAAAAAACATTGCTAGCAGAGAGTTAAAAGCAGCTTTTACGACCGCCTCTATTCTAGGTCTGCGGAAATATCTTCGACCAGTGTAACGAGGTAGCCATGTCTGCACTGCAGTGTATTCCGGCAAAGCAGAGTTAAGCCCGTTCTTCGTTAAAGTTTACTTTATCGGTAAGTATCCAGTTGCCGTATCCACCCAATTAGCAGCCCCTTTCACGGCTGGTTTTAAAGTTTAAATTGCGAATGCTTGGAGGCGGTTTATATCATCCCAACGAAGTAAAAATAGTTCCAAAAATGTATGGATTTCTCTTTCAGACGGTTTGGTTTGGTGGGGGGGGGGGACTCGATTGGAGGGCGAAGAGATCGGAATTGACGAGGCCGAGGAATACGATATTGGACGTGGACATACAAAGCTGGCCTTCCGGCAAAGTGACAACGAGACACATGGAATTGAAGTCCCGTGACAGAATTGGAGGGTTTCGTTTGGGTAATTCTTTTTCCAACGCGAAAGTCAGAAATTGATTTGGACAGCTCCGTGCCCTGAGAAAAAAACATGGGACAATTCTGGGAACAATACTGGATATTAGAGACAAGAATTGACTTTCGAAAAATTGTCGATATGATTGGAAGATGTATCTTCAGTGGCCTAAGTGCAGAGTTAAATGTTCCCACGATGTTTATGCTTTTCCATTTGATTTTGTGTTTCTTTATGTGCATTTAATGCGCTTTCTCTATCGTGTCAACGTCATATTAATTCATTTCCTTTTTTTTTACAGGTAACCCTTATGGATGTCCTTCATACTATTTTACGTCTGTTTCCAGTTGTTGTGAGTAATAATTTATAATTCTTAGCAGAAAATTAACTCGCCTGCAGGAAAAAAATACTAATGAAACTGTAGAGGCACAAGATTAAGATTCCATATTAAAACTGGTCTTTTTAATTTTATTTTTAAAGGAGCGTTATTCTATACCATGCCATGTTTTAGAAAAAGGGAATATTATAGAATATATTTTAGATCCATTATCTGTGCGAGTGGCTATGTGTTTTTCCTCGTCGAAGCTTTTTACATGGGAAAATAACATGAGGAGCCAATACGTTCATTGTGGGATAATTGAATAATGTTATCCATAATAATTATTAACAATTTTTCAACCTGCCGTCCCAATGGCGAAAATTCCACGTTTCTGTATTGAGAGATGCTATCAATATAAACCGAGGAATGTTTTACATAAGGACATCGTCAAATCTAAAAGAAGTGTATAACAAGGGTTGCTTTCATCTAATGAGATGAAAAACTTGATTTGAAATTATTTTTTGAAAAAATAATGCAGATTTTACACACCATGCAGACAAGATAGAAAGGAGTTTTTACAATCGGCGATTTGAAATTAAAATCAAACATTCAAGTGCAAACAGAATGTAAATTATAGAAACAATATCAAACATCTGGCAATGATTTAACAAGCAATCTAATCAAGTTGTTTGTATTGAGAGAGATGTTCTTTCCATAAATTGTTTAGTTATCGAAAACACGATGTCTTTACCCACGAAAAAAGTACCACATAACTTTAACATATTGCTGACAAAGATGCCGATGTTTTGTGCTCGATTTTTTTACGTTTTCGATGTTTAGTTTGTGGATGAAAAATTCACATTATCGTAATTTTGTAAAAGAGAAAATATACAATGTTAATTGATGGTACCACTGTCAGATTGTGTGATCGAACGAAACGATCGCTTTTGTACTACCTTCATCTAGTAGACTATTTTCCATGGAGAGATGAGCTCTTGCACTGGCGTTTCCTTAGTCTTTCCGCATATTTTGGACATAGAGAGGTGGCCAACGCATGGACTTTCAGAAGATCCTGGTAGCTCAGATTTTGAGTCTTTACTTTGTCCGTTGTTGTTGTTATTATTATTGTTATTATTATTACTTTGTTTTCAATTAAATATTGTAAATTTATAAACGGCAACTGACAAATTTTCTCGCGCATGAATTTAATGTTGAGAGGTTACTAATATAGCTTTAAAACATCGATGTTTAAAAACGTGGTTTGTTTTTAGTCGATGTATTAACATCGATGTCGCGACGGCATATCCTGTCGCAACAAAACATCGATGTCGCATCTCTATCTCGAAGCACCTTGAATCCCGAAAGGCGAACCGCGGTGCGCTGTAGGAGACGCGAAGTGCGATGTCGCGACGGCATATCGTGTGCGCCGCGTCGCCTGGGTCTCCCGTGGCCTCGGAGGCATTGTCATTCGCAGGAGGAGCTGTCCCAGAGCGCCAGCGTGACGAGCGGGGCGCGATGGGACGCGACGCCACGCCTCTCACCCCACCCCACCCCACAACGCCACGCCACACCACGCCTCACAGCACCGCCGTGGCTTAATTAAACTCTACACGCCCCCGGATAAATATTCCATCGGCCGCCGTGTCCTCGGGCGTCCTCTTTGTCTCCGCCCGCGGCGAAATGTGTGCTCTTTGTGGCTCTCTCTTCCTCCGCCCCGCGCCCTTCCCGTCACGTCGTGACGCGCCTATCCGTCAGCCGGTGTCGACGCGCTCCGCGCCACCGCTCCCAGGAGCCTCTGGCCTCGAGCCGCCGCCCTTCCACACAGCACTGCGAAGCTCATCATGGCTCAAGAACAAGAGGAACGGTCCGTGTGGGATCTTTCTTTGGGTTGGGTGGTGGCTGGTGATTCCGGGGGCGTCAGATACTGAGGTTTCGAGTCGTGAAAGTGTAGTGCATGTTTTTCATTGGGAGGGGCGGTAATTTTCCCGCTGGTTGGCGAGATCCGGCATCGGTTAACGGGTTTCCCCAACCAGGTATCTCCCACCAGCGGGGCACCGCCACAGTTGGGACAAGCTCTAAGCTCCCCCCCTTCTGGTATGTGTGGTACAGTAATGCATGTTAGTGTAAGTAAGGGGTGAGGATAGGACAAGAATGAGAAGGAAAGTTCGCGCGCGGTCCGTGGCCCGTTTGTTAGGATAGTGCTTCGGCATTGCCTGGTGCTGAACAGAAAAAACACGGAAAACTACCGATTAGAGTAGACGGCCTCTAGAATTCTCCTCCAGACAGCGATTGAGTTCGACCTAGGTGACAAGCTAATGTGGAAAATCTTGCCACTGTCGGGACTCGAACTTAGGATCTCTCCATCAGAGGCACTGCAATGACATCAGTTGATGCACTGAGCCACTTCTCCCGGCTTCTTCCTTTCGATTTGTAATTTTTTCAGGTACAAAAAACTTCATACGTCATTTGTTTTGGAGATCTCAATTGTGTGGTTATTATGTAGTGAAGGAAGTGATTGACATTAGGCAAGGAATCAGTATTTTTTTATTTTTCCAATTTTTTATCATCTGCCGGATTTCAAAATAACGCAAGTACTTTTGTAAACCTCAAGTGATTTGCTTCTTGATTGGTTATTGCATTGGATGAGATTGACGCTAGGACATTAATTCTTCTTCTATTTTTAACATGTTACGGATGTAAGCGACTTCCCGCACCATTATTTTCGGAAATCTCAAGATTGATTGTTTAATAATTGTTTCAGTGGTTTTACTTTGACCGTATGATTGACATTTTTAATTTCTAATTTAAATCTCTAATTCTAATTCTTTTTAATTTTTTATCGACTTCCGGATGCGAGGAACTTTCCGCACCATTGCTTTTGGAAACGAATGATTGATCGATATTAATAGGTGAACGAAATAGTTGTCATGCCATACACTTGTTTTAATTGCTAACCTTTTATCATCTTCCGAATGGAACTTCCTGGGTCATTAATTTTTTAAATCTCTTCTTCCCTGTTCTTATGCTCCTATTATAGCCCTTGTGACCTCCCTACCCGAACAATTTATTGTTCGATTGCACTACGCAAGTGATTGACATTTGCAGGACGCAAACTCATTTCTGTGGAAACCACCTGTCATTTGCATACTGACAAACGTAGAGGCGCGCATTTTTAGAATCTAAAAGTTCATTTACTGAAGTGACAGCTTTGTTATTATTTGATTAGACTACCCTGCTTGTATTCTTCCTATTTCCAGTATCCTATTCGTATCTTCCCCGTGTAAAACGTTTCTTCTTTTTTCTCTGATTATTTTTACTTGATATGGATATTGCTGCTAAAGTGGATGTCTCATAATATATGTAACAAAATTCTAGTGCACGTGGAGGGGTCAAAATGACCACTTTTTGCCAATGAAGATATAGGAAATTTCTTTTACCGGTATTATGAGCATTTATAGAGGATGACCAGATGACCATGGAGGAAACGTCGAAACATTCAATATAAGCTCTAAGGGCAATTTTAAGCATATTTTTTCTAATGAACCCCTTCAATATTCCGAATGACTGAGCTGCAATAAGCGCTCAAAAGTTGGTTTGAGAAATACTTCCTATGCAAAAATTGTTATTTCAGAAACATATAAACACCTCAGAAACACGTAAATTGTTTATTATTTACAAAAAAAAGAGAATATATTTCTTGAGAAAAATATTAACGCAGACATAAAAAGAAGTCGAATGATGTAAATTGGCTGCTTTTTTTATTTCTGCATTAATTCTTCTTTCTGATCCAATGTATTTTGTTTTTGTAAATAATAAACAATTTACATGTTTCTGGAGTGTTTACACCTTTCTGAAATGGAAATTTTGGCGCAGAAAGTATTTTTTTCAAACAAACATTTGAGTGCTTATTGCGGTTCGGACATTCAGAATATCCAAGGACTTCATTAGAAAAAATATGTTTAAAATTGTTTTCAGAGCTGGTTGTCGAAGTTTCGACGTTTCCGCCCTGGACATTCTGTATTTATTACTTGTCCCTGATTTTAAGCAACTTCATGTGCACAGATGTTATGCAGGTCCATGATGTCTCCTTGATTGCATCAGACGGTCACTTGACGAACGTTCGTGCAAATGGAGTTACCTAAAAAAAATCATGTGAAAATCTCACGCGTGTAACTTCGTTTTATGAAATTTCTATCTATACCCCCTACAAGTTTGTAAGATTTATTCTGAGACTCCTATTTCCTGTTCCACCTTTTTTTCACATTTTAATTCCTTTCTTTAGAACCGATATAATTCATTTGACAGTTACTTTTATTACCCTTTTAGGGTTCTTATTTTGTCCTTCACTCCCTTACCTTTTTTTTCTTCCGTATCCGTATCAGTATCCGACGTTATTCATCATCCGCTTCTCCCCGTTTTTTGTGTTAAGCTCTCGTCTGCCACCTCCGCCACGCGATCCTCGCATGGCATAACCGCGTGGAAATGTCATCTTTCGGTGCATCGTCCCGAGATTAACCTCCTCCTCTGCGGGCAAATAAAAGAACGCTGCTCTCGTTTGGGCGAGTGCTTTGTTGCGCGACGTAATGGGCGTTTCATTGTTTCGCGTTTCTGCTGAAGGAGGATGTATGACTCTTTCGTTTCGGAGGCGGGGGAATACTGTAAAGAACGCGGCATTAATAACCATGGATGGTAATATCGCGCTTTAAGTCTTCCAAATTAACAAGGTAGCGCACGGCAGCTGTGTTGTGTTACTTCTACAGTCTCGCGGCCATTGAATAATAGCTGGCTTCCGCTTTTATTCTTTAACTTTCGATTCGAAATTGTAATTGTTATTGTTATTTATTTCGCTGAATAAAGCCGGTTGACTTCACTAGGCGTTTGCGAGGAAGGCGAAAGGGATAAAAGTTAAATTTGTTCTTTTGTTCAGTGAAACGGCGTTTGTTCTCCTCAGTACGTGAATTTACAGGTAACTGAGAACCCTCGAAAAATCATTCGTCTCTTTAAGAATCTCTGTGGTTCATTATATAATGCTCGAAACACTGAGCCTTGGCATTTGAATTTTTTCTCATTTATGTTCTAAAGTGATGTGGCATTTGAAACGCTACGTTGGTGCTTTGAATATCATATTAAAGAAAATATTCAAATGCCACTCCTTTGTTTTAAGTTTGCATCGAGTGCAAATATAGTCTTGATAAATGAATACTAGCTGAACCAGTAATTTGTGCACGTGAAAGTACATGAAATACTATTATTTT
Source organism: Teleogryllus oceanicus (assembly GCA_964035755.1). Classification (NCBI taxonomy): domain Eukaryota; kingdom Metazoa; phylum Arthropoda; class Insecta; order Orthoptera; family Gryllidae; genus Teleogryllus; species Teleogryllus oceanicus. Next base: position 137,876,661 of record CAXIVR010000003.1, on the reverse strand, counting down.
CAGACTCGCATTCCATTCTCGAATATATAATTATAATTTTAAATGAAGTATTTGAAGCACAAAGGATCAAATTTAACATAGGAACTGATTTTTATATTAATTGTATACAACATTATATTGAATTAACATGAGTGGAGCACCATAGGGGGATCATTCGACTTCTCCCCCTTCCGCATAGCAGATAAATGCAAAGGAAACTAGTCTCGTGACCACGACCACCAGCAGAGTAACGCACTTCATATATCAAAGAAAATATCTTTGTTTGTGTGTAATGTCATGTTGTGCAATATATTCTACGTTCGCTAATATACTAACATAGTAATATCTTACACGTGTGAATATTATTATTATAATTATTATAACTATTAATTAAATGCTTTTTACGTACACAAATGCAAATGAGTGGAGAATCTAAGTCTTAAAAGCTATGCTTGGAATATAGAATATGGAACATGGAATGCTTCTAAATAGTCTCAGTTTGTAGTTCAGGGCATGAAAAACAAACTCATCTCGTTACGATAGACGAAATTCTTATTTTAAGGCTCTAAAATGCGTAGTTGGCGAGCTACGCACTATAATAGTGTGCTGCTGCAACACCCTTTGTAACAAGCAGTCAAGCTGTATTTAGGAGGGAGCCAAAATACATTTAATGTTCAAAAACCAAACAACTGAGCATTTATGCATTTACTCAATGATTGAAGGTTAACTGAACTTAAACCTCGATGGCGATCGACGCCATTGACCCAGAAGGCGATTGCTGGATGGAACGGACTTTTATGCTACATTTACTTCAATAATGAAAGATCTAACTTTAATTTCCATTTAGTTATTTAAATCAATAAACCCTTCATTCTACAATGTTGTCAGTTGTATAAATTACAAATTGTTTTCATGTCAGCTACAATTTCATGAAACGGTTTGCAAGAGATACGCTTATCAACTGAAATAAGTCGGGGAGCACTGGTGTACGCTGCCACGTAAAGTGCTGAATCCAAACAGGGGTTCGCGAAAAAGAAAGAAAGCAGATAAAAAATCACGCGTTCGTTACTCCAGTTAATATCGAAACAGCGAGGGAGAAGTAGGCTACGGGGCCCGCCGGCGAGCAAACGCCCGCATTAATTGCCAGGCCATTTATTTAGTGGAGCGGAGCTGCGCGGCGCACAGCCTTCCCACTCCCACTTGGCGAATTCGAGCGGAATATCGAGCAGCCCACCGCCGCCGCGCCACCCGCTGCCATCACCACCGCTATCGCGTGGATTACCGCCACCTCTGACATCGTTATCAACCACGGTAGCATCACTGCCCACATTAACCTCACCGTAAATGCCTCCGCCATCCTCGTCGTGACTGCCATGGTCATAACCACCATCCTAATCCACATTACCACTACCACCCGTATTTGCATCACCATTGCAACCTAATCCTCATCAACACTTCCACACTAATCCGCATCTCAACTGTGGTTGTAAAGACAACTGTCATTATCCTCACAACCACATCCGCTGGTTGTTCATTTCGTATTTCCGGACTCGTCAGCTACTGTGGTCATAATCCTGTATGTATAGTGCATATACCCCGGGAGATGGCGGTGTTGCTATCTCGCTGGAACGTGAGATTCAGCACGTCGACTTCCGGGATTTCCCTTTCCTGGCGTCTTTTGCAGTGGAGCAGTGCCTTGCTGAAACCCATTATAAGCTTCCGTGTAGCATATGCGGGTGTGCACGTGGTCTACGTGTAAGTGAGAAGGAGAAAAAGATGAGTAAGGAAAGATCGCGCGCGGTCCGGGGTCCGTTTGTTTGGTAGCTGCTTCGGCGTTCGCCTGATATTGATGAGAGAAACTACGGAAAGTTACCGAACAGAGCAGCCGGTCACTGGAATTTTCCTCCAGAGAACAGTTGAATTCGACCTAGCCATGTAACAGTATCGAAAAACTGCCACTGTCGGAACTCGAAGCCTAGGACCTCCCAATCAGAAATTCTGCTGTGAGAACACCTGTTAACCTGGGCTACCTAAGTCACCACCATCATCACCACTACAATCCTTGACACCTTCACACTCGAAACCATTGCCATCACAGTCATCGTCACCATCGTCATAATCATCAGCCACTATCTGAATTACATATAGCAGCACAATCATCACCAACACAATCGCTAACAACGTCATAAATTACCGGCGCAACCGAGGATGCAATTGGAATTTCCGAACGCCCGTACTCGCTTCGACCATTTTCATCTCCCTCTCTCCATATCGGCAACCGCGTTTCAGTAGGTTTGAGCCGTTTCATAGTTTTTTAAGAATTACGGCTAAGGGTAGTTGGTTATTTTGGAAATGTAGGGTTTTAAAATAGCGCATTTCGGATATAAGGCACAGACATGTTTGTAACATCTTGTCAGAGTTCATTTGCGGGATCCCCATTACATTATTTGTTGTTGATAATCTTGTGTCATCTTCATTAATTCGGCGTAACCCTGGAGAGTTAGAGGATCACAAAGTGTGACCAAATTTTGGTATTCTACACAATCATTAGACCTCCCTAAGAAAGAATAATTCATGAAACGTATTCTCCCCATTTGCGTTCGTTTGCAGAACATGTTCTCTCGTTATTTAATTCTGGACTCTCGTATGTTTTTGGTTCTTTTTTAAACTTTTGTCGTAATTCTCTTGTTTTTCGGTTGCTTTGTTCCGACCTAGGACTGAATTGTTTACTTTTTGATCCCCCTTCTCCCTCCATGCCCATCGTTATTTTACGCGCAATAAATATCATAATTGATCTGCAATTCAAGGGTTTGGGATCTAAAACTGCCAACTTCTTTTTCCACTGCTGCTGCTGCTCACTTCAATCGATGTCTTTCCACCTTATAGGCCGCGTATCGCGATCGCGGCGCTCTCGTCCTCGTTAAATTCCCTAAGCGTCTTACGGTTCAGCGGAGGCTGTCTGCCGCGAGGACATATTGGGCTGTCTGGGCCTCGCTCCCGCTGTCACTTTTCCCACCCATTCTGCCTCTGGGCCGGCTGCTAATAGAATTCCACCCCGATCCGGGGGCGAGGGAGGGGTGGTCCTGGGAAGGTAATTAGGGCAGGTTCTGCGCCACTGCTCTCGGCCACTCCCCGCCCCCGCGCCGCTCACACCCCCCCCCCCCCGCATCCGGCATCGCCCTGATCTCAGCCGCCCCCTTCCCCCTCCCTCGCTGACCTGACCGTTCTCACGGAGGCTCGCTAATTCACGCCCCCTCCCCTCCCCTCCCTCTGACACGCACGGTGTCGTCATCGGCGATCGGGGCCTGAATGTTGCGTAAGGGTGGAAGGAGGTTCGTGAGACAGTCGCGACTGTCCCAAAACCGGACCCTTCTTTTCTTTTGATTTCCCTGAATTTTGGGCCACTTAATGTGGTCACCCCTTACGGAGCAAATTCTCAGACAATTTCATTTGTTTCTCACACGGAGACGTTTTCGGATATTCGCTAGAGAGGAAACTGCCGCCTCCAGAGTTTTTCTGGAGAGGGCTTAACAGCCCTTGCCTTTCTTTTAGTGGCCTATCCGTTCTTCACTGTCCTTCGAAGAGCCACATCTGCCCTGTTGCTTCACATTTGCTCCTTCCTCTTCAGTTGCTTTTTCCGTTGCGTTTACCCGACCTTTTTTGATTGGCATCGTTTCATGCTTCAGTGGAGTCCAGAGCTCTCTGTTCAGTGAGTCTTTGTGCGCTCTTTAAGGGAGACAATAATAACATGAGATACGATATTCGGATTCATATATAAACCAGTTATAATGCAATAAATTTTCTCAAAAATCAAAATACGTTTCGTATTTTCTTGAGATATCTTGTTTCTTGATTGAAAATAATTACATCAGTTTTTCTATTACCTTAATTCTCAGTTCGTATTTTCTGCACTACTCGTATTATCTACATTGTATTTAAAGGTCTTAACAAAGGTTATAATAAACGTCGTAATACTGGTTTCATTATATACACATTTCATAATAACACGGATTATTAAATCAAAATTCTCCTGTATTTTTGTTAGTGATAGATTCCTTGAGGAGATGCAGCTCTCAAAGCGTATTTTGTATTCATTGCAATAATTTTTAATTGAACGAAACGTTGCAAATAAATAAATTCTTCAATTTGTTTTCGCCTCATTTAAAGTTATTTAGTGAAAATCTTGAGGGAAAAACTAAGAAAAAGATACTCAATGTGGTGATGCAATATGGATATTGAGAGCCACTGAAACAAGTGTTAACTTCGTAAATGTTTTTATAAATGCAATAGTAACGTTCAGAAAAGAAGTCATCGGTGTACGAATAAAATGTTGGCGGGCAAAAGTACATATGCAAGAGGAGTCGAGAAAATTTTGAAGAGTTCGTCAAAGTCACTTTGGTTCGGGTTGCGAACATTGTTTTTAGTACGGAATCATTCTTGTACACTTTCCAGTATATTTGTATACTCCTGATATTGTCAATAACAATGACATTGGTTAATGTCGCTCCCATTTTTTTTATTTTCTTTGCGGTTCTCGGCCCCGGAAAGTACAAATATCCAATCAACGAATAGTAAACGAAAGAAGAGATTTCCGGAAATGCATTTTCTGGTAAATATAAGCTTTCTTTGACAAGTTCAAATTCGGATATGATGTGTATTCCTGCAAATAAAACAATTGGAGAATGAATTATCTCTCTGTACATAAATCCCTTTTCTGTCGATCAGAGAAAAATTGTTAGTCCAATAAATTTATATTCATCTGACAGGCTTAAATTTATTGCTAGATTCTTAGATTTATTGCTATACTTAGGCAAACTTGTACGTTACGAAATTCAGCTATATTTTCTTTCTGGAACTCCTGTATTGCTGCGTACTTCTTCCTACCATCTCTTATACACCTACGGGTGACGCTGCAAAATCTTGAGCTCGAACATTCATGGGATAAAAACAGAACCGAAGACTGAGGGATTGTGGTAAATAACTTATTTTTCAATATCCAGCTCGAATGCAATAACATCTTCGATAGTTCGATTCAGCCGCGTATCGATTTTCTCCCCCCACGCCCACCTTATTGCTTGAGAGCGTCCGTGCGCTGAGAAGCGTTGTGGAAGTGGGGGCAGATCGTTTCTATTACCATCACCATCACCTTCATCAGTGTATGTAAATTATATTTATAAACATATATTAATATGGTTATATTATATTATATATAATACGGTTATATAATGTATCAATATAATTATGAGTTACTATTTTGTTAACAATGCAGAAAAAACAAATCTGTTCTGTTAGCAATGCAGAAAACCAAAACAGTTCGTTTATCGTTTCAAAGAAGATTTCTATACCTCGGGAACGAAAATGTCTTGTTTTTGAAATGTTAATCTCGCGCTTTTTAAAATTTATTATTATTATTATTATTATTATTATTATTATTATTATTATTATTATTATTATTCATAATAATAATAATAATAATAATAATAATAATAATTTTAAACTTTTTTCATCTTTCAACTATTAATAGTTAAATTGTTGGGAAGGGATTCTGAAACTCGAGAAAGCGTGCGCAGATGATTTTCTCCCCCATACGTCACATACAGTTTTTTACTTTTTATTTTTATCAAATAAATATCTAAATAAAACTTTGATATAAATATATTGTGAAATATATGCCTATTATTTCCTCCTCAACACATTACCGCATAATCAAATTCCAGCATTATATATACCAATATCATCAAACACATCACACTCCTCCATCACCTTCGTCCCCGTCAACAACTGGACTAAATTAAATCAACTTATTGTCCAATCTGCAGCCGCAAAGCAGAAGCATCTTCGCCCGTTGGCCCCACCCGCGCGCGCTCCTTGTGCGCTCCCGAGCCTTCCAGAGCGCGTCTAAGTGGCGGCGGAGCGCTGCGGAAGTGTGGGCGTAGGCCAATATGCGGGGAATCCCCGTTCAACCGCCACTCATGCAAATGGCGGCCGATCACGGTAATTGGGGATCACCCGGATCCCGCTGGCGCTGCCTGCGCGGCCAGCCTCCCCCCCCCCCCGCGCCAGCGGGTCGACATCCCCCCACCCCCGTCCAATGCAACACTTGAGTTCCATCTGGCCGTGCTCAGGTATGCAGCACTGGGAATTGGTGAGAGTACAGGCTCACCTTATTTTTCTAAGGCATGTAATATTTTTCTAAAGCTTTTGATATTGTTTATTTCGATTTTTCAATACTAATTGCGCTGAGGTACTGGCGGATTGAACATTAAATGTAGTTTTACCCAAATTCATAGAAAAACCGAATATTGGAAATGATATCTGTTGAAATTTTTTAAGGGGGTTTGGTTTCCTTTATATTCCATTGGAAAATCCGTATCACTGTTGAGAATCATGTTCTTGAAGCTAATATTATTATACTATCACTGGACTGCTACATTTTCTCTATTCATTAATTTCAACAGAGAATTGAGTTTTGTATTTATGAAGTATAGTATTTATAATAACCTGATTTTTGAAATATATACAAATGTTCGAATTGATCGGAACAACGCATATTCATTGGGATCTTGATGTTATGACAGCATTGCTAAGTTTTTTTCCCCTTTCCGCCTAGATTTTCCATTAAGAGTATCTAAATTACCTACCATGTTGCGAGAACTACTACTAAATATGTTTATTGCCATTTCGTTCCAGCTACAAAAGTCCAAGACGATGTGTCTGAAACTTATATACCACATTTGTGTTTATCGTTGAGTCGCGAGTAAAATGTAGTTTTAATCCGTAAGGAAATTTCTATCTGTTTATAACCCGTTAACAGTTCAACGGAACGTGAAAACTGGGCGCTCTAGAAAACAAACGTATGCCCATTATTCGTGGAAGTAGATTAATACGCATTCACAATAAAGCCAATTTGTGCACTTCTTTCCCGTGAATTGAAAATTTGCGTCTGTATTAAATTCAGTACTGTAATGAAATTTTGGCGTTAGAAAAGGAGTTTATTTTTAATTTAAAATATTTTGGATTAGCTAACGAGCTCTATAACTTCACTGCAAAAACTGGAAAGCCATTTTTTTCTTGTCTTCTCGTTAGTTTTCATGAGCCATTCGCAGGGCGCGTTCCCGCCACAACGCTCCGCGCACAAAAGGAGGGGCTAAAAACAACAGAGATACGCCGCCGCGCTCCTCGCAGAACAAGAACATAACGCCACAAGGACATTACTCCGCGTGCTCTCCTTCATTAATATCTTCCTCCGTAAAATCTCTTTACATAGTTTCTGTGTGTTGATCGCTCTCCGTATCAACTACGTATCTCGCCAGTAGACGAGAGCGAGTCGGGTTTGGGGTAAGGCGATATAAAATATACGAAATGTTCATTTTACGGATATTAATAAACACGTGTAGAAAGTGACTGCGTGATGAATAGCTCGCTCAGAATTAAAAATCCATCAGATATTATGATTTATTGATCTGCATGTTCGATATAACAAAATATGGTGCTAATAAAGATATATCGACTGATGAGATCATCAGCTTTGATGATACATCCGTTGATCTTCTCCGCAGCCGAAAATATATTACGCCAGTGTAATAAATCAAACCAGAAACATGGCATTGTAACGAATAGATGATATTAGAGATATTCTGACCTTCATCATTCAATTTACTTATTAAAAATATTCCATGATAATGAAAGAGGTAGTCGTATTACTCCGATGCTAAAAGGTTTTCCAAAAATACATTAAAAAGCAGAATAACCTGCTGGTAAGTAAACGCGTGTGTAGTGCATTAGTTTTATCGATAGTTCCCCGCCCGTGCCGCGCAGCGAGGGGTGTCCCGCTGACATGCTTCTTCACGGCCCAGTGCGAGGGGGACGGGGGAGGGGCGGTAGCGACACCACCTGCGGGTCTGCCACGCGCCCGCCGGCCCTCCCCGCCCCTCCCGGAGCCCAGATGTCCGCCGGATAATTGCATTGTGCCGGCGCACCCCCGCCCCTAATGCCACTGTTATAATACGTTTACCCTGGCGGCGCGGCGCGGCGCGGGGCGGCGTCGCTGAGGGGTGCATGTGTAATGCATGAAGAACGGCTTCGCGCTCGCTTCGGGGGCTGAGAAGGGGCGCGTGCGAGGCGGTGGTGGTGGTGGTGGTGGTGGTGGTGGTGGCGGCGGCGCTGGGGGGTGCGCACCCCTCCGCGTTGTAAGGAAGGCCCCCAGCCGCTGGGCACAGCACCCGCCTGACGTCATTCACTCCGCTTCCGATAACGACCTGCCGCCGCCATGTGCGTGTGCGTGATTTTTGTCAGTTTGTTGGAGTGTTGCTGGATTTCACCTTCGAGGTGTTTTCATTATAATTTTATGTGGTTTTCACTGTTACTGTTTCTCGTTGATTTACGGAGCCTGAGAAAAGCTGTTTTCAGGTTTGCATGTACTGTAGGTCATATTTGTCAAGCTCTGCTAGCGGAGCAGCATGCTAGGCCTGGCTGACCCTTGGCTGAGGTTTATAAATACGGCAATAAAGGCTTAGGCACTTAGGGGGGAGTTTTATCGTATGGACATTTCGAATGGTGCTTTGAATACAATGTATTCTCAAGGGTTACTAGAGTGTAGGATGTGCATTTTTGGGTTCGTACATTCTTTTCTTCAAGCGTGTATCTTTCTCAAATATTAACCGTGCCGGTGCGCCTGCTCGATTTTTTCGCGGCCGTGCTCGACGAACTGTTCATTTGAGCTGCGCGCTCCGGAGGCGGTCGCTTTGGGTCTTGAGCGGAGGGCGTGGCCCTCATACGCACTTTGCAAGGGCCCTTGGGGACCTGCCGGGAGCGCGGGGGGGGGGCAAGAAGAGGTGCGATGGCGCAATGACGTCAAGGATGAGAGAGAGTGAGCGCGAGTTAAATTGGAAAAGAGAAAGAGTAGAGAGAAAGATGCACAAAAGGAAAGAGAAGGGTGCAAGGAAAGCGTATATGTACGTAAGAGAAGAAGGAAGGATGTCGTAGAGAAGAAGGAAGGATGTATGTATGTCGTGTGAGAAAGAGATTAAGAGAAGAATACCTAAGCCGAAAAAGTAAGAAATTGGGGGTGAAAGAGAGAGAGAATCGAGTCGAGCGAGAACAAGACAGAGAGTGGGAAGAAAATCTAGGATGAAGATGTGTGAATAGTGAGGGGGGATTCTGGGTGACGTCGGGCGAAGGTGGACGTGCCATGTTTATGGAAATGAGAAAGCAGGACGTAAAAAGGAATACTTCACACACTAGTCTAAAACTAAACCAAAAGAAGAACACACAAAGATGTTGAGGACATCTGCGGAATCGAATGCGCTACTTTTTAAGTATAAAACCTGAGATAACGCGTTCATTACAAAATGACGCAAAAAGATAAAATAGAACAGGTGCCAATTAATGTCATGTGCATCCGAAGGAAATATTCAGAGAAAATATCTACGAAGTGAAAATCCACTTCTATATATACCCTTAAAATAAAAAAAAATGTAATTCATAAAACTATATAAAAGAGGGCACTGCAAATTTAATTAAAACTCTTCTATTTTCTACATCATTGGATATGTCAATGAGTGTAACGTCGAAAATCAATAGAAATTTCGAACTAGTTAGTGGATACCGGTATTGTAACTTCGTATTCTTTTATTTGTATTTGTTCGCATAGGATACGTTGCAATATTTCATCGCTTGAAACGGTTGCTCGGAAATCTGAGGAAGTATAGAATGGCCACTGTTTGCGTCATTTAAATCTATTGTGTTTAGTCCGGGAGAGGCGTCTGCGTTGCAGGCTTTTTGAGCGTTGTCAAATGCATTTCGCCCTGACGAAGGCTAAGAACGACCAAACCTTGCGAGTGACACACCACGACCTGGCGTTTCCACCCTTTGAGCGTAATTTCGTCCCCCGCCGCCGAGTTGCGCGGCTCCCGCCCTCGTTCGCGCGCCCTTGGCCGTGTATTTGTTCAGCCAAAGCGAATCACGCCCCGGCTGATAGAAGAAGTTGGCCGCCGCGTCCCCGGGGAGGAATTGTGCTGACGACGCAACGCGACGCGACGCGGGGTGCGACGACGGCGACTGCGGGGGACAGGGGGCCGAAGGAAACGCCATATTTTTTTCTTTTCCATCTTTTTCCGTGCTGGATTTGCTGAATGAATCAGATTCTTGGAATGACTTTGAATAATGGCAGTGATTCTGTGTGGCGGGTTGTTCGTCTGTTGGTGTTCATGTGTTTCTTTAGTTTGTTAGGAAACGAGGTTACTCAAAATCACTTTATATAGAGATAGTAAAATCATCGTCAAGGGGGAGAAACTTACTGTTTTACAGAGGGGCAAAATTGAAGCTCGAAGGTGTTAATATGGAGAATACAGTATATGGAGAAAAATTGTCTATTCAGGTGCAATGTTTTTTTCATCAGTCTCACGATGTCACGAATTGTATTGCTAGATAGTAAAATAATTATGTAGGGTTCTAATTGTTTCCTACACAAATATCACACGTGGTCTCAACATTAGAAAAATGTATTACAACTTTTGTAATGGACGATACTTTTGATGAGACTTCGATAAACCTAACCTGTGGTTATTTCGTTGTGCATCAGGTGTACGAACAATATGCTGTGTTTTTTGTTTAGTTCTTTCTACGCATCTAGAAACCTTCGAAGCAAGTTATCGGCATGTTGAAAGCTAATTTAAGAGCTGAAAAATTTGGTAATAGATAATTCTTCAGAATATTGCGAAACAGCACGCTGCATTGCCTGCAAGGTGGATTTTACTCATTAGTTCGAATGCAGGCGCCACCGCGGCACCACGTCAACCCCGACCCTCAAGCCAGTCTCTGCCACGTCAAGCGGTACTCGAGGAGGATGTTGACTTTCCACTTTGTCTTCAGATTAAATGTACTAAAATACTTGTAGGAAATTTCAACAGAACTTCGGGAAATTTACATTACCTATAACGTTTGAATAAATGGTCCAGTTTTCGATCTGTAAACGGCATTTGATTTAATATAGAATTTATGCTATGAAGCCCTCCCCCCCAAAAAAATTGTCAAAACCTATTTTTCAAATTGTTTTTCATAGTTCCCGGCAGAAATTCAAAAGTGTGGACTTGTAGCGCGGTGGCGACTTACTCTCTGAATCCAATGCCGTATCAGTAATTCAAATCGGCTGAGTGGGTGCATCGTAAAGTGGAATTTGGCATGAAAAGTGACTCCCTCCCCCATATCACGTGGCGCCTTCGCTGCCGAGCCTGCTCTGGGCGGCTGCAGGGCGGACACGGAGGCACGCAAGCCGTAGGCAGACAAGCAGGTTGTTCTCTTGTGGGCGACTGGGATTCGTCAGTGCTTTCGATATTTTCCGCATACGGAAAGGGACCGCCGCTGCGAGTAATGACAAAATTTTCCCATAGGAGCAGGAAAAAAAATCTCTGAAGCCCAGAAATGAATTACCGGGTGCTGGCGGAGAAATTCATGTGTCAAGTAATTTCGTCACTCCTGCCCCACTTGCCAATTCAAAATTTGCGAAGAGCCCTACGAGGCCTGGCAGGGAGGTAGACGGGCAGATTGGCCTCCTTGATTTTGGCTGCTTCAGCGCGCGGTCGCTTGTCTGGAGCTCCCGCTCCGGCCACGCGCTTCCGGCGTCCGCGCCCCGAGAGCTTTGAATAAGGCCGGCCCGCGAGCCGCCGTGTGCTCTGTCGTCCGCGATTGCTAGCGCACCGACTGCCACGACTGTTTTTCATGATTGCCAGTATGTCATCCACACATCCGGGCCTGCTTTTGGCGAGTAGACTAATGTAAATGAAAGTGACACGTTACTAAGGGAGACAGCCTCCAGGCCTCTTCACGGGCAAGGCGTGAATTGTCATGAATGTGAAATAAACTGAAGTTCATGTGCCAACGATCACATTTCCGTGCGCGCCCAGCCGGTGATTTCGCCGCTCTGACGGTGCTGCAAGGACCACAGCCACACGCCTCAAGGGAAACCACAATGTCGGAGCACACTCACCTCGATGCCTCTCGGAATCATCGCAGCCGAAAAGTATCATTTCATTGATGTACGACTGACTAAGCGCAGAGATGTTTGTGGGTTATGTAATAGTATGTAATTTCTTCTTCGTGTAATTTGTTCTTATCAGATGTTCAGCCAATATCGTCAAAATCTATCTTCCAATTTTGCCGATTAAATTCTTAATTAAAATTAACTTCTCCTTTTTTTCTCATGATTTAATGAAACCCCTTTCGTTCTCCTCCATTAAATGACATCTCCATAGCTTCAGGCTTAGGGCAAAACCAGGTAAGCGAGTGTTTTGATTCTATAGCGCTGCCGCCGAACCGCTGAGTCGCTGGGCAAACTGAGCAACGGGCATCTGGGTCTTGTGAATTGAGAGGTAGCGTTAAAATAAATTTGTATTTCAAAAAATAATGAAGAAACTTTGCAGAATATTATCTCTAAATGGTGGATAGTATCTATGCATTTGTGTGGTATGTGTGCTTTTATGTTAATATGAGCAAATGTGTTGGCTTTGATCACATTTACGTATTTTTAAAAGTTGACTTGCTACATTTTAAGAACATTACTATATCCTACTATTGTATCTCATCAGGAAACTAACATATTAAATTTTATAATTTTTCCTTACATTACTTTGTATCTCCAGTTAATCTCTTTTCTGTTGTTTGTCTAGCATCACCGTTAGTGGTGGCCAGAAGTTCGATGGGCATCCGATTTAGTTGGGATTACGCCCTGGTGGAAGCCGGGAAGGAACTTCTGTATAGACTTAGTGGCTTAGCAAATGTCGAAGAGGATTAGGAAGGGGTTATTGCGTGAAACCCAATATTGGGCACCGTTCCCTCTTCAATGCCATATTCATTGAGAGGATTTAGATTAATGTGCTACGCCAACAGTTAACGGGAGAAAAGGCATTGGAAATGAATGTTGGGAGGGGCGTGGCGGAATGCCAGAGAAAATCGAGGAAAACGTATTATATTAATATTATTCATATATCTATATGAGAGAAGTCAGAGAGTATCCACGACGACATAATGAGGGTCAAAACCTGGCTGTACAAACGAGCGGTGAATACTCCCTCACGTCACATACAATATCCGACAATTGTTTCGTGTTTTCGGAACTGTATGACATCTAAGTGTAATTAGGAAATGCTGCTACTTCACTTTGATGTCATGGTTGCGAGTTATGTAGTTTTAAAGATGTGGCTAGTTGTTATTTAGGTGTCGTGCATTGTTCTTCTTTTGAAAGACGTATGCATTTGTGAGGTGTTTCCAAAAGGTTACGACGAGATAATGCTTATTGTTAACATTGTTTTTTCTGGCTCGTATATTGTTGTTTTGCGCATACGTTCCTTTCTATGTCTTAGAAAATTAAACAACGAGAATTACTTTTCAATCGTACTAACAATTTAGAATATGCAGTCAATACAACGTGGGTTGTGGCAGTCCTATTCTCAGTTCGAATTGAAAACTGGTGGGTCGCAAACTGAGGTAGAACTAAATTTCAGCTATTGCACTTACTTAAAAATTAGCAAATGTCTGTTACGTCGAATGTGGGTCGTGCTGTGAAATTTGCTATACACTTTCACTGTTATAGAAATTATGATAACGTGTTTGATTTAATTGTTCCTCCCGAACATTGTGAAAATATTTGTTTCAAACAACAAATATATCTTAGAAAAAATTACTACATTGTTCATGTTCTTAAATTTATCGTAGGTAGAATCTAAAGAAAGATTAAGATCCATAGCAATAATTGGACAAGTCGTCATTAACGCACATTATTACAATTTTATGAGGGAAAGATACTCTTAAAGAACGTTTCTACATTAAAAATAATTATAATAAAATATCTCCTATGACTTTAATAATCTGACGAAATCATCCTGCGCTGTCACGAATATAGGTACATTTCCTGATATAATGGAGCGTGTGAATGGTTAAAGCATTTCCAAAAAAATAGAACTTACAACTTCATCAAGTGCCAATTGGTGAGTGAGCGATACTCTCTGAACCCTGCAAAGAAAAGCGTTTTCTGCTATAGATATTACTCCAAAACAACAATTTCTGGAAAGAACCAAAAGCCTCTTAGAGAACTCCAATTGAATGAAACTGAAGCTCTAGAAGGAAAGCAATGGGGCACCGTCCCGTCGGTTTGGCGGCTTTGCTTGTGAGGGAACGATTTTCTTTTGCCCTCGCGTGATGGCTTCCTTCAGTCATTTATGTGTAAGATGTTTCTGATGTAACCCAATACACTAGGAACCCAAAGTGCACATTTAATTAAATTATTTGGGTTTTGATGCCCTCCAACTTCTGAGATCATTGGGGTTCGTGAGGGAGATGATCTAATGAGATGATAATATAAATGATGATGATGATGATGATGATGGTGGTGGAGAAGCAGGGAGAACGGGAAAATCGCGAGAAAACCTGCTGAGAGCTCCCTCAGTCCATAACATATTCCGCCAGTATTTTGAAAGATATTTATCACTCGGTTGTACATTTCTAAAATGCACTACCGAGTAAAATTAAATGACATTAAAATAAGAGAGAAAACAACGCAAAACAAATATATTCACTGTTGTGGATTAATTGTAATATTTGCACTCAAAATACACATTCGCATCAGATGCATAAAACACGCTCTTTGCAGAGACGCATACTTAAGCAGTTATACCCAACACTCAGTTCTACCTTCTTATATGCTCGGATTCCACATACTCTCTCACAGGCCCATACACATACCATACATTCATTAGGGAGGTTTAGCGCCATGCGTAAGGTAGCGACGTTATGCACTAACAGTCACGTGACGGTCCTTGAAGTCACAACGTATTAACTGAGGCCTAAGGTACGACCTTATACCTCCATAAATACGCCTGTAGGAGGTAGTACAGGCCTGTAGGAGTGGTTAACTTGGCTATCCGGGAGACGCCGCGTCCAGGGCACAGGTGCCGACGTTTCGGTCGCCATTCTGCGACCTTCCTCAGGGCGTAGTACTGCCAATCGCAGTACTACGCCCTGAGGAAGGTCGCAGAATGGCGACGAAACGTCGGCACCTGTGCCCTGGACGCGGCGTCTCCCGGATAGCCAAGTTAACCATGACTCCGGCCGCGGAAGCCTACGCTCTCGCCTGTAGGAGTCTCTACGGTCACATTATAAACGGCAAAAACAGGAGTTGCATTTTTCCAACTCTGATAAACGATTGTCGTATGTGAGGCAGTGACAGTTATCCCTTTGCAACTCCACAACTCTGGCTAGAATTAACGGAAAATGTTGGAGAGGTGGCAGGTAAGAAATTCGAGAAAAAGAAGTTGAAATCATATCTTGGGGTTAGGTTTTATCTTACGCTCATAACGAACTCTGTTTTAAGATATTCCCTACATTGTCAAGAAAAGCTGTTTCAGACTGCATGCTCATAATGGAGAATTGCAAAATCTAAAACACTGTGCACAATGATGATTGTATTATACTCTTGACTCGTATCGTGGTTTAAATGTCTTATCACTAGCCTATACTCTTTGATATATTATGCAACTTCTTTGTTCAGCGCTTGAAATGCTTCTTTCGTTATAACGCATACCGCAATGTCGCAACTTCTAAAACTCTTCTGAACGTTGTTCGTTAGAACCGTATAAAGTCGTTAGTCACGTGATCAACAGAGTTTAAGGATGCCTCCTTGCGCTAAAACTCGCAATTATGCCAACGCCTTGCATTTGCGGAGAATCGAACCCGGGTTTCAGCGGTGGAAGGCGCATGCACGAGCCATTCCGCCACAAACACCCCTTTCACATTCAAGGAGCTGTTGAGCGCTGACCGTCTTTAATTTTCCGCAAACGGACAAGAAGAGCAACGACAGAAGAGCGAAGGCGGCTGCGGGCGAAGATGAGCAGAAAATGGCGCCGGCGACTGCGGCGCTCTCTGGCGGGGCCTGTCCCGTTCGCCGCTCGCGCTACATTACGCGCTCTCCGGGCGTACATTGTTCATCCGGTTGACGGATTCGTTATTCGGGGCTCCCGCTGCTTTTGACAGCTTGTTTGCGTGCTCTCCTCGGCGTTTTGAAAAATAAAATCGCCGCCTCGCATCTGACAAATGACGGCGCCCTTCCGTCGTATTGATGGGCATCGGCGCATCCCGAAAGATTTATTGATAAATAGGGATGTACGTCTTCTTTGCCGTTTGTGTGAGTTGGGTAAAATCATGGGAGGGCGGAGCGAAGTTCTGTCGTCTGCAGATGTCCTGTCGACCTCATGCATCTGCCTTGAACGGTTTCCTGTGCGTCTGTCGATTTACATACACTTCCCTTCCAATTCTTTCCACTTTCAACTTATTTTCATTCTATTTTTGTCGTGTCCTTTCCATATCTGAGTAATCTTTATCATTTTCCGGAAAATTTTTCTGCTCTGCGTTTTTTGTTTAGCTTGTGAAGTTTTATTTTTTATTACTTTACCCTTTAAGATCTTGTGTGCTTTCTTTGTTGCATTTAATGGGGCGTCTTCATCCTTGGCAACTTGTACATCTTTTAGATTTCCCATGATTCTATTATACATTGACACATCACTATTAAATCTTATAAATTAGTTATCAATAAGCATTGCAACAAATATGCATACTTTTTGTGTACAATACAATTTCCTGTTTGTTGTAAGTTATGGAATCAGTGATTTGTTGTTTTTCGATATGTAATTTCGGAAGCCTGTTATTTGACACAAGAATTTATGTCATAACGTTGAGTATACATTTTTTCTTCCAAAAAATAGAATGCTATTCGTGTCGATAAAAAAAAACTATTCCAAAACAAATCGCCATTCTAATCATCAGGACGCTCCTACTCTGCGAACTGATTCTCTATTAATTCGCAATCCACCTGTAGGACAAATTAATCAGAAATTACCTCTGGGATTGCCTTATTGTTTGCATCATTGAAATCCATTCACAATTCGCGTGTGACAGGGAACGTAATTCTCCCGGCAAGTTGAGGGAGGGCACCGATTAGAATCCTGCATGTCCGTCCTGACCGGTGATTTCCGCAGTGGGATCTTGAACTGGCCACCGGCTCGTCGACGCACGCGCCGGAGGTTGATCTATGGATCCTCCTGGCCAATATCGCCCGCCCGCTCCGCGCGTTGCAATATCGCATGCAAATACATTTGCGGCGTGGCTCGCGGCCGCCCCGGGCACGATCGCGCGTAGATCAACACGCGCCGCGCGAGATCGCCTGCTGGCGGCGATGGCACGCGCGAACGCCGTTCGCCATGATTCACGGAATCCACGTCGGCTGCCACAGCGAGACACGGTGGTTTAATACTCATACATTCGACACACGTTAGACATTCGCCGCGGAGTTGGATGGAATCGGAATTGTCAAGGTGCGCCATGACGTTGCAGGGGAATTGAATCGCTTATTTCAGAAACCCGTCGAACGCCAAAATCCTCTTTTTGAGAAAAGTAAGAAAGAGTGTCCTTGCGATGTAGGGTTGTTTTTTCTGATTTTAAAATATTTTTTAGTATTAAAGCAGTTGATAAATGAATAGTTTTTATGTACATATTTTTTACTGAATTTCATTATATTTTTTAAAAAAAAGTTTGAACCTGTGCACTTGATGGGTTAATGCAATAAATGACCAGAAATAAATTGTTTTGATTTGTAACATAAGTTTTTACGAGGATTGATCACTTGCATTGAAATTGTGAGTTTTATTTATAGTTTATTACATTATACAAAATAATTATAGAAAATAAAAAAAATGTTGCACAAAAATCTGGAAAAGTCAGAATTGTTGTTAGTGAACAATGAGTTCCCCACTACACTTCGTTTTGAATTGTCATTTCTCTCTCAATTAGTGTTTAGCCTTTCACACATCACAAACATCAACTTGAGGCCGACCAAATGAATATCCAAGTTTTCATTAAAATATTGAATATAAAAACTGTACTTCATTACAACTTTCAGATCAGGATTGTCAGTGATGAACATCTCGTGCGTTTTGGAGACGTTCCGGCCAGCATCAAGATACTTTTTCGATTTATTACTGTAGTGGGTCTCTTTAACTTGAAACTTCGAAATGTGGTCACGGATACGAACACAAATAGCTCCTGACACAGCATTACCACTCCTGCTCTTGCACCTTACATCAGAAGGGACTTTATTTTTAAGCAATAACTGACAAATCCTATTTACTCTGTCTCATGAAGTGACACAAATTTCGAGAAAAACATTCTTGCAAACTGGTTATAATGTACCGTTTATCTTTAAGTGATAAACATATGAATGATTTTTCTTATTCGATATTGAAGGGTTATTATCAACCTCAGTTTCCTCCAGATCTTTCTCATGACCTAGTTCATCTTCTGGGTACTGTTTCTTTCGTCTTCGTCGAGTTTCTTTTGCCTCTATCAACGGTTAAATACATGTATCTTGAATGTTTTTATTATCTGAAGAATAAAAATAATTCCAGGTCTTGTTTATTACTTTTTCATTAATACATGAAGAGCACTTATATTGCATTTACATGGAATGCCTTCGGCTTTAGATCTACTTTCTTACTAGTGTACGAAACATATGCGTCGCCTATAACCCTGGCATTGCATATATTACGCAGATAAGTTTCTTCATAACGAACTCCGCATCTCGCTTTCCGTACAGGTTCATCATCAGAACTACACATGTTCTCACAAAAAATAACTTTTCGCACTCACTAATCAGAACAAAATCAAATTACTTGCAAAAGAAACTTCAAAACGCCACTCTGAACAGACGCTATTTACATCCTGAGAACAACAATCTCACTACTTTTAGAAACGGTGATAGAGAGCACGGCGACACTTCCTGTACTTTTCTTAGAAAATCTTCCCTCCCGAACGTGTAACTTAACCGACCCCTGAGGTGGTGCTGATAACCCTTAAAGTAGATTTGCTTGGATTATATCTGACATCCTAATTCTGGTCGTTGTCCGCATGCGTCCACTTCAGTGTAAAAGAACATTTCCTTTGGGTGTAGAGCCCAAACCCGTCAAACGACGTTGCTTGACGGATTTTTGTTCTAAACACGATTTTTTAGGGTCTTTCGAACTACATTGGAAGAGTTGCAAATAGATGATTTCTGTACTCAACGATGTGTTAACCCTCATGCAACAATATCCTGTTGCTAACGCGTTTTTTAAAAATATTTTTGGCGCTTGACGGGTTTCTGAATTTTTTTTCCAAATTTTGTTGGAATGTGAATAAATCAATTGGGGTTAGCGGACGTCGTTTCAGTGTGGGCAACTGGGGAATCTTGAATAACAAGTCACTTCCACGAAAGTATTTTACGTTCTTTTCTCGTTGCGGAGAGGGAAGGCGATCATTTTAGCCCGTGAGACCGGCTTAAGTGGCTCAGGGCATCGATTGATGTCAGTTCAGTGCGTCTGAACTGGAGATCCTAGGGTTCCAGTCCTGGTGGTAGCAGGATTTTTCGACACTAGCTGGATAGGTCGGTCAAATTCAGCTATTGTCTGGAGGAGAATACTGGTGGCCGGCTGCTCTGATTGGTAATTACGTGTTTCTCCGATCAACAACAGACGAATGTCAAAGCCATACTCATAAAACAAACTACGGCCCGTCTGCGATTTTTCCTTTCTCCTCCTATCCTCACACCTCACTCACATTTACACTTGCATGCACTACACTCACACATGCTGGGAAACCGCTGGTGGGAGATACCTGGTTTAGGAAACCCCACAAACCGGCGTGTTAGGTGGCGCCGGATCAGTGGGAGGGGAACACCGCCACTTCCCGGGATAAAAAGTTGCAATACATTTTCGGGACTAATGACGTTAGCTGTTGTCGCGCTCGGAATCATCAATCAGCCTGTAAGGCTCATAAATTCTGCGGAGAAGTTGCTATAGTAGCGCAAGTTTGAAATGTCCCTTTTGGGTGGAGCTTATTTCCGCGGGCTTCCCCCACCGCTGCTACAGTGGCAGATTTCTTGGCCTACTTCGCGCACGCAATTCGTCGCCCTCCCCCAGCAAGGAGGAGCTATTAGTTATCATTGTCACTGCAGCCTTCGCTGACCCTTTCGTCACTGTCGCCCTCAGAGGAACTGCCCCGTATAGAAACTATAATTTTGTCCACTTCTTCGTTCATGATCATGTCTGTTTTCATAAATTTCGCTTCTATTTTCTTCAAGTATTTTCAACACTTCTTTCATGGATATGGGTAATACTCAGAAAATAATATTCGACATACATTTTCTTTAACTCGCAGAGTGGTACCGATGCTTTGTTTAGTAACACAATTCTTAATGTGTAACCCCAAACTTTGAAATTAGGCCTACGCTAAGACACATCATTCTGCACAGCACTCAAAGACGAAAGGGATAGGACAGAGGACCAGGGGGGATGCTTCCTATACGTTTCTTTTACTGAACGTTAATATATTAGCTTTTGTGCAGAATCAGCTTTTGTGCATAGGCCGCTGAAATTGTTTTGATTTGTGTAGCTGACACTTGCCCTGCTCGTTGGGTCAGGCACAACAGCCCGCCTGTGCGTTCAGACCGTCCTCCCCTCACCGGCCTCACCGGTTTGCGGGAAGTGCGAATGAGAGAGCAATATGTTCAGGGGAAGTAGCGATTGATTGTGGGAGTCACCCTTCCTCGCGCATGCGCATTTGAAGAGAGAATACACACTTGTTCTGCTGTAACACTATTGCATTCGTTAAGAAATTCAGATACACAAATACACTAAATTCTGGTAAAGAAAAACTATCGAGGGGGAACTATTCTTGAACATCATTTTTCTGTTGTGTAAATCTACATAAAAGCTGTAACCTTTCCGTCCTAAAAATCGCGCAAAAGCGAAAGCGTTTCGGACCTTCGCCCTCGAATGCTAGAGCCCAGTTGTGCGGTGTGTTTGGAGCAGCGAGCGCCTCCAGCAGAGGGCGCGAGTTCTAAATTCGATATTCCTCAACCTCTCGCAGCTGCTGCGCGCGTCCTAACGATTAAAGAGCTCTGTTTTGTGTATTTTCCTTTTCGTCCTTTGAATGCTTTGTTATCAGAGTTTACGTAGTATATTCGTCTGTTGCGCCTCTGAGGCATCGCAATACATTTACTGCTAAAAGAATTTGGTTTTGCCATTTGCCAGGTCTGAATATATAGAAAGACTGTGTGTTATCTATTTCGAAGCTCTCGTTCGTTTGTATTATTGCAATGGGAACCTTCGATTTCTCTGAACTACCGGACCCGAAGAATGCTTCACATTACATCCGCAATCAAAACTAAATGAATGTTTAAGTACAAAATTTCTCCGGAAACATGGAAAGAGAGATTCCCCTCAAATTAAATCACCTGTGTACCTTTCTCTCTTTTCATTCTGATTAACACTTTCCCTTTTTCCTTTATTTCAAGTATGTATAGTCAGCCGAAAAACCGAATGTCAAATGAATACATTTTATTAAACTCTCATTAAATAAACTTCCATTAAATTTGGGGACGATATTCACCGAATAGTAATCTGTATTACTATAAAATATAATTAAAAGGAAGAAGAAACATCATTTCCGAATTTTTCAAATTAAATAATTGGTGCGCGCACGAGGTTCTTTAAATTGACACGGTCTATTAAAAATCGAATAGTTTTTTATCCAAAGAAAGCAAATGTTGCGTTGTAGCATCGTACCGAAGGAGAAAAATCAATCAGCTCAAATAAACGATGAGCGTATTAAGAACAACATAAATTATTTTAGGATTTTCTGTGAATAATTGGATAGTCACGATTTAATTTCCATCTTTTTATAACACTTTTTTGGATATGCGTTGATCTAAAATTGCCTTGTATAATATTAAAAATTAAAGCATATATCTAGTGATCTTAATTTATATCGTCAAATAACAATATAAACTGTAAGGGATACAATTTGGGCACGTTTCTTTGAGCTCCAGAATCACTTCCCCGCCAGTATCAACAGAACGAAGAAACCAAGATTCATAAATAAATGGTGGAGAAAAGCTTCAAGAGAAACATTTGAATCTTTTGCAATGTGACTGCGAATTCCACTTTCGCGGCACACGCCAGATACCGCTTGAATTTTTATTAAACAAGAACACAAATTTCTGAATATCGAAACGCAGACGTGACGGATTCGAATGGTGCGGTCCCATGCTGTCGCCGAGCCAGCTCCGCCTTTCCACCGATAGGCTAGGAGCGCCGAGCTGAAGGATCGAGGGCTGGTATCGCCCTGTCAGTCAGGGGACTGGGGCTGAATGGAGTTGAGGGAAGCGTTGGCAATTCCGATCTGAGCGATGGACCTTGTAATTGAATGTGGGCTCGGTCGGGCGGGGGATGAACTTGCTTATCAGTAAACGGCGCTGAGGACAGGAGGGAAGGCGACGAGGGCGCGCGGAGCAAGGAGTTTACACAGTCGACGCGCGAAGTGGGTTCACTTCGGAGGAAATAGTGGATGCGAGAATGGAGGCGATGGCGGAGGGGATTGCAACTCAGTCAGGGACAACTACTGCGAAAAATAAAACTTTGCCCAAACTGTAGATGGGAATAGGAAGTAGGGTTATGAAACGCGTCCGAGAGGTAACGATTTGACAAGGAAAGGAAGCACAAGGAGAGGTGAATCATGTAACGATACTCCCACAATTAGCAATCAATTGATTGCGAGTACATTACAATGTGTACTTCTAGGCAATTCATCTATTTTATTGCCACGTTCAAAACATTTATGATCCATCGTAATTCATCATCCAACCGCCTTGTAGAAATGTTTTCTTTTATCACTTCTGCCGTGTCAGAACAATCACATTTGCAACTCTTTGAAAATGATTTAATGGAAATCATCTCCGTCAAGTTAATGGATTTATTTAGAGAGCCGAGTTTCTTTGCCGTCATTATCAGTCTCGCTGTATGTGTGGCAAAATTCGGATACTCACTGTCTCCCCACGTTTGCCACACAGCGAGACTGGTGATGACGGCAAAGCCGTAGTAAGAGATGACTTATCTAATTTCACCGTTTAATTACGTCAACAATACCACTTCAGCATTCCCACAAGTCAACAATTTGTAGATACTATGAAGAGTATATTTTCTTTTACTACAATTTCTCGTGCTTTTGATACACTTTTAGCCGTTCTTTCTCACTTAAATTCTCCGCACGCTTCGAAATTTCTCTTCGAAATAATTCGCCTTCAGTGAGTACACACAGGAATTACTAATCGAAGTTTGTCATTTTCAATGAGAAAATAAAACTAGTGGTTATAGACTAAAATGTACTGTATCGTGTAATGTGTAACGGTTACGTATTGTTATAAAATGTTGTAATCTAATTTAATAACTTTTCTCTTAGGAAACAAGTATTTTTGGGTAAAAATTTACTTATTATGAGAACATTTTGAAAATGTCCTACGGGATTACTGTAGAATAACCCTGAAATTTAATAGATCGATTTCAATATCGTACGTTTTCGCTTGTTCGTCGATCTGGGAGTATCCACTTTGTGGAAAAATCCTGTGTGTGGCTTGGGCGATCGTGTTATTCACAGACAACCCCATCTCCTCCTTTCGTTCTCTCTAATTTCCGCCTTCGACACCTCTCCGCAACCGACTTGCTCCACCGACTTTTGCTTCTTCCACTCCGCCGCGACCGCGCGCGCACAGTGCTCGGCAATTGGCGCAGCCCCTAATGAACGCCCCGCCGGAGCTCGCGCACGCAAATTATGTCCGCGTCGTTAATTAAAATATCACGTGAGTTTCAACCCGCACGGGCGCGTGAAAACTTTCCTTCTCGGGGGCGCGAGCTGTCAGCCGCCGCACCTCGCCCCGCCTCGCCTCTCGCCTCTCGCCTCTCGCCTCTCGCCTCTCGCCTCTCGCCTCTCGCCTCTCGCCTCTCGCCTCTCGCCTCTCCCCTCTCCCCTCTCGCCCTCCGCCCTCTCGCCCCTCGCCTCGCCGTGTTCGCTGACTAACGCGGTGGATTTTGGCAGGAAATCGCCCAACTGCATCCCGCGGTCATTTTCCTCCCTCTCTGCCTTCGAAGCTCATCTTCCTTTCACTTTTCGTTGCCTGAGAAGGCATAGCCCGACTCCATCCCGTTTCGTTCATCTGGAGTTTTGGAAGGAAAAACATTGTAGTTAAGTTTGCATTCATAAGTAGCGCAAATAGATGTTATCGCACCAGTCCATAGAAAACCCTCAACACAGGTGAACACGGTAGAATCTTCGCAATTGTTTATGTCAAGTCTGCAGACTAAGAGGATTCTTCTAATCAATGGTTTCAAGTTGGTTTCCATGTACTTGTAAGCGGTGGTTTTCAACATTGACAGTGTTCTAAAATGATATGCAAATGTTTCTTCAAAACATACAAGTGGGTAAATTATAAATCGATCAATGAGATTTTAAGCCTAGCACGAGAAATGTAGACATCGATCCTCATACCGAGGAAGAAAACAGAACGAGGAGCAGCTTTTTCTTTGGAGGGGAGTAGGTTTAGGAAAAAGTGACCTTGGGATGCGGATGGTATACGCTCAGTTTCGCAAATGAGCGAGGAGGACACGTCCATCGTTTCGAGTTTCACTCTGGCAACTTTTGTGAGAAGCAATGCGCAACCAGATCTCTTTTGAGTTCCTGATCTCAATGCATTTCACTCGCTGGCAGGGTGACCACGTCCTGAAAAAACAAGAAACGGCGGGGAATTTAATTTATATGGAAAACTCAAGGGACTTCTTTGAAGATACGATGGAAATCGGGAAATTTTTGAGGCAATTATGAAACTAGATTATAATTTTCAAATAATAGAGGGAGACTATTTTCATTGTTTTTGCATACTTTTCATTTGTTAAATATACTATTTTCCCGATTTCACATTAAAAACTTAAGAACTGAGAAACGGACAACGACAGATACTAGGTGTTTGAATAGAACACAGTGTTTTGAAAAGTCTCAAGTCTCTCATAATGTATTAGTACAAGTAAACTGAGAACAGAAAAAAGACTTTCCTGATAATTTTTAAAATCATTCGAAGTCTTGCTTTTATGATTTTTCTTCTTTAAAATCAGTAAAAATATTCAAAATTCTTCAAAGTTTGTCTGGGAAAGTGGGTGAAATTCCTTTATTTTTATCCCTTCACCAAAAATATTCTTTATCGATGAAAAGCATTCATCTTGTTTTCTGCTTTGTAGCTTCGTATTTTGAATTTCCTTCTCTTCTCAACATGATCTACGGCGTAGTTGTTCTACCTGCTTTAACTTCGATACTCGTGTTCACACATTGTGCTCTGTGATTTATGGTGTTACTAAAGCTAATATGAGTCGATAGTGTTTCGTGAATATCTTTTTGGAAGTCAACTGCGGGAAGGGTTTTAGTAGCAAATCGATGCGTTGTTAAAAAGCTGATTCCCCTAAAAGTGCACTCCGGCGCATGTGTTCCCTAATAAAACGAGCTCGAGCTTCATGTTACATGTAATCACAGGATGCCCATAATAAAGTTCTATCGTTTTGCATTTCTGCGCGATGCTTAGATTAAGACCATTCTATAAAACAATGCCTTTGTTGGTGATCTGTTTAAATTAGTTCTTAACTTAATTTCTTATTAAACATTTTAATTGATTTTTCTCTCACAAAAATTCGAAAAAAACAAAACCGACCATTTTTTTCTTAATTCGAAACCCAAAAAAGAAACTCCTTTCATATTAATGATTGAGATTGTTCAGAATGGAATGCTGAGGAACTCGACAAAACAGATAAAGATGTATTCGTGGGGTAAGTTCATGTTTTGTAAACCTGAATTTGTAAAAGTTTAAAAGGAACATTAGGTGTTTTACATTCTATTTTTACAAATTAATTCAAGTGACTGAATTAATGTAATTTATGTGATTGAACTTTATTTTTTAGACAACTAAAGTTTTTGAGCAACTTTACATCTTTGCCAATATTCTTGCTGTAGCACGGATATAATAAATGAGCGTACTACATTCATTAATACTGTCTTGGGGATACATTGACTTATAAAATACAGAAGGGGAGTCTTTAGCCAAGTTCGCTTCGTGAGTCATTGATAAAGTATTTCTTCCTTTATTTCTGAACGTTAAAATTTATCGATTCTAACTGCAAGTAGACCGTGGAAGACAATTAAAGTCAAAAGATAATTGTGTTCATCCAAGCGCAAGGCGTATTTTTATGCAGTTTTGCTCTAATGGATATTTATAGGGCAGGAAGTTGAAACAATGGACAATTTCCCTACCAAATTCGCACAGTATAGACAAAAATAGGACCGAAAGCTCTATTGTAGCGTGGTTGCTTCCGAAATGTGCTTTCACGTTCAGTCTGACCGGCGCGGCGGCGCGGTGCGGGGAGATGCGCGCGCGCCACGGTGCGGGCGCATTGTGCACTAGCGGGCGTGCCCAGGAGGCTGCGCTGGCTGCAACGCCTCCTGCACCCTTCGGGGCCTCCGCGCCCCTCTTCAAGGGGTCATTCATCAAGGCGCGCGCTTTGTGCGGCCGCTGTTCGATACGATCGCACGCGCGGCCGCCGGCAGCTGTCCTCCGGCGCACTGCCCTCTTCCCGCCGCCCTGCAGGGGCCCAATGCCCGGCCTCGAAGGTCCAAATTTTTACCAGGGGAAATGATTGGTGGGTATTCGTTAGTGGGAAAGGGCTGGCGCCGTTTGAGCTATCCGTGGACTAGCTGCTAGACTGCTTGCCTTCCAGCGCTGGGCCATGTTCCATAAATGTGGAAGTTGTGTTGGACGCGGCGTTCCCTTTTGTCGGGGTTCTCCCGTTTCTCCTGCCTCTCGTTCTGCTATTGCTCCGTCATTCTCATTGTTGGCTTCTGGGGCGAATGGCCGATTCTGTGGTTGAAGCACTAGGAGGGCAAATTTTTCTATATTTATTATTTATTTCTCTGAGCAAGTCTGTAGTTGTGTTGTTTCTGTTGTGTGTACATAGAAACTCAATATTGCAGATATTACCGAAGTTGAACATTTTGCGGTTGAGTTGGAGTCTTCAATACATTAATAATAAGCAATGATGAATACCGGAAGGGAAATGAAGGCTGTTGGTATATGGCAGTCAGACTGCTTGCCTTCCACCGTTGGAGGACTTGGTTCAGTTCCAGGTTGATCCACGTGGAATTTGTGGTGGTCGGAGGTTCCCAGGAAGTTTTCTCTTGTTTCTTTTGCCCTCTAGTCTACCTCTTCTCCTTTATCATTGTTCGTTGATTACTTCTGAAGCCAATTAGGCGAGCCTTATGATGAATGTTGTGGTAGGGAAAACCTTCCGAAGTCGTTAGTGAACGCGTTGTGAAGAGGTCAGATCGCTTGCCTGCCGCCTCAGGGACCGGGATTCAATTCCAGGTCGATCCTTGTGGGATTTGTGGTGAAGTTTTTTTCCTGCCTCTCATTCCAACTTTGCACAATCGTCTCATAATGTCATCACCAGCGTACACCTACCAATTTATTTCACCCCAGGTTGAGCATGAGCCTAAGGTTGAGCGTAATGAGATAATCCCTGTACAATCCCTGTTTTGCACTTTTATTATTCAATTTCACGATTTTCAAAAGTTTTCAGTGTTCTTTACAAAAATTAACTCGAAATTAATAGAATGATTTCCTTCAAATTTCTGTCTTCACAAAAAGAAATATTAACACAGTTAAAATGAGTAATCATATTTTGCCGATTCTGGCGTATACGTTTTGAAGATTGTGGGCTCCTACTGAAGCCGCACCATCAGTAGGAGGAGTAAGAATACCTGTAGGGCACATAAAAACAAAAGAAACCGACGTTGCGAAAGAAAGCTAATAGTAGAAGAAATAATAATTCTGTGCAAAATAATTATTTACGTTACTAGTACAGAAAGTAAGACTTCGACGTACGAATGAAATGTTAACGGACGAGGCGACACCAGTAGTCGAACATTTTGAATTGAGTACGTCGAAGATACTTTAGTACTACATACTTTTGTGCTTAATTTTTATTTGTTGAGAAAATATTGTTCATTTATACTCGGCGAAATCAGCGAGCTGACCAATTATCCCGCATATCACGATGGCTTCCATAGTGTGAATATATGGAAGCTTCCATAGTGTGAATATATGGCTTCCATAGCATATTTCCATGGTGTGAACTTATCTTCCATAGTGTGAACTTAAAAATCTTATGAGTAAAACACTTTTAAAACGTCTACTAGAGAACCGGGAATAATCAGGGAAGTTTCTCCCAGGAAATGAGTTGGCCCCCTGCCTGCTCCTAATCGCGTCGTGCCCACTGTGCTGCCCCTCCGCGCCGCGCGCACGTGCGCCTGCTGATGGGGTTGGCCACGGATCAGCGGCGCGCCGCCTGGCGCCCCCCGCGGGGAGAAGCTACTCATTACGGGATATGCTCCACCTTCCGGAAGCGGGAATTATTTAAGATCGCCCCTGCAATTTTGTCCTGAATACCACTTAACAAATTGAGTCATTCGCTTCGACTAATGTGTGTGTATACGTCGGAGTAATGGATATATACAATGTGGACCCTCACTGAGATAGTGTCAGTTCCAAAGATTGCTCAATGTGAAAAGTTGTGGTGTTAATATAAATTGTTACATGATGAAGTTAGGAACAAATATCATTAGTTTGCGCCGGGAAAAATCATATTTGCATTTTTCACATAAAAGTGGGAACTCCATTATTTGAAAATGTAATGGATTTGTTAAAATGTCAAACTTTCGTGTTGAAAATATTTTCTTTCCGGACTATGATTTCATCAGAATGTAGTTTATTGTTCAGTCCATATGAACATCTAAAATGTTGTGTTAGTTTTGTGTTGTAAAGCTAGACAAAAACAGTAAACGCCTGAAGTTTAATAGACAGGGTTTATTCTGCGTCTGGCGTGATGTGCTTGAGCTTGTTTACCATACAGAGTGTTAAGTATGTGTTAACGGGGCGATTGAAGTTTTAGTGAGCTATTAAATGGGAGTTCTCCTTCCCATCGCAGCCCTGTGCGTCGTTTCTTCTCTTGGAGGAAATTCGGCTTGAAATGGCCATCATGCTGAGCCACGTCCCACTCTTGTCACGCCCGTCGGTCTTACTATCTCACTCGCGTGCAGGCTGCGTCACATTCACACGTTGATGAGTCATTTTCTATCATGGTTCTTGGTAAGAAAATAAAAGTTTTGAGGGAATCTTTCTCTCAGATAATTAAAATACCACCTCTACTTTCTCGCCGTCGTGCACATTGCATTTCAAACATAACTTCTTGAACGTAGTCTTCTCTATTTGGATTCTCTCTTCTGTATTTGGAAAATGAAAAGAGATGTGCATTTGCGAATTATGGATATGCAATCATGGGTGTTACTATCAGGAGCGGCGACACTCTCGATATTTTTTGGCATATGAGATGTATTGCAGAAGACTGATAATTTATACCTTGAATCGTCCCCACTGCCATACTTTACTGCTCGTAACCTCCATGCACACTACAAATTAAGCAGAATAATATGATTTTCCTTTGATAATATGTTTATTAAATGTTCTAAAAATATCGTAAATTAAAAGGATGGTTTGATGTTCCGTGAACGCTTTGGTTTAACTGATGTTATGTGTCAATGTTACTACCTTGTGACACAGGGCGAATCAAGATTTAGAAGAAAAAAAAACGTTCCAATACGAATATTTCTTTCGTTCCTGATTTGTGTGTTCCTCTCTACAATTTCTCACCATTTCCTCCTTTTAATCTTGCTTAACACGTTTTCAGTTTCGCTACTTTGAGCGTGTCTTCGTTAGC
Organism: Teleogryllus oceanicus; assembly: GCA_964035755.1. Classification (NCBI taxonomy): domain Eukaryota; kingdom Metazoa; phylum Arthropoda; class Insecta; order Orthoptera; family Gryllidae; genus Teleogryllus; species Teleogryllus oceanicus. The sequence continues at coordinate 137,846,962 of CAXIVR010000003.1, read as the reverse complement.
CTGCTACTGTGGGGAAATATCTCCCACATCAGCCATTCACTGTCAGCGAACAGTGACGAGTGCAAACACTGCAAGTCTGCGGAGGAAATATTTTTCGGGATACTTGCTCACATTACCCTGATGGTTTCACGTGACACTTTTTTGCACACTTGTGACGTCTTATCTTTCGTTCAGACACATTCAGTTCCACTACTTGTAAATCGAGACAGGATCTGCGCGCTCAGTCGTTAAGAATAAGTCCTTTAATCTATTAGTGTAATCTTTCTGAGGGCCAATTACTAGCTGCGACACGTTGATTATCATAAATAGCTGATCAAACATTTTAACACTCTCCATTTGTTGTAGTATAAATTGTTTGAAGAACCTTAAAAATATAATACGAAATACCAAGCTCAAGACACTTCCAATATACTACTAAATATTAAGTTATATCGAATTTTAATTGTGTACATGAAATAACTGATCGTTTTGTGATAATTTTCAATGGACATTACGATATTAACGGAAACTGGACGATCGGAATAATAAATTTAAAATGTTGGAATATCTTATCTTTCCACAAATTAATATTTTACCAACACTTACAAATATTCTGTTGAATATGATCTCTCGAGTTGCACGCGAGACAATAACCGTGTATCTTGGGATTGACGAGACGATGAACCAAGGCAGTCATTGTCCTATAGAGAAGAATCGATGTAATTGCACGTGAGTTGAAAAGTAAACCGAAGTCTTTTTTAAATACAGAAACATCACATGGAAAATTCTAATACTTGTGCATTCTGTTTGGATGTCTCAAGGGGCAAGATCTCCTCTTGAATTGTACTCACGGCGCTCCTGCGAAATTTACCCTCGTGCGTGACTAATCCGCCTCTTCAGAAAGCCCATTATCAATACTCTTATGCAAATTCCGCGGGTTACGATTTAGGAGGGCGCGCGGAATATGCGAGAGAGTGTTGCCACAAATTTATTCAATAAATAAAATACGCAACCACGGCCCATACTAATAGCGCCAACAAAACTCCTTGTAAGGCCTGCGTTTCGAAGTGTCTGTGTTTGAACAAACGCCACTATCGCCATCACCAATTCCGCACCCACGATCACCGCTAACGCAGCCACTACCATCACCAACGCCACAACTGCCGCCACCGCCATCTCCACCATTACGACACCGCCACCGCCATCGCTACTGCCAACGATCACCGCCACCGCCATCACCCTCACTACGACCGTTGCCCCCGCCAGCGGCTTCCTCTCGCTCTCGCCGAGAAAATCACCGACTCGTCCGGCGTCTCGTCTGCGGCCTGGGGGGCGTTATTAACGGGAGGCGGTGCGTTCATAAATTGTTTGCCACTTGCGCTACGTTCATTAAACGCGCACGCCCGCGCTCAACAGAGTTGGCGAGAGCGGCCGACGGCGCAGGGGCTTTGGGCTCTATTCCAGAACGCTGCGCGGGGGGAGGGGGCGGCGGCGGAGGAGGACAGGCCGCCGAGCGCGACGCGGTACGCTCCGCTGGCCGTCGCGACGCCTCCGGACGCGCGCGGCGGAGCGTCGCAGAGCGTCGCAGGAAGCTGCTCCTCCCTGGACGCGGCGCTCGAGTCACGACAAACGCTACGGACCCATCTCACACCCAGTGCTCACCCACTGGAATAAGGATGCGACAACGACAACACAGCATCCACGTTGCCAAACATTGATGTCAATAACACATCGTCATCGATGTTGCCAAACATTGATGTCAATAACACATCGTCATCGATGTTGCCAAACATTGATGTCAATAACACATCGTCATCGATGTTGCCAAACATTGATGTCAATAACACATCGTCATCGATGTTGCCAAACATTGATGTCAATAACACATCGTCATCGATGTTGCCAAACATTGATGTCAATAACACATCGTCATCGATGTTGCCAAACATTGATGTCAATAACACATCGTCATCGATGTTACCAAACATTGATGTCAATAACACATCGTCATCGATGTTACCAAACATTGATGTCAATAACACATCGTCATCGATGTTACCAAACATTGATGTCAATAACACATCGTCATCGATGTTATTTCCAAACGTTAATGTCAACAATACATCGACATAGATGTTGCCAAATATTGATGTCAACAATACATCGACATCGATGTTGCCAATTCATACACCAAAATCCATTGATATCTTTAAATATCAATATAAGCTGGTTTAGTAACCCCTAACATTAAAGTTTTGGGGCAACAATTTTTTTTGACAGTGGCCGTGTAATTCATTTACTGTTAAAATTTAACTGAAAACACAGTAGAAAAGCGTCTCCACGTGGGAAATAAGAGGAAATACGAAGGAAATATAAGGCATTAGGATCATCTCGGGCCAAGGGGAGTCTGCTCGATGAAGGAAGAACAAACGGAAGCAGGAACGCGTTCGTGTGGGTCCAACACGTAAAAACGATCATTTATTATTTTTCACTTTAACTTTTACAAAATTGTGATTATGAGAATTTTTCAACCAAGAAAAACACCTTGAAAACAAAATCGTATACTTAAAAAAATCAATGATCAAAAACCATCGACTTCAGAACATCTGTGTTTTGAAACCGTCGGCATCGATGTCGCAACCCTACCTTTTGAAGTGTTGCTTGCTGTACTCAAAGCGGGCGTTGTCGGAAAGTAGCACAAGTTTTTGGAACTGCAATGGTTTTTATTGACAATGATACACTTATAAGTGCCCGTGCTATTGAGGTCAAGATTACGGCTAGGTGGTGATACCGACCTGATGGTAAGGGCAAAACAGTACAATAACACTTGTCATAAATAACAATAATTTTGGTACACAGGATATTATCCTTCGTTATTTTCTCGTTAATTGTTCTCGAGCGTGTTGGCGAGCAGACCGAAAGCTAAGGAACAGTGAAAAAAGAAGTCGAATCTTGCAGTCAGGGGAATGTTGCAATAACGCGAATGTAACAATCAGTTGATTACTGATAACACGTGTAATGTAACTCTACCCCGAAACCGAGATACAACAGCTTATCAATCCTTTCTTCTGGTCGCGACCAACGAACAGGAAGTAATTCAAAATATCAACAGTTTAAAAAACAAAGCGTTAAGCGGTTATGATAAAACAACGAACAAAATAGTAAAAGAATGCACGTCGATTCTTGCTCCATTATTAACATGTATAATAAATATACATTTTTGTAGCGGAATTTTTTCTAATCAATTCGAAAGGAGCGTAGGTATTCCAATTCTGAAGAAATCTAGTGAAATAAGCTAAGCTGCCACCTCCACCCCCAATCCACGGGTGCTATAAAGAAGAACCAGCTACATCCCTCTCACGAGCGCGGAACGCAAAACCGGGAGAGGTGGCTCAGTGCATCAACTGATGTCACTTCAGTGTGGGGAGATCGTAGGTTAGTCACGACGGCACGGCGGCAGAATTTTGGACAGTAGCTTGTCAGTCAGATTGAATTCAATCGCTGTCTGGAGGAGCATTCTAGAGGCCGGCTGCTCTGATCGGTAGTTTTCCGTGGTTTCCAATGGTTTAAACACTTACGGTAATAATGAACTCGGTAGTTGAGTTCGGAAACAGAAACAACCAACCAATCGGAACGCGAACGCAACCTTCTGACATTGAATGCAAGCGGTCGATTACTGAACGCGCTCGCCGCCTGGTCCCTCCCCGCTCAGCCTGCGGACTCGTCGCCCGCCAGCACCAATACCGCTCGGTCTGCTGAGTGCCGGTGCGCCAGCAATAGGAGATCGCGCCGCGCTGTCAGGTTAGAGCAGCTAAGACGACAGCAGCGCAAACAGTACGCACAAATAGTGCGCACTCCGTTCAAGCGAGTACGCATTAAAGTACATACGTATTCGGGTGCGAACTTGGCATGAAGTGTACACTTTAATTGTATCCTGATCGATAATGCAATTGCGTATCATTTCCCTGTACAAACTTGATTATTCCTGCACATTAAATGGTCGGAAAATCATATTTCAGTCCTTACTGTAGGATTTCAATTACAAATGCTTTACCAATTAAATCATGTGAAAGCAGTAATCCTGATATTGCTAATAATTCTTTACTGGTATCAAAAATCAAGAATTATTAGGGAAATGGTAATATTAAAATGCCTCAAGCAATAAGTCCTGTCAATCTCAGAGGTTATGTAAGTATGAAGTACAAAAATTCCAAGTTTTATAATTGTTCTGCAACTCTAATGTGGAATGACATTAAAGTGCCTGGCGTATTAGCAAAATAATGTATTATTAGCATTGTTAAAACATCATCGGTCAGCTTTTGCTGCAATGACATTTACGGGACGTTATTAGATGCACAAAAAACTAGTCGTAAAATCATGTCCATTCTCTTCTAGATGTGGAAGGAAAAGTCTCGAGACGAAGTACTTATGTTGGTGACGAAAGTAATGGCAACTTTTGAGTTTTTCGAATTTCTTGTTACTTGTGCTCCGAAAGCTTCAGGAAAATAATCTTCGCCCTATTTGTAGACGGTAACTATTTGCGAAGAATGGTTGATATGACACTGACGTCATGTATATTATACAGTACTTTTGTTTTCTTCGCTAATTGACTGAATAACTGTTTTCTTTTGAGATATAATTTATGCCCAGCGTGAGGCGCTATGTCTGATAGTTATGATGTCACGTGAGCCTGTGCGCATGGGCAAACCGCAACGTTGCAATAGTTCCATGGGAAAACGAAGTTCCACGAGAATTATCGTATCGTTAACCGTCGAGTCACGTGATCGCAATTAATGGAATTTGCCGTGGGGCGGCAGTGTGCTGCGAACTCTACATTTCCATGATGCAATGTCACGTCGAACAAAAGTGTATTATACAAAGGGGTGTAGCATTATGAGAATTTAGCATTCGTAGTACAATCTGCGGTCACAATTCGATAGTATTTGCGTTTATCACAGTCTTGAAAAGTGAAAGAAAATGTGCAAAAACACACACTTGACTTCAGACGATTCAAATCATGTGGGCCTCTAAGGAGCTTCAGACCGTTTAACAAAACGCGATGCTAAAACTCTCTGTTTTAACATGCAGAGGTTCTGGTGTAATCAAGCATAGAATGAATTTGTTACACTGACTACTTCACTCGTGAAACTAAAGCCAATAGTGTTATCACAAAAAGTTTATTACTTTTTCTATCCGATTTTTCTTACCGCTTCTCTCTACTGGCCAATCAAAAACTGCGACTCTTCTATCTTAGGAGGAGGTGGTATACATAGATCGCTGTCATTGTCCAATAAACCGAGCATGTAGTGTAACCTAACCTCTTTGGCGCAATTTGGAACCCTGTTGGACATAATTTCACTCGTGGAATAGTCCTATTAAATACCAATCGTGCTTTGGAAATTCTCAGATAAATCCCCTCCTCGCTTCGCAAATCGGGAATTTATCTACAATTTCCAAAGCACTCGTGGTATTATCTTTGATAAAAATAAAAGCATTGTGAAAAATGCATCAGACACATTAGTGGAATATAATTGAGGTGGCATTAATGTGTTGCCATAAGATTGACTAGTTGAACCGTCACATGTTCATAGACTTTGTCACGAAGGGTATAGCCGAATAAGGTATGAAAACTACCCCCATAATATAAATATTCGACGATAAATAAATTTTCGACGTTATAACGTTTAAGTATTTTCCCAGATTTTTTCAGCCTGTTACATGCATTAGAAGCCGAGGAAAAAATAAAACATGAAAAACACGTTTCTCATTGTATCTCTGCAACAGATTGCCATAGAAGGCTGATTATTTGCGAATCTATAGCATTTTTTATTCTTTCTTATAAGCATGGCGATTATCGATTTGGTTTGGGGGCAGTTTTCACTACCTTATTGGGCTGCACCCTTTTCTACAGGTGGAGACACGTGCCGATGGAATGGGTGTATTTATTCGTCAAACCCGTGCCTGTACAGAGGCAAAAAAAGAACAATAATAGAAACTCAACAGTAGCATCAGCTTCGTGGCTGTCGCGGCGAGAACGCAGGAGGAAACCAGCCCAAGGGAGTGGAGCTGGCTACAGTCGTGGCGGTGGGGGAGGGAGGAACTTCCGGTGGCGGCGACGGAGCCTCCCGCGCCGCTTCCTTCGCCATGCAAATCGATATCGACCGCACCGCCCCCCGCGGCGGACGCCGAAGCATCGCCTGCGAGCAGCCACCGGCCCGCGATGGACCGAAACACGCAAAGTGCGCGAATGGGGGCGAAGGCGGATGTCCGCGAACACGAGAATGGCGAAAATATGGGACCAATGTTGCGACGTAACTCAAGGCCAATTGAGAAGCCCGTTTTTATTTTTTTTAATGTTTTTATAAACACGATAAATACATACTCTCTCTCTCTCTCTCTCTCTCTCTCTCTCTCTCTCTCTCTCTCTCTCTCACACACACACACACACACACACACACACACACACACACACACACACACACACACACACACAAAGAAATGTAAGTTACCCTTCTGCATCTTGAAGAAAACAGCTTTAGGAAAACTCGACAAATTATATAACTTTAAAGAAATCAAAGTCACAGCCGCGTAGCAAAACCCGATATACTCTTTCAGCATTTGTATGAAAACTGTATCTTTTGCATTTATCGAGTTAGAAGAAACCATTCTTCATTTTTTCTTTGCGTTGCTCGTAATTCCACCACCATCATCATATTGTAATAATTTGAGAGTATACGGTATTACATTCCTCCCCATCGTGCATACATTGTTTGTCAATCATACATTTTGTAGGTCATTAAACGATTTACGAAATGGGTCGTGTTTTGCTTTCCCACAATATTATTGGTATGCTTATTTTCTTTATGGTTTACTACTTCAGTGCTATGTACTTTATGGTCCTGAAAAACACGTAATATCATTTCGGGCCTTTCCCCCTTCTACCAACAAAACAAGTATTGCTCATGTTTTTTATGTCGATTTATCAAATTCAAGAAGCAATATACAATAAATAAAGAGAATAATACTCAAATAAGAAATGTAACTCATATGAACATTATTTTATTGAACTGATATGAAAACAATTTTGGAATGTCCTGTGAATTTAAAATTCTCTTATTTCACCGATACGTCTTAAGTTTTCGTGAACAAACAAAGATGCTTCTTGAGGAGAACAACTTGTAGTAGCAATGGATTTAGAAGTGACACCGGCTAACATCCTCGACGTTATTTTCTATGTAATGGAATCTTCTAAGTACCTTTCTGTCATAGACGAAAATAACCTAAACGTTCCGTTTTATTTACGCAAATCACACTGCTGTTTTCATCCAACTCTCAAATACCATACTAATTTTCATGAATTTCTTTAAAATTTTACTGGAAAGTACATTGTGTAGCTTATTTAGCTTTTTCCAGGATTTCCGCAGGAACTTCACATTATATTAATTAATTCTGTACTCGTAATAACAAACCTGTCCAATTATGAGAATACACGTGACATTAGATAAGCACTGTTTCGTTTACCTGACGCCTTGTTGATAACCGACGATTACAATGCGGCCTTTCACTTTTGATTCAAGAATAATTTAAGTTGTTTCGAATTCTCGTTTGGTTCAGTAACGAACGTGCTAACCATACAATTTTTATGCATTTCGGGTGTTACTTGATGTTACCTCGGCGACTTCCAACTCCTCAGGGCAGAGGCATCAGGATTTGGAAGTCGCTTTCGGGACAAAAGCACCCTCGAATCATATAGAACTGTTCTATTTAATATTTTCAGTGTAATTATATTGTCAAATGTTATAATAATATTCAATTCGATTCGGCACAGTCAGCGGTAGCGCGATTAAGCATCAACAAGTGAAGCGGCTGAGGAAACGCATAAAGGTACTTCTTTCCGCAAAAACAATTTAATTCGCAAAATTCTTATATTTTTATCGAAACATTGAATTATTATAACTCGTTTCTCCAAACGCGTATTACAGGTATTACGGTGTTAAAAAACAGAGTAACGTTCGCTATACGTGGCCCCATATCGGGCATGTCATTTGAAACGTTTTCTGTTTGAAACGAATCCTGACTTCTCATCAACTTGATTTCCCCAATTATCTTTAATTTTGCAATAATTCCTGTTGCTGCCCGATCCTTAGATAGTTGGTCTCTTGAATAATATTACGGGAGTCGACGATCCATCCTGTACAGATCGGGTATAACTGAAAAGGTATTATATTTAAAATGATTGGTGTGGGTGATTTAATTATTAATTAAATCAGTCTTTTTCTAGATACTATATATAAAACTTATTGTAAAATCCGGTAGTTTTTCAATTTTCACTTTGATATTAAATTTACGATGACGTCGAGAAGAAATTCCACCGCGTGGAATGATTAAACTCCCCCAGGAAGCTTCGATTCTTATTTCTTGTTCTTGAAGTCCGATAAGTTAGAATTGCCGATTATTATTAATCATGCGTTCTACTATTTATAAAGAAAATTACTGACAGAATGAAATTATTGAAAATCAAAATTCCTAAACCTAATGGCATTAAGGATAACGAAATTTATTTACACGTAAATATATTCGTGGATACCTCTGATGGACATATCTACTTCGACATTTTATCGGCGTTGTCTAAACGTCCTACTTTCCGAATAATATCAGTCGAAATATTATCTTGGCAAAAATTAAACGAACAATTGAGCCTCTCATCAATTATTCGATCTCTCAAAAACCAATACCTTATCATTCGTGCCCACAAATTTCATTAATTTACGCCTTCGCGCATTCTCTTCCACGTCTGATTACCGCCTGACAAAATTCCACTTCTTAAGAAACATGTCACTTCCGTTTTCACTTGTTTTTTAACTTTGATAATACATTTTATCATTGGCCTTTCCCATTCGTAGACAGTCTCTTATTGCGACCTAGTACCTTGGTATTACCGTGAAACACGTCACCATTAGTCATATATTCCTCCTTCTTCACTCCTGACGAAGTCTAATAAACGTTATGTCCCAGATCATGACGTAATTTTTTTTTTTCGCTAGCGCAAGTATTCAACGTCTAATATTCATCGTCCATTTCAGTCTCGAATACACATGAATCCTCAAATTCGCCTTGTAATATTTACGTTTGATTTCCGTCAACACCACCAAATGTCCTATTGTAAATATGTAATATTACTCATTTATTTTCACCTCCGGGAATTAAATGATTTCCAAAAATTGACGTTAATTTCCTTGAACTGTTTGGTATATCTCAATAGGGCTTCCAAAATTACGTTTTATTTCTCACTACGAGCATTGTTCTAAAATATTTGGATTAGACCTGTGTCTTCAGAGACGGAGCTGTTTTATTTTCGTGATAGAGTAGTTCAAAGTTAGCGATGACTTTAGGTTCGTAAAATTATGTAAATAAAATAATTGCCTCCAGAAAATATTTTATTTGTTTTAGGTGGTATGAGATCCTGTACATAATAATCAGTCGTCCGGTCCTTCCGTCTGTCTCACGATTAGACCACTTCCCGTCAACCTTTTGCGGGCAAGGAAGGTTGGCATTGTGCACGTCCGTCTGCCTGGGGGGTCACATTCTGCCGGTCATTTTTTCATAGTCCTATAATCTACTTAAAAAAAAAACTAGAATTAATAAACAAGAATACAATACTATTAAAACGATTTGAAGGGTCAGATACTAAGATATTTTTAAAAAAAGAATTTTTTACTTTTAAGTGGTACGTATAGATCATTCCTCCATGTATACAAGTGATATTAGAACATTGTGAATCGCAAAACGAAACAGTAAATTAATTAGAAAGTAGGGAAAATTATTTTTGAAATAATTGATAAAACATGTAATAAGCCGTAATAATAGTTATTCGGTGTTCTATATGGCCTGTATTATTCATTAAATATTTATGAGATATTCTTGGAAGATAAAGTTCTTAGGTTTTTCGCCCGATGTTTTCGAAAATTACTTGGATCGTATGTTTCTTTCGTTCATGATGTCCTTTGTGCCAGGCTCCAGGTAGGTCTCAGACCGTTCGTTAACGTCAACGGAATGATATTGAACTAGTTTTTTGTGCTAGTGAAGCGTATTTTTCCCATCAGAAGGGGAGAGAAATCTGGAAAAAGACGGAGTCGAATCTTAATGGAATTGGCTTCATTGTGAGGAAAAAGCAGCGGTCTAGAATTAATTTGACGACGAAGGAAGACTTAGATGAAGATGGGAATGAGAAGTAGGATGTTTATTGACTAAGACAGATGACGCTAGGTGGTCGTTTTTTTCACTCACCAACCTGGAGCTGTTTTGGGCCAGTTTACAAAGCTCGTTCTCTGAAGAAAAGAGGTTTTATAGCGTGTTTGTTTGGAAACTTTTTTGTTATCTATCTTCAGCCACGTGCTGCCTGAAAATCCGTATTTAAACTACGTGACCTCTTGTAAACACGCGCACCTGCTGACGCTCATTCAGGTCAGTAAGCATCTCGGGTGCAGTAGCGAAACAAAAAATTGCTTGAAAATGTCGAAATAAAGTTCACTTAAATCTAATGAACATAACAAATAATAGACAAAACAATTCGTAAGTGCATTTACAACTATTAATAAATACTATTTAAATACAAAAGTTGGAGATGACAGCATTGAACCACGTGACTGCGTCTTTCACTTTACTTAATATCAACTTAACATGCTTCTTTGTATACGAATATGTTTGAGTGTGTATGTTGTTTGTGTTTAATGTCACGCTTATTGTAGACAGATTCGAGTAGTGGGGATAACATTGAATAATAATAGTATCCGACTGATTGATTGTGTTTGAAGTTCATCAAGTATTTATAGAGAAAACATAGAATTGGAAATTATGTATGAATATTTTATTTCGTTATAATGTAATTTAGGAGAAATCCGATAACTTACGAAAACAAAACATAAATGAACAGATTCATTGATCACTATTGAAACATGAAAGGATTCTAATGCAGCCAGTTTTCTCTGTACTGATAAAGGCCTAAGAATGTCTAGAATCTATGTAATATAAAAATTGATGTTGGTTTGTCTGAGATCGAGAAACTCCGACATCGTTTGTCCGATCTCCATGAAACGTGGCATATCTTAGTGTTTTTTGTTTTTGTTTTTTTATATAGAACGGTTTTATGCTGTTCAATTTCTTGTAACTCTCCTCTAGATGGCATTGGATCATAAGATAGCGCTTCAGTTAATGCAATTTCCAAGCCATGTGGCATGTTTCATTGTGGCTGATCGTTGCCGTGTGTTGCGGGGCGGAATGTGGACGGGACGAAAGTACTGCTGAGCTGGGAGTCGACAGCGAGGGCGCGGCACGAGAACGACCACCCGGTAGCAGCACTGACGGAGAGGGAAGATGACGGCGGGGCCTAATTCTGCTAGTACTTTAAAACTTCTTTTTCTCACTCACTAAGAAATTCAAAGTATTTAAAAAAGTGCGTACATGCATGATCGGCATAAAACATACAAAATCATTAACGATGTAAATACGGAGAGACTGAAACAAGTTACTGCCACAAGAAAGAAAACCCTGAAGAAACTTATCTGATTGTGAGCGTGCGTGTGCGTGCGTGCGCGCGCGCGTGTGCGTGTGTCCGTGTGTGTGTCCGTGTCCCCCTCCCGCTTCCTACGTAATATTACATCTCCGACGTTATTGTACAACTCCATATTTAACTGTTCTCACGCTACGTGTGCCAATAACACAAAAGTTTACGTTGAGGTAATTTAACAGCAATAAAAGTAATAGCTGATGCATTTCATTCCTGAGCATAATAGATTTTCCCGGTGTCCTCCCCCACTATTTGTTTCGTCAGTTGTTTATAACCTCGCCATCTCCCCTGCAGGCAGCGTAGGCGGCAACGTAGGCAGTAATTGAACTTCGCGCCTCTGCCTCCGAGGGCGCTGGTGTCAGGTTGCTCGCGGTTGTCTCCAGCCTTTTTGGTCTTGGAGCTTCACGCCACCGTCGCTTTCTGAGATGACGGGAAGTCTGGCCCAAGGAAACCTGGAAACGAAATAGCTGGAGAAGTAGTAAACCAAATTAACGATAGATTCACTATTACATAGTTGTTTCATGTAAACGGATGTGCGAGTTAGAAGTGTATTTGTATGTTAAAGCAAATTTAGTTTTGGTGTATTTTCATACTTCTTGATCCCTATGGAAGGATTCAGAATGGATAATTGATACATACATACATCTCAAAATAATATTTTGCATTTAAAGATTTTAACTAACAAGTTTTATGTCTTTATTATTATCTGCCGAGTAAGGACACACGTGTAGTGTGTTTACCACAGAATTATCCACGTTTTAATGGGATCTTTACCTTTGTTTGGCTGGTCTCCAGAACAATCTAAAAAATTGCAATAATGTATCCCAAACTTAAAAGCGTTAACTTCAAAAATATACTCTTGACAATCATTTGATAGGAATTTAAGAAATATAACAAACGTCATGTAGAAATTTGTATTCTCACCGAACGCATGTTGCAAAGTAAGTCTATATGAGAGCACGTGGGTGCGTTCTGAGTGCTACTATTTCTGCGATGGAGCAAATTAATTTGCTTGATGGAAAGCGGATTGCGCCTTCAAGCAGTTCTTTCGTCGCGTAAATGCTGCCCTAAGTTGACGCACACGTGAGAGTTTCCCACAAGTTTCCCGCATCCATCTTTTTTGACGCAACAGCCGCACGACAAGTTTTCAAGTCCTGCGTAATAAAATACTAACAAAATCACGTAAGTGGTCTGCGAACTCCGCCAGGTTGCGGACGGGTGTAAACCTTTCCATGACGCATCACCTTTCTTCCAGGCTCGTAAAGAATGGAAGTGCTCCACGAAGGGAGCCTCCGAAAAAGGGACCGGGAAAAAAACAGGGGAGGGGGGGTTGAAAGGGATGTCCTCGCGCTAAAGTACCTCCACACTCACACATACACAGTTGGAAGCACCCTGTCGCTTTCACCCATTCCGCTCGCAATGGCGCTTTCACCCGGCCGTCACCCCGCTGTCGCGCATCGACTCCACACCATCATCGCATAACTACCCTACTGTAACCCTTTTGTCTTTAAGTCACTCTACACCCCCCCCCCTGACGCCCGTCATCACCCAATCGTCAACACACCATAACTTTACCGGCAATCTGTCGTCCCATCTTCACTCTTCATTCGCCTTCTCAATGCTTCTTCAGACGTCACCATGACGTCATTCCATCGACCTCTCATGACACTCCAAACTCACTGCGTTTTATCCACCGGGATCTTCGCAGTCTTCAACTCATTCGGCTGCCCACCCCCCACAACCAGTGTGACGGCGGCCGTTGCCCCCCGTGTGCTTCCTCCCCCTTTCCGCCCCGTCGTGGTCGGCCCTTCCCGCTGCCGTTTCATCCCACCCCACCTCGCGAGCCGTGGCAACAATATATCAAAACTTGCGTCGTCTGCCTCGCCGCGCCGTCGCCCTCACCCTCGCGTCGCCGCCTCGGGTCCCTGCTACCTCCTCTCCACCCCAATTTCCCTTTTCTTTGCTCTCACCTCTCCCGAGGCCGGCCTGCTCCCTCGCGAATCCTTTCATTTTCTCCGAGATATTTCTTCTAACTCTTTCAGCAAATGTTCTTCCCGCCGCTTCTCGATCTGTTCTGCTGCTCTTGGTTATTGTATTCTAAATTTAACTTACGCAACTTTTGTTGGCCCACGTTGCATTTCTCTCTTCATAATGTACACTCATTTTCACGAATATTTTCATACTTTTTTGAGATGTTTGAGGGTTTCCTTCTGTGAAAGCCAAAATTTTCCTTTGTTTTTTATCGGCCACTTGTGCATTCCTTATGCTCTCGTCAGGACTTTCTTGCCTCCTTGTCGCTCTTTGTTTAAGCAGATACTATTTCGAACTCCTGTTTTGCGTGATGAATCACGTGCATCAGACACGAATGTGCGATTACCGAAACATTATCTTCTTAGGGCCTTGCATTTCCCTACGCTTTATACATAATTTTTCTCACTATAAGAGACCTCATTTCGTCGTAAAATATTCGCTACCTTTTGTCGTGTTGTGATGTTCACGGATTCGTGCGCTGGAGGCCGAATGCTGCTGCTTTTCCCTCCGTCGCGCTCTGGGTCCGCGCGCCTCAGCACCACAATCGCCTCATTGGCTCCCCCCCCCCCCCCCCACCCTTTCGCTCGCAGCGCTGCGAGCGCCCCGGGCGGCCGCAAAAAGGGCCGTCTGGTTCCCCCCCCCCTCAAGGCCTCCCCCCCAACTTGCTCTTGTTGGCACTCCCATCGCCGTTTCCATTTCCACCTCCACCCCCACTGTGGTTCCCGCGGCCGCCGTCTGAGGCACCGCCCTGCCCGCCGCGTGCGCAGCGGCGGCGACAGTTGATTGTCGGTGTCGGCTGCCGCGACCGAGCGCCCTCCGCCTTCCGAACCGCTGCGCCGTCCCACCTCGTCTCGGCGCTGACGGGGTGCGATGAGGCGCTGCCCCCACAAGAACCTCCTACACATGCCGGGACACCGGTCGGGAGCTTAGAACTTGTCCCGGCTGGGGCGGTGCTCCGCTGGTGGGAGATACCTGATTGAGGGAAGTCGACGGTAGCTCGGCGCCGGATCTCACTCACCATCCAGCGGGGGATGATCACATCCACATCCCGTTGAAAAACATGCGCTATACTTACGGCACTGATGACCTTGACGCGCCCGGAATCACCAAGAACCAATCGCCGCCTGAACCGGGCATTTACTTTTGGATCCCGATTTCAAACCTTTTTGTGGAAAGCAGACTTTGTCAAGCCTCTTTCATGCTATTTCTATTCTGCCTCGCCTTGTCAGCGTACTGCCCCCCCCTCTTTCTCTCTCTCTCTCTCTCTCTCTCTGTGCGTGTGCGTGGGCGCGCGTGTGCGTGCGTGCGTACGCGCGCGTGTGTGTCGTATAACACTGAAACCATCTGTTCAAAAATAATTTTTTTCTAGAAAACGCGTCTGTCGGTACTGACTTTTGTGTGTTGTCATAATGTCATTGCGTGTTGTAGTTCTCTCTTCTTACTTCAACAGTTCTGTTTAAATGGGATATTTGTTTCAATCAATTTACTACTACTTTTATACGAATCATAATTTCTTTTGGTTTTAAGATAGAATATCGAATACTTGGAAACTGGAGTAATTTAATTTTGCGAAATAATCGTTTAGAAATGCAGTTCACTAACAGATGTGGAAATAATTTCTATTTCAGGAATTTATTCTTAAACTTCCCTCCAATACTTCACAAAAGTAATTTTTATTTTTTTCTGATTTCAAATTTTCTGAACTTACAAACATTTTTCGCAGGCAATTTCAGAACTCGTTTTTTCGCATTAGAGCAGCCTGCCACATTTTGCTAGAGTGGGGTTCTTGAATGAGCAATCGAAAATGCGCATTCTTATATGTATGCATGGAGTGTAATTTCGCACCCCATCTTTCCCTGGAGATTTCACATCGCAATCCCCTCATATGTTGCTATGCATTGAGTCCAACCGGTGACTCATCCCTGATTGCGATGCGTCGGCCCTCTTTCGTGTTTCAGATATTCAAGAATTCAGTTGCAAATAGAAGATGCGAAAGAAAAAAAGGAAGGAAAGAAACGTTTAAAAAGGAAATGAGCAATCGGAAACGTAACAACGCGTGGCGGAAATGGAACGTTCCGTAGAATGGAATATTTTGGGAAGGAAATTACCCATCTGAAAGGAAACGAAACGGAATGCAGCGGAAAATACAACTGGATTCTTGCCACCTTTTGAATAATGAACCCAGGCGTCGGGCAAAACATCCCAGGCTGCTGGTGGTCGTGAATTCTCATCCCTCAAGAATCGAGGGGATCAAAGAGACACGGATTACTTTACATCACACATTCCTTTCCTTTTCTTTAATGTTTAAAAAGAACGTTTCAAAAATGTTAAATATTTTTCAAAAATGTAAAAATGGTTTGAAACTTAATGACGGTATTTGCGCTTTTACTGGGAGTAATTTAATGTGTCCTTGTACTAGCCTTTACGTAATATAAATAATACTTAATGCTAGCATCACTTCATTTCACTTCAGAGTGATATTTTATTTAAACGTATCCGGGTATGTTCATGAAAGTTATTCCAGAGAACGAAATAACGTAAGTTGCCTTCAGGATTTTAGAAAAACATCGAGTTTATCTTTAGGCTTCCATTCATGTATTGGACTACCAGGATCTCGAACTTTATTTCTGCGCCGTAAGCAGCTACAGGCAGGCCAGTGTACGGGGCCAGAAGCTTTTGTGCTCCTGCGATTCCGGAGTGCCCCGCAACTTCCAGCTCTCTGCCCGGCCAGCCCTTTGTCTTCTCACGGAGATTTGGTAGTATTTTTATCCCTCGTTTTATCATCCGCCGATATCTTTGGCGCTTAGGCATTCAGAAGACCGAGGTTCGGCGCCTTTCGCTTCCAAGTTAAACTCTGCCCCGCCCACCCATTCGCCCGCTCTGCTGCACTTCGCCCCGCCCCTCCCAGCTCCCTCGACGCACCAAGGGCTGCACTGCGCCCCACCCCGTCAAGCCTTGCCTGTCACTCCTCGCCCCACACAGCCCGTCGATTCGCTCCGCACCTTCACTGCGCTTCACCCCGCCCCCCCACACCCCGCCCCCCCCCCCCCCCCCCCCCCCCTTCCCCTTTCCGATCTATCCAACCCCTTCCCGCCCGGTCAAACCCCCCTCCAGCCCCCCCCCTCCCTGCCCCTTTCCACCTCTCCCTCTCCCATCTCACCCACCCCATTCCGGCCCATCTCGCCGCGAATCGTCTCATCACGCCCACCCGCCTCGTCCCACCTCAACCTTCCCCGATGTATCCGCCTCCCTTCCCGCGGCGCCCATCCCCATCAGTTCGACAATTCTTGGAGAAGTTGGCGGCGGCGGCTGCTGCTGTCGGTGTAGGCAGCGGGCGCCCGGGGCGGACTGCGCCCCCTCGCGGTCGGAGGCTCTGACGGGGAGCCCAACTTCGCGCGCGGCGGCCATTGAGAACCCGCGGAGCTTGCTTTCCTTCGGCGGCTGACTCGGCCGGAGCCGCTTATGCGTGATTTGTTTCCGGAAGTTACTCTCTCCCCGCCGCGCCCGGTCAGGGGCTGCAGATCAATGTAATGGTTTTGTGACGTTTCAATCGTATCCGCTCGTCAGTTATTCTTTTCGAATTCTGATGTAGTATCGGGTATAGCTGATTTCGGAGACACTAGGTCACGAAAACCAAAATCACGGAGTAGAGGCGGCGACTCGCATAATATTTTACATTTGTTCTTTCTTTACAAGTAAATGTAATGCTGAGAGGCTCCAATACACAGTGCCAATGATTAAGATCATAACACAAATGATACAACGTACACAAATTATTAAGAAAATAAATTTACTAGTTTGTGCTAATTGGGATCATACAAAACAGTTTATTCATTATTTAAAATACGCTTTTTCATTTAGCTGTCATGTCATCTTTCATTCGCTACCATTAAGAACGCCGCAAGAAATATTTTGTAATTGTATAAGTAATGGCACTATTATTATCAGAGGATTTGTACAGTTATCTACTAATTTCAGTGTAATTTTCGTGCTTGTTTAAGAAAACAGGAAATTAATCTCGAAACCCAACCAGAAAGTAAATAAACCTCGCAATCAGAAGTGTTAGAAGTAATTGAGAACTTGCAACACGCTGCGGTAGCTATTGTAGCTACGACCCGAAGCGATCGCGTCCCAGGGGGCGCCCTGTGTTTGAGCTGCGCAAACTGCGGTGGCTGTGGCAGCGGCCGCGGGCGGGACGGGGTGGGATGGGGGCAGTATGGTGCGGGGCGGGGCGTCAGGGAGCAGTGCGCGGCGCGGGGAGGGGAGGGGCGGGGAGCGGGCGCCGTTCGTCGCATAAAGCGGCGCGAGCTGTAACCAAACATAACCGCGATGTTCTTTCTGAATGCTGCGGAGTGCGGCCCGCGCCCCGGGCGGCAGCCGGTGTTGACACAGGGCGACACGAGCATTCAGCCGGCCCGAGGCGAGGACTGCCTGCGATATTCGCAGCCACAGACTGCAAGTAGAGACAAGCTCAATGAACTGAGGCACCTAATGTCAACTCCTACATGTCAAAGAGGGGGGTTACTCTACTAGCTAGCTGAATGTGGCGTCGCCGACACTTTATACTGTTTTAAGAACATTTTCAAATGTTAAATATGCCTGCTATGCAAGGTCAAAATACCTCGAACATACAGTTGCCTAGTTTGTTCATTCTTGGATAAAAATTGTAAGAAATAATCTATTAGGAATAAATAAATAAATTAAATTAATTAAATAATAATAAATAGAAAAATATTAAGACGAAACTCTTCTTGTCGTATGTTCTGTCGGGGGCTGTAGCCACTACCCACCCACATACGGTGTTGGAGAAGGCACTCCGAAGGCTCCTAGAAGAGTTGTTCTGAAGGGAACAGTCTTCTTGTTTTACCAGGTGGTTTATAACAGAAAATTTGTACATTTGCACGCTCCTATTCTACAACATACCGCTCAATTTATATAGATTTATATTACAATATAATTTTGCTGTCGGAATTATTATACAAGAGGAGAGTATAATATTAGTACTAATGTACATGCTGCATATAACAAAATTATATAAAACAACAAGTTACAAAACAATAGTTATCTTACGGGGTGGCAACACTCATGGTCAACCTTTTTCTTCCGAACTATCCAACACCCAAAATTGCATCCTGTAAACAGCAGCGCCCGATCAATACAGCTATAGGGATGTGTGTCATTTCATCATCTTATTTAGCGGTAGCGGTGGATCTAGACGCCACATTTAGCTGTCATGGCGTCTTCCCAAGGGGATATGGCTGGGCACATAGTTCGCGCTGCCACTACTAGATCGCAGGGCTAAAATACGCAAAACCACGTGTTTGGAAATTTCTTAGAATCTTCTGGACGAATCCGCAATCGCATTGAATATCGCCTCATTTGCCTCGATGAGTGGACCGGAAAGGATTTAACCGTGAGTGACGGTTGCAGGTTACTGGAATACTCTAAAAGAATACGAGGGAAATCGGATGCGAAAAAGAAAGGAACTTCTTTCATGGTATGAAGTTGATTATTAAGGTGTTATTGTATTTTTTCATACGTGGTTATTATGCAAATTGTTAAATGTATTTTTAGGCTGGCATCTGTGGAAACTAATTCTTTTAAGCAGTACTACTAATTCCTCTCTTCGGAATTTCATTGAGCCATATAGTAAAAAGTATAGTGCCGTATGAATGTAGTGTTTATAGAAATTTTGAGAAACAGTGTTGTGAGTTAATAATATACCTCCTCTACCACCATTTAATAATATATGTATTCCTGTTGTATGTTTAATCGATGAATGACATCGATTACACACACCCGTGGACTCCAGTTCGGAATCCATGGCCTGTTGAACAATTACATTCCTAGAATTTTGGGACTCCACGGACAGAATTGTATTCTATTTGCAATTCGTGCTCCTTTAAAGCACAGTAAACAAGGGAATGATTTCTCAATTTCGTAAATGTAATCTAGACATTGTTGTATTAGTATTTCTCGTTACTTTTCGCGTTGATCATTCAACACAAAATTAATCTGAAATAAAGCGACAGTGACAGTGAAATTTGTACTTCACCTGAAATTCAGGAAATAGCGAACTTGACAATTATTGCGAGAAAAATCAAGAAAGTATTTTGAACTAGCGTATATTATTACATTTATGGACTGGAGAAAGAGTAATAGGGTGAATTCTTTTAGCGAGAACGTTTTCTTGGATGGCTTTACAAAACTTTCTAACAGTAGTTCACCATTAATTTTGTCGCTAAATAAATTCACACTTATTATGTATCTTATAACACTATTTGTTAAAAGTAATCCTTATACTTGAAATTAAAAAACCAAATCTTTTCATGAAGGATGTCATTAAATTTTACTTGATTTTTATTTTTATGATAGGAATGGGAATTGTGACCTGTGAAAAGTAATGATCTTTTCATCATATTCCGCCAGAAGTCTTTGATATTTTTCTAGTACGCAGGGAAAGTTCGTGCTTTTTCGTAAATCTTCTACACAATGATGTTGACCCAACAAAATTTCCAGCATTATTTCTTCTGGAAATACTTTAAGCTTCTGTAATAATCAGTTTTGTAGAAATACAAATTCCTGTTATTCAGTGCACAAACATTTAATTTTTGTAATGCTATATACTAAAAATTCAAACAGTCACAAAAATTTCCATCCGTTGTATAAGACGCATCCTGTGTTTTGACGAGTTACTGCAGGAAAAGAACTCTTATGCATCGGCATATGCGGTACTTGCTCTCCCAGGTGGCACCGCGCAAGGGCGCAGGCGGTGGTGTTGACTCGAGATCTCGCCGCTTGGAGCGATCAGTGCTCCCCAAAGACTGCGAACGCGCGCTCGGAATATTTTCTGTTATTTAGAACCGAGCTTTTTCAAACGAAATTCATTGTGTAACTGGTGCTTATTAAAAAATAAATATGTGCGAATGTGTCGTCGAGAAATATTTGCCGCTCCTCTGGGATTGGAGATCGTCGCAAAATGTTGTTTCGTTGCTGTGCAATTCTCATGTATGTGTTTAAAAGTGTATTCGTGTTTTTCTTCCACAAATTTATTTTTGTGTTTACATCATCCGTGAGCTACATGTAATGTAGTTAGAAAAATACCCTATTTTATTAAGAGATTCATTATAGATATGATATAAAAGGTATTACTTTCTCAGAGTTGCAAGATTTGCAGTTAGTTTTCCTTATCGTTTTCTCTTGTTTTCCTGTGTTTCGAAACAATGCAGTCGGGGTGATTGCGCAAGAGGAGATAATGGTGCCGAGTGCTATTATTACGAGTGGTATTATGATGAGAATATTAACACGTCATGGGTAATTTCGAATATTCGAAACGGCAGCTCTCCGAAAACCCCCTTCTTCCATTCTAGGGCGTAAGCCGTGAATTGTCGGAAAATAACGTATTAATATGAAAGGTGAATGAAAATTCAGACTTGAGATGGGATTCGAACCCAGGTCAACGCCTCCCTTGACGACTTAAGCTCCTATAGCTGTCTTCTTTGTTTCTTCTTCTCATTCTCATTATTATTATTATTATTATTATTATTATTATTATTATTATTATTATTATTATTATTATTATTATTATTATGCTATTGAATTCTTCTCCGCGCATTGGGCGTTCGGGCGCAGTGAGCGCCGTGGCAGGGAGGTGGCTGGGTGTGCCCAGGGAGAGGGCGACACCTTTTGAGATTTCACTCGCGCGTGCTCAATAGCCCATTGGGGCGGCCTCCTGCGCGGAGCCGCACAGCTCCCTCCCCTCCCCTCCCTCCTCCTCCCTCCGCCCTTTTCCCTCCCCTCGCGCGGTGTCACGTTTCTTTAGGCGAACGCCCTTCCCCGGCGACTCTGCGTCTCTATCGGCGTGTGTGTGTGTGTGTGTGTACTTGCATATGTGCGTGCATGTATTGGTTGTCAGAGATCAGAGGTCGCTCAGGGAATGGGACAGAGTGACAGCTCTTCTATTCCTTTCGTGAATGGTTGACGTGTCAGATGTCTAGGGTCATGTTGCCAACACTGTGTCGTTCGACTATTCTTTGTGGTGAAAGGTCGAAACCCAATGTCGATTCTGACGGATAGCAGAATATGTACTATCTTCTCACTGCTATATATTTCATTGCAAAATACGTGAAAACATTGTAATAAAAGCGTCTGGATAGTTTTATACGTAAATATTTTGGATTAAATCGCGAGTTTTTAATATTGCCATCATGTCCCAAAGTGAAAATCAGTTGTGTTTCTGCGACTGTCATTTTGAAATATTACCAGAAGAGTAATCGGAAACTACCATAAAATTGGAATATAGAGTTACATTTTAGTAATGGTTGTAGTGGGGTTTATAGTCCCCAAGGCTCCGGTCTCCGCAACTCCGGCATATTTATCGTCCTTATTAAACTTAATATCTTGGCCACCGCGGCTTTATATAGGGAAAGTCGATATCCTGAACCTTAGAACGAATTTAAACTTTAAAACGTCTTTATTTTTAATCCATTTAGTGATTTGAACCAACATACCAACAGTTTATTTAAAAGATTTAAATGAACCACTGCTCGACTTTGTCAGCCACTGACTTCCGATGAATTGCGTTTCTTCGATTTTGATTTATGTAAGTTTTCATCATATTTGTAGTTACATTACGAAATGCAGTATCATTCTATCCTGCAAACAACCATTTGATGTAAACGTGAATTTATTTGCGTTCCCTAAGGAAATTCATGAATAGAGAGATTCGTGACCATTGTTCTGGCGTGCAATAATTCCTCGTTGGGAAATCACGCCCTACGTAAGACATTGGGCCTCGCAACTTGCCGGCAGCCATTCCTCCACGCACGTCTTCGCCGCGCTTCATAGACAACGCCAGGCGCGACGCAACCCGCACATCACCGCCTCCCCTTTGACGTTGCGCCCCCTCCCCACTCGTCCTCATGCGCCGCACGGAGCCTCCATATCGCTCTGCGCCCTCCGCCCCTCCCCCTCCACCACCCCTCGTGTCTTACCGGGCGGCGCTTCTACGAACTCAGCGCAGGAAGCGGAGCGGGGGCGGCTATTTCGGGGCTCCACACACAGAGGCCGCTGCAACCACGGTCTCGTCGCCAACGCCCTCGCCTTCCGCTCTGTCGCCTGCGATCCCCACACCTCAGCCCCTCCCTTTCCAGTTTCTCCCAGCATTTGTCAACAGACCTAACCGAGGCGTACTTCATAGCAACACCACCAGGGCACACAGAAACACAGCCACTTCCGCCTTTTTCGTCATATCTGACAAAATCTTTTTCCTTCCCCATAATCACCGCCCTCTCTCCTTTCCGTTGACTCACTCTTTCCCTCTCGTCCATTTCAGTAGTTTCCTCTCCTTCTTCGCCCCCTTTTCCCCTCCCCTTCCCCCATCGCCAATGCCATTGTCAGCATCTCCATGGTCTTCATAATCAGAACATTCATAATCACGGGCGTCATCGGCATCATCTCATCGTCGTTCGCCTCAGACGCCACAACCACGACCACTCCAACGCGCTCCTCCTTATCTGAGTTGTTGCGGCCACGGACGCAACAGACGGGGCTCCCTGCGTCAGCTGCGCGGTGCAATAGCCGCTGCAGCAGGACAGCCTCCTCCGAAGGGGAATCCCCCTCGGCCTCTGTCTTTCCCCTTCTCCCTTCGCCACGCTTGTCCCTTTGGCCGCCCCTCGCCGACGGGGCGCTCTCGTGTGTCGCCAAATACTGTAATTTGCTCTGACATGCTTTGTGCCGGGTTACATGTCCTCGGTGCGCTCGCGCGTCGGCGGCGGGGCTCTTGGAGAGAAGCGGAGGGAGGAGAGGAGCGTTTTTTCGCGGGCGACGAGTCATTCATTATGCCGCGAATCTCTCTCCCTCCCTCAGCGCACCCCTCCCGACGCGCCCGCGCGGTCCGCAGCCACATGCACCCCCTCGCAGACGCCCCCCATAATCTCCGCTTTACAGCCCCCTTCCCCCCCCCGCCGGCCTGGGGGCCCCGCCCCCTGCAGCCGGCGTCTCGCCCAACACCCCGCGCGTCGTTTCATGCGCTCCACTTCGCTTCCGTCTAGACAGCGCGCCATCAAGCATCTCGGCGCTTCTTCAATGATCTTCAGTCTCTCGTGGCCCCTTTGCTCATCACGACACCTGCTTTGCTGTACGGTTTCTCTGTGTTCTAATTATGGGCATTGCATGTCTTGTTGTCTGAAGAAGGAAGCTGAAAATGTGAAGGAGATACTCGTACGGGACCGACTTATAACTTTGGAGAGGACCCGAGCGGTTCCATCACAAAGAGGTTCTGAGCAGACTATTTTACCCCAAACCTAGATAATTGTCAGCTAAGAATATGTGCCCGTTCAGAGATGTTTTGCTGAATATAGAAATATGTTGGCGCTCTAAAATTCTCTTTTAGAAGTATGTCAAAGGGTTCAATTGAATAATGTCTGTTGGCTTGAGTCCTACCACTAGATTGATATTTCAAAGCAGTGAAATTCAACCCGCCACCATCGAATCCCCACATTCTCGCTTCGGCTTGGTATTGGTTTACTCCCTTGCGATGTTGTTTTCCTGGGGTTACTAGGGGCTCCGCTCGTCCATCGGCCGTCGCCGCGTGTGCGTTGAGCGCTTCCGTACCGTCCCGTGCACTCCCGTGCCCGCCGCCCGCGCGTCTCGCTCGTGCTTAAAGTCCGAGGAGCGCCGCTCAAAACAGGAAGCATCTTGTCGGGTTTTCAGTCACTTTCTATAACGAATTGTACCTCTCGCAGCTCATCTCCTCCTCGTGATGCTTACTAAACCATATCTCTGTATGTGCAGTATCTGGTGTCTGTCGGTCGAAAGATGCAAGCAAAGAACGAATGGCAAGATATTGGAAATCGACACTACACTCTCCGACTACTGTGGAACGGGATTGCGCGTTTTTCTGGTTGCGCAGTAAAATGTGCTTGTCTTTTTGTGGGAGTATGCATTCAATGATGCCACTACACTTATCATATAAAGGACTAAATGCGGAATATCTTTTTGTAGCGTTCAGAAAAACTATTTATAATGACATATGTCTTGTTATTGACCATTTCAAAGGAATTTGAGTTCAACCTATCAGCATTACACTCCCTAACACATTACCATATCTTGTCATTGCGTTATTCTTCATGCGATTGCATGTATTTTTCAGTCTTTCCTTCACTTCTACCTCCACTTTCGCTAGTTTGTTGCCTTCGCAGTTGTGCCGACTCTGGAAGAGATTGCCGTGTTCCACAAGAGTTTTACCCAGAGAAGATTATAAACGGGAGATTTTAGAGTTAATGGCGAGGGGCTCGGAGCAAACAAAAGAATGTTGAACGAAAAAAGAATGAAACGAAAAGAATGTTGCAGCGACCGGGTGGAGAGGAAAGGTTGGAGGTGGAGGGGGGAACGTGGTATGTCTCACTGAAAATGCGAACTGAACGTCGGGAGAAATGACAGAGTAAAGAGGAATGGGTACGCTAACGGACGGATGACAAATTGCGAGGGTGAAAGGCACGTAGCGGATATGGACGTGAATCGCCACAAAGATTTCCAGTTTATAGAATGGATTGTGAGGAGAATGGGATTGGGCAAGGAACGGGTCAAATGCGAATCGATGAACCGACTGGAGTTTGATACGAAGCGGGAGGAAATAAAAATGCGAAGCAGAACGACGGCGTCTGTGCAATAATGAAAGGAAGATTGAGAGACAGAGTCGTAAAGTCGAGGAGGGCCCGTAGGGACGTAATGTTACCGATACGTAATGGAACCTTGAGCGATGCGGTCAGAGAATACGGGTAAGGAAGTACCGATAAAGGAAGTATACTGATGTATCGCAGAAGTGTCGAAATATAAGTCTACATTATTTGCTATTTATTCAAATAAAAATACCTATTATATCGTGTTTTTTTACATCACGTTTATGTATCTATCGACGGCAAAAGTATCGTTACAAGAACTGAAACGAATCGACATAGGCGTGCGCAACCTAAAACAAAAAGGGGCCAACTACATTTCTCGGCCCCTGTGGAGCCCCTTTTCCATGAAACTTTATTTATATAAGACATTCCACTTAGCAACAAGTAAAACATACTACAAGGGGAAGAAAAATATTACCTAGATTGAACAATTAATAATAAAATTGATTTTATATTGAACCATGTTCAGGATTGTCACGTAGTTTGGACAGCCTCTTCTACAAAATTGCTGTACTTCCCAAATCGCCAGCTTAAAAGAAGGGGACAATAAGTAATTGATCATATTTACAGAAATAACAACTATATGACGTATGACTATAGGGCCCCTTGCGAAATTTTCAGTAGGAAGGTCAAAGCCCCCTTGGCCTTCTCTGTGCGCCCGCCTCTGCGAATCGAAAACGAAATTTGATATCGATAACTAAGGTAGAAATGTCAATGTTTGAATGTGTTTGTTAATTTTCTGTACCCAATCACGCCGCACTGGCCCGCGGAGCGGAAGGGTGGAAGGGGAAGGGGAGAGAAAGCGCACGTTGCTGCGGGCGCACCGCCACTCGCCCAGCGGCGCGCACCACAATTACTCTGGCATTGCTGTAGAGAAAGATCGAGAGTGCAATCTATTGTCCACATCGATAGCCGTGGCTTATTTTTTACTACGGATTTGGCTGTCGTGGGCTTGTGGTTGCTTTTGTCGCACACATCAGTTGAACTGTGTACGCGATGCAGCTTTAGAGTTATAAACGTTTTTTCTCGTTTAATAATTTAGTGGTGGAACATACAGATGGTGTTTTAGTTTATTCAAGGACTGATGGTAGAATATATTAAGAATGTCAACGTTGAATTGACGTGACTCATTGCGACTCTCTACTGTGTCCGTCTCTTTCTCTCTCTCTCTCTCTCTCTCTCTCTCTCTCTCTCTCTCTCTCTCTCTCTCCACACACACACACACACACACACACACACACACACACACACACACACACTCACTCACACACTCACACACCACTCCCATTTTAAAAATGTAAGTGAACTATATATTGTGCTTCTTTCATCGTAGGTTCGCTACCAAAAAACATATCTCTTACATACGAGTTGATGTCACATAACCAACATCTAGTAACTGTCAGCTAGACGTAACATCAATTTCACTCAGTTTTACTATCGACTTCCTCTGCCGTTTTGTGTTTGCGTATGACTGATTTATATCCCTTTGGAGAGAACTATATCTGTCGTTACATTTTTATCTGATATTCTCTCTCAGCGGTGCAATCAAGCCAGAATAATAAACATGATACTTTTAATATTGTGAAATGATGATCTGCAACCCAACAAATATGCACGAGAGAATTCGTATTTACAGATGTGAATTTATTTTCTTTTTTAGTAGCAAGTAGCAGACTGTTTGGAATTATGGAGAGCAAATGTTTATAGTGATGCTGATATCACGTTCACATATTTACACCTATTTTGAGTTATCCGTCAAAGGTGGTATTATATATTTATTATTTCACACATTGAGAGGATTAAGAAAAATAAATTTACGGTATTTATAATTTTAATATTATTATTTTGAAACTTCAGTCTACTCTACAACAAAACATTTCTTAGAACTTTGAATTAGTGATTTGAAAAATAGAAATGTTTTTGTTTGTATTTTTTTGAACCACAAGAGCCGTGATTATATGAAAGATTTCTGAAAGTATGAAATCACTTCGCCCATTTAGTTTACAATGAAAATTCCTTTCACATCGTGATGTAGGTCACATAAAGTATGTGCTTCCATCGACCATTTAGTATGAAATTTCCAATTTCACACAAAACGAGTTCCTCAGAAAAAACCATCGCGCCTCCTGACTAACCTCAGAGCCAGCATTGCTGCGCTCTCTTTAGTGAATTTGACCGGGAGGTCCAAAGGTTCAAGTTCGGACGCTGACGCATTTTCGACATTAGGTCGAATTAGGTCGCTGTCATGGGAATTCTAGCGGGCGGCTGCTCTGGAGGTTTTGTTCTTCGGCTGCCGTCGTTTCTTTGATTAACACCAGGCGAATACCGGGTGGGTACCGTAACAAACGGGCCACCGGCCGCACGAGATCTCACCTTCCTTTTCCTCGTCTCTCTCTCACTCACTCTCTCACTCACTCTCTCACTCACTCTCTCACTCACTCTCTCACTCACTCTCTCACTCACTCTCTCACTCACTCACTCTCACTCACTCTCTCACTCACTCTCACTCACCTCTCTCTCACTCTCACTCACTCTCTCACTCACTCTCACTCACTCCTCACTCACTCTCACTCTCCTCCTCACTCACTCACTCACACACACACACACACACACACACACACACACACACACACACACCTACCACACTTGTTGTGTACATGTTGGAAGCTTAGAGCTCGTCCCGGCTGGGGCGGTGCCTCGCTGTTGGGACATACCTGGTTGGGGGAGACTCCGCAAGCCGATGTGTACGTCGGCGCCGGAACCGGGAGAGGTGGCTCAGTGCCTCAACTGATGTCTCTGCAGTGCCTCTGACAGGGAGGTCCTAAGTACGAGTCCCGATAGTGGCGAAATTTTCGACACTAGCGTGTCAGTTAGGTCGAATTCAAACGCTGTCTGGAAGAGAATTCTGAAGGCCGACTGCTTTTATCGGTAGTTTTCCATGGTTTCTTCGATCAACACCACGCGAATGCCGGAGCCCTAACAAACCAGCCATGGACCGTGCGCGATCTTTCCTTCTTCTTCCTTGTCCTACCCTCTCCCCTTACACACACTTACACTAACATGCATTACACTACCACACATGCCGGGAGACCCGTCAGGGGCTTAGAACTTATCCCAGCAGAGGCGGTGCCCCGCTGATGGGAGATATCTGGTTAAGAGAGACCTCGCTAGCGGACGGCAGGTCGTCGCCGGATCTCGCCATCCAGCGGGGGAATATCACCGCCCCCTCCCGAGGAAAAAAGCATTCACCACTCTTATGACTAACGGAACTAATGACATCAGAAATTGATGTGCCCAGAATCATTAACAACCAACCAATCAACAAACCATTGCGGATTTATTTAGTTTCCTTCTTACCGAGCAAGCGTTTAAGAACTTTTTTTTACCTAGAAACACTTGTTCTGACAAGTTTGTAAAAGAAACAACAAAAAACGGGTCTTTGAGGGCAGTTTTCACGTGTGCGGGATCCCAGCGTTTTTGTCGCTGCTTTTCGGAAAGTCTTGTGCGCACACCGGCGTCCCTTCCCGAGAACGCTGCCAACTTCTTTGATACGTCTCGGGAAAGTTTGTGAACGCACCCGCGGTGGATGCGCTGATGAGAACGTGGGCGAAAGGCGACTGCTCACATTTCGCACGGGGTGGTCCTACCCCTTTTAGGACTCGCTCATATGGCTTCTGCGTTTCTTGGTCTGTTTTAATGAGATTTTGAAGATTGGTTTCCGATGTCGTTAAGAGCTTGCGATGGAATAAAATAATGACTCTGAATGATACAATGTACTCTGGTAAAAGAGTTTGTGATGAAAGTTGATAACAAACCTGTAATTCAGTGTACGGTATTAGTTATTATTTTCATTGCAGAGTCGCATCTTTACAAAGCTAGTAGTATTTAGAGTAATGTTTCAAATAGTATGTTTACAAATGAAAGACAGTGCTGCAATGCCAATGCAATTCCGTTCTCGAGCATTACATTTTCAAAGATGTGTCATTTCATTCTTAAACCAGGGACAAATTTACATTTGTGAATGGACTGTGTGATTTACCGGTCATGAAAGCTCATGGATACATAAAAGCTCACATACCGTACATTGAAACATATACAATATACATTGAAAATATACGTTCAAAGATTAGGAATGAAATTTGAGCCAAAAGAAAAGCAAGAAATAGTAAATCTTTGTATAAAAAGATTGTAAAATTTTAAAATATATAAAAGTTTTTATTGACGAGACTTGTGGAAAGATTCGGAATTTGCCAGTAAAATATGTGATTTAAAAACTCCCGATTGGAAGGGGAAATTACAGTCAAGCTACCGGAATGTTACATTTGAAAAAAAAGAGAATCGTCCATCTTTCAACCTCTAACAGGTTACATTGAGTTTTTAATACTTGAAATTAATTGAATCTCTACGAATTAACGAGCCTCTTCATTGCGTCTTTATAACACTTGATCTTCTAAATTGCTTTAATTATTCTCCTAATATTTCCTTTTCGAATCGAAATGTAGATAAATTTTCTTTTCGGAAGAGAGTTTAATTTTCTCAAGTTTTCATCACTAGTGATTTACATTCATTTCATCTGTAGTGATTTACTTTTACAACGAACTTCATCAGTGAACCTCCCACTCTTCATCACCTCTTGTGTTCAAGGGACGGAGTCGATAGTACCCTGAGGGAAGCTTTTCTTGTGAATCTGACAACCATCAATTTCTTTATTTGTTTAGTGACGACTGGTTATGGCTTGCTATTTCACACGATCATAACCGCTAGGTAATATTGAATCTGCTTGAAATACACAAGCTAAACTACAACACAATGTTGAAACCTCATTGAATGGCGTTGTGCAGAAAGCGACCAACCCACAAAAATTAAACAATGGCGCTATTTAAACAGGTGAGCACCATTTCTTTATTCCAATGCATCACTGTCATAATGACGTTGTGCTCATCTGTGTAGGCACATATCACTGATTTTGCATTCTTAATTCCAGAAAGAATGTGCATTGGATGTAAATCTATTTCGCACGTATCTCGTTTTCGGCGTGCATCCTTGCTGCCGGAAATTTTAAGATACGTCTGATCTTTCGTTTCAGCCTACTGATTCTCGTTGCTTGGATGTTTCTCGGGTAACCTTTCAATTGTGACTGTCAGTGGCTTTCTTAAAGGAGCAGTTCGCCTTTAAGTCTCCGCGATGCGCTTCGGCGCGCGCGTAATCGAATGTCAAGGGTGGAGGGCGATGCGGCCGCGTTGTTTGCGATCTGAATTGCAAGTCCTCTTTGCAGCGTCAGGATGAATTCAAATTCTGCACTTTGACTGAAAGGAATACTTACTTTGAACAAGAATCTCTCGTAGATGTGATTGTAATTGAAGAACATTTTCAAAATGACGTATCACCTTAAAACAATATTTTCAGAAAGCGAAAGTAGTCACAGTCGGCCCGGTGGCAGAGATCACTAAGGCAGTAGTGTCGTAGGGATCTCGAACCAAAGGGTCGCGGTTTCGAGTCCCGCCTCGGGCATGGTTGTATTTGTGTTCGTCCCCTTATCATCACCATATCATTTCATCTGCATAGTTACCATACCGTTAACACCAATAGTGGTCGCTAATGACCTAAATGTTGATGCGACCTTAAATAACCAATTAAAAAAAAGAAGTCGCTATCAATCTTATAGTTCAAGATAGAATTCAAACGTTTTCGGATAGCGTTTAACGTAGGATAGATACGATTTGTGAACACAATATTTAACAACATGATGGGCAATCGTCTTAACGATTCGATAGAACGATTCTTAAAACATGAAAACAAAGTGAATTTGAGATACGTCACTTTGGAGGTAAGCTGTTCAATTTTGCAAATGTGAAGTAAAGAATTTGTGACAAGAAAAAAAGGATTCGATGTGCTTGATAAAAGGTGTTGATCGTTAAAATAATAATAAACACTCCATCAGGCTTGTCGTTGTAGATTTTTTGTTGAGGTTGTATGAACACGCCAAGCCTATCTCTTTCTTTGACTTTTTCTACACGCGTTTTGAAACATTTGTTTAGGATCAGTACTTTCGGAGACGCTGACGATTAAATTAGTCATGAAAAAAATTACAGAAGACTCTACGTTGAGGTAAGATGCTCTACAATCTCAGTTTTTTGCTTTGCAAATTGTTGAGAAGAAAACCCGATGGTGATGGGTGTTATTGGTTAAAAAATTAAGTAATTCCAACGATGATCTTGAAATTGATGTTAAATAAACTGAAAATATTTCATAAAAAATATAGAACTAATTTTGCACCTAGAACATGTTCGAAAATATTTGTGAGAATTATTTCAGGCTTATTTATTAAAGAGACTATGGTACGTTAAGAAATTCTCATCTGAGGAGGCTAGAATTTTATCGTAGCCCTAGTTAGTCTGACTTGTACGCAGATGTGCGTTGTTGCCATCTCGCAGCAGGGGCGGAGCGAGCCAACGTCGCCTTTGCGTTCTGTCATCCCGCTGCAACCACATCTGCTCTTAGCGATTTGTAAGACACAGCAGGGGGCCCTGCGAAAGGCCGGGAGGTGGGGGTGGGGTGGGGGCGACGCGACGGAGCATGCGTGCTCAGGCCATGTAACAAGTGCGCGTCAGAAAGTCAGGAAGAAGTCGCTTTATTAAGACGAGTGAGTGGGAGTACAAATAAATATGTCCACAATATTAATCTATTTGATACAAATCGAATACATAAAATTTAAACAAATATTCACTTTTTAAAGCACTAGAATTAATGAAGAGAGCTCGTGTTTTTGATGATGATTCTATTATAACATCTGACAATGATTCTCGCTGTAGGAATGTAAGTGTTGATATTTCGACAATATTCAACAAAAACTTTCGATTCGCTGAAATGCCGCTGTTAATTACTTTCGACAATTAATGTCTTTTTTTATTTTGTTTCTTAAAGTTCAGAGGAAAAAATATACTGTTAAGTTATTTTAAAAATATACATGAAAATTACAGCATTGAGGATATACTGATGGAGTCGAGGCTTAGATATTGAAAGTTGTGAATAGTGAATGTTAGATAACGCATAAATAATTTTATATTCTCAGAAAATTCACGATATTTATGTTTCTCTGCTCTTGTCTGAAATCAGTGCGTGGGATTTGTATTATTTTCTTCTTTACAGCAGGGAGTTGTGTTGCAAAAGTTGTGCCTTTTATTTTTGATACGTTTTAGAATTTGTCTGCGTCAAATTGAGTGACAAAATTTCCTCTGTTTGCCATCTCATTTTCATTGATTTGTGGCTTCATTCATGGAATAAACTACTGATGGCCAACACGTGATGTAGCCGGGTTTTGCGCTTCGAATCCACGGAGAAGGCAAACTATCGCCCTCCGTATGTAAACGCTGTAGCGCTGCCGCGCCGCGTGCGTCTGCAAGTTGCAAAGCGAGTTCCGCGTCGGCGGGAGCGTCTCCGCGTGGGCGCGCATGTGCCAGGCGACCTTGCGCCGACTGCGCCACTTGCCCCCAGCGCTCGCCGCCTCCCGGCGCAGCCGCGCGGCGCGGCGCGACGCGGGGAATTCCCCCCCCAACCGGGTCCTCCGCCCTCCTCCTCTTCCAACCTCTCTTTGTCCACCGTCTCTTCCTTCTCCACCCTCCTCCTCCCCGTCTCCTCCTCCTCCCCTCCTCCTCTCCCCCCCCCCTTCTCCCAAATTCCTCCTCGTCCCCCGTCTTCCTGCCGTCTCTTTCCGGGCCCTTCCTTCCCCCCCCGCCGACTCCTCCTTTTCCACCCACTTCTCTTATTCTGCCGTCTCTTCCTCCCCTCTGCCAATCCCTCCTCCTCCTTCACAGTCTTCTACTCCGAAAATGGCTGCTCTTCCTCCTCTCCCGTCTCCTTCGCCGCGACTCCTCCTCCTGCTTTCTTCACCTCCACCGCTGACTCCTCCTTTCCTGCTCCCCTCTCTCCCTCTGACTCCTCTTTTTGCGCCCTCCTCTCTTACTCCGCCGGCTCCTGCTCCTCCTCCGTCGTCTCAACCCCCATCCCCATCGTCATCGTCATTGCCAGAACTCTCGACATCGCCTCCGGTAGCTGCCCCTGTAGGATCGAAAAAACCATCCACATTTTTACAACTACATTAGTAATTCAATTACATTATTTAACTGCATTACTTATTAACTATTTTTTTCGAACAATGGTTGAAACATAATTTTTTACAAATAACTGGTTCGTTGTGAAGAATGTTTTCAAGATTGTGGTCATTTTATATAATCGACTGGCAATCTGTTGAGTCTTTATATGAATGATTTAAGCTTGATATGCGTTTCAAACAGGTTTCATCGCATAAGATTTGGTTTTGGGTGTACTCAACGTGTTTGGTAGCAGTTTTTGAAGTTAAAAGGAAGATTGAATTTGTATGAATGTGTAACATTCATTCATTTAACATTCATTCATCCAACACATTTAGATCTCTCGTTTCTTTTGTTAGTCATATCGTGTCTTGTTAACGAAATTCTTCTTTCTTAATTCGCATATTTTGAAACATTCTCTTTATGATTATATGTCAATTTCTACTGATTCATTAAAAGAACAATCAGTATTTGTATGATGTTTTGTATTTGTAGAATGGATGCAATAACTTTCCTTTAAAGAGAAATATCATTAATAGTAAGTATATATGTTTGCGTTCTGTAACACATCTTTATTTATTTAACGCCAACCCTTGTGAATCAATTCACAATTCCTCCGGTAAAAAGGTCCATTCTATGCACTTTAGTGAATTCCATAGACTGGAGAACAAGACCAATTGAATGAAACTCAATTGCTCTTGTACTACTACAACTGCACTAATACTTTACAGAAAAATCATTTTTATTCCATTGAAAAATATTATTCTTCCAAACAACTTTTACAGATTCCAATTTCGGATAAGTGTGACGTCAGTTGTCAGCCACCATTCTGGCCATTGTTGTTCTGAAAAGCATGCGTAATAGTGTGAAAAGCACTAAAATCTGAGTTATATTAGACATATTAAGATTACGACCACTTTAAAATTTTTGGCACTCGAGTTTTTCATAAAAAGAGTGCATCGCTTGACTCTGGATATTCCTCATGTATGTTTACCTGGGCACCCAATTCTCTAATGTACTCTTAACCCCTCCTGGCAAATCCCGTCGTTCAAATATTTCCCCTAGCTGGAGCCGCGCGCCTGTTTAAACTGCTGCTAAAACGATAAAGTCGGCGGTAATTGAGCGTAGCGCCCCAAGCGGCTGCATTACCCACTAACGGTGCCTCTGCTTTGTGTTGCAGGTGAGATACGAGCCCCCAGCTCTACGCGATGCTGCAGACTCGCAGCGCATGTAGGGCGGCGAGTCGTCGACAGGACCTCGGGGGAAAAAGTTTGTTAAGCTCTTGCGACGTTGAGTTAAAACATCGTCGGTATGGAGGACTAGAATTTTCTCAGACTGACGATGTTATACTGTCATACTTTTTTCTCGTGTTTCACATGGCTAGTGAAACAAAGGAGTATAGTGAATATAGTTAAAGAATTTAGTTAAAGATGGTTTGAAATATTACTTATCGAATCGAATATTGACTCACAAAAATTATTAATTGCCTTACGTGAGAGGTTTTCTGAGAAAACAATATATTTTGTATTAGAAATATTAGCTGAATTTCAGATCCAAACTTTACCTGTAATATGTATTTAGTTCATAAAAGTGTTTAAAAGTCGATGCATCCTGTTAGTGTAGTTCATTGGATCTGCATAATAAAAAAATCCATGAATTCACGAGCCATACTATTTTAATCTCTACTTGTGATATGTAAGACAAATGAACTCTTGCCATGTCTGGTTTGTTCCTTAATATAATAAACATAATTATGTACGATGACCAAACAGAGTATGCTATCGAACACTAAATTAACAAGGACCAATCTGTCATAGTAGTTCTGAGTTGCGTCGAGCTAGTACGTGGTATTATATGGAGATTATTCATACTTTATGCAAATCTTTTCCCTTAGTTGGGAATGCTTCTCCATGCGAGTGCAACGATGCTAGATTCTTCGTCATGAACGATTTGGGATTGGCTGCTGATTTGCATGTGCTGAAACGATTCGTCAGACATTTCGCGTTAAATGAAGTCTGCGCGTGCAGTTTCCATGGCAACGGGACAATCAGCTTTGCATTCGATAGCTCTTTTTGTGAAATATGAAGGAAAATGTCGCTCATTCGTGTGTGTGTGTGTTTGTGTTTGTGTGTGTGTG
This sequence comes from Teleogryllus oceanicus, assembly GCA_964035755.1. Taxonomy (NCBI): domain Eukaryota; kingdom Metazoa; phylum Arthropoda; class Insecta; order Orthoptera; family Gryllidae; genus Teleogryllus; species Teleogryllus oceanicus. Next base: position 137,811,478 of record CAXIVR010000003.1, on the reverse strand, counting down.
TGTGTGTGTGCGCGTGCGTGCGTGCGTGTGTGCGTGTGTTTAGAGAATATATTACATGGATATTTGTCCACGTGCGTATGAATAGTTTTGCCCTTAAAATTACATATGAATTAGTACTGCTGATCAATGCTAATTTTGATAAGAGTTTGTTACACTGTTAAAATGAGACGATGTTGCGCGAGGAAAACGGACTGTTTGCCTACGTCAGGCAAAAGGGGCGAAGAGAAACATATTTCTGAGCGACTGCTAAATTGTGAAACAGTAAAACGAGCCGGGTCAACTTAAATTTCCCCCCAAAAAGCAACCAGTGTGTATAGCAGAAACCCCCTCTTCCCTTTCGTTTCAAATTCGAATTATAAACCTAGCGGTTTATGTATTTGCAAAGCAGTTTCCGGAGATGCTTAAAACCATAACCGTAAGATTTATTTTATTTTAAAAAAATATGCAGAAACACACCGCATTTTAAATTAAAGACTACGGCTACTTAGCATTTTATTCGACTACTTCATGTTGCCCTAGGATATTATGCAAATGACCACCCAGTACTAAACTTACGTGTTGAAAAATACAAGAATGTTAGAATCTGCCTTGCATTGACGTATATTTTTATGTAACTTCTCGGCTGCCTAATGTAACGTGGATTCTAAACACAAGCGCCTCTGAATCACATTTTGTGCTACAATCTCTTCCTTGTAACTTACCTCATATTTTATTTCGCAAGAGTAAACCCCTAAGAGCACATTTAGCGTTGACTCGACCAAATGAAAACCATCCTTTTGCCCGTAAACTGTGCATGTCTAACATAACGCGCGCCCCTACAACACCCCCCCCCCCATCCGCTCGCGCGCTTGACGGCGACGGCGGCGGTGGCGGTGGTTTGTGCAGGGGCTGCTCTCCCCGTCCCTTACATCGTGCGTTCATCCGCAGCCTATTTATAACAGGGCTCGCCCGCCCCCGCGTTGTGCGAGGCTCCGCTCGCGCTAGGGGTCGGCATCTTTTTCGCCAACGGGGTGAACTTGGCGCCAGCGACCTCGTCGCGCCGCGATTCCTTCACTTTTAGAATCTTTACTCCTTCACTTTGAGCATCATCTTAGCTACTCACCTTCTCGTCATGTTCTACTCGCGTGTTGATGGTGTGAAAATAGATAGTTTTTATTGGTTTACACGAGGCTAGAGACCTGCAGCAGAAAAATGCTGATGAAAAACACACAAAATGGTATTCTAGAAAACATACTCGTCAAATACTCTTGTGCAAACAAGAAATAAAATACTCTCGTACACTGCAAAATATTAAATAATTTAATATAACGACTTCATCAATACTGCACTAGCATAGTATAGTATGGAATAGAATAGAATTACAGAATACAAGGCGGTCGGATTCTTGTTTGGAGTCTTTCAGTGGAAATCGAAAATGTTTAATTGATTTTGGATTTTACGGGTTCCTTGGTATCTAACAAAAACATACATCTTTCAAGTGGCCGAGTTTGAAGTGACTGCTTAAAGGTAAATTGGGCCGTCAGTGGGTCTTTCTACGAATAGACGTTGAGGTGCTTGTGCACCCCTGGTGTAAGCGTTTGCGACACGTCAGCCCCTTTGCGGCTTAGGAGCCTTCCTTACGTCGCCCCGCCCCTTCCTTTGCTCAGGCGCTTCTGGCACGTTTCCTCGTTCTGCTAACCTTCACCCGAGACACCCCCCCTGCCCAACGCAACCGCAGCCCTGCAGCAAGGTGCACTTTCGTTTTTGCCCGCCGACCGTAGTAGGAAACTTGCATTGCGCTCCGGTTCAACTAGTTTTCTTTTGTTCGCGAAGCCTGAAAGACGACCGTCTTGGGTAAACATGGCCTGAATGTACTGCATATGTTAAAGCGTAATATTAGAATTTAAACGTTCTGGTTTGTGAAATCAATGGTGTCAATATTTATCTGCGAAATTAACATTGTGATCAACAATGGTGATCAGGTAGTGAGAATGTCACTCTGTTAACATTTCTTTTCGTAAATTTTTCAATACTTGCTAATCTATTAAACAGAGTGAAAAAAAACCCTCATGCTTTGAAATTGTTTAGTATTCGTACATTGTCTTCAGATCTCATAATTTGGGTTTGAGATATGTTCAAGATTATCCGTTTTACATTCCATTATGAATAGCGGTTCAACGAAAACTTATTAATTCATCGGATGATTGGGAAAATGAAGTTCAAAATACAAAGACAGTTGGACATAAAAGTCGGAAGTAAAGTTTTCGCATTGAAAGATCGGAAAAGTGAGAAATGTCTGCAAGAAAATTATTAGAATTTCTTTCGGCCTTTGCAGTCAGAAGAGAGTTTTGATCTAGAATTCATATTATATGGGACAGACGACGCGAACGAAGATCGATGAAGAACTGGGAACTTTCGAGTGTCAGGGAAAAGTCTCCGCGAGAACTTGCGTCGCGGGAAACACATGTTCAAGAATTCGAGTTGATCACTTCGAGGAACTTAACGACAAAATATATTTTCATCACTACGATTTTGGCTTAATGCGCTGCTGGGGGGTTCAGAGGAAACTCGAAGAAATGCTTCTAATATTCAATCGTGCGAGTACTGGAGTAGGTCGTTTTTGTTACGAAAACCCATTGTCTCGTACAGAAAGAGTTATTTCTGTCGAAGTAAAATAACTTCTGGGTTATTCTAAGTTCCGTGTAAAGTCACGAACATCTGTTCGTTACCTTTTCTGATTGACTTCCTTCGTGTACCTCTTACTAGGGAGAAATACCTGTTGTTTGAATTTATAAGAAAATGTTTATTTCTAATTGTTACTTCTCAGAACCTATTAGCAGCAATCATTTCCTTAATTACAAGTGTGGAAATACATCAGTCATAATTCCACTTCACATGTTACACAAAGATAAATTAAGCACACTGAGAACGTAGATGCAAAATATTCCGTTTACGAGGAGATCTGGTGAGTGACAGGGCAGGCGGTAATTAAAAGCGCAGCGGTGTTAATGAGCTAAAGAATAATTCACAATGAAAACGTTAGCATAGAGAACATAAACATGTACATTTAATGTAAGCGTGAACATTGAATTCAAAATTTCTGTGAATGTTAAGACAGCACCTTAACATTAACCTATTGACTCAATAAATACTCAACTCCCAAGTTCTGTAAACAATCGTATGACAGTAAGTGCATGCAATCACGCTACGACCATTTCCTAATAATTAAATTTATTAAAATTCTTCAAAGAATTGTCAATCTGAGCGGGATCAATTCTTTGAACAATTTCAATTATATACACCTGTGACAATTCTTTGAACAAATTTAATTATTAATTTACATTTGTTATTCGCTGACAATGACAGATCTTGGTATTCTTTACATCTGTGGAATATATTTCCGAGCGTAAACGCACCCAAAAACGTGACAAGGTGGTGACTATTATATTAATTTCTTAATGTTTTACTATCCATATGCGTTTCCTCAGCAAACATGACAAATTTATACTCTTACAAACTGCAGTGGCTTCTGCCGAACCGGCATGCCGACCTCTTAGAAGTTCTTTGGATGTTGCCGCGGTCTCTTCACGCTGTTCTTTTTGTCTCGAACCAGTTAATGTAAAGAAGAAAACTTGGAATTGTTTCATATTCACCGTTCTGAATGGTAGCATCGAATAACAACCATCAGATTTTGTGTCCGCGTTACATTTACGCCTTCGTGGAAAGGGTTTTTGAGCGAGTGCATTCTGAAAGAACCGGGCGCTGCCTTCCATTGCAAACTTTCCAAAGAAATGTTAGAGTATTTCCGGCAAGATTTTTCAAAGAAATGTTAGAGTATTTCCATTGAAGAGGTTCATTAACAAGAATATTCCTTCGTGTGTTATGTAATGATCAGAATAAACTGCACAGAAGTGGCAAATACAATTTTCATTCCTGTGTATACCCATTATTTCTTTCCCTGATTATAGAGGCATGAGAGCATATCGAGTACATTTCAACCCCTGGGCTTATTGTGTAGAGTAGGTTTAGCGATTTAAACCGTGAAGGTGAACTTACCGCGAAGATGCACTGGGAGCAGCGTTGCGTTGACGGTTGTCGCTAATCTCTTGTAATTCGGGTTGCCTCCGTCCCGTCTCGAAGTAATTGAATCTTAAACGCCGGAATAAACATGAGCGACTCCAGTTTCTTTCGCTGGAAACCGCCTCGTAATGTGATTACCTCGCCGCCTATTTACATAACTGCCTTTACTCCACCTCCCATCTTGGTCTGAATGCGTCGCCGCAAATTGAAGTTAAATTTCGTGCTTGATGTCTTCTGTGCGTTTCGCTGCTATTGATGGTGCGTGATGGGGGAGAGAATTGGAGCAAGAATGTGCGAATATTCTGTTCAGTTTTGTCGCCAGTCAGGATTTCGTGGTAAAACGCTTGATTAAGCGTCTTTTTGTTCATCGATACTACGATTTAACCACCTTTGAATTATAGGAAATAGTAAGTTTATTTACACTTTCTCGTTTTCGTTTTAAAATGCCTGAATTCCCTACCATCTCCATTATTATGTGTATCCATTGTTTTCTGCTGCTAGAATCGTTTTCGAATCATGGTTTCTTTTGAGCACAATTCTGGGTTGTCAGTAAAATGATAAAGGGGATCTAATTGTATAAGTATTGTGTCATATAATTTAGGGAATTAACAGAAAGTCTTGAAATGACTTAATTTGACTTGTTTTCCCAACAGAAATGTATTTTTATTACTATTCTTTGGGAAGTAGTGATATAAAAAAAATTGAACTCTCGCGAATAATTACATGTGTTCTCCTCCCATGTACGGATTTTGAGTTTGTGAACAGATTCAACATTAGATATATACAAGTTAAAATATTTAAACTTTATACATTACAATAAAACTATAATAAGCGTTCTTCAAAACATTTCGAAACTTCTTTAATGTAAAAGTTAACTGTCTAACGTTCTCATAGAGTTATCGATTCTTATATTAAGGCTTATTCTCTCTCATTTTTTGCTTATCCTCCCTCAGTTGAACTACATTTTATCCTACATGTACAATGTTTGAAAAGAATAGTAGTTAGTTTCTAATATTAAGGATACCCAGGAAGGGTCTTTCAGAAAAATACATAGAATATTTGGATCACAAATACATTTTGAATTTAAGGATGTTTGAACCTGGGAACGAATTTCGGAAGCGAAAAGCGTTCGGGGATTGCTGGCGCTCAGTGAGGAGCTTCTTTTCAAGATGAGTGCCTCAGAAAACTCAGCGAGAAAGTAGTTTAAATAATACGGAAGTCAGAGTTGTATTTTTACGAGCTACTGTTTAGCTTCATTGTAGCCCAAGTACCAAGTAAGATTTTACATCTCTTTTAGATTTGACATTTAATATTCAAAGCAATATAAACTGCGACATTGAGGTTACAATGGCACGCACACAATAAATCGACTTTTATAACATGTGTAATACTCTTCCCTTTCTTCGTCCTAGAAGTATTTATGAATTGTTTTGCCTCTACATAAACATGGAGGACTGGAGTAGTGAAGCACTGTTTCCCAACTGTACAGTTTTTCTTTTACGCGCGAGTTTGCGAGCGGCGTTTCAGTAATAAACAGTTTTCCCGGGATGGAATTTTTAGTACGACAAAGTAGTTCCCACTTAATTTGCAGGAACCTCGCGCGTATGAGCGCGGCGTAACCGGTGCAGCGGGCGCGGCGTGTATTTCGCTGGGACCTTTTGGCGCCATACTAAATTCTCGTTCTAAATTAAAAACTCGAAGGGGTTGGGGCGGGTGGGCGGCGAAGGGACCGTACGTCATGGGTCTGGCGAAAGCTGCGGTGGAAGGAGGTGCCACTCGGTCCACATGTGCGCCGCTTGGGACAAGCGCGCGCGGAGCGGCGAAATTCCGCTGCCGCCGCCTTTGTTCGCGTACGGGATTCATAAGGGGACTCGCTCAAAAGGGAATTCCGTTTGGTAATAATTATTGAAACTGAAAGTGATTGGAATAAAAAAATCCATTATTTTGAACATTTTTAAAATCTCTGAGGAGCTTCATGTGAAGCACCCTCCAAAATAAAAATATCTTATTCAAATTCCGGGAGCCGCAACATCAGCTACAACAAATGTGGAATATCAATTTTGACGAAAATTGGCTGAACGGTTTAGGCATTAGCGTTGACCACAGACGGATGTGTTGCTGTGTAGTCGATTTGTCGGAATCAAGAAGCAAGAAAATATGGATTTTGGCTACACCAGGAGTTAGACGATATTTTTTCTAAATTTAGTAACAGGATTTATCCACATTTTCGTCACTAGAGCCCAGCTATAACAGTTTTACTGGCGAAAAATCACCGTTTTCCGACGCACGATTACGTAACTTTCTCTTCCTACAAAGAATTCGAAAGGCGAGAAAGTAAAAGTGCTTGGTAATGTCCTTGTTGCTGGCGTCGGACGTATGTAGAGCTGAGTTATTTTGTTCCACGCAACTGAGTGTCGGCCGGCGAGGCCATCCTCATAGATGGTTCTGGCATATGGTGTAGCGTAGTTCAGCCAATGGACCGAAGATATTTGCCAGGCTATACGCGAGCACGAGGCGGCAAGTACCCGACTCGTGGTTCCTCGTTCGTGTTATGAGGTTTCAAACCGTTTGGCTAATGTAAAAGCTAATACTGTTTCAGTATAGACTGCATCGCTATTGATACAAGTATCATAGCAGGTTTTATGTTACCGTCGCAGAACGATGTTGCCCTTTGGGACCATATTAAACATAGTCTTCTTCATGAAAAACATTTGCAATGTAAAAAAGGAGTATGTGCAATTTGTGTCTTCGTTAAAGTTAACCACCCTAGTGGCTTCGTTTATGGTAGTCTAAACTTTACTCCACTAAAATATGCAACATTTTCAAAGCTTTAAAGTCCTCTCTATATGTTTTCCACAGTCTTCTGCAGTTCAGTCGTATGAAGCATTCATTTATCATGAACATTTCATTAAATAAAATATTCGTTTATGAAATCTAAGTGATAAGTTTGTCTTCGTTCATAGTAACCAGTCTTAAAATGATACTAGTACAATACATCTCCGGTGTTGGATGACATGCAGGCGATTTTGGAGGCAGCGTCAGGGATGAAATCAAAGAGAAAAATCAAAAGACAACATAGTGATTGTGACATGTTTATCAGATTTGTCGCTGGGAGCAAGAACTGAATGAAATCTGGGAAATCAAATGTCACGAATGATTTTTAATCTCTGGAGCTTTTGGGGAATGTTATATGTGACGATGGCCTGGATTGCTTCTTTTGTGGCTTTTTATGATTCATATGAATATTTTTTCGTTCAAACATTCACAACGATGTTATTCTATGGGGTCGTTACTTGTGTGCGTGTTGCGTCATTTTTTGTAACATTTGTATTTCAAGAGAGAGTGTATCCAGAGACAATTAAGAGCAAAACAAACAACCCACACATTTTAAAAATAATGATGTGAATAGAAGCAATTGAAACTAAAGTTCATTTTTTTCTATTAATAATAATTAAATTATATTGTTTGTTTTAAGTATTGGTGGGAAAACAGTAGAATTTACTTTATATTATTTATTCTCCATTTTTTCATGCACACTTGAGGCATGCCAGGGGAATTCTCAAGGTTGTTAACATCGAACACTTGTAAAATCGGATCCGAATGTTTTTCGTTTTAATTTCAAACAACTCTTACATTGAATGTCCGTGATGTCTGGGGGAAACATTTTCCTGGCGCACACAGCGAAATTTTGACAGCCAGAACTCGGAGCGCAGCGCCCTCGCCGCTGGGCCTCTGCACGAACTTCCTCGCATGCGCGCTGCCCATGCGACCGCCGATTCTGTCCTTTAATGGCCAACTTTTTTTGCTTTCTCGCTACGGAATAGAGAGAAAGTTATGTAATGCTGCGCGAAAAAACGGCGAATTTTCCGCAGAAAAACTCCTATTACAGGCCCCTGGAAACGAAAGAGTGGATAAATCCTGTTGCTAAATGTAGAAAAAAATCTTGTAACATTGCTGTAGCGAAAATCCGTTTTGTGAGTCCGTGGTACCGAAAAATCGAATGTCGACAAAACGTCCGTCTGGCCGTCCGTCTGTCCATCCGCCTTTCAACAACGCTAGTGGCTAAACAGTTCAGCCGATTTGCTCGAAAAGTGATATTCCCCTATCGATTTGGCTGATGTCGCGTACCTGTGAATTTGAAGTCAAGATTTTAATTTTTTTGGGGGGGGGTACTTTACATGAACTTCCTACGATATTTTCGAAATCTTCAAAAAACTGTTCCATCGTTTTTTATTAAATTTTTTTGTTAGGTAATGTAAAATACACTTAAGTGTATTGTGTAGGTCTCATGTTCATTGAAAAGAATTATTTTTTCGAAAATAGCAAAAATTAAAACTTTTTTGGCGTCTTCCTGCAACTACAATTATGAAGATAGAGATACTTTCCCCTAATCAAATCTATTCCTTAAAGATACATTTTGAAGTATGACCGTGTAACATTTTTCGAAAATTTGAATACTTTTCGCATACTTTGCGTGTAAATATGGGCGTGAAGGTTCGTGCTGTTTTAGTACCACTAGTTTTATGTATAGCCCGCTTGACATCGTGTCGTTCACATGTGTAAAATTGCCATCGTCCCCATCGCCGCAAACTATAAGATTTTCACACGCCCTCACATTTCTTGCTTGCCCAAATAACTAGGAAATAAAATTTTGTTTGGTTACTCTCATTTTTTGTTGAGTTGTTGCGATAATGTTAATTGGCAAACATGTTTGCTTATTATATAAATCCATATTTACAGTGTACGTGCAGAAATAATGCAGTCAAAAGAGATTTGAGTACTTCAATAGCCACCATATCAGCCTTGAAACTTCTGAAAATTGAGAAAATGTATATTTCAGAGAAAAGGTTAGTGAATCTGGTTGGTAATTCAGTTGGTAGTGCAGTAAGGCCTGGCTACAAAAAGTTCGCTTGGAGTTGAGAAATGCGAATCCTGAGCTGAAAGGCGCTCACGCGTGAAGTCGTACATTAACAAAATATGAGACGTTACAATTCATCGGTTTATGCAGTGGACATTTGCTGCTCGAATTCACTGCAAAATCGGATCTACTGCACTCTTGAAAAACACGAAGGAAAAAACAACACCCCTGAACTATAAAGTTGGTATTTTTGCATTTCCGTCGAGATGAAACTTTTAACAAGTATGCAATATCATAGAGTAAAGCGATTTTAGAAATTATTTCCTTTTAGTAATGGAGATAAATCGAAATTCGGAAATTGAAAGAACATCCAGCGCCCCCGTTTCGCCCGTCTCTCGTGCGCCCCCTGCTCCTCGTGTCCAAATATTTCTTTAGATAGAAGCCCCCGAGGAAACGCGTTTCCGTTAATATTGCTTATTGGAAAATAACAAGAATGTTTGTGCAGTCCACGACAGCCTTAAATCAAGGGAAGGATTCTTCAGTATACGGTAGAAGTATTCAAGAAATGGGCTCTCCGTCAAAGCGGATGTATAAAGAATGCAATAAACGGCTGCCCGTCAATCCGGCATTCGGACATGCGTGAGGAATCGCATACTTTTCACTCCTTGAAGACATTTTTTTCTCGTTATAAATAACCTTCGAAAGTATTTGTAATAAAACAATTCGGACTGCTCTGGGTAGATGAGTATCGAAAACGATTGTTTAAAGCAACTCTTGCTGCGTGCCGATCTAAATAGCGCGTATTGATTCGATGGCAACAGTTCTGGGTTATGGTTGTGAATTCGAATCCTCGTACAACGAAGTTTTTTCATTTTTTTATTGATAGGGACGGAAAACTAAACAATTCTCAAAGCATTGTGTGTTTCGTATCGTAGTCGTCATTCTTCGTTTCCAAGTACTATAGTCGTGTCCCTTCGATGCCCTTGAATTCATGAAATCGCGTCAGTCTCTTCATTCCCTCTAGATTCGTATATGTTGTTAACATCCATATTCGCAGACAACAACCAGTTGTCACTCAACGACTCGTCTCCATCGGCCAACGAAATCGTTCCACCTGTGCCGAGGTCCGCTGATAGACGCGCGCCGCGCGGTGTATACATAAGCAGCAGGCCCGTCCCGTCCCCGTCCGTCCGTCCGTCCGTCCGTCCGTCCCGTCCCGTCCGTCCGTCCGTCCTCCCGTCCGTCCGTCCGTCCGTCCGTCCGTCCGTCCGTCCTCCGTCCTCGTCCCGTCCCGTCCCGTCCGTCCGTCCGTCCTCGTCCGTCCCGTCCGTCCCGTCCCGTCCGTCCGTCCGTCCCGTCCCGTCCCGTCCCGTCCGTCCGTCCCGTCCCCGCCCGCCCCGCCCGCCCGCCCGCCCGCCCGCCCCGCCCCGTCCCGCCCCGCCCGCCCCGCCCGCCCGCCCGCCCGCCCGCCCGCCCCGCCCTCGCGTCCCGCTCCGCTCCCACCCCACCCCTCACAACCATCCCACTCCCACCCCCATCCCGCCCTCGCCCCGCCCACGCCCCGCACTCGCCCCGCTGCGGAGTAAGCCGGTTACACGCAGGCTTTCCGTTGTTTATTATTCGCGCGCCGCTGTGAATGGGGCACGGCGGCGCAGCGGCCTGAGCGGTGGATTCGTCGCGTGGCGCTGAGTGGCCGACGCTCTTCTCCCTTCTGCTGTTTCATAGGTTCGCTCCTCCCGTCGTACTCCGCGTCTGCAGGGATTTTTGCCGGAGTACTCTTTTATTGTCAGTCTTGTCCGTTCATGCTCTTTCTGTTTCTTGTTTTTATTATTATTTTTAGCTTCACTTTCTTGCTTTTCATGTTGGCCTGCTTTCCTCTCTTCGTTTGAGTTTGGAAACATTCAATCTTGCTTCGCCACAACAATGCGTTGGTAATGAAGTTTTATTTTGTCGTAGGAATTTGATAGCTTGAATGTTGAATGAAACTGAAAAGATACCACTCATTTGTGCGTGCATAAAACGATTTTTTTTATTCAAAGACTACCTATTACTCTGTTTCTGTCCAGTATTCTATATCTGGTAATATTAATGTCTCCGTCCGTCACTCAGTGTTAGACGTCTTCCTGTCACTAGGTGTCATTCCACTCGCCTCCCCCTCCTGACCGGGATCTGACCATTTCTTCTCGGATTCTTCTACAACACGCTAAGAGGATTCTTGAAAAGAAAGAAAATAACAAACAAGCTTGGTTTAGCATGTTTTCAGCACCTTAAATGTTTTTTTATGGGGGTTAAGACACCAAAGGTGAACAGCCGTTCATTATATATTCCTTTCGTGAAAACGAATCGGGTGGCATTATTTTAACCGAATTCCTGTAGAATGTCGTCGAAGAACTAAACAAAAAAATCGGGGGGGGGGGAGGAAGTTAGGATGCCTAGTGGTGAAATGCTGTGAATTACTATTCTGTCTTTCCGGTATAATATTCATTATTACATTATATTAATCATTACATGAAAAGTATTAATTCCAGATATGTGATGAGAAAAAAAAATGTTTACAGAATTTGATAACTTGAGAAGTTACTGAAATGAAAAAGATGTCCTGCTTAGTGAGTAGTGCGAGGGGGTGGGCCAGGGCCAGGGGCGGGGGTGAGCTGGTGGCTGGCTGGAAGTGCGGTCGTGGAGTGGGCGCTCGCGCCAAGTGAGGGCGGAGACTATGTCGCTCGAGCTCCACGGCAGTCAACACACATTTTTTCATATGTGGAGCCTACGTGACGCGGTCTCGCTCCACAATGCGGCACGTGCCGTAATTTCATTTGAAACATCGATGTTTTGTTTTCGGTATCGCATCTTAAAAGCGAAGCCCTTAGGTCCATTCCTCAGGCGCGTGAACCAGGCCACCGCGAGCGAGCGCAGAACACTCGAGAATGCGGCGCTCGAGGCTGAAACGCGCGCTCGAGCGAGCAAATGCTTCGCCTTGCTCTTTTGCCGTTTCTTAGACACGTCCTATTCATACATGTAGTCCGCGCCTAGAGCAGTCTTTCGTTGGTGTACTCCCCGTTCTTATCGTTTCTTCCAGTCGCATTATGAACTGTTTTCTTTCTGTTGTGTATCTATTTTTATTCCGTCTCCATCATTTTAGTTTTCTTTCTCAAGGGCTTGGAATTGATTTGTGCCAGCGAATTACGGCAATGAATTGTTATTTTGATGCTGGTTTAATATCAGGGATTGACAGTTCAGTTAAATGAAACGTGATTTGTACTTATCCTTAGATTTTGACTACCTATTAAATAAAATAACGTCGAATATTATTTCCACTAACATATAAAAAAGTGCAATCAAATCGGTTTGATTTGAGTTAATTTGTTTGGTTAATATGTTTGTTTACACAGTTACAAAACCACTGTTTGTAAATTTCCATAATCTATACCAGTAATATAAATACTCATTTAAAATTTACGCTGTTCATATTTAACACAACAGGCCAACTTTGATACTATCGAATAAATATTGTACAGAATAAACAGGATTCGAAATAAACGTTATGTAAAGATTATCAAATATTCGACACTTGCATTTCATTAACTTTTTATGTGATTGTAGAATTTATGCCATTTCGTTTGAAATGTTATGTACACTAGTAGGGATATAGTATACTGATTTGCATAAGGGAAAACGAAACTATTTGTTACGAAGTATAACTAGATATCATAAATTATTGTTGATGGTAATTATTTCTTAGTAAACACGAGTATTAATGAGGGACTTACGTATGAACGTATACAGCACAATTTATATTGTCTGGTTTACTTCTTATGGAAGAGATTGTGAATATCGTGAATTCCTCCTGCAGGCTATGTCACGTCTTGATATCAGTCTCACAAGTTTCCCACATCCACACTTTCTCACCTCCGCTACTTCATGTGAGTCGGATGAGTTCTGACTGAACGAAAGTAAACAAATATTCGCAAGCTGATTGCTTCAGAGCTGGTCACATGATGCACCACAGCATATGGCGAGATGTCAGAGTCGATTATACGTTGCCCGTACTGTAGGCTACAGTTGTGACGTATGTTAGAGGAACTGATTCTGAAAATATGAAGATGGATTCCGTTTATGAGGGATGCTTATCATCCCAAGCGCCTCGTTCGGTATATGCGGTACAGGTTTGTTACTGACGACACTTTACGTATTATGACTTTGAATTTGGCAGCTTGCGAAATCTCTCTAAAGCATCGCAGGTCCGCGAGGGATCGAATGCAGCGCTTCGCAGCTGTTGTTGCGCGCGCCGCGATTTCCGTGGAGGCGCACTCTTTTCACCCGCCTGCTCGACCGCTTCAATGCTCCCTCGGCGGCTGTTGCAAACCTCGCCCTCATTTTCATTTCTGACGCTTCTTACGCTCAACGCCTCGCGAGGTGGCATTGCTCTACTCATAATTTGAAAGAGCGTATGCAAACAGCAGAAAGAAAACACTTCGCGGGTAGATACACCAAAAAGTTTAGACGATAGTACGTGTAAATGTTTTCTAATCAAAGAATTTAGTTTCTTTTATTAGTAAAAATTCATTTATCAAAAAAACAACATATTATCACCTGTATTTCTCAATTCGAAATCCATATTTTTGAAAAATCAAACATGCTTGCATTGTTACAAATGCATGCATGCAGGCAGACAGGCAGCAGCTGTAAGGGATTATTCAGTTGCTGTGCCCTATAATAATAGTTCGGTTATGGAATGTGTTTGACTTGTTCTTGGTTTGTTTTACCCTTTCTTGTTTGTCTTATCCCATTTAGAAGTTACTTTCGTCTCCGTATTGTAGTACTAAAGAGGACTGTATACCTACTTACCTACAAGTTTGAAATTTTACAGATATTCAGCAATAGAAATTACACCCAAGAAACAACTAAATGGGAGGGATAAATGAAAATCAGACCCAGGTGCTTTTAGATAAATTTTCAATGCCTAGACAAACGTGATAACTCCTCCTCCATGAGTATTTTTTGTCGGAAACACATTCGAACAACTCTTGAGAAATTCCAATACGTTTGAATTATATTAAGAGAACACAACAATTGACAGGACTATTATTTATTCTTATCGTGCGAACTCGGAATTGAACAGTTATTGTATGTAGTTCACTTATCTTGCTAGTCTTATTCCTGTGGATTTCAAAAGATTTCAATCTGAACATCATGTTCCATTCGCCTAGATTTGATCGTTCTCGGGACCAATAATTGTTCTCCCAAATGTCCACAACCTTGTATTCTCAGCTGTTCATAATGTTGTTACCACGCAAAATTATTGAACTCCTTGAATTGAATTACTGAATAAGATCGAATAAGAACTACGACTTGGCAAGCTTAGTACGAAGTGTTACAAACAGGAGAGCGAGGATACACCCTCTGGAGACCTCAATAATCAATATTTGTTGTATGCGAAAATGGATGGAAGAATAGGACAGTTAAAGGAAAACAAAGCTACAGAAAGTAAGTTCGTGAAATCGAGCATTTCTCTTTAGGGTGGTTGAAATTTATCCTTTGGGAATCTAGATTTGATTCTTCGGTGTTGGTTATAGGTTTTTGCTAGGTTGAATATGTAAGTTGCAGGGGGGAAGGTAAGGAAAGAAAAACATTATTTGACGGTGAATGATAGTAATCATCAATCGTGTGAAGAATAAACTCTTTGTGGAGTTGCTTGCTTGACGCGTACCAAGGCGCTTTGACGGCAGTTCGAAGGATTTTATTTTGGAATGTTGGGAGAGACCCACGCGATGTTGCACTCTCTGAGTTTCATGTGGTTTCCTATCCTCTCTCGTGTTCCCATCGACGCGGCGGGGTGAGCATCTGGACGCGCTCCGACTCCTTTTAGGGAGCGCATTAGTAGCCGTATGAATTAGTAACGCGAATCTCTGGCTAGACCTGACGAACTTTCGCCTGATGAGCGGAGCGGACGTCATGAATTGTAATGGAAACTCCTCCACCCCCACCCTCCCAGTCGACAGCTCGCGCGGCGAAATGTAATTCGGGCGAGTACGTGCGACGGACATTTTAATTAAGTGTTCCGGAAGCCGCGACTGGAGCGGCTGCGGTCGCGACCCGAACCTCCTGCCCCGCCCACTCCACCCAGCCCCGCGCCGCGGCGCCTCTGCTTACCCGTTCCTTCCACTTTCGATTATTGTCCGAGAATTTTGAAAGGGGGAAAATACGGTTTCCAACGGGTAACTACCGGCATAGGTGGCTCAGGCCATCAACCGATGTCATTGGAGTGTCTATGCTCGGGAGATCCGACGGTTCGAGTCCTGACGGAGGCAGGAGTTTCGACTGTACCTTCACAGCAAGGTCGAATTAAGTCGCTGTCTGGAAGAGAATTCTAGCGGCCGGCTGCTCTGATCGGCAGTTTTCCGTGGTTTCTCCGATCACCAGGCGAATGCTGGAGCAGTATCCTCACAAACGAGCCTGGTACCGCGCGTAATCTTTCCTTCTTCTTCCTTGCCCTGTCCTCACCCTTTACCTACACACACTTGAACTTATATCCACTATACTCCCACTCATGTCGAGATAGCAGTCGGAAGCTTTGGGGTTGTTGCGGAAGGAACGGTGGCCTGCGGTGGAACATACCTTGTTGGAAAAACCCCGAGAGCCGACATGTAGGTCGCCTTGCAGCGGGTAATGATCACCGCCCCCTCCCGAGATAAAAAAAACACAAAAAAAAACATGCACTGCACTTATTTGACTAACGACCCTTGCAGTTGACCAACCCGGAATCATCAGTCAGTCAGTCAATGAGTAACTCATACGTGAAAGGAATAGCATTGAACGGCCACGTACGAATTATAACGATTTTCTTCCATTGGGAAAAAGGGTATAACATAACATCCCTTCCCATCCACTATCCTATACGGACCGTCTCCTTTTCCTTCAAATCCCATTCAGTTATTGCAATTGTTTTCTATTTTGAAAGGGGAAGTCGAAAAATGTGACAAAAATACGCGTTCCGTGAGTTACACCCTTGAGAATAACAAAAACATCGGAAGGCCGCGTTTTAAGAAGTGCAGTGATTTCATTACTACCGAGAAATATGGAGTGATTTAATGTGTCTATGTTGTTTTCACTCTACTCTTTTTGGTCGTTCCATGGATTGCGAACTTTTCCCAATAGAATTTCGAATTTAAAAGTGAAACAGAAAAACGAAATGCATAAAAAAAGATTAAAAGTCCATGAGTACATGCAACACATGTGAAGAATAGTCATTTAAAGACTACGCATAAAGTGGTGCGATCTTCACACAAACAGAACAAATGTACTCGTAACACGTAATCAGCAAGAGGAGGAATTTGGAAAAGACGTGATAATTTCGATATAATTTTTTTCTATTTTATTGCACCAAAAAAATTTTTTTTTTTTTTCCATTTTGATTAGGTTGTTTGGATTACGTAACGTATTTCTAACGTATACCTTGTCTATACCAAACAATAAATGTTGAACTGTTTCTGTTCTTAAGCATATTTGTACCGACTTCCTTCTGATGTTCTATATTATTTCTCTTGTTACTTACAAGCGTTTGTCTTTCATTTGGCATGTAACCTATACATTCTAGGTGTCTCCACTATTGTATTTGTATATTTTTATTTTTATTCTTTCATTCTTGACTATTTAAACATTTATCCTCAGATATTGGTTTCGTTGTTGTTTTTATCAGTTTTCAATTTACAGAAGTAATTGGTATCCGTGAAATAATAGCGAAGCCTGAACGTGAAATTATTGAAAATTTTCTCGTTTCAACTAGATTGCTTCTCGGCATAAATGAAAACGCCAGATGTTCTTCATTAATACGTTGACACAATCAGATGATGAAAACGTAGTACGCTAACAACTCTTTCGCATTTTAAATCAATCTAGGGTGTGGTTAATGCGATACGAAAAGTCCATATTCGTCTAGGGATGAGATCTTATCTGTGAATTCCTTGTAGTTGCACCGAGTCTCATCTCGGCGAATTCAAATTTAAGTTCCAAACATTTTGGCTTTTACATATTCGTGTGCATTTTTGACAGTACATTGCTACCCTCCCTGTCTGTCATTATGTGCTTAAGTTTGCCACTGAATCCATCTGGCGAATTGCAAGAACATGTGAATTTAATTGGTCACAAAAAAAACGCAATTATTCCCTTTCATTTTGAATTGCAGAGCGTCCGTGTGACAATCTTCAACTCATATGTTATGTATTAGATGTAGGGATTATGTGCTTCTGAGTAGGGATTTAAGGAAAATGTGCACATTAATATTCCTTTCAAACTTTTTTATTGCAAACTCGCCGAGTGTTGATTAAAAACCAAACAATGTTGCTACTGAATACGAAATTGGCACAGCCCTTAAAATTGTTCGACAAAGTTTCGAGCCCATAATGTTACTAGGGTACCTTGTAATGTCATGGTAGACCTTAGGATGAGAAGAGGCTACCTGTATGTTGTGGTTAGGTTTTTATGTTGGGTCTATAAAAGAATCAAAGAAGTGAAAACATCCGGACGTTTCCTGGAAACCGATGCCAAGAATTCCGGATCTAAAATACATCAGGTTGTCGCGTCCAACCCAAACACTTGATGATCAGAATTCAATTCTGTGCGGCGAACGCCACACGGTGAATTATTTTTCTCGTGCGTCAGCTTGTGTGAAAACATACGTTTACAATTGCCGCATCAAATGTCCGTCTGTTATAGAGTTATCACTGACGGAATTGTCGATGCATATCATATGTGCTGTTCACCTCATTGCGTACAGACTATCGCGTATTGTTTAACTTATAAACATTAGTAACCGGCACGCCATTTATTTTGATGCTGTAGCAAAGTAAAAGTTTCGATGTATTATTCGCATTAATACACGGAACGGCGATTCTGTATGTTTGTAATGGAAATCGTTATCGATTCTGTGGTTTGAATCATTCATGTTCCTGTCTGGCAAGCCATCAATCACGTAACGTCCATTTGTGTCAATGTTCTCGGAGAAACGTGAGTATTGCCTGAGAAGAGGTAATTGTACAACAGCTGGGAATAACGTGCTATTTCCCAATTATTGTAGTTTTGTTTCTAAATGAGATCATGGGAATAAAGCCATTATTTGAATACTTTCTTTCTTCGAAGATTTGACTCAAAAATAGGGAAATGTCATTCCGGTATCAGAAATGTCTTTTTTGCATCTTCACTTACTTATGAATATTTATCCTGTTAAGATGAAACACAAAATACATTATGGTTTCCTGTATTGAAAATATAATTTATTATTGGCTAGTGTCTAGAAAAGTTCTTTACTTCTTCTTCTTCTTCTTCTTCTTCTTCTTCTTCTAGATATAATTCTAATCACTATAACTAAAACTGTTACTCATAGCTTGTCACTACGTTCATATCGAATCTCCCAGCGACCAAACTTCTTTTCTCTTGGGAATGGCTAATGACAGAGAGGGAAGGTGACATAGAGACGAAATATGACAAGGTATATTTGCGCAGGAGAATGTGTGTCCTTTCCGATAACCGGAAAGCACTATTTTCCACGAAAGAAGGTAAGTTTTTATTGCAATAATATTAATTGGAAAGTGGAGGGATTGCGTTTTGAATGCTAAGGACGGTTTTATTCATTACATAATTCTTCATGCTCCGTTTTCAACGCGATGAAATAAATTTTAAAAATAAAACAAGGGTGAGGTTTCCTATGGCTGAGAAGATTCTTCTGTAAGATTGATAATGCTTTTTGTCGTGTATAGAATTTAAGAGGTAACATTAACAGGCCTGTCACAACATGGAATGCAACTGGATGTAATTGTGCAAGGATCTGTAAAGGAACCTAAAAAGGCAGTTAAAGAAGCGAGAAGGAGGAGGCAAGGGTGGCAATGAATATAGAAGATAAATCCATGGCGGAGAAAAGAAAACGACTTAGGGGAAACAATAATAAAAAAATAAAAGTTCCTGAGAGAGGGGATAGTAGGGAATGAAAGGAAATAAAGATGACGGATGTATAGATCCAAACACAAATGGAGGTAGAGACAGGTTGCGGAAAGGAGTATAAATTAATCGGACGAATAGATAGCAAAAGCGACGTACAAGAACGAAAAGGAATTGGATAATGGTACGGGCGTGAAGGAGGGGAAACACTAAATAGGAGAGAAATATTCCGAGCTGCTGGGTGAATGGTGACAGAGTGGAATGGGCTCCCGCAGCGGAGCGAAGGCAGCGCTGCGGCGGCCGCGCGGCGACGCGACGCAGCGGAGCGGCGAAGCGCGCGCTCAGCCCTTGATATATTTCGCCACGGCCGCTTGCAGTCCCGCAGCCACCGCCACCGCCACTGCCACCGCCACTGCCACTCCCACTCCCCTCCCCCCTCTCTCACTCCCACTCTCTCGTACTCCACTCTCTCCACTCCCACTCTCTCGCACTCCCACTCTCTCGCACTCCCACTCTCTCGCACTCCCACTCTCTCGCACTCCCACTCTCTCGTACTCCCACTCTCTCGCACTCCCACTCTCTCGCACTCCCACTCTCTCGCACTCCCACTCTCTCGCACTCCCACTCTCTCGCACTCTCTCGCACTCCCACTCTCAAACTCACTCCCACAACCGCCACGCTCCCCGCCTTCATCACCACCCCACCGTCCTCCGTCCCCGCCTCCCCCACCCTCCGCCACATCTCCGCCTCCGACACTGCCACAGATACTGCAGTGCCGTCCCCGCCGCTTTCTACGCAGCAACACCACCGCCTCATCACAGACACGCTCGTGTCTCCTCCACCCTCCGCCGACTCCTCCTAGTCGCCGTGTTATCCAAGTTCTTTGACTTCTCCAACATAGTCACCACAACTGCGTATTTTCGATGGAGGAGTGGCGGTGGGCGTTGGGGGGAGTCGGCGGATGGTGTGGAGGACTGGAGCGTGTCTGAGATGAGGCGGTGGTGTTGTTGGGTAGTCGGTGCAGATGAAAGCGGCGGGGACGGTGAGTGTAGCATCGGTGGCGGCGACTTCTCCAGTATTCACATCACAACTGCGTATTTTCGATCTCCTCAGTGTTTTAGTGCTAGTTCGACTTCTCCATTGCCACCTTCCATATCCTCACTAGTATGTGTGCCTCGGCCTTCCGAGATAACCACTGCAAATTCTTTCACTTACCTACATTTCCGCACCACACCCCATCCCATAGCTTCCTGGTTCTAGAACAGTGTTGTCTCCGCCTCTATGGAACTAGTGTTGTCTCTACCTCTATGTATCTCCCTTCTCATCTGCCACTCCCCGACCCCACTTCTGCCCTCTGCATCACAATCGCTTCTTATCCCTTAAATGCGTGTTTGAGCTCTTTCATTGCCACTTCCTCCTCTGTACTCGTACTTTTAGTTCTTACGTCCACGTTTTCTGCTCTACTACCACCATCACCTCACGCACGCACTCACTTTGACAACACATGCACACATTGGCAAGGCTTTGCTACTTGACCCACTTCCTTTCTCGCACTCTCCTCCACAGTCCCTCTAGCTCCGCCCCTTCGTCCCACCACCTTTTCACTCCTAACCAAGATGCTCTAGAGTCCCACCACATCATCGTCCGCCTCTTCTCTCCCAGCCAACTCCCCCGTGCCCGCAAACTTTGTTCCCCCATCTCCCATCCCCGTCACAACTCGCCCGCCTTCTTGCCCCCCCGCCCACTCTCCCGCCCTTTCGCTCGCTCTCTCCCGAAACTGCCCTATGCAACCCTCCCGCCGCCGCCAGCCAACCCACCACAGAGGGGAGGTGGCGCCGCGACGGCGCCGGGGTGGGCGGGGCGGGCGTCGCCCGTTGCGCTTCCCAGCGGCTAAATTTATCCGCGCATTACCGCCGCCCTGCGCCCTCGGCCGCGCGCTGCGACTGAGGCGGCGGCGGCGACCCGCAGGGGAAGAGGAAATAACCTTTAAAAACGCCTCGTTAAGAGGCGCCGGTGTTTGAGCTCTTGTGTTGCGAGAGCGCCCCGAAAAATCGCGTTTGCGAGACGAGACGAGAGGCGGCAAGAGCGGGAGGCGATGATTGAGGCATCTGCTATTTTTCACGTCCCGCTCGCGGGAGACAGGGCGTTTGTTGCACTTTTGCGTCTCTTTTTCTTCACTGGCGCGCGGTGTGTACTTTCCCTTTTGCCATGAGGAATTCGCTTTGAAGGTCCCTCTTCGTTTCTTTGTCTAGCCAGATGTACACTTTTCGGAGAATTTTCAATGAAATTTTATTAGTACGTCTTTGTATGAGAATGCAGTCACTTCTTCCAAAGCACTCATACTTTGCGCCGACGTGTGTACTCCTGGCGAAGAACGCGCTTGAAAGAGGAAGCACCGGAATGGCGTGCTGCAAAATATGGTTTTATGAGTTTGATGTTGGAAGGGCGGTGTGATATTTTTGGGTTGAGTGGACAGCCAAGAGGAATAAGGTAAAGAATGAAAATATGGTATAATGTGGAAACTCCTACAATTAACTTTCACATCCTCTGTACAGCAATATGCAAAGAACAACGCGAGAGCTTACAGTGTACATACTCTTGTGAAAGTATGATTTACGTGAGGGAGAGGGAGATACGAGTTTTGTTGAACTACTTAAGAAATGTTCTTTAGTTTTCTTATTTTCCTATCATTAGCACGACTGCTCATGTGATTTTTTATTGCGAAAATTATCGGTTTTCAATGTTTAAGGCACTTGATCAAGAGCCTAAGATATGTGACATCAGAATGGTGTTCGGAGTACGTATTTCTTTTTTGGGAACAATAGTGTCGTATCCTGTGCCAAGTTCTGCTCAAATATTTACCGGCCGAACACTTGACGAAACTGTAACTAACTTCACTGTGAATAGTATTTGTGCAATCGAAGCAAACTCTTCAACTGTACGAGTAAATGATGAGTTCACAGTTGGAATAACTGTCCGTTTAAATCAAGCATTGCCTCTCCAAGTAGCAGGTAGCTTCAGTAAGTTATACACGAACAAGGTTATATTTATTGATCACGCATGTTAGAGGTTTTGAACTGTAAGATATTGTGAGTTCCTTCCATAATATTTAAATGAAATGTATTCGAACTACTCGAATATTACGCGAAATTAAATAACTATTAGGATTATTTAACATTATATTCTGTGAATACCAACAGATTTTTCTTTGTCATCTTTATTTTCTGACAAAAAACAATATTTGTTAAGTTGATGTGATAGCTGATTGATCCAGAATTAATACACATGAGGTATAAAAAAGATGCGTGTATCGACACTATTAAATACTGATAAATGATGATTGAATCTCATCTCTGAGTGTTTAACAGACTCTATCCACTGTCCTTTTTGATCCCTCCTGCATAAAACATTATCTATACAGTTGTGGATGACGCAGCGTTTTGTAGTAACTGGTGAATATTTTTGTGAGCTATTGGAAACGTACGATGTCGCCACTTGCGATACAGACTTTATAGTCTATCGGAGAGAGATTTTGTTGTAGCTAGTGCTTTTGTGCCTGAGCGCTCCCCCAGCCTCCAAGTCCCCTCGCGAGTCGTTACCCGCGCTTTAGTGCGCGTGATTCCGCCGGCGCGGAGCAGGCTGGGTGCCATAGGGGACAGTGCAAGATGGCGCAGGAGGGAAGCGAGAGACGGTGCTTCGCGTTGGAGGAGGACATGGTTGGAAGCGGGTCGGGGTTGCACTGGACGGAACAGGAAAGCGTAGCAGTGGGGCAGGGCAGGGTGGCACGGGGAATAGAACGGGGGTGTGTGGTGTGGGGTGGCAGCGGTTGCCACAGTGAGCCATAGGGTGGCGCAGGGAGGTACAAAGGGGGGGGAAGGTGCGGTTGAAGGAGAACATGGTTGGAAGGGGGGGGCGGCATTGGCGGAACAGGGAAGCGAAGTGGCGGGGAGGGGTGGAGCGGGGCGACGCAGGGTAGTGCAAGATGGCGCAGGATAGTAACCCAACCAACACCACCACTCCATAGAAGAGGGGCCGCGGCGCCGCTCGCACCCGCGAGCGGAGCATGACCTCACGTACGCAACAGCATAGAAAACAGCGGATGAGCACCTGATGCCGTAGGTCGCAGCAATAACAAACTGAGAGAGGGTAGGATGGTGGAGGGAAGCTAGGACGGTACGATGTGTCGGAGGAGGTCATGGCTGGAAGCGTGGCGAGGAGGGGCGGGGTGGCACTGGACGGAACAGGGACAGCGGAATGGAGAGGCGGGAAGGGGTGCGGAGCGTCTTTGCGGTCGTAGACAGGGTAGCGCGGCGCTGAGTGGCTTGGGGAGCTTTGGTCGGGGCGGGACAGAGCTGAGAAGGGCTGCAATAGTACCTTGAGTGACGCCTCAACTTAGGAAGCGGATACAACGGATGGATGGACGCTAGGAACGGGAGGAAGCTTGCTGAAGTGGGTATGCAACGATCGACATGTCCACAATGATGGAAGATTAGACCGACCGAGAAATGGGTGGAATATACGTAGCTAACGTGGAGTCCTACTAAAGTTACTTCGAGAGACTGACATACCTTGATGGAGGGCAAGCTCTGGCTTTCAGGGCAAGTGACGTGTAACTGATTAGTGAAAGTGGAAAACCAACCGGAGGGTTATCTTTTATCAATACTGAATGCCAATATTCCTCCTTAATGACTGCGGGGGGGGAGAGCAAAGCGCAGGGAGAGTCTGGCCAAAAGGGAAATCGTTGAGCGCTGCATTGTGAGGGGGAGTGAAGTGAAATGGTATTGAAGGGTAGAGGGACTTCGGAGCGCCTGGAAAGGACGGAAAGCAGAGCAGAGTTCAGAGAGCGCAGTGGCGCGAAGGGCATTCTGGAGCGCACGGCGGGGCAGAGGGCAGGGCAAGGGTCTTCGGAAGGGCGGGGCGTGACGGGACGGGAAGCGGGGCGGCCGGCCCTTCGCAGCTCAAATGGCCCGGGCGCAAACTGAGTGACGCACGGGCGGGCGGCGGCGAGGGCGACAGACAAGAGGAAGCGCTGCCGCCCGCAGCCGCCCAAGTAAATGGACCCGCCCACCGCCCGCCGGAGGAGAGCTGCTCGGATAAGGGTACTCGATCCCTCTAAAAGAATCGATGCCAGAATCGAATCGCAAGAAAATCGATTCCAAAGGAAATCGAATTTTCATAATAGTTTTAATGGAAAAATATAATAAACTATGCAAGGAAAATATCGTCAACGGAACCAAACATTCAGATAACTCCACTGTATAAACGGGAGTAGTTCTGTATAACAATAATAATAATAATAATAATAATAATAATAATAATAATAATAATAAAACTGGCAAAAGCAAAATACGGTGGTAGCGCTCGAATGTGCATAATTTAGAAAAATCTCAAATATATTCATTTTGTTCTGTTGAGTTCTCTTGGAATCGAATTCAGCAAGAAGCGAAGGCAAAGGGACCGAATACCAATTTCGTAAGAACCGAGTGATAGAATCAGAGCGAGTCTGTGTTGGGGGTGGGCGGAGGGTGACATGGGATTCACGGAGGGGCTGAGGGGAGGCGAAGCGGAGTGGCTGGGCACGTTGGAAACTGCCCGACGGCAGCGCCGGAACGGAGTTGAACGCGGATATTACATAAGGTATGAGGTGAAACGAAGCTGTTATGGAAACTGGGGAATCGAGAGCATTGCAAAGGACACACGAAATAGGGAGGAGAATTGAGTTTGCGACAGGTCGCCTGCTGGATATATGAAGGGATTGTGAAAGGGTTGGAGGGACAGTTGTTTTATAAATGGCCTCGTTGCGCACAGTAGACGGATAGCTGAGAATCAGCGGCAAAATCTTTGCAAATTCTTTGCAAATGTTATCTATTATCTTTTTTGCCGCACATTTGGAAGTAGATATTGTGGGGACAATGGAATAAAGTGTTTGAAGATTTTTTAACACGATCAAGTAATTGTTGAGCTTCGAGCATTACATGCCGTAATATTTAATCCGTTAACTTCTGTTTATTGTAAATAAAGTGACAATTTGAAATTTTATTTCTTGACTATGGAAACTGGGAAGGGACGTTAGATAGGTTTCCATGTTGCCACTCTTACGGTACACTAAGGTGCATCAGTCCAACAAATTGCTGTTAAAAATATTACTTTCTCCGCATATAATGTAAAAAAATGTAATTCCGTACGTGTTCTACATACATCTTTCCACTCGAATATTCCGATAACTCTTTACTGTATGAATGTTAATACTTCATTGGATTAATTGACTGAAATCAAGGAGCGAAGTTATCTGCGATTGGTAAACAATCCATCGTAGGTTGCCGGAGAGAAGCCTTCACGGGAGACAGGAAACGGCGAGGCGCCGCAGTGGGCACAGAATGCAGCCGTTGCCTCGTCAGCGACAGAGAGAGACGTCAAGGGCAGCAGGCATTCACCCCGCCTCCCACCCCCACCCCCTCCGCCCCGCCCCGCCCCGCCGCGCCCTCTGCCGAAGGAAGACGTCCGGCGCGGCGCGGCCCGGGCCCGCGCGCCGAGGATGCGACGTCTCTATCGGGGCGACGGCGCAGACAAATTGTCCCGTTTCGGAACGGAAGGAACAAAAACGCCGCTTCCGCCACTGAAAGACATTCGCCCCCGGCCCCGCCACTTTGCCCCGCCCGCCCCTCTAATTGCGGCTGATATCGAGCGAGTTAGGGCGCTGCGGTGGCGGGTGGGGGCGGGCGGGACGGGGCAGGCGGAAGAGGGCGGCGTCAGCAGGACCGCGTCGCGTCGAGGCGCCGCAGGGCGCGGCAGCGGTCGCGATTGTGGGAAGCGGCGGCGGGGATGGAGACGGCGGCAGCAGGGCCGGCGTTCCTCAAGGCTCTGGACCCGGCTGCCTCGACGAATGGTGGTGGCGACGTTGACGATGATGCCGACGATGGGAGCGGCGACAGGGGAGAGACCCAGCAGCGGAAGCCCCAAGGTTCTCACGACGGCTGCGTCGACGACGGCAATTACAGCGATGACGACGACGACATTGATGTCGACATTGAGTGCGGCAGAGTCCGATATCGGGCGTGGCGGGGCCAGAGAGGATGTGGTGGTCTCTCGCAGGCACAGATTTCAGGAGTAAGGGGAAAGCAGGGCTGCCGCTGGGATGCAAAGACCGGAGTTTTGGAATGTGCCAACGAACGCACCAAACCGCGGCCAAAGTAAGGGAGAACTAGGACAGTGTCGCGAATGCTCTCGAAAGGGTGACTCGAGGTTCTTCAAACGGACAGCAATTTGTGACAGGGCAGACGCGAAACGCCTGGGGAAAATTGAAATACATTTCCATGAGATTGTCAGGACAATGGAGAAAATTGAGGTGAAGGATCTCTTTGAAGGGCAGGATGGAAAATAAATAATGAAGGTGGACAGGAATGGCTTATAATGCAATTTTCACGAATCGCTGTAAAATTTTGGCACGACGTTTTATGGCATTGATAACGACATACACATGTGAAATCTGAAATGAATCCCATATGAAACGCCATGGGCATACAATGAAAATATAGCCATTTATTTTCTTGGTTCTTTGTGTGTTATTTTAGAAAAATAATGAAACAGCTCTCTATCGAGAACGAATATACGAGATGAAACGTTATGAGACAGTGCAGTCATGCAAGTAGGAATACGGAGCGAGGTAAATCCAAGCATGCTGATAATCCGTCATATTGAATCAAATGTTCACAAATGATCACCACCGCGATCCCTATTACAATATTCCATTAGCTAGTGTGTAAATCTGCAATGGATCAGCTTCCATTCGTGACTCCAGATACAAGATCATGCTGTATTTACATTTCGATTGCGAAACAGTGTTATTGGATGTTAAAAGCAATTTTCGTTTTCAAAATACATGATAATATAAATATAATTCATTGCGTAAAAGTATATTCAGAGTACGTAATTTTTTCAGGGAGTTTGTTACAATTAGGAAATATGTGACGTTGTGTATTGCATTGTTAACATTTTTTTATACCTGTAGAACGTGATCTCAAAAGGAAGCGAAGAAAATTCGAGCAATATAGGAGTGTGCCCTAGAGGTTTCGTAATCATTTTCAAGATACTTTTTTGGGCGGACAATATCTCCAATTCAACTTGCTTGGTAGTAGTTCGGACTAACTGACAAACTCCATCTCCTGGTAACAGAAAGCAAAACGTATTGGAAACTACAGGTCGAAGAGTAATTTCGAGCATACAAATTTAACACCAGTGTGTTCTGCATAATTTAATTTAAAAAATAGTATTCTTATGTCTTATGCTGACACTCTGTCACGAACTTTGTCCTGAGCTACAATTAGACGTCTCATAAGTAGAAACTAAAAAGAAAATATATCTCTGACATCTACTGTCATGTGACCGACAATATTCGAGAAATATCCTGCATACGTACCCAATCGTTTGGGTCAGAAACTTCAGAAGGAACACGTGCAAATATGTCGATTTATTGTGCAAGAAGTCGCGTAGTCTGATGACAGAAATACATAATAAAAATATAATAATCGTAAAAAGAAACAAGAAAATGTGCGAAATAACATTTGGAATAACTGTGTATAATACTGTTGTTTTTATTGCTGTTCGTTTCACACTTAAACTTCAATAAAGTATGTCACTTCACTGAACTTCAGCATCACTATTTTTAATAGTAGGTAAAGACTAAATATTGATAATACAACATGACTAAGTTATTTGTAAAATATGCGTACAGACCGAGGAAATTTTGTCCATGACTGAATGGTAAGTTATTCAAATCATTTATAATCTGATTCAGGGATGAGTATTTTATAATGTCTCCTATCGACTTCGATGACAAAACAGGAGACTTATTGCCACTGCCTGTACCCAAGACGAATTGTTTTGAAGGCCAGGTGATGACTGAACGAGCGGCAAGGGAAGCGGGTGGGTCGTGAGAGCACCTGCGGTGAATCCGCTTTGTCGACCGCCGGCTCCACATGGGACTCACTGCCTGTCGCCGGGGACGGCGGCGCGGGGGCTCGTAAGGCGCGCGCGGCGCCCGTCAAGTGCTTGCGAGAGGCGACCGCCGCACCGCACCGCACAGCACACCACCTCACCGCCCCGCACCCGCCGCGCCCCGCCGCACCCGCCGCACCCCGCCGCACCCCGCCGCACCCCGCCGCACCCCGCCGCACCCCGCCGCACCCGCCGCACCCGCCGCGCCCGCCGCGCCGCGTCCCGCAACGCCGCGTCCCGCAACGCCGCGTCCCGCAACGCCGCGCCGCGGGGACAGGCGTGTCCATCGATCGCCGACGAGGCGTCTTATTGTGCGCCATTGTGCGCTTTGATCGAGAGGTCCTCCGCCCCGTCCCCGCTCCGCTGTTTTCATTCGGTTCCGCGTCGCTCCCTTCCGCTCCGCATCTGCCGCGTTGCTGTTTCTCCTTCCGTCTTTACGCCTCCTGCCCCATTGTCTGGCTGTCCCGTCGCCTCGTCCCTCGCCACATGCCCGTTCCACCCTCTCCCTCGCCCTCCGCACTTCACAGCAAACGTCCCCCTTTCCGCCCCACCGCCCCCCTCCGCCCCCTCGTTGCCGCCTTCCCCCCACCGTGCGATAGAAGCGCCATTTTTCATTCACCCCCCCTCCGGCCCCGCCACGCCCCGGCGCCGGCAATCTTCCCTGTTATCGCCGCCCCGCCGCCTTGTGATACGTCGCCGTTGTTTTATTTCGTCAAAATTAATCATTCCCGACTGCTGTACTTGATTTTTGTGCGGCGTGCGTGCGCTCGCAAGCGGGTGTTGTAGAACTGTCGGCGACGCGGAGAGAGATGGAGAAAAAAAACTTGGACGTGTTGACGTAAATAATGGTGAAGCTCCTTTGGTCGTTTCCTCGAAACCCGGGCGCTCCGCGTTTGTGGCACAAAGGGCCACCACTTCGTTTTCTGCTCGCCAAGTTAGTTTGTCTGTCTGTCCGTTCCTCCCTCCCGCCCTCTACCGTCGTATCGGGAGCACGGGCCGACTTGATCTCGGCGGGTCGCCCCCACAGCGTGCCGCTTCGGATGGTTAGTTCTTCAGTCGTTAACCCTGTTTTCGTGCTTTCGACGACGTGGGGCCGCCGCTCCGGCGGGATTCGTATTATAAGGGTTTACGGCTCATTTTCTTCGCCTTGTGTTGACGGCCGATGCCTTAAGCGAGAGCTCATTTCCTGGCCGACCTTTCGCCGCGGAATCGGAAGGTTTGATCGACCTTTCGGGGTAGATCGCGAGGGGATCTTGCGAGCGCGCACGTCTCCTGCGAGATCGCGATTGGCTCGTCACAGCAGAGCCCAACGATTGGGAAACTACTCTCATTTACGAGTATACGCAATGTGCCTATATGTTCGTAAAAGCTTGGAATATGTCGAAAAATCTCTCGAAAAATAAATAAAAAACACAAATACAACTTATGACTTAAACTCATGAGTTCTCTGAATAAAAGCTTCAGCATTAAAACTTGAGATGCCTGTTCAGTCTGAAATTAAAAAGGTACTTCTGTTTAACTTTTACACTATATATTCATTTTAGATTAGTAGTAGCAGTTTTGTTAAACCGAATAATTGCAAAATGTGTTTTTTAATAAAAAAAAAGCATATTTATGTACGCCAGTCTCTTTAATGTACTCTCGCTGAAATTAACTGTTTGACGCGAGTTTTTAGAACTTCCCATTCGTTATTTAGTCACCTGGAGCAACGCTCACGTTGAAAATTGAAGATGTAAGAAGATTGGTTGATATCTGAAAGGGAAATTTTCTGCACTGAAGGGTATTTTACTGTTATTCTGGAAGGAATTTGGACCTAGAGAACATGGACTGTAAAAGTTTTTCTTTTTCCTTAGTGCAATTGCTGTTATAATGAATCCATTTGTTACTTTTACTTCTAGTACTTGTATTTAAATTAATACTACAGTAATTAAATAGATAAATATATTATTTTATTGCAACAAGGTATTATAATGTTCAATTATTTCTGGATTGATGCATTTTGAAGTTAGGAATTTAAAATAAATTGCAATCGTAACAGTTTGTAAAAGAAGTGTACCTCGTTTTAATAAAATTTATTGAGACCATTTTTTATTACACTTGCAGTGTCCCTAACTTGATCAACTGTTCTTTCAAAATGACGTTCAAGTATATTGCAACGTGATTTATAAATATTGCGAGCGTGTTTTCTTCAAAGAAATTGTTACAACTGTGTTATGCGAATTTGGAAATCTCGATAACTTTACTCCCATATCTCATAAACAAAGCTTCTTAGAAACCCAGGCAATGGCGTACATTAACTCCACGGCAGCGGAAAAATATTTGTTTTTTAGCTTCCTCCTAGTCCAGTCATATGCCTCGGCCGTCCACTGAACTCTCGTGAATAGGAACCTTATTTCCAGTCTTTCTTATTCAGTCAATTTTAAAATGGCTAAAGATCTTTGTGCATTACTATGAGATAGCGCAGAGAATATTTTCGACGCGACGCAAACGTTACAGTGACATTCTCCGAAAATAACACCGATATCTACATATTTATTTATGGAGAAAAAGTCCTATACGGCTGTTGTATATTCCCTCAATGCATTCCAAAAATAATTTGCGAGCAACATCTTGAAGAAATATATTTTCAGAGGGTTTTCCATTCGAATGCAAAGTGCTACGGTAAGCTGAAATAAACCGTAACAACATTCAGGCCAAAATGGTGACTAAAAAGTTTCATGCATTTTTTCAAGATGGAATCTATAGGGAAAATATAGATATTATGGTACTAATGTTTTCGACTTTATTTGATGTGTTCTTTCACATACCTCGAGCATTTACGAACTTGCAGGGCGCTTGTTTTTTTTTTTTTTTCTTTTTTTTTCTTCATTTTTCAAGTGCCCAGTTGCAACTAACATTCATGTACTGTAGAAAGTGGAAGTAAGTACTAACTTAAAATTCAATTTATGACACTTTTTCTTCTGTTCGTTTCAATAAAATCCCATTTAATTTTCGTGACGCAAGTTTGTACTGCATTCAAGTTGCCAATTTCTTAACAACCTGCCAGAGATCTGTGATCGAAACATCTACAATCTTGATGTGATTCATTTTGCCCCTGAGTCAAGTGTGATTGTTCCACTTTCCCGCCTTACTTCATAAGAAGATAAATAATTGTAGTCATGTTTTGGAAAACGGTGATTTTTTAGGCAGAAATACTCGTATTCGCAAGCCCTCGTGACTAAAGAGTGGATAAATCCATGGATCCAAGAGTGGAGTCAGAATCCATGACTACACAGCCATTTGTGGGTCCTTGCTATCGAAAATTCGATTGCCGACAAATGTTCTCTTCTATCTTTCGGTGGTCAAAGTAATTTTTTTAGTACAATCAGTTGTGGAAAATAAAATCTTGTACATGCTTAGTATGCTTAGTACATACGTTACATGCTTAGTATACTAAGCATGTAAAATTTTTGCGTAATTATTCGTGAAATTAAGGCAATTTTTTAAACAATTATTTTCTCAGAAACGCTCCAAATTTTTTCCTTTAAATTTTCTCCTCGTTTATATCAAAGATCAGTAGAAAGTTGTTGGTCTCATTACCGACGAACTCTGTATTTTCGAAAATTACAAACAGTTAACATTGCAAAATTACAAAATTGCAGGAATTTTTTGTCTGAAGCGAAATCTGTTGTAAAAAATTAATGTTGAAAAAGGTTACGTACATTGTTTTGAAAAGACGAGTAATTCCTGCTTGGATTTAATGGAAATTATAAAAACAAACTTTTTCAAAAAAACACTCCTTTTCTATAATATTTTCCCCGCATAAAACGAGGGACGCCTAAAAGAATGGCGCAGATATAATTTCCGTTGAATCGTCTAAATTTTCGAAAATGACAAAAGTTGGAAAGAATACGAAATGTGTGTTCTAGCCCCCACTAGTTTTTCATATTTTATGTAAGCGTGCTAATTTTTTCGAAGATTTTTTAGTGTAATTAGTTTCGGAATGAATTTTAATTCACGAAATGTTAACGGGCATCCACGGCTTGCGTCGAGGGCCGAAATGCGATTGTTGTGTGATTTAAATGCGATTCCAGCTTTAAAGAAGGCCACAATTATACGCGCGTCGATGGATTCGTAGGCTTCCGCGCGGAGTCATAAGATTCGTGGCTGTCAGCTCCAGCGACTGAGACGTGCCTCATCCCGGACAGCCAAGAATCATACGCAAGTCGAATCCTCGCTATCTACGGTACGACACGAGAAACCGCACCTCACAGGAGTAGTTCGTAACGGGGTGTAGGTGGTTCACTGACGTTTCATCTGCGAGGGTCTGAAGCGTGAAAACAGCAATTTCCTAAATCCATAAGAAAAGCTAACTACACTTTCAGCTTTAGCTTGGTTCCCTCATTTTCAATTGTATCCGCTTTTACGGATTTTCATTTCCTCTCGAATATTTCTCCTTCAATATTTGCTTCCTTCTAAATGCGCAATATCCTCTGTTTTAAGAAGTTATGGTGGTGTTCCTCTGATTTCATTACCGTGCCAATATTAATAGGACCGTTTCTTTCAGTTTCTGTTTTGAAGTTTGTCATTTAATTTCCCAGAAGAATAAAGCTTCTTTGCATGTCCCAATCAACCGCCACTACGCATTTATTCCGTGCCGGAAGGACTATATGCGGTGCAGCATTGCTTTTTCCTCTGTTCTTTGTGCAGCTTGGAGACTTCATTACTTTGTTCCAGCTACTTTTTAATTCGCCTTCATATAGAGAAGTATATTTACATTTCGAATTTCGTAAATGCCTAATCCCTTTTTGTTTTCTTTTAATTAATTTTAAATGAGGGAGATTTTTAATATCCGCCGGTCGCTTTCGATGCCAGCGGACACGCGCCGTAGCTCCCTACGGCCAGAAAAAGAGCACGGAGAATGGCTACGGCAGACCGACGGACGAATAACTAATTTAATGCCTTTTGGCAACAAATTAATTCACATCCTTGTGTTTATGGTGACGTTCGTACGGAACGGTTTAACCAAATCCGAGTACTTTGCGGCTAATGCTTAAAAAATGTGGGAAAATATACTGCGAAAGAAATTCTATTGCGCATTTCACGTGGAAAATAAATACCACGTTCTGCCTTTGAATTTTTATTGTGCTGATCAGCATTAACGTAGAATCATGATTCATTGTTAATAGAATTTTTAGTAATTGATTAAACAAAATCAATGGAGAATTTAGTTCAGTTTACTCACACAAGGAAATTGCAGAAAATATGGAATATTCGACGTTTTGAAGTTTCGTTGCATTATTAAAGCTACACGTGAATGCTTACTTTTTAATTTGCTTTGTTTATTTGTTTTTATATTTTTTATCATTTTAATCTAAATTCATCTTTGAAGATTGTGTTTACGCTTTTCATTGCAGAGCATTTCCAATTTCTGCAAGTTTGAAACTTGCCGTTGTGATCAAAATGGTCGAACAAAAATTAGGAACTACGAGAAGAGAATGAGACAAGCAGGAAGTACATTGCAAAATCCTGAGGCGGGACGTCCCACGGCCAAATTGTGATTTATATCTAGTATGATCCGAGTGACAACCTCTGTTAGGAGATGAAACCAACCGTTCAGACTTAAAGCTCAAATTTCAAGGGCAATCAGTCCATTCTTTCAAAAAATGAAATGAGTATGTAAATTATAAAAATGGCAGCAAAAATTGTTGACAATTGAAGTTAATAGGAGGAACATATGTTTCATAAATGTTCGTTTGTTACATTCAAATACTGTAGATTTCTTTCTCAAGGGACAGTAAAGAGTCGACATTTAAAGTCCAAACGTTAACAGAACAATTGTTGAAACCTAGATAGAAATATTTACTGAATTTTACTTTAACTAACAATTAGTTTGACATAGTAATGCAACGTGACATAATCTTATACAAAGTTAATAGATAAAAGTTGGCAGAAACGATCTCAACTTGCATTACGGTTTCTAAAATGTTCAAGCAGATCACTAGTTTTCATTCCTGATAGTGAGCCTTAAAAATCATTTCATTACTTCTATGGAAATTTGTTTTTTATAAAGAGATTTTAAACATGGAATTCATTACTTTCATTCCGTCTGAAAGTGGAATGTAAAAGGAGTGAATCAATACGTGAATATTGCTAAAAGAGGAGAGTAAAACAGCTTACCATGTGTTCCGTATTAAAGATCTCCGCGTATGGCATGTTTGTGTTGGTGCTGCTTCTTCTAACGGGAGGGCTGGGCTGCGGTGGCCTGAACCGGCGATGCGCTCCGAAGAGCGTCCGAAAATAACCGCCTGTGGCCGGCGCCCCGCCCCCGCACTAGCCGCTCCGCTCCCCACCGCCACTCGAGGCTGGCCACGCTCCTACGCTCGGCTGCGCTTAGCTCACGGAGACCTCCTCTTCCACCTCTAGCCCTTCCTCCCCCTCCACTTCGTCTTTCTCTTCCCTATTTGCCCCCTCTCCTCCTCCTCTTCCTATTTGTCCGTCCCGTCCTCTTCTCCTTTGCCCCTCTCCTCTCTGTTTTCTTTCTCTCCCTCCCATGTCGTCTTCCTCTTCTCCGTCTTCTTCCTCTTGTCTTCTTCTTCTTCTTCTTCTCCTTCTCCTTCTTTTTCTTCTTGCCGTTTATTATCTGCTCTCCGTTTGGTCAGCGAAAGACCACGTTTCAATTTCAATTGTTCCACCTTTCATGTATCTCGGCCTCTGTTTACAACCCTCCCTTACTCTTTCAATATATTTCTTTCTTTTGTAGGACCACTTCGTGCCTAAGATTTTTTTCTGCCTTAGAAGACTTCTATTGTTTCTCAATGTGTGTCCTTTTAAAACCGTAGACATTCGCGGCCGGAGTGTGTGTCGGCATTTCGCGCTGAGGAAAGTCGCAGCCGAAACTCTGCCATCTGAGCTAGGACTAGAAGTTTCCCGCACAACGAAGAAGATAGCGTCTCTTTTGTTCTGCGCCTTCTGTATTATTAGTCAAACGTGAAAGACTCTTGCATCCATGTCGGGTGAGAATATTCTGAGCCTAGCGCACGCGGTCTGTCGGGACCAACACCCCCTTAACGTAAAAATAGGTTAAATTTAGATTTAACAGTTGTTGTTTTTGTTGTTGTTGTTGTTGTTGTTTTTCAGTAAATTCAGAAATTCAAATCATCCCAATGATCATCCCAATTTCACTGCGTCATGCATGGCATGGCTTGATAGCATACGTTGTTGTACTCCATACCCCTTCCCCATTTCAGAGCAGCCAGCTCCAGGCTGCTGCTAAAATGCCGAGATAAACCATACGCGGAAATCAGATGTAGATCGTCCGAGAAACGAAAATATGGCCCATAACTTCATTGTAGGTTTTAGTTGTGGTCCTTCAGGCGTTGCAAGTTGGACACTCCTGTCCTAGATTAAGGGGAATGGCCGTATGTGGATAAATCAGTGAGTTGGTAGTTTCCAGTTTAAAAAAAAAGTTGTTATTCCAATTTCCGTCTTTCATGTCTCTATCACACAATATATTCGGCACATTGATTGTCTACGTGAGTTGATTTACCTATTTCCTTTGTACCTCGATATTTCTGCTGAATATTATTTTTTGGGCCGTCTCTATGATCTCATTCCCTGTCACGGTATCCACACCTGTAGTTTCCTCTAGGTTAAAAGTATTAAATTTTTGTGTTTCCATCTCAACTCAGTTGTTCTCCCTGGCCTGTTTTGTTATTTGTAATCAGCCTCACAAAATATAGTTCTGTTGATCCAATGTAACGAAAACATCTTCCTCTGAGAGACTATCTCCCTTTCCTACGTTTACGCTTTCGAGTATTACGAGTTCTTTTGTGTCCTAACTACTTATTACTTACACCATGCAAAACATCTTGTTCGGTAGTTCAATTCCAATGCTGTTAAGCCAATTATCTTATACACACGCTCGCATTACAGTCCATGATTTTGGAGGAGTAAATGCTCGTTCTTTCGATGGGAGAAACTCAGGCTGCCAATTATTTGTACAGCTGAGCTGAGTGAGTGGATATGAGTCGAAAGCTGACATATCAGCGAACAATTAAACATATTTATCTTGTTCATTTTTTGCCGAGTCTCAAATGCTAAACATATCGAGACCGATAATGCCAAATCGTGTTATCCTAGAGGCGATTTTCTTCCGATTTTTCTACTTTCGTTATCAGAAAAAAATCGTTCGTTTGAACCAATACTTTCCGAATAGTTCTTATTCCGCAAAGAAACTGGGAAGGGTTTTGTAATCATGTTTTGTTCAATTTTATCTGACAAATCAGTCACAATTTCTAACTCAGAATTTATCCTGATAATAATGACGTAACATTTGCGTACTGAAGTACGAAAGATTGTCACGAATTGTTGGTAGATAGTAGAAATCTTGTTTTTTAACTTGACAACTCACATCACACATCGTTTAATTCCTTGAACTGTTAAATGGAATATAAAATAACACTTTTTTATTATTTTTTAACTAGACGGGATGATACGGACTATTTCAGTTTACTAATGCCATGTTTTTGGCGTTTTTCTCACCCTCTTATTCACGACGTTTCCTTACTCACCTCCTCGCGGAAGGTTCCCAGTAGAGGGTGTTTAAAAACCGCCGGAGAGTTTACGAACACTTCGCACTGCTTCGGTGACTAGACATCAAACAAAACTTTTTAATTAGACGAAGTTACGAATTTAAGGGGGCGTAAATTTTGCTCCCTCCTCTGCCTTGGATTCGCTCGTGAGGTATTCGCGAAGCATTGGCACGTCTTCGAACACGCTAAAAGCTAAATACTAAACGCGTAATACTGGTCCAAGCAAGTTAAAGCACGGAACAGTTAGAAACGAGATCCTTCTCGAAAATCTCTGGTCAATGTGATGGCCAAGTTTTTACGTAAGTATCCGGTTATGTTTTTTTTTTTTTTATATCCTGTCTATTTGCTATTTGTTCGTATAGTGATGGTTGGTCACACTCTCAAGAGATGTTCAATACAGCGAAATGAATTATATCTACAGTGACACGTGTATCTATCTTTTAAGTAAAAAGCGACCTCAAATCCTTGACATTTCATCCTTGACATTTCATATCCTTGTCAATGAAATTCTTAAATAATGAAGGTAGTAAAAAACATGGATGTTGCCTGCATCACAATAATAATTCGTAACTTCGCGACTGGCAGTGACGCAAAGTACGTTGCTCATCTCTTTAAATTGTTCCACGTTCTACTCTGTCCAGTAAAGAATAGGTTCATCAACGTTGCCATGCCATGGGATAATTATGGATTTATAGGATCAGTTTGTTATGTGTAACTTATTCGATAGTGGTAATAGGGTAATACCCTCTTTGTAGGGTAATTTCAAGTATGAAATTATATTTTAAAATAAATCACCGAAAATCATTCGAACTCTGAACTTATTGTTAATACAGATAGTAGAATGTTTATTTTTGTGTTTTTATACGAATCTAGTTTTATTCCGATCCCAATGAAATTTTGCACACTAAGCTTAAAAATAAGAGGAAAGTCAATGTCTTCATGCGATTTCGAAAGAAACCACAATTTTAATCTTTTAAAAATCTAACCAAAAATGCAGTTTTTAGCCATCCGTAACCCATTTAGTTATTTCGGGTTTCGGGGCAGTAGAAAAGCGGAGTGTTAGCGGAAAGGACCGGGCGAGACATACGTTTTACTTGGAACCCATTTCCATTTCCTGACTTGTACAAAATTCTGATAAATAAGCACCCGGCCAACACTTGGGTTACTTTTGCTAGTGGCCAAGAATACACTGATTCCTTCTCCGTCTCTTTAACGTGAATTCCACCAATATAATCGGTATTCAAATGAAACTCGCTCATTGTAATTCTTACGTGTTTCGTGGTAAATCGAGTTGAAGTTGATTTTAATAAATTTGTCTCTTCTTATATTTTGCAAAATTGGTGAAAGTGGGTTTCTTTCGTAACACATACTTCAAAATGTAATATTGTGTTTTAGGAAACAAAATAATATAGCGCAAAGGTTTCACTGTTTTTGACTTTTCAAAAATAACGAAATAATCGATAATTTATTACACCCAGACTCCAGGTCTTACTCCATTTCACTCAGAAAAAGAATATAAATAATGTGACATATAAACAATACATAAATAACTCAGAAACATCAAAAATGGGCGTAGTGAGCTTCAGTTGTATGTCCGTCATAAGCACGTGGCTTAACGACGGGCGAGGACGACGCCATTAGTCAATAGCGAGCAGGGGGCGCTCCGGGTAGGAGCCGCGTCACCGCCTTCTGGCCCTCCGCCGCCCTTCTCGCTCGCCCCCGCCGAAGCCCTTGTGGATGAGGGATGGGCAGCGTGGGAGCGCGACCAATTACAACGCAAACGGGGACCGCCGTCCCCCCCCCCGTTTCGCAAGGCTATCGCTGACGAGGCGCACGCTTCGGCGTACGCGCGCCGCCCCGAATCCTTCACTTCCGCTCAGGGGGACCCAGGGCGTATCTCTTGCTTGGAGTTTGCTTTGGGTGGATTTCGTTATTTTTTCATTTAGGCAGAGAGATGGATTTTCCTGGCGATTTCATATGAACATGAACGCTGTTTGGTGAAAATTGTGAAAGATCTAAGTTCTGTAGGTTTTCAGCTTGGTTTGTATTTTTCGAGAATAGAATGAATAGTAGGATTTCCAACATGTTAGTTTTACCTGCTATTCCAATAATAGTATACCGGGAACATTCAATGTGAGAGTAGAAAACATTAAATGTGCAATTTCTCGTTGCAAAATTAACGTGATCACATCCTCTCGTACCTCTACAATAGCAATTGACCACAGTTTTTCAAAGGTAATGCGTTGCCAGGAGCAATTCCTGAGCTCTGATAATCCTCTGTGTACACAGGTAAATTGCAGTTGCGGTACACGGCGCCTTAGGCTAACTAATCAATGTATAGTAAAGCAGAGGATGCAATTACAAGATACCCTAACACAAACCACTAGAAACACAGCGCTGTTTGCACGCCACAAACCTACGAACCGACCGCACGTATATAAGCATATTGGAATTTTGAATCTCGCCATATCATCCACTCCCCCCGTCACCTGGAACAGGCATCTCATCTCCATAGCGCCGCCTGCGAGTACCCTATTTGCCCGGCCGCATTAATTCACGGACCGCACTCGCGCGCCGCACCGCGCGGCCACTGTCCATGCAGATGCGCTCGCGCGCGATGGCCCGTCAAGTGAAACGAGAAACGTAGCGACAAGCGCGCGCGCCCGCCACGTAGATGCGTGTATTATCTCCATCAGATATCCCCCCGCCCGCCTATCCACCCTCCCACTCACCCGCTCGCCCGCGCCCCCCACCATTTCCTCCCTTCCCCCCCCCCCCCCCTTTTGCCCCTGCCTCGGGTCAGCCTGCCCACAGACCAACTTATTCCCCCCCCGCCGGGGCTGCTCGCCACCCGACTCACGCCCATAGGATCCCGCGTACCCGCCCACGCACCAACCCACCAACTATACCCCCCCCGACCCCCCCCCACCCACCCCCCGCTCTCGCCCCCGCACGCCCCCTCCCTCGACCCGCCCACTCGCCCACTTCCCCCCACCCAGCCGCTCGCCCGCCGCCGCCGGGGAGGTTACCATCTGCAGCGGCACTGCCGCCGATGGGCCCCGTGCGTGATAGACGCAGTCAAACATTGACCGTGGGCTCGAGATAACGGGCCCCCGAGTTAATTTTAAAACGAGGCGCACACAAATAAATTTGTCCGGGAGGGGGTGCGTGGCGTCCTGCGCCCCGCATCTGGTCGCCCTCGCCGCCCCGCCCCCTCGTGTGTGCTCTCGCGCCGGCAGGCGGCAGCACGCGCACCCGGAATAGGCCACTCATTAGGGCGCACGCCCTCCGGGGGGGATGGCGTGAGCAGGCGCTCGCCCGGAAGCCAGAGGGCGCCCAAGGCACGTCGAGGGAAGTTATTTTGGGCGGAAAATAATATTTCAATTTCTTGGAAGACCTTTGTGGTTCGCATGCCGGAGTGGCTGGGATTGAGAGTCTTAGCCCTAGCTAAGAAGGTAAAGTGATCCTGGCTTTAAATCGGGATGATAGCAAAGTTCCAAGAAGTGCTGAAAAGCTGCTGTGTTGAAGAGAAAAAGTGCTGAAGAGAGATGCTCGATGCCATTGCCTGGAGGAGATTCAGATGCAGGCTTGGTGCTTGCGATCGTCTATTCCTCCAATCGCATTCAGTTCAGTGCCACAGGAGTAACTTAATCAATAGGCAGCGAATCCCGCGCGGTCCCTTGACCCTTGCATTTTTCTCAGACCTCTCCACACCCCTCACAGTAAAACGGTGCGTGTTGCGGGAACAGAAGATTCAAACGGTCGCAAGTCATGAATAGACTTGGTCAGGAGCGTACGATGTTCTAGCGATCTCGGTTAAATCGACATTAGCATTCAGGAATTTAATTCAGTGCTCTTATGTTTCTTAAGGATATTCAGGGTATAAGATTGTTTGGTTTGTTGAAGGTATAAGATTCATAATATAAGACACTCCAGATAAGGAAAAATCCCTTTTAATTGACTGCCCGATTATGGTAGCTGGCGGAATATATGGATTAATAGTACTTCACATGATAATGGGGGGGAAAAGCGAACAAGCGAAATTGGTTCAGCAAGCTAAGCACTCGAGTTCTTCAAATAATTGTACCATTTTTTTTTCTTCGAAGATATCAGTCGGCAGTATGTAAATAAAACGTCATCATAGCAAAATAATGAGATTTTATTGATAGAGAGAAATCAACCAATGTGTGCTTTGCTGCTTGCTGTCACATGGCTGATATTCAGTGATGCCTATTTTACATTTTTATGAAAACTTGGAAAATATTTCGGACGGATAATCATCACACACTTTTATATTGTCATATATAATAAAATTTTGACAGTGCACCACAGAATTAATGTTAGTATTCCGACACCATCAACCTGCGTGATTGACGGATGAGCGTAATTCAGAAAAGGAAATGTGAAAACAAGTTTTGATGAAATGTACAGAAGTCACAATTTTGTTAAGAGATCTACAACTGACGTTTTGGCAAGTATCCTGATTTTATGAGGATTCAGGAGTTATGTTTCTAATTTTATCCATACTACTTTCAAGATGTTCATACAGTTACTGTAATAGCGCATTTCCAAACTGTGTTTTTATTTTCTCGCATTCCTTTGTAAGAAGAAATTGTATTGTAATCGTGCGCCAGAAAAGTGACTTTTCGACGATAAAAACAAACATATTGTTTTGGCCCTGCTAACGAAAAAGTGGCTGAATCTAGTTCCGATATATTACATTACTTCCTCTAAATCGCTGGATAGTCAGGATTGATCTTTTGTATTTAATAGCGAAAATTCGATTGAAGATAAAACCTCTGTAGTCAGAAATAGCACGTAAATCCGTTCGACCGATTTTCTCCAAAATTGATACTCCTGGATCGATTTAAAGGAACTCAAGGCCAAGCGGGTTTGAAACGGATATTTTGATGAAGGGGGCGGGACTTTACCAGAAGCCTCAACATCATTTCGACATTTCTCCCGAATATCGTAAAGGGTCCTTAAAATTAGCGCATTTCTAATATTCTTTTTAGTCTGAATTTTCGAAAATTGCAAGAGTTAGAAATAATACAATTAAATATGCATTGGTGTAACACCACATGTTTCGAACTATCTTTACTTCAATTGAAGCCTAAATTTTCTCAGTAACATTGTTTAATTCTGGATTTTTAATATATTGCGGCAAAGAATTAGAGGTGATCTTAATGCATTAACCCAATACACTTGGTCAGAGCGTACAATGCTCTAGCGATCTCGGTTAAATCGACATCCAGCATTCAGAACTTAGATCTGAAATACGGAAATGTTTTTAATTAGGTACTTGAAACAGTGTTATGAATAGGGAGAAGACTTTTTATGTCCTAAACAGTCTTGAAATATGCTTTTAATAATATTCATTTATGGCCT
The DNA here is from genome assembly GCA_964035755.1 of Teleogryllus oceanicus. Classification (NCBI taxonomy): domain Eukaryota; kingdom Metazoa; phylum Arthropoda; class Insecta; order Orthoptera; family Gryllidae; genus Teleogryllus; species Teleogryllus oceanicus. The sequence goes on along the minus strand of CAXIVR010000003.1, from coordinate 137,769,676 downwards.
AAAAATTCTAAAATAGGCACTTAAATATGCAATTACAATTAACAATATTTAATTTCCTGTATAAACTCCCTATCGATAAAATGCAGGAGAATTTTGTGCTTGGCATGAAGAGATACTTTTGTGCAAACATAATATAACGTGGCTTACTTCGTGGGAGAAATAATTCAAGTAAATATGTACTTTCCTGAAGTACATTGTATGTCTTGTTGCATTTCTTCTGCCTGGTTTAAAAAATATGGTATCAAGAGATCTCCTACATTTGCACAAGTATTTTATCGTCTCCAGGGAAGAAAAAATCTTAAACTGTGGCAAGCTCTTCCTAATCAATGAACACTCACAAATGTATTGTAAGAAAAAATTAGAAGGTTTTGCAGATAAGTGTCAATTTCAACGAAAAATGGAAAATATGATTCTATAAGGACACAAATATGCACTAACATATTAATCTACATAGCATCCATTTCCAACCAATTGTCAAGAAATTTCACTTAGCTATGCCCTGAAGCGCCGGAGAAAATTTTCAAAATAAAAGAAATTCGCTCCCTGGTGATGAGATTACTCGAATCAGATTGTTGAGAAACAGCTCGCTCCGTCTCTCTCCCCCTCCCTGTATTTACTTTGCGCGCGGTTCCGAGCTGCTCCCCCTCGCGGCCGTCCCTCAGCTCTGGGCGCTTGCCGGCGACGGCCGAGTGGCGCGGGGGCGCGGCGGAAGCGGCGGGGGCGTGCACCGGAAATGACCGCGACCGAGCGCCCCCGTGAGGCCCGTGGGCGCTCACGCGTGCGCGGGCGGGCGGGCACACGCCCGGGCGGTGGCACGCGCCCACTGGAAAACCCCGATTGAAACCGACGCCCGCTTCCGCCGCCCGTGAGCCGCGCTGGTGGCGGAGGCCCGACGCCGCTTGGGCTTGCGGCTGTCAGGATCAGCCCACGGCTGAGGAGTGGGCTGCAGGGTTCGCTGTCAGAGCTGCTCCCGACGATTTGCGTGTAACTTTGTACGTGTTTCCTTTCGCTAATTTTCGGGTTTCGATGCCACTTTCGCTCGTCAGTACCAGCATATCTGCTGTGGTTGTCTTCAGTGCCCACAACGAGAGATATTAGGGAGCTTTTGCGCGCTATAGCGAACAGCATTATCCATCTGCCATGCGCACTTCAAAGCATCACTTTTTTTTGAGCATCGAGAATGCTGTCGATTACTACCCGTTAAGGAGTGCAAAAGGGAGTTTGTGCACCTTCGAACGTTGAAGCACTATCGATCTTCTGCGCATGAGCAAAAGTCACGTATCAGTTTTATGCATCCGTCCCTGCGCAGAAGATCGATAGCTACAGCGTGCAAAACTCCCTATTATGGAACTTTTGCACGGTGTATCGTACAGGAATCGACAGCGCTATCGATCATCTGCGCATGCACAGATGCACAAACTTGATGCGAAACTCAGAATGCGCTTACGCAGAAAATCTATAGTGCTTCGATTGCTCTAACACTTCGCCATGTAAAAACTTCATATTCGGTCGATTTTCATGAGTGAACGGTGTTCCTCCCGTTTGAGAATACGGTTATATTGGTGATATCGCGATCTGTAAGATTTAATACGTGGGATTCCATTTTTCCTACTTCCTCCTTTCCTTCTGGGTGTCACAAAAGGCTTGTTCTAATCGTGGTTCAATATATTTGAATATGTGCTTATTGAAAGAAAATTCAAGAACGAAAACTATTCGTCATAGGTGTGAAAAATACTTTTGTATCTCTTGAATTGAAACATAATCAAGACTCAAATCGAATAATCTAACCGGAAGTATAAGATCATCATTTCATCAAAAACATAGTCACAGCCATCGTTGCAGACGCTTTAGTACGGACGATCTCTGCCGTTAGTCCTGAGGCATCATAACTGCCCCTGCCTGCCCGTTTCCGCAGTCGCCCGTGCGTTTCAAAGAACCCGCCCTCGGGGCAGCTGCACGAAAGACGATGAATATTCTATGAAGCAATATTTCCGTAGGCCACGTGCCCAGATATTGCCTCGGAGCACAGGACGTTCCGCTTCGATTTCTCAATTCATTTGTGAGCGACGGTGCAGGATTATAGTATTCAGATTTCCACGGATATTGGCAGGCGTGTGGTTTAGATTACAATAGCAGTGGACATTTGAGAGGGTATTATCTGTTTTCTGAAAGGATATTTATACTTTTGAGTTTATGGAACGGAGATAAATAATATTGGGATGTGGTACACGAAATTGGTCAGGGGAAAACGCCAACGGCAGTGCTATTTCCTGTGGTTGGTGGTACTGCTTCGAATACGCGGCGAGATTTGTAAGCATATATTTTCTTTTGCAAATTCTTCCTTTCTCTTGATTAGTTAATTTTCATTTCTGATATTATTGTTGAAAAAGAAAAGGGATGTGACCGAAAACACTCATGAAGGAAGTTTTCGTCTAGAAAAAATTACGTTTAATAATTTTGACTAAAATTAAAAAGAATATGAGTAACGGCACTCATATTTAACTCTTTCGATGACATTTCCCGTTTGTGAGAAAAATTAAATATTATTTCGTTTGGAATACTATTTTAAACCAGAGACAGTTCTATTTCTCGCTAGAATGAGTTTAAGAAATCCGAAATAAGAATTTTAGACGTTTTCATGATCATAGCGTGAACCTAACCGCCTATATTCTGTAAGAGAAAAAGAAAAAAAACAACAAATAATACTATTCACCTTTCTTCAATGTGATCTACGTAACGGCCAATGGTGAACACGCGGATCGAGGGGGAAGAATGTTCCGTTTCCCATGTGTTGGTTGAGGGTGCGGAATGCCCTATGTCAATCATTTGAGAGACATCTGCCAACCACGAATTTAGCACGGTCTTCGTGGACTATCAGGGGGAAGCCTTTTGTGGAGAATCACTGGTAGCGTGATGAATAAATTCCGGGAAGAAAGGTGTTAGGGATGTTCAAGAGTGATTCCGTGTCGAATGCATCGGACTTCTTTTTTTATTCAAAAATGTTTTCGATATAATCTCTGAATTTTTTCATAATACCTCTAGGTTCCACAAATCAGTTTGGGTTACACATAGTTTAACTTTTCAATTCGCGAGCAGGCTGGTATTCAGTAGTATTGTGATTGACCGAAGTCCGAAGCCAAATTTCCTGCAGCATTCCTGCTGCTATTCATCGTATAATATAAAATATCTTTCAAAATTCATAAATCTATAAAATGCAGGGTATTACTATAGTTAGGTACTTTCAAAGTATACGATTCGTGAGCCCAATGCAGACGATTGGCGCCGGTGTTCCAGAATATGAGAGGACCGAGTGACACATTTCCCAGATTTCTGTTACCGGCTCGACGTCCCAGCGGTCGTGCAGCTTTATTCCCTTCAACACGGAGTAATCCAGCGCGAGGGAACAGACATTACATTCGGCGCAACGGCGCTCGGGGGGAGTCTGTCGCGCGCTGCGATCAGCGCTGAGCCCCCGGGCGCAGGCGGTGGCCACGGCGCGGCGAGGAGGACGGGGGGGGCGGGGCGGGGGGTGGGGCGCGGGGGGGGAGGGGGTGGCGGGAGGACGGGAGGGCGGGGGGGGGGGGGAGCCACGGCGGGGAGGGCGGCGGGGTGGCAAAGAGGACGGGAGCAAGGGTAGCGATCACGGCACTGCGGGGTGGTGGAGGGGACTGCGGTGAAGAGAGGAGTTGTAATTGTATAGTTTTACTGTGATGCATTCTATCAACATTTGGAAGTAATTACATCTTTTTCTTTACAGGTATGTTTGTGGATTACTCATACGCATAAACACTTTCATCTCTGGATAACCATGTGTTGGGTAAGTGCATGAAGAAAACATCTAACGCTGCAAGCCAACATTTTCTCTATACAGTGAAATTCTAACCAAGAGTTTGAACTTTCTACAATAGATTTGGTTTTCGGAAAATCTTTTCAGGTTAAAAGATGCCCCTAAGGTTGAATTTCTTCTAGCTTCAAGTCTACCCCAAAATATTTTTAAGCACCATACAAGCAGTTTTTCAATTTCAGTAAAATTTGAGTAGTAATGTTCGGGTTAGGTTAGTTTTCTCTCTCCCCCGGCGCTGGACTCTCCTGTGGGCAGCGGCCAGGCGGACTCTGTGGACTCTGTGCACTCGCGGACTCTGTGGACATGCAAGTAAGAGGCTGGGGGTTAGCACCTCGCTCGTGCTGGGCTCTCAAGGTCGGGAATGAGGCAGAATGGGAATGTAAGGATCGAATGAGAATGTAAGGATGGAGATTGGCGCATTGTTTACTGCATAGCTTAGTCACTCATCGGGAATTACTGAGAAAAAGCATAAGAACATCGATGAGCGCAGCTGGCGTCTAGGATTCCCATCCAGATAGTGATCGGCTTTACCGAACTAATCAGCTAGGAATAGGACCTCCCGATCCTGGCCCAGGAACAGAGCTAGGTGGATGGATTTATTTCGGGTGAACAATTGGAGACGCCAACTGGATAACCCGAGTTTCCCGGCGACCCCACGTCGTTAGTGATATATTTACCCGCGACCAAACCAAGCACTGCTGATAGCGGGTAGCTCATATCTGAAGTGGCGTTACCAACCCGGGTTTTTGAGAAGCCCTACTTGGGTGAGGTCTGGCTCATCGAGATGTCAGACTGAGGGGTGAGCGCACAGAGATGGCTTGACAAAGTACGCGAGGCACGGCGACTCAACGTGAGACCTCAAACCTCCCCACGAACAGTGCATTTTAGAGCCGCAGCACCTACATATAAGCCCTCGAACAAGAAGCAGCTTCTCTACTACATCCCCTTACACATCGGCTCCGCGCGTCCACCCACATTCATTTGTTTCCGCCAGCGAGCGCGGCGCGACCTGGCGGCGTCGGCGGCGCCACCTCGCGCCAGAAACAGTTTCAGAGCGTGTGCTGTCATTTGTTATCTAAATCCTTGGGAGCTTTCATGAGCGCGCGCTTGCCGGGGTGGGGGGGAGGGTGGTGAGCGAATGTGGGAGGCGGGGAGGGGGAAGAGGAGGTGTGCGTCGGAGATTTATTAGCGAACTTCGCGAGAAATCTGTCTTCGTCAACGCCGGCGCGTTTGCGGCGGCGGCGGAGGCTCTGGCGGCCGTTAAAAGGTGGGGGAGAGTAATTGAGCATAACGCTCGCGGGGATCTTACAGAGCGTTTTGTTCACGTCCGCACGCGGAAAATATTGCGTCTGTCAGACGCAGTGTGGTATGTGGTGTGAGCAGGCTCTTTGGAAAATCCTTGGAATAAGGGTTTGGGATTGGGTGAGACAATGAGGATGTTTGATTGATAATGACTCGATTTATTATTTCGTTTATGTTATAGAACACATAAGACGTCCCCGATTTTACTTTTCATTTATTGAAAACTTTATTTTTTATTAATGGAGACGTCCCCGATTTTACTTTTCATTTATTGAAAACTTTATTTTTTATTAATGGAGAGTATTTCATTGTGGAATGTATGATCTTGTAGTAAGTTTATATGTTGTGATATTGCAGGTTTAATTTTTATTACGTGTGTATGCAAAGGCAATTACTACAGCAATCATTTGTAACAGTAATATCCTTAATTTTTTTTCAACGTCCGTGAATATTCAAAACGAGTAATATGATATTTATTCAACTGTGAGGAAATTATGCATATACATTTTCTTTACTAAATAATTACTTTAATAATTTCTAATCGCCATAGCATAATAATGCCGGTCACGGTGCAATAATAATTTAATTATCGCATCCGGGACCGGTGAAGTGAGTGCTGGAGCGTATTGCACGCGCAGAAGAGGAAACTGTTGCTTTGTGCTTTGGCGTATTGCTTTCGCTCGGGAGCTTCTTCGTAGTTAAATTCACATTCAGAATCGTGTGCTCGTTTCGAGAGTCTCATTCTCTACCAACATTGCCTTGGTGCAAAACATTAACGCTCCTTTCCGTCATGCTTTTACCAATTTATTAGTTTCAAAAAGACATAGAAAGGTCCTTCATCTATGAAGCCGTCTACTTGCTAACAAATTCTCTTTTATCATTTCCTTTCTAGGACGTACTATGAAATGGAGGGGGAGGGGCTTTTTCCTTTTGGTGTATTAAGTTTTTTTTTTGCTTTTTGTGTATTGCTTCACGTGCCTCGTGAGAGCAAATTTTCCTCCTTTGCTACAGCGCGGAGCCTTCTCGCAAAAGCGAATTAAAGGAGAGCGCCCCTGTTCTGCGTGTTCTGTGCTCTTTTTCCACTTTGAGGGCGATGCTGGTTGCTTTTGCCTTTTCTTACGTTCTCTTTCCTCCCCTATACTTAGGTTGTCCTTAAACCGCGTCTTTTCCGCACGAATCTCTCTCTGATTAGGAAGCGTGTGAGAAATGTCTTCGCTCACGTTCGGAATTTTGCGTCCAGAGTGTGTGAACCAGACGTTCTGCTATTTATGCTTTGGCATGAGAGCGAAGTGCGTAAAGGCAATGCCGAAAGGTTTAGAGCATGAGTCGATTGGAGGCAGGTTCGATCCCGGCAAGGTGCTCGGAAATTACTTGTGTTTAACATCCGTAAGTGTATGGTAGCTGTCGGTTTCTAAATCCTTCTTATCATCATCATTATCATCTCACACAATGAGTGTGGTACCGTGGGTGAGCACGTCATGTGCTAACCTACTCCATTACAACTGATACGGGAGAAACCTTGCGGATCCTGCGACTGCCACCAGGGTCTAACACCAGGAAAAACGAAGAAACATTTATTGGAGACCAGAGTTCCTTTTACTTATACGGTTATTGATATACATGCGTGACCTAATGACCAGAAAATAACGATAATGTCGATGATGTGTGAATGATGCCAGGAAGATGGTGGACCGATAGACAGAGCGAACGGGAGAACCCTGAGAAAAGCTACTGAGTGCTCATTTTGCTCGTGTGGATTGGCCGGGGATCGAAGCCGGTTCTCTGCGGTGGAAGGCGTATGTGGTATTCAGTTGGAGTATTCATCAAGGGACTATAAAAGGAAAAGGAGTCTGTTAATGGAATGTCAACGGAGGAAATGGATGTTGGAGTGTTGATAAGGCTGCCAACTCAGTGTATTTTCTCTTATTACTTGCCGAGTCTATCAGAGTCAAATTTTGTCAATTTCGGGCTTACGTGAAGACGAAAGCATGCAGAATATCCTTCGTTGATTCATCCTCCTAAAATTTCAACTTCAAATAAAATGCTTTTGTTGTTTTCGTTCGATATAAAGAGGAGATATAATTACGGAATGCACTTAAAGAGACCCACAAAACGTCTCGGCTCAAGATCTCAAAAAATAAACTTCAATCGTCATATAAATTGAATGAGCAGTTTTCAAGTGTTCCGTAAAAAACTTCTTTCGAATTTTATCCTTTGTACGTGTATTTCATCTTAGTTTTTTAAGCTTTTTTCTCCTGAAAATCATTTGTGGCCTTTTGAGTCTTATTTGCCATTGTACGTACTTGAGAGAGCCTTCCCATTTTCGACCTGGTAAAGAAGCGTCTCAAAATCCTGTCTCGTTAGAGGTTGCAGATTAGCAGTATAATTATCTTTGAGCTAAGAGATTACGAGATGGTAACGGATCTAGATATTGTCATATTTCGTTTTTCCCGGAGAATTTACATTTGCAACCAATTACTTTAAAACTGGTAATAAGATTCATCAGGATAATAACGACTGTATCACAAAATTATGGACGTCCTGCAGTCGGCGTAGATAAGGTCGAAAGGTTTACTGAACTTTTTTCACAAACACGGGATGGGAAGAAATAAGGAGGAGCGGAGAATATACTGACTAGATTCTTAATTTCTTAACCTGTTATTAGTGACTTTCACTACAAATGTGTTTCATACATTTTTATTCTATGAAGTTTCACAACCAATTTCTTATTCCTCTCATGTGAAATGATATTGGCGCACGTCATTTGAATGATCTTGAAGTTTGTTCACATGCCACGATTAATATTGTGTATTGCAATTAATAAATTTCAATATTCAAATAAATGTGTACAATATCAGAGGGAAAAATATTTTCAATATTAATAATAAAATTCGTTGAAGAGGGTGGTGAAAATCCAATAAGGTCATTTTATTTTAGTATAATGTTAACGAACGCTACGCTAAATTGGACCACGAATTTTTTTTTTCTTTCTGCAATATCTTTGGCGGAATTGTATCCAAAACTGTGATCACCCCATAGCAAATTGTCGTGAATGTTATGAAAGGAATGTTTCTAAAACTGTCTGAAGATCTCATTTAACGTTGTAAACCGCAGAGATGAACTTTGGATGATTATGAAATACGAGTGGGTAATCGCGAACACACTCGCGCTAGGTGATTTCGAACACGTGTGATCAAGTAAGGACGCGCTCGCCTTATTGGCCACGGTGCGGACTCATTGGCGCATTGAACTGTTCCTTACTTCTTTAAACGTCTCATTATAATGTCATGAAGTATTTCGTTGATGTTCTAAATGTTTCGGTGTTGTACAAGCGTCCGATGAGAAGTTGTCTGTCTGTCTGTACTGGCGCAACAGCTCCTGACGGGGCCAAGGCCTGCCAGCTGTATCCCGGCCTTGCGGCAATGAGTGAGGGGTACGAGTGGTTAGCACATAGCCACCCCTACGCCGTATTCTGATTTTCTCAATCTGAAAAATTAGCTTTCTTATCATGACACATCAACAAATACTGAGACATTGCAAGGAAAGAGCACACTATTATCTGCTCCGACCGGGAATCGAACCCGCGATCGCGTCATGGAAAGTCAGCACACTGACCAGTCAGCTAACCGTCGGGATGTTAAAAAGATCGCTCATTTGAAATTATTTTAAAATGGTGAAATAGGCATATCTATATTTAGAAAAGGAAATGGCTTTTTCTCTTAAAATTTTTATATTTAATTTTCATTTGACGGTAATCTGACAAGTTTTAAAAGTAAAATGGGGTTCACCGTTTTTATTCCATCTTGGGCAGACTCACACAATTTGAGTGAATGTTTTGAAGTGCTCTTGAAACAATTTGACAAAATAAAAAAATCAGCACACAAAATGCCATACACTTTAAAATTCAGAGAACTCATTTCGTGTTCTCGTCTTTTCAATACCACCTTCTCGCTCCTGGCGTGGTAGACAGCCAACATTTATTTGGAAATAGAAATATGTATTGTACCATGATAAGAAAATCAAAACAGACATATTTTGTGATGCGATATTCAGAGAATTCTCTCGCCCGGCTCTGCCCAATAACTTCCCCTGTCGACCGCGCATTTCGTTAGGAAATGTGCCGGGTCTCTCGTGGGCGTGGCGAGCGTCCATGGCCAGCTGGCGCCGGGGTGTCGCCGCCCCCCACTAATCTTCCGCCCTTATTTCGGGGGCATGGCCGAGAGGAAGGGAGAGGGGCCCGCGGCGCGATGGCCGTATTCCGTGCGGCAGCCGCCCCCAGTGACCCCGCGCCCTGCTCCGCCCCCACCCCCGCCCCCTCCATCCCTCCCCGCACCGTCACCCCGCGCTCCGTATCGCTCTCCTGAAATCCGCTGGGTCACAGATTCCCTGCGTTGGCTGGCGAGAGCCTGCGGGCGGGTGTCGTGCCTGAGGGCTGAGCTTTACTGCGCTCTTTGTTTATACTTGCATTGCCAGATTGCATTATTACTTTGAGTATTTAGATACTTTTTACTTCTGTTTTATGGACGATATTTCTTAATGCAGATTATGATGATTGAGGATGTCTCCTCTATTCACTGTCGCGTCCCCCCTCTCTTCTCTTCTCCTTTTCTCTGCACGCCCATAGCAGTCTTCTGCAATCATCCGCACCTCAAGAATCCGACGCGAAGATGAAGACTTCAAAGGTTTTCATCGGAGCAAGATGCGGATACGGCGCCCGGGGGCGGAGGGGTAAAGGCCGGGTGGCGGAGGACCCGGAGGCGGTGGCTGAGGCGGACGCGGAGGGAGAGGCAATGTGGAACAGGAGCACGGAGGGGTGAAGGGTGCGGGCAGTGCCAGATTACCGAACAGGCTGGGTAGGCTGCAGTCTGGGGAATGCAACTTTCAAAGGCGAGCTAATTTCAACGAATTGAAAATTCCATAAGACGGGCTTTTGAATTTTTTTATAGATATATTTCTTTCCATATATGTTACAACAGAAAGTGTTAATTAATCAAATATATATCCATTGATAATTACAAATAAAATGAATACAAAAATGCCTCCGACCTCAAAGTCCTAGGTTCGAGTCCCCACGGTGGCAGCATTTTCGACACTAGCTTGTCAGCTAGGTCAAATTCTGTCGCTGTCTGGAGGAGAATTCTAACGGCCGATTGCTCTGATCGATAGTTTTCCGTAGTTACTTCTATCAATTCCAGGCGAATGCCGGAGCAGTACCCTACAAACGGGCCACGGGCCGCGCGCGATCCTTGTCATATCCTCTTCCATTGCTCTTCCTTGTTCTATCCTCACACTTACACTAACATGCACTACACTACCACACATGACGGGAGACCGGTCGGCAGCTTAGAGCTTGTCCCGTGTGGGGCGGTACCCTGCTGGTGGGAGATACCTGGTTAGGGAAGGTAGGCGCCGGATCTCGTCATTTAGCGGGGGAAGATCACCGCCATCTCCAGAGAAAAAATGCACTACACTTACGGGACTAATTGACCTAGTTGATGCACCCGGAATCACTAAGAGTCAATCAATCAGTCGAAAATCTTTTTAGATTATTACGTCACGAAAAAATTCATGAATCGTTAGTCAATTAAATTTAATCACATCGTATACCTCTTCCAGTTTCCTCTTTACTGTTTACGCTTTGTTTCTCTAATTCCTCTTTGTGGAAGGGTCCTTTTCATCCGCAACTCTTTGTCAATTTGTTGGGTAGCGTAGTCATATTTTCCACATCGTCACGTGGGAATTCGCTCGTACAGTCGCGCGTCTGTGTGTGGCGACTGCGGGACAAGCATGTGTTAATTGCGTGAACAATAAACTAAGTGAATTATAGAAACCACAAACTACGTACAAACACTCAAGTATCATTTCGAGTAATGTCATTTTCGATACAGTTGAATCAAAAGTCGATTTACCAGTCCCAAAGATACATTAAACCTTCATTGACATGAATTTCATGGGACCGAAATAGTAGGTCTTCGTATACAAAACTCAGGTTATATGATTGTTGTAAATATCCGTATTACTATGTTTAGTTACAGGAACGCAAATTTTTTCGACTTACGGCGAAATTAGTGTTAAGCGAGGTTGCGCCAACGAGGGTTTAGTGTATTTTGCTGGAGGAAAATATCTGTCCGTGGAAAGATAATACGGAATAATACCACGATTATCAATTTCCAGTGCGCCGAGAGAATAATAAACCATCCGCCATAAGAGAGAAGTGAATGGTTTCGTTCGAAATTCCCACAAACTCGTGAAAAATACAAAAACATCTGTTTTACTTCACATTTTAATGCGTTCAGAAATTGAAATAACACTTTGCATCCTCCGACCATGTGAGAGAAGTTTATGGTTTCCTCCGATACTCAGGAATTCATGGAAAAAATACAAAAGCAATTACAAAATTTAGATTTTGACTGAAAATTACAAATATTTGAATGCATTATTCCACCTATTTTCGTGCTGTGCATACAGATTTCTATTTCTCTTTCTCTTTCTCAGTGCGTCATTGCTTTGGACACGGTTGACATTCTACACAAAGGGTTCAAAGGAGCGGCCGTTCACCATTAAATTCTTTTATTCACTAGTTTCGTCATAGAACTGCAACTTCTTTATATTCTTGGTACTACGGTACTAAGTATCAGTAAATATTATAATATGTTATATCTGTTCTTGTAAAATTTTTCTTAAAATATTAATTTATTGCAGCGTTGAACAAGAGTATTCGATTTTTCGTGAGTGTGCGTGCTGCTTTTTGGAAAGCCATTTAGGGTGTTCAGCAGCCTTTTTCCGATTGCAACCCACTAGTCACGTTTTCTTGCGTGACTCTAGGACTTTAACGTGCTCAGTGTATCGTACAATCACATGGTCATCAGCCCACGTCATAGATGACCTATCATTTAGCGACTATTTTAGCTGATAGGAGCTCGAAAATGATTTTCGACGGGAAATAAAGCCAACTTGTATGTAGCAGAGTAGTATCGCAAATTTATATTTGACTATAGTATGGAGACTAGTTCTAGTTATTTCAAATTTTCATCTTTCCAAGAGAAACACTATGCAAGGTTCTCAGACTAGTGCTAAAAACGTTTATTGAGGAGTGAATCTGGGAAGGTGAAACCAGAAGTAACTTTTAGTGCATACTAGAATAAATATCTTAGAAAACACTTTATAAATGTTGAATAAATTCTTTATTCACTTGAAATAAATTAAATAAATAATTTAATAGTTCAGGAGAAACCATCGTGATTAGAGGGAAAATAAAAATTCAATAAAATCTTCATGAGAAATATTTAGAATTGTTCCCACGAACATTTACTTTACATTGATCATCTAGCACATGAGCAAAACAGTGAAAATAAATATTCATCCAAACATTAATGATGCCGTGACATAGTCACCAGGGCAAGTTTCCTTCCCCCCCAGTCGAAAACTGCCCCCGGGCACGCAGCCCCCTTCTGCCTCGGCGCCCAACTCATCCCCGACTCTACCACCACCCCACGCGCCCCACCCCGACGGGCGTATGTCGACTGCATCCCGCGGTCAACTTTTCCTAAGCCGTTTTCCTACCCCCCCCCCCAACGAGGCATAGACCGACTGCATCCTCTTTCTATTTCCTCCTCGGTATGCGGATTGATCCCTACATTTCTCCTGGCCTGCTTGCAATCACATCACCGATTCTAATTAATTCACTTCTGTGTGTTTTCAAGAAATACTTGCACGTCCTTTTAGAACACTGCCAACCTTGAAAACCACCGCTTAAACGTTTGTGGAAACAGAACTTAAAACTTCCTATCACGAGCATCATCTGACCTTGCTGACATTAACGCAAGCCCGATGGTTCTGCCATGTTCAACTGTGTTCCAGATTTTCTCTGGACTGATTCCTAAATAGGAAGGGAACGAGATTGAGTTGCGCAATGCCTTCTCAGGTAGCGATGGGGGATGAGCTGGGAAGCGAGGGAGAGCAAAAACTGACCGCAGGATGCAGTCGGGCGGTTCGCCCTATGCCCCCCCCCCTCAGAACCTCCCCGCCCCCCTCATCATCACCCCTGCCCCTGTCTACGTTCCCGTTTCCACCCCGTCCCTACATGCCATCGCCGCCCCCTCCCCTTCCGCGCCGCAGACGCTCGTTTGGCTGCCCCGAGGGAGCGCGCGGGAAACGCACGGGTAATTAAATTTAACCCGCGCCCGAGGAAGATCTCCGTGTTTACTCGTTAAAGCGGCCGCGATGAGTGTTGGGCGCGATTTTTAATCGCGTAATTACTGGGCGGGGCGCGGACACGGCGCGGCGGCGGCACGAGCTCCGGGCCAGAGCGGTGACGGAGAGAGCGGCGTTTTTCGTGTTGACCAGCGTTTTATCAATATTTCATGGTTTCCATGTTAACACCTGGCACACATCAAAAACAGATTTTGCAGGATTATTGACGACATGCAATTATAAAACTCGGATGTGTTCGCGTATTCTCTTGCTTACTTGTTAAAATTGTTTTTACATTCCTTCTGAAAAAGTACTGTATCTTCGTGCTTTAACTTCAAATGAATTCAATTCAGCACCTTCATGAGTTTTGGCAATTCTTGAGAGGATTATTCGTGGAAACAGAAACAAAGTAGTACTTTTTTCACTTTTGAAAAACGACAAAAAGCAAAGTGATTCGAAAACAATTAATTATAATGGTAGGTTTCTTCATTGAATCAAACATTCGCGGATTCGTGTTACAGTAGTGAAGTAACAGAAAGATGTTTTGGAAAACAGCATGAGATTACAGCATGAAGAGCGTTTCTGTTGCTCGGCGAGGGATTCCTGTTTTACGAGCAATTTCTAATTACGTGGGAACGTGTCTTATTCGAAACGTACTTTTCGTACTAGTGAAGTTTTTGAATTATCTAATTTTCAAGATAATGAGAAAATTTTGAAAATATATTTTTGTTATCGCTATTATTATTATAATATCTGTTTAGCTATTTTATGTTAGATCAATATTTAATTGCAATGAAATATTATACATTTCAGAAATTGTCTGATGTGTCGTTCTGACCGAACAATTTTTATAATCACTTTTCTGCCAGATGCTAACATATTTCGTTGTTATTAACTGTTACGATTCCTCGAGCAATTTTTGTGAGTTCGATTTGAATATTATCTACTCGCTAAGTATGTTTGGTAAATTTTTGAATTAGACAATGTAAAGGTCCCGAAAATTTTGAAAACGAAAAAAAAAAACCAACTAATTTTTCCGGTCATATGAGAGGTGTCTATAGTTAGTTCGTTAGTTAATGCCGTATTATAGAGGCGAGACTCGGGCCATCAGGGCCCTCTTCTGTCTGACCACGCAAATTTCGCTACGCTCCTTTCACCATCTCGCGGAGAAAGAAGGTATTATCATGGACGAAAAAGGCGATTTGAATTTAGCTCAGTCTTCTTTTAGGCTTGAGGATCTTTTATATGCAGTCAATCTACATGGGACAGTCGGCTTTACTTCTCCTCCAGAGGAAGGCGTACGAAGGATTTGTTCGCCCTTAAAAAATCCACAGCTTCGATCAGGTTTGAAACAGCAAACTTGGGTATCACTATGGTTTCGTTATATGCCCATAAATTCTGGAAAAATACAAAATCATCTGAATTACTGATTTCGAATGCACGTGTAATCTGACGGAAAATTAAGTAAAGCATGGCTTATGATTCAGCTGACGCCATGCGAGAAGAAGAAAGAAGCTTCAGTAGCCAAATCTGCGGGTTCAGGGGGAGCAATTTTTCTGCTCTTGCACCCCGTTTTCCACGCACTCGACGGCAGTATTTTTACAGCTGCTTGCCACTAGTTTATCCAAATGTTGTATCATAAGCAGCCGTATGTGAATTGGGAACCAAATCTTTTCTGGCGAAACTTACTTTCTAATTCTACATGTAAATTGGGAACCAAACCTACCCAGGTAAGGAAAACAACTGATCGAGCCGGAAAGTGCGGTAAGGGGGCTGATGCCGCCGCGCTTTTCCTTACGCATTGAAAATCGACATGACTCGCTCCTGTACCGAAATGAAAGGCAAAGAAAGCACTAGAAGCGTGTCCAAATTTCACGACCAGCATTACTATTAACAGAGAAAAGGGAGAATATAAAGATGACAAGATAAGCAGAAGTCATTCAATCAAGGAATGATTCGTTGAATGAAAATTAACTTTTAACAAACCATATCTCGAGAGAATAAAACCAATGCTAAGTCTGGAAAAATAATAAGAGAGTTGTGTTTTAAAAATAATGGCTATGAAAATTTTATTCAAAAAATGAAGAGTCACCTTCAACTTTTACCAGGAAGGGGATGAAGTAGTCGGTTCCCAATTTACTGATGCCCTTCTCTGGTTCGGGCCCCAATTTACAAATGGGTTAAACTCTTATTTTCCTTCTGGTTCTCAATTTACATACGCCACCTTAAAGCATACGATACAAAGCCTTCAGGTAGCGGCCTGTGGCAGAGGGCGAGTCTACGGAAGTGCCCGAGGCGCAGAGGAGATAACAGCTTCGTCGCATCTCGTGAGGGCGACTCAGGCCGCCGCTCGCCAGCTTTCCGCGAACGCCCCTGCAGTAAATGCCCACTTGCGGCGCGGGTTTCGCGTGTCTGCCGCACCTCCAGGAGGAGGCGGTGGTGGCGAGGGCGACGACGACGACGGAGGTGGCGAGGGCGGCAGCAACGGTGGTGGCAACGGCAACGGTGGCGGCGACGGCAACGGCGGGGGCAAGGGCGACGGCAACGGCGGCGGCAACGGCGGGGGCAAGGGCGGCGGCAACGGCGGCGGCAACGGCGGGGGCGAGGGCGGCGGCAACGGCGGCGGCAACGGCGGGGGCGAGGGCGGCGGCAACGGCGGGGGCGAGGGCGGCGGCAACGGCAACGGCAACGGCGGGGGCAAGGGCGGCGGGAACGGCGGCGGCGAGGGCGGCGGGAACGGCGGCGGCGAGGGCGGCGGCAACGGCGGGGGCGAGGGCGGCGGCAACGGCGGCGGCGAGGGCGGCGGCAACGGCAACGGCAACGGCGGGGGCGAGGGCGGCAGCAACGGTGGTGGCAACGGCAACGGTGGCGGCGACGGCAACGGCGGGGGCAAGGGCGACGGCAACGGCGGCGGCAACGGCGGGGCGAGGGCGGCGGAACGGCGGGGGCGAGGGCGGCGGCAACGGCGGCGGCGAGGGCGGCGGCAACGGCAACGGCGGGGCGAGGGCGGCGGCAACGGCGGCGGCGAGGGCGGCGGCAACGGCGGCGGCGAGGGCGGCGGCAACGGCGGGGGCGGCTGTGCGTCCCGGCCCTCGGCTGTGGTCTGGAAGACTTTCGCGTTTCATTCTGACACGTGTTACTCCACTCGGGAAATCGTATGGCCCTCCTGTGAAAGGTTCGCGGCAATCGCGGAGGAAAGAGTCGTTTTACGAGGATTGGAATGTTGTTGTGACCTAGTTTCTTCAGTGAAGAGCCGCTTGAAAAATGAAGTGCTAGTTTTTACTTGCACCGAAAGAGCGGTATTTACTACGCTATACATTTCGTAGAAATGGGAAATAAAATGTAAATATTACTGTGAGAGGAAATTGAAATATGCTTCCTTAATTAAAATTTTTAATGCGTGTGTAAGTTCTTTCTATATTTAACGGTGTGTGATAATATTTATTTGTCTTATTTATTGTTTTTATTGTAAACCCACAAAAATGATTTTCAAAAAGTAGCAAGGAAATAGATCCAGTCAGTTGTTTCGAACCAACCGCCCCTGAGTAATTTCACGTCTAATCGCACCCTCATGTAATATCACTATTTTTTTTAGCGACCATGAAACTTCTTTTATTGAAGTCTAGGGTTGAAAATGGATGACATATATTTTGTTCTTTTTTCTCTAATCTGACTCTTCAGAAATACTAACAATAATGTTTTCGGAAGAATCCTCCGCGCGATGATGTTCAAACTTTTTCACTCGTTTACCTTTTCTTTACAGAAAAATACAACTTCTAATAAATTAAATCCAGAAAAATGTAATTTTATGTGATATAATAATATTTACAAAATGTTTATTTATAATTACCTAAAATAAATTTTGATTTTTGAAATGCATATTTTCACGTAAGACCGACACTTAAATTATTTTATGAATATACTCCTGTATATCTACACCAATTTTTCTAACTTTCAAATTTGAAAAAGAAAAAAGAAGTTTGTTGTCTGGATTGAGTACTCTTACCGCCCGCGAACCTCACTGGGCGCTGACACTACGTGATTTCAATGACACGATGTCCAAATATGAAGCCAGCCAGAGACTTACGTCAAGAATCGCAGAACCAGACACAACGTCGCCAATGGAAATCTTTTAACGAAACTCCACGTAGGTGAGTGGTTAGGCAGGTAGGTGAGGAGTTAAGAGAGAAGGTAAGTAGGGAGGTAGGCAGGCGGGTGGGCGAGTGCGTAGGCGAGTAGATAAGTTGGAGAGTCGACGAAACTCTGACGTGGGATGACTCTCCTATTGTCCAAATGTTAACAATGACGCAATCGTAATAATTGTCTCGCTAAGTATTACGATTTTTGTCGTGATTTGCTGAACATATTGAAGCAAACTGTCTTAATTTAATTTTTAAATTTAATATCTCCTCTGCCCTTCTAATATTATTAAATATTAGTACAACGTAACCCGTTTCAAATGTATATAAGAATATGAGCTCCAGGGAAAGATTACGTAAATTCTATTATTAAAATTAATCTTCAACTGCTATTTCCAATAAATTAATATCCGGCTGGCGATGGGTCTAATCAGAAATAATCGCTATTGCCTACTAATAGCCGATTATTCGATCTGCCATCTGTACAGAGTGGCCGAGGAATCTGAAAAGCAAATATACATTTCTAGCTACTCATTTGTTGGAATTGGCTAAATGAAAATCATCTTTTCTATTCACAGAAACTTGTAAGTTTATTCAATGTCCATGAAATTTTAACTTGGTAACAATACGAAACGTACTTTCGGTCATGACCAGTTTCAAACCTTATACTGCTGTACCCGTCTTCGCGCGCTCTTGGCCGATGTCGCCGCGTAGAACCATTTTCATTTTTTTCCGGTGTCGATGGCTCCAGGTCCAAATACCATCTTCTTTTCTTCCGTTCTGGCACAAGTGTACTCAAGTCACTGATCCTACCGCTAATCAATTATTAATTTCCTTTCAATTCTAGCTTTTGCACAAATTTCCAAGTTCCAATTTCCGCACATTACATAATATTCAAAGTCCGACAACCGTACGCTCCAAAGTAGACGTTCACAATTCCCAAACTCCCAACATCAATTATATATACACGATCCGCACAGCACCACGGCATAAGTTGGAATGAATCCATATTCTTTTTCTTCAGCCCTTCAAAACTCGGTCTATATTTTCTACTGTTTCTTTTCAGAAAAAATTCGACCCACTTCCGTCGAAATATCATGTCATTCCATACCTAGCCAATCCCTAAATTACTTACAAATTCAACCCCATGGTTCAAATCAATGAAGGTTTTTGACCTTGACGACAACTCGTCTATCGTTGCTAGGCCGCCATATTTACATGTCTATCCTTAGAATTCACCCTGTTTACAATAAATGTCACGCAATGCAATGTCCCACATATTGGTATGTCACAATATGAATGCGTGTGTGGCGATATTAACTTTCTGACAGTTGTAATATAGGAGATCTACATGCTATGTAATATACGTGTTCTCATGTCGTTCATACTTAAATATTTTGTGCTCATACGACCGCACGCGAAGCAGTATCATTTCGGAATAGACAGAGCAATATTCACATGGCAGGATCATTTTCAATTCAGGGGTCACCCCAGGTCAACGGTGCCCTTTGTGTCGATCCATCCACTTACTCCCTCACGCACTCTCACTCGCGTACCCTCATATCCACAAACCTACATTCTGGCAATACCTGCATACTAATATTACACCTACCAACGCATCTACCTGCATACTCGCTGGCCCATCTACCCGCCTGTCACAGCGCCTCCTGCGCTCCCAGTGAGCGGAGAGCGTGGCATTCGCGCGCCGCTGCACCTGCTGTTTTTGCCGGGCCCTCTTCGCTTCGCGCTGCGCCGCGGGCGTAAATTTGCGCGCGTATTTTGCCGCCGAGGGCGCTCACAAAAGCAGCAGCGGCGAGCGGCGTTTCCGCGTGCCCTCCTGCGCGCGGCGTTGTGGGAATGAAGGAGACAGCGGATGAAATTCGGCAACCTCTCGCCTCCCCGTGCGTCCCCGCTTCGAGTCTACCGCCTCGTTGTTCGCTTGGGTGTTTTAGTGGTCGTTTAATTCGTCCTCTAAACACCGGCATCGCATGCCCCATTCGTATTTGAGGCAATTGGTGTACAGTTAGGGTTACGATAATGGTTGGGATTTGGGGTTTTGGAGTATGAAGGATCTATTCGGAGTATGAATTTCGGTACCATTCGACCTGCCTTGTTTAGTCAGAACGTCGATATCCACAATGGATTTGCTTCGTTCTAATATTTGGAGTCCTCGTGTCAGCGATTGTCTTCCATGTGCGTGTTCTTAACTATTCATTCAGGCTGGGATGCTTACTTGCTGGTTCATCAATTTACTTGTACGTTGAGTATTTCAGTATATTCCTTTCGACTTATTATTTGACATTTCCGCATGCGTTCTTCCACCCGTACAGTGTTATATGCACAAAACTTTAAGATGTAATGGAAATCCAATGTTTTGCTGAAATTCATTACTGCTGCTTTCCACATTGCTATTTATTTCAAACGTAAAAATTGTATTGTAAAAGTTTCTACGTTTCTTCTTATATCTGTTAATCAGTATGTTGTTTCAAGTGTATAGGTAACTTGTGGACGTGTAGGTAACTTGTGAACAAAAGTCAAAATTGTTACAGATTTGTATTCCCCATATTACCATACGGGTTATTTGTAATGTGTCGCTTTAAAAAGATATAAGGATTATGATTATTTATTTACACATGTTTAATATTGATAGTGATGAAGATAATTTTTTATAGTTTTCCCACTTCATGTCGTTGCTTGTAGGGCATATACGCCTCTTAGTGGAGAGCTGCCGAAAAAGACTCTCGAGCGCCAGGGGACGGAGTGGAGCCGCGTCGTGGAGCCCCGGGGAGCAGAGCGAGCAGCGCCGGGGCCGCGATGACTATTTGCATATCCTTGACCCGGAAGATGCGACGGCGCCGGGCGAGCGAGATAAGACCCGCGCAGACACAGGGGCTCAAGCCCTGGAAGTACTCCAGAACATGACACCCATTCACGGCGTTTTGTTGGGCCGGGGGGCTTGCGTTACACACTTGCAACGTGGCACTGGGAGTACGCCAGTAAAAATATTTTGTTTATCGAGCCTCGTGGGATGGTCGCAAAGTTCTCGTGTGCTAAATACAAACGAAAAAACATAAAAGAATCCAGCACGTAAACAAATCGGCCGTTTCAGCCGTGATTTATGTGCCATACTAAAAATTAGACTGCCGAGTGAAAATTTCATGACTCGTATTTCAAATTAATACTGGCATCGATTCTGCGCAGCACAGAGTTGCTTCATGCATTAAAGATCGGCTTAAAGGAGACGTCGTCGAAACAACTTTTTGCCCAGGTATCTGCTGGATATATACAAAAGCGAAGGGTCTCCTGCAGACCGCTCCACTTGGCGTCGTGCCGACGTCCCTTTCGACTTGCGTAGACGCCTCGGTGCCCTCTACAGCACGAGCGGACCGAGCGGGCGCCGATGCGCCCCGCCCAACTCTCCCAACCCGGTCCCTCCTCCCTGCCCCACCCTGGCCAACCCCTCTTTCCCTCCCGGCCTAAGCCCTCCCCATCCCACTCGGTCCAACTCCTCCCCGGCCCACTTGGCCCCCCCACCACCCAGACCAACTCTCCCCACCCAACAATTCCCCCGCCTCAGTTCCGCTTCCCTGCCCCCTGCCAACGTCTAACTCCACCCTGCCTCGCCGCCCCCCCGCCGCCCCCACTCCGCACTGTCTCGTCTCGCTCGCCTCTCCCCGCACCGAGCCGTCTCTCCGTGTCTCGCCCCCTCCCGCTACCTTGTTTACCGGCCGAGGCCGTGTTTGGGACCGCCCGCGCCGCGTGTTTTGGCTGCCGCCAAACAAACGACTCGTCTCGAGACATCCTCCGCCACCGAAGAAAAGACTCGAGGCGTGGCCACCGACGTCAGTCGGCAGCGCCTGCTGGGGGCTTCCCTGCTTCGAGAACCGCTGCTGGCTCCGCTCCTTCTCCTGCCCCGCCCCCCTTCGCGAGCGCCGCTTCCAGCCCGCGCGTTTCTCGAGAATAAAGGGGAACAAGGCGCGCGTTCGGGAGGGGGAGCGACCCCTTGCGCCGCGCGCTGCTCTCTGCCGCCCCGCCCCCTCGCACGTGGCGCGGGCCCCACGTCAGGCGCACGCCCCGCGCACTCCACGCCCCCTGGCAGTTGCACTCGAGGGGCTCGGCGGCGGCGGCGGGGGTGGGAGCGGCGACCAGCGAGGGACTGAGCATTCCGCGTTTCCGGGCGACAACTGCTTTGAACATTAGTCCC
Organism: Teleogryllus oceanicus; assembly: GCA_964035755.1. Taxonomy (NCBI): domain Eukaryota; kingdom Metazoa; phylum Arthropoda; class Insecta; order Orthoptera; family Gryllidae; genus Teleogryllus; species Teleogryllus oceanicus. The sequence goes on along the minus strand of CAXIVR010000003.1, from coordinate 137,747,994 downwards.
GTTACTGTTGTGGTTGTTTTATCGCAGGATGTGGCGGGGTTCCTCCCCGCTGGATGGTGAGATCCGGCGCTGACCTACACATCGGCTTGCGATGTTTTTCATGCTCCAGTATCTCCTTCAGCAGGGCACCGCCCCACTCGGGACAAGATCCTAGCTCACAACATATGTGGTAGTGGAGGGCGTATAAGGTCAGATGAGGTGACAGAATGGAAGGAAAATTCGCGCACGGACCTTGGTCTTTCTTTTAGGGAGCCAATCCGGCATTCGCCTAGTATTAATCGGGGAAATTATGGAAAATTACAGATCAGAGTAGCCGACCTCTTACGCGACGTGGGGGCTCATGGTAGAGATGTTTTTGGCTGAAATTTCGGTCGGTCAATGTGTATGTGGGACCGTTGAAGGTTTTCGTCCGATGCGTTCAAACTCATGATTATAAATCGAAAGACATCTTCCGACAGCTTGGGAAGCATCGACTGTCGAACGAAGATCTGTATCGTTTCAATTTCTTCGTCTGACGACAGCCAACCGAATTTTTGGCCTAAATAGACGCGACTGTCTTCGCCGCATTTCGGTCTGGCTGTCTAGTTAGTGTAGAAGAACTGCCACCGTCGGAACTCAGTCCCTTGGAATTCCCGGTCAGAGAGTGACGTGGACGGCGTCGGCGGTGTGGTGGTGGTGGTGGTGGCTTGGCGGGGGGAGGGAGGGGAGCCGGCGACGGCAGAGCGCGCGTCCGCAGCAGCCCCGGGAGCAGAAGCGGCTTACAGGGGGAGGCTGCTGTTTCCGCCACCTCCGGTCTCGCCTGGAAGCTGATTGCGAGGGTGAACGCGCTGCGCTCCCTGTTGGATTTTCGGCGTCAGTGCCTCAGCGCCGCGCCTCCTGTCCCCATTTGCTCGCTAAGTGCCTCCAAAAAGGATTAACGCGCACTGCCTGTGCCCGTCCCCGCGCTTCAGGAGTCGGCATTTAAGAAAACACCTTTACTAGTTAACACAATACTCCATGTATCGATCGGAATTCGGTGAACTTTGACTCTGATATTGTCTTAAAGAACAATCTTAAAAATAAAAAAATACTTTAAAAATATACTTTTTGATTACCTCTTCTTCATTGCAGTATCTTCTCAGTGAATTGCTTCACGGTCGTAGTTATTATTCCTTAGCGTAGTTATGAGTTTCTTTCTCCATGACCGTCGCCTTTCAGACATACCTATTGTCTATGAACATCAAACTTGCAGTTTCATGCCTGTATCTCCATCACAATTTCCTAATTCTGTGATAATGATATTTTGATAATTTAATGTATTGCGCTCCTACTATTATTCTAATGCAGTGTTAGTATTGTGTAGCATAACTTCCACAGTAAGATATTTGAAATGACTATATTCTTTCTTCAATAGAAAGCGTCATTCTTGTGCGTACGTTTCAGTATCTCTTCATTCTTGGAAAACAGCGACCTATCCCGTAGGTTGTACTTTTCCACTGTTTCCTTTTTACGTGGACAGCTCTCCTTCGTACAAAATCACAGCCTGAACAGTACCCACATCATTTTTCCACGTACCACCAAGCTGCGAACCAACTGAGTAAAGAATGCGCTCTGCCCCTATTCGCCACCTCCACTGAAACGTCACATCTACCTCTCAGGACGACCTCCTTCAGAAATGGTTCCCCCGCCGCTCCCACTGTTACTACCACCAAAACCGCCACCACATCTTCGAGCGCCGCCAACACCAAGCCGCATTCGCGCCAACGCCTTCACTTCCTACGCCGTCACCATCTCCAACACCCCCACCGCCTTGTCGCCTCTCAGCCACCCAAGTGAATACTGGAGTTGAATTGCATCTCTGTCAGCTTTTGTCGCCAATGCCAACTTAATTCCATCGTAGTCCATATTAGTGCTACCTCAATGCCATCTCCTCTATTACACCGCTAATGGCATCCATTCCTCCATCGCCACTACCGTCGCCCCTCCCCCACCACTACCACCACCATCACCACCACCATCACCGCCACCATCACCGCCACCATCACCGCCACCATCACCGCCACCATCATCACCACCACCATCACCACCACCACATCACCACCACCATCACCACCACCACCACCACCACCACCATCATCACCATCACCATCATCACCGCCACCATCATCACTATCACCATCATCACTATCACCATCATCACTATCACCATCATCACTATCACCATCATCACTATCACCATCATCACCATCACCACCACCACCACCACCACCATCACCACCACCATCACCACCACCACCATCACCACCACCACATCACCACCACCACCACACCACCACCACCACCACCACACCACCCACCACCAAAAAAAAAACCCCCACATCGCTATCACCTACTCCTCCACCGCCCCTCTCATCGCCGCCGCCACAACCACCGTCACCGTCCCTTCTGCCGCGGCGTCGCGACTGTGCGTCGCACCCCGCGTGTAATACGCGCGCCCACTCGGCGGCCCAGGCGCGGCGCGGCGCGTTGCAGCGTGTGCGAGGGGAGCGGGCTTCCGTCAAGCAACCGCAGCTAATCTGTTTCCCTTGTGAATCATTTTTCACGGGCGCTCCCCTCGCCCGCCCCGCGATCGCCGCCTGTCACCTGCTTGTCTGCTCCGACCTGCGGCGAAGTCCTTTTCGCTCTCCCTCTCTGCTTCCGGGAGGGCGTATTTTGGACGCTGAACTTGTGTACAAGAAAGTTTGATACTTTTTTCCCTGGCCGTTTTTCATCTGTTCGCACAAAACCCAATACCTTTTGGTGAATATTTCACCATTATCAATGTCATTCTGCTAACATGGTAACATCGAAATGCACTGGGATGTATAGAGTCGAGCTGGTGGTGTAGTCTGCATCTCGGGTTGTGCGCCGAATTATCGCATTGTATCCACTCTCTCACCCGTTCTCGCCACCGCCTGCTTACTAACAATTTTAAAACGGCTGTTCCCGTTAAAACAATTAACAGTCGATTGTAAATTACTTCCGAATAGATTGACCTTGTGCATTAGTACATCAATCAATCCGCCAAAAACTCGAGCAGAGCCGGGATGATTTGGAAAAACGTTGGCCGAGAGCACTGTGAAGTGAAATGAAAATGAGAGCATGATTTACGCCCTCGCGCGCACGTGTCATTCGAGTGCCAAATCGCCCGTTCCTTTCTTTCTCCCTCTTTCTATCCGAGACTTCTTTCCCCCGTTCGGAAATTCTTCCGTTTTGTTCACTCTCTCGTCCGTTCTCACTTTCATATGCTTGTTATCCAATCATGTGCCTCCAGTGCTTGTCATCCCGTTTCATTATGGCAATTGTAATGAGTTATAATTAGTTCAAAAATATTTTATTTTGGCAATCAATCTACGTAATACATTGGCTAAGCAACCATGACAGGGCAGCACTATAAAATGCAATACAGTAAACCAAAATTATCTTGTAGATCGTCCCTGCTTCTCTCCACGCCTCTTACTCCTCGTCGTAGAAAATATATTAGGCTATACTATTTCCATCCTCTGGCCCATCCATTCAGTTTGTTGATATCATTCGTTGAATGATAATTTCCTTGCTCTCATAAACGTCATGAGGCCAATAATAAACGGCGTCTGTTATTTGTGATATCAGCCGTGTGTTGTTTCTTACTTTTTGTAGTATTCCTTCTTATAAGAAGAATCTATATAAATAATAAATAGTTTTTATTGGAGTAGGAGTACTCATCCGCCATTTTAGATACTATTTATTTGTTTCCATGGTTTATAAAAGAGGTCGGCCGATGAGAGTGGCTTTTAATTCTTCTGTGTGGTTGCCTTAACTTGATTTAACAGAACAATATTACGAAAACTAATTTTCAGCGGATTTTAAATACTTGAGACAGTGACCTATCAGCGAACGTACGAAACTATTCCTTTGAAGTTTGAAAGTCATGGGGAAAGAGAGAAGTCCGATAAAAGAGAATTAAGATGGTCACAAATATACAGTTCTATGATAGCATAGGCTTCCGCGGTCGGAGTCAGTAACTACTTGGCTGTCCGGGAGACGCCGCGTCCTAGGTACAGGTGCCAACGTTTCGGCCGCCATTCTGCGACCTTCCTCAGGGCGAAATGCATTTGAAAGGTCGCAAAAAGGAGACCGAAATGTTGGCACCTGTGCGTTGGACGCGATGTCTTCTGGACAGCCAAGAAGCTAATATACTTTTCATTTCCCCTCTCTCGTAGTCCTGTCGAGGCAGGTGTTCATTCAATATTTTCAGTACTAATAAGGGCTTACAGTATTACTTCAGCCTATCAGGCTTATGAAGCTTAGGGAGAGCGGTAACTTTAGTTAACAAATATATATTTTTCATTTTGAATAAAAGTTTTTTATTTGTTTGTGTCTTCTTTAATATTCTATTTTTCTTATTGTTTCTTCACATTCTCATTCATTCTTAATATCTCTCTTCTCTCTCTCTCTCTCTCTCTCTCTCTCTCTCTCTCTCTCTCTCTCTTTCTTTCTTTCTTTCTCTCTTTCTCTCTCATATATAACACACAACAGATCTATTCACTCATTCATACATCACTTCACTACACTATACTCATTGTACAGTTTATTTTATTCGCCGCGGCGCTAACTTCACTGAAGCAGTGGCGTAGCGTGGGTGTCAGCCGCCCGGAGTGGAGGAAAAGTTTCGCCGCCCCCTCATTTAGGTAGGTATTTCAATTTAAGACTTGAATACTTAGACAGAAAAGAGATTATTTCTAAAGAAATTTTCGGCAAGAACAGTCTTTATTATTGTGTATTGTACAGGTTACAAATAAGTTATGAATATATGTTTTACAATATAATAAATAATCATTATACATTTATTTAAAGAAGCTGTCAGAGAATAAGTACGTAATGAAAGATTCCGTGCTCATTTCAATCGGTCCGAATCGTAAGTGCGACAAAAATAAGAAATGAAATTTTTACAAGTTGTTGTTATTATTGTTATTATTATTATTGTTATTATTGTTATTATTGTTATTATTGTTATTATTGTTATTATTGTTATTATTGTTATTATTGTTATTATTGTTATTATTATTATTATTATTGTGAAATTTTGCCGCCCCCTAAAAGTACCGCCCGGGGTGGACCGTCCATAGTACGCTACGCCACTGCACTCAAGAGCTAATATCCGTTCGTCTGTCAGCCACCTTCTGCTGCCACCACGCGCTCAGGGGAGCCACGGCTCCCGGGGAACCTATTGCGGCTCCTCTGCCCCGCGCGCTCGTTAGTAGCGCTTCCGGCCGCGCGCTTTTGTGCGGCCGCAGATATTTCGGGTTCGATTCTCGATGGGGTTGTTTTCCGCGTTCGCTCGGCCGCTGGTCCGCTCCTTGAACGTATTCCAATACCGAAGGCGCTGGCGCGACTCCAACGGGCCGCTGGATTTATATCGCTACATTCGTTGGCTTTGTTGGCGGTGGTCAGGGCCGCGGGACGCGTATGCTGTGGCCGCTTCCGGGCCACGCCGCCAGGGGACGCGAACTCTCTCCGGTTATTGCGATTTGTATGTCGGTCTATGTGACCCCCAGAATGAGTTATTGCGGGGTTGGGGTGTTCTGATGGCGTACATCGAAAGGAGCGTGCGTTAAAATCTTCAGTTTGGTCTGTGTCGGGAACGTCCGGAGCTAATAAAATAATTTAACTTGTTATTAACTTACTTATTTACCATATTATTACTATTCCTATATTGCGTATTGTTGTATCCGTTCAAAAGTGTACGTACATTATGAGTTGAACTGTCCCTAAAAACGTTGAGCGCGAGCCGCATTCGATGGACGCGGGAGGGTGCTCGCTGGGCTCGCGCCCCAGCCAGTGCTTTTGCGTGCGACTGATGCCAAGAACGAGTTATTGCGAATTTCTGTTTTTGAGTGAAGTAATTGCTTCGCTGTGGGTGTTTGCCCTGAACCATGTGACGTTGGAAGGCAATTAAAGATCCCATTCGTTTTATCCAATGCTAAGTTTTAACCGTTTGTTCTGTGGGATCAAATTGTATAGGCAATTATTGATTTACGTTTGTTGTTTTCTTGCAGTATTGTAACCTTAATTTATAGTCTTTATTTTACGTTTGGAAAAAAATGGTATCTAGCACTTGTTAATAATGGTTTGTTTGCTTATTAAGTGGTTGGTACTTCGCGGTATGCGTACGTAAACTAAATAAAACATCGATTACCACAGAGATAACAAAACTGGTACGACGCGAAACCACATGGCTGTCGTTCCACTTATTGTGGACAATGTTAAGATTATGCACTTGTAGGTTTTCCAATATTTTTACTAAACATTTTAAAAAATGCAACTCGTACGAAAGTGTTTGGCATTTGAGAATTACGGACTCTGGTCCTCGGTCTCGTCGTGGAACATTTCATTCGTAAACCTAAAACTCATTTTCTTAACTAGTTACGTAAATAACTAACACGCCATGAACGGAATGAAGTTATTGGATTCGGAGCAGAATGTAAGTTTTGTAATGGTTATAATTATTGATTGACCATTTCAGGGCTCTTAAGCTCTCGGGCTCACGGGTGTTCATTAGAGCACATTAAAAATTATGAACATGATTTGCTTTCGTTGTAATGTTGCCAAAAACTCTGTAGACATAACAAATGCACGAACTGTCCATTGCTATTTTCTTCCGCCAGGTTTTGTGTATTATCTATACGCAACTTGAGTCTGGCGTCGCCACTTTCACCACCCCCACCCCCCCGTCGCCACCGCTCCCGCCACATTGGCCTTCAGGCGGCCGCCCCGCCGGCCGCGCTTCCGCACTCCTCTTGCCGTCGCTGCCACGGTCGCCACCAGCCTCCGCCACGTCCGCCACCCCACGGCGCCGTTCCCCCGGGAACTCGGCCGGCGGGCGAAGGGGGGGCAGGCGCAAAAACGCCGTCGCGGGCTTTGTATCACCGCCCGCGGTGGCGGCGGCGTTTTCCGGTTGGGCTCCGGTGGCGGCGAGGGGTGGGGGTGGAGCGAAACGACTAAATCACACCCCGAAAGAGGCGAGCTCACGGCGACGGCGCTGCATTCGCGGTCGGCGAGCGCTGTTCTGCAGCATTCATGCCCCCAGGGGAGGCTCTTTTGATGCAGCGTGCGGTGCGTAGCTTGAGAAGCGAATACTCAGTTGGTTTCGTTTCTGGGGAATTGTCCCCTCACAACACAATGTTAGGACGTAGTTTTCGGCGCCGGTTTGACTCGGAACTACCGTTGAACTTCATGTATTCGTCACATGCATTTCCGTCTTCGCGCGACCCTGTGCTAATATTTTCATTTACCTGTTGGTTTTCCTTTCTGTATATTTTTTCCTTGTTTAAACTGGGATATTCAGTTTGATATTTCAAATTGTTTTCCGCTGTATAGTATCTCAAGTTCATTTGTTTTCTCTATATATTTCATGGTCAATGTCATTCACTCGATGACTTCTGGGCTGTCCGGGTGACGCCGCGTAGTGGGCTGAGAGGCCGACATTTCGCCTGACATGTCGCAGGCCGCCTCAGGGCATTGACATCGCGATGTTGTGCGTCATGCGTATACATATACATATGTCATTCGTACATATACATATGTACATATCATTCACTCATCTTGTACTTAAGTAATGTAAAATTTGGAGTCTTGGTAATGAAATGTACCTTATAATATTACCGTATAATAGATTCCACATGTACAACCATTCATGAAGGTTGCGGGTTGTACGTAAAAAAGATTTATGAATAATACGTTTTTGTCTTCAAATTGTTTTGTTTCTTTTTTGTATTTCTCTTGTTCGTACGCATCATCTCCGTGTGAATTTTTCGTGCTGTTATTCATGTGACTTATTTCTCTAGAGGTTCCACATTTGCGAAGCATCTTGTGCAAAGCACGTTGCTTCAACAGTCTCTGGAGCTTTTATCGCTTTCCTGATGCCTGTCACGTTTCGCTACCTTACGTTTCCCTTCCCTTCTTTTGGCGGTCGCAACTTCCAAGCGCTTTTTTCTCGTCTCGTTCCTTCTCTCTTGATGCTTCCTGCCTCTGAGCAGTCACCTAGTTACGAGCTGATGCTATTTACAATGTGCATTTAATACGCCAATTCTGTATACTTCTCTCGATCCTTGGTAATTTATTACTAATTATTCGGAACGAATCATCTCTTTAAAATCCTTAACGCTCACCTGTTTATTGTTTCTCCATAAAATATATTTCGTACTAGATAATTCGCGTACAATGCTGGCTGTTAAAACCTTAGTTTACCATAAATATGGAATGAGATTTCAAAAATTGAACACAAGGTCATTTTGCAAATTCACTTTTCTTTATGGCTTCCGAAAGCATTGTTGAAACGGAAGGCCTCCTGAAATATGGTGTCCTTTCATTGCCCCCTGCATTTCTCTCACGCGCGACCTCCTCCTCGCCCCCTCCACTCGTCGCTGCAAATCTTCACGGCGCCTCCCCCGGCCTCTCAGCGCAACGGCGACGTCTGCAGGCGCTGCGCGGCTTAAGGCCAGAGGGAGCGGGGCGGGCCCTTCTTTAATCCGGAGGAGTGGGCCTTCATTTCCTGGGAGAACTACAAATTTATCACGCCGCCATATTTCAGAGCGCGGCGGCGCAGAAATATTGATAATCGCCTCGTGAATAAATGAGCGGCGATGATTTTTGCAGCGCCACCGCGATACAAGCGAGCCCTCGGAGACGCCCCGGGCGCGCGTACGCTGATGCATTGGCAATTTCCTTGTTGCGTCCCCCGCGCGAGACGCATCAACAGAGCTAACGCTGCTTGCGCTAATCGAGCCGACAGCGCCACCTCTCCGGCGGCTCTACCCTCAAGGGAGGGTAGTATTCCTCATCTTCCACTGCCCGCGTCTCCCATCCGTGGAGTTGTCGTTCTTGTGCAAGCGGTCGCAACTTTCTCTTTCTCGTCGCAAACTGTCAGGGAGGGTTATGGATTCGTATGAGTGTCTCAAGATTGTGAATTGTGTGAAAATGTTTTTCAGTCGTTAAGAATGTTCTGAAACAATTTCTGAAACAATGACCATGATCCCTTTATTACATATCATCCTCCATTTTAGATCGTTTTTTCAAAGGCATATTTTCGAAAATATTTCTTCCCACTCCTTTCCTCCTGGCCATCTTCCTCCTTTCTTACCTCAGGATACAGTAAAAGCTTATCATATTACTGCTGATAGAATGTTTAAAATTAGAGAAATTACATAACAATATCTAAAATACACACTTTGTTACTATAATGTAATAGATTTCTAAATGTAAAATAAGAAAATATTATGTTAAACCACAGCTTGTAAATCTTTCTGAAATTATGATGTACGTCACTTTTATTATTCTTACTATTGTTGTCACAAAGAAAATCAGAACTGTTACACCATTATTTTACTGAAACTTCCTGTATTTTATACTGTAAGATATCCTTTTGTAAGTGCCTTTACCTAATGATTAATGTGGTAATTTTCCATGTTTTTGATTGAGATTATGTATTGTATATGTCATCAAGTACTACCTGTTGTTATGTAATTGTAAAATTATATGTACTATATTTCATTTCAATGTTTTCGCTCAATGTTTGTTCTCAATCGTTTAAGGCGTACGCCGGGATGGTCTCTAGTATTGCATCCCAGACGTAAATGTAATGACCCCTTTTTGTTTATTGTTCACAGTTGACGCATATCGGACAATGACAACTGACATTTCGGGCGAATTTTGAATTATTGATTCTAAGTGAATAAGTGGGAGCTCTTTTTTAGCTCATTTTTTAGAATGTTCCTCACATCATGTCTTTTCATTTTGCAGAATTTCAAGAATAAACAAAAAAATGACAATAAATTCATTTGGCTCGCACAGATAAATTAATGTAGATGGTAGTCACAAATTGATTTCTTTCCTCTACGACATGAAATGTCAGTTAATATTAATTACATCCAAACTACTCAACTGTAATTTTTAAAATTTCAAATTAATTAAAGTCGTTAGGCGAAAGAGCAGGCCTTAAGGCCTGAGCCTCGCCACAAATAAAGACAATTTTATTATTTATTATTAATGTTTTGCATTTTTTTTGTTAATGCTGTGTTTGTAGTTGCCACGTATATTGTTCAATGCATCCTTACTTTTCGTAGGTCGTTGTACCTTGAACCATGTGATGAAAATAAGCTGTTAATTGAAGTACAAAATAAATGAATTTCAACTTAAAAATAAACATTTCTGAACCAAATTTGATATTGTGAGAAATAAATACGAAGAATTATTGTATGTCATGAAAGTGTGAACGAACAACACTCAATATTTTGTACGTTGCTAAACACTCATTATTTTCTGCTTGTTACTGTGGTTCTCCTCTGCCTCGACGCAAACCCATCTTCTCCAACTTCAAGTTCATTCCAATTTCCACCAGCGTTCGCGAGGTCTGTATATTCACTTCGCCAAATTCATCTCGATCTCAGCTTCATGTAGCCGTAGTCAAACTATCCACTTGTCCAGATGTCTGTGGGCGTCTCTAGTACATACAAATGGGGGTCATGTACCTGTGTCTACCCCCACGAAATTTTAGTTCAAATCACAACATTTTTAAAATTGTTTTCTTGGTAGTTCAAAAATGCCAAGTTATGTCGCGGCTATTCACGAATTAAATAATATACTCCGTTAGTAAACGTGAAACCACAGCAGCCAAGAAGGCGATGGCAGCGGCGTTTAGAGCAGTGGCAGTGAGAAACAATGTAGGGGTAATCCTACACCCCAGTTCTCGAGCATCTTAATATCCATTTCCGGGCACATTTGATTTTTTGACTAATGAAGGACGACCAGACATTTTTGTGTATACAATGTTACCGTTCAACGATCTGTGTTATATGACGTGTACCTTCGTTCTATGTTATACTAAAAGCGTCTTTAGATGAACTAGTGGTGCTAAAGTAGCACGTACTTTCTCCCCCTTCGTTTGACGCAAAATTACGCGAAAAGTACTGAAATTTTCGAAACATTGTACATGACCTTATTTCAGAATCTATCTTTAAAAACAGATTTAATTATGGGAAAAACTCTATATTTAATATTTTAGTGGTAGAAAGTCACCGAAAATTTTTTCAACTAATGCAATTTTCGAAAAATCGGGATTTTTCGGTTTCGAACGTGAGACCTGCACCATTCTCTTAAACGTCCTTCACACCATCCAGCAACAAAACGTAATAAAAAAATATGGAGCATTTTTTTTAAAATTTGGGAAATGTCCAAGGGTCTTCATATAAAGTACACCCCAGAATTGCTATATCGGTGTCAAATTCAAGGAGCCGCGATATCATCCAGATTGATTGGGAAATATCAATTTTGGAGAATATTGGCTGAACGGTTTAGCCGCTAGCGTTGTTCAGACAGACAAACAAGACGTTTTGCCGCCATTCAATTTTTCGCTATCGAGGATCCACAAAACACGGATTCTGGCTACACCACGTGGTAGCATTTTTTTTCTAAATTTAGTAAGTAGATTTATCCACATTTTGGTTACCCGGGCCTGGCAATAAGCGTTTTCTGCTGAAAATTCTCCGTTTTCCCGCTCAGCGTTGCGTAAGTTTCTCTCCACTCCGTAGCGAGAAAGTAAAATGCTAGAATAAAACCGCCGGGCGCAGTGTGTGTGGCGGGGGTGGGGCGTGTCCCCTGCCAGCGCCCGCGCGAGCGAAGGAGCAGCGCTGACGAGGGGATCGCGAGGAGGCGGCGAGCGCGTCGCGGCCTGAGCGCCACGAGCGATTCATTACGACTAATGGGCCGTGGGACAGGTGAAGCCACCCGGAGAGCGATTTGCACGAGGCTTACGGGATCACTGTCCTGCGCGCGCCGTTCATGCGCGGGATACTCAGCAGAGCCCTCGTGGGACAGCTCGCTCATCTCCTTTGTTCGCCTGCAGCAATAGCGTTGCGTTTCTTGCTTGCTTGCTTCCAACACATTCTAAATTCATTGTGTTCTGTCTTATTTCATCTTAATTTGTTTGTGAAATTTTACGCCATTTTGCTTTTTCATACATTTAAACAAACTTGTAACAAACTGTAACTTCATTATCTGTGCACGTCTTCTAGAATTCAGTGGGAAATATAAGTTATTTAAATTATCGTTTCTATGTTGTCACAGCAGGAAGTATTCATCTTTTGACGAAGGACATGATAGATAAAAGGCAAAATTTATTGCTGATTTATTCTTGCAAATAGATTTTATTACATCGGCGCTTTTTTTTACAATCCTTGCAAAAAACGCTAATTTTTTCTGTTTTCCAAATTCAAGTAGTATATGGCTTAGTGTGGGGATCAGAGAATTTTGAAAACATGCACATAATTCCCTTCCTCATAGCACGTTACACACAGTTTTTAACTGTTTTTGACGTAAAATAAATAAATAAATAAACCTGTATCCATTAGTAGAAAACTGTTTTCTAACTTGGTGTGAAAACATGACCTCGTATGTTAGTCATTTGGATGTGAACAAGTGAATGTCATCTGCTCTCTATATTGAATTTGTTCGTTCCACTAAACGCCAAGTTCATTACACTGTCATCTTCCGTTTTGGGCCCAATAACAGTGGGTACCGAAGTACTTTCTTGTGCTTCCAAGTGCAAAATGTTTAGTGAATATAACTTGTTTTTACCCATTCTGCGATGTTTGATGCATAGACTTCCCTGTGGATATGCACCTGAATGTCTATAATGCTTGCGTAAGAAATGTGGGAAGTGAAGTATTCAGAATGAGATACATGAACAAATCATAAATAATAAGTTTGTTGCTTTAACAACATGCAACTTCCCAAGATGCAAGTCGTATCGTAACTTTGTCAATTCCATTAGATATCCAGGAGGGAATGCCGAGCTCACAACTCAGCCCCCACAAACCAGATGTCCCGAGACCTCACACAATCTCCAACAATCCAGTAGAGTAGTCCAGGGCGCGTAAACTGGTCCGGTTCGCACGCCGTCACTACACCAAAGGGACGTTCTCTCCAGTACCACCAGTGCTACGATCGGCTACGTACGTAACTGTGGCGCCTTTTGCCACTCTATACAGGCGCTGTGGCCGTGGCGGAGACTTGGTCCCAGAGGTCGTTGCATCGCTCCCGTTCACAGCGCTGACGCCAAGTGTGGCTGCCACCGAAAGCGCAGATTCAAGCTTCTGCCACACACAACATGACGTTTAACGGTGTAAATGTAAATCTGCAATTTAGTTAACAGAAACACATCATTCCTGAATAATTTTGAAGTGTATAGTATATCGTAATTGGATAATTAATCTCAATCGATTGTATTTCGCATAACGGAAGAAGTATAATTCTTCCCCTCTAGAACTCTTGCTTTTTATGCTGAATTCTTACGATGACGTGGGGGAATATAGCCATTTGGGGAGAAGTTAATTATAGTGCCTTGTGACAATAAGTGACTTAAATTAGATTGCGATACAGCGTACATAGGCAACAGTGTTTCCTGTTTTCCGCTACCATGTGCCTCAATGCAAATATGGTTTTCGACTTTTTTACACACTGCATAATATTTAATCATTGAATTGACCTAATTACTAAGATAATTGCTAAATGTGGTGTCGCCGACGTTTTAAACTGTTTTAATAATAGTTTCACGTGTTAAAAATTTCTATGTTAATTAAATTCACGTGTTAAAATTTCTATGAAAGTTCTAAATTAAAGGAATCTTTAAACTGCTGTCTGGTTCTTTCCTCCTCGGGTGTAGTACGTAACAAATAATTTACTACGAGTTAGAAGTAAATATAAAAATAATGTGTGATCGCAACTCTTCTTGTGAGACAATACAATACCTCGAGATCTCTCATCGCTTGTAATATTGGGGCACGTCAACATGACATTAACGTTATTTGAATGTATAGTTTTCATTTGTTAAAAGTTACCCAAATATATATAATCTTTCACGTCCAAGTGCATCAAGTAAGTTTGTTGAAATCACAAATATTTTCTGTCAAAAGGAGTTTGAAGTTGCAAATTTTTATGCGGAACTGAATAATTGAGAAAATGTGAAAAGAATGTCCTTTACGCGCTGATAGCTAGCAGCTGCGAAAGAGGATGGGGGCACAATCCAAAAGGCATCTCAAACTAAGGAGATTAGGAAACTTGAAAGTACGAGAAGTCTGAGCCATTCTGTAGCACCACTAGTGGCATGTCTGTAATGGCAACGTCTTCGGTTGAATTAGGAAGGTTATATGGGACAACTAACGTACGAGAAAGAGACTCGATGAACTTTGTTCTGCTATCGAAGGTTGAGACGCTGTGTAGTCGTGATGTTGCCTTGGTAGGAGAGAGGAAGAAAACAAAGTGGGAAAAAAATTGAAAAAGTGACAGAAATGTGAGGAAGATGTAAACTAAAAGTGGCCAACTGGTGTGTACGATAAAAAGAATTACGTCGGAGTGAAAACGAGAAAAAAATTGAAAATAATTCAAGGATCTGTAAAAGAGCAAGAGAGATGAACCTGTAGAATAGTCGGGAAGGGTTATCTAGAACAATAATGTAGGATTAAAATGAGATGCAGTGCTCATAGCGAAAGGAACAGCTTACGAAATGTACGTAAGGCAAGAGTGTATGTTAGTTCTACTACTAATAATGATAATAATAATAATAATAATAATAATAATAATAATAATAATAAATATATTATTATTGTCATAAGAAAATTATGAATTTGGAAATAAATAATAAAATACAATTTGTTCTTCGTGTTTCTAAATTTATTTTGAAATTGGGATGAAGACAACCGCAAGTACCTACAAGGACGGAAAGCGGGGAAGGGCCCAGCTTGGTACCAAGGAGGTAGAGTGAGTGGCGACGCCAGCCGTCCAGTAGCCGGGGTCGAGGCGACGCGACGCGACCGTGGCGGCGTCGGGGAAGTGCCGAACGCCGAGTGCTCCGGGGGGCGGAAACAGATTCCACGGCGTCATGTAGAGCGACGCCGGGCGTGAAGCAGCGCCGAGGGTTAAAGCGATTACGCCAGGCGGCGTGGCGCCTGCCGCCGCTGCACGTCCCGCTCCCGCCCCCGCCCCCGCTACCGCCCGGAGCTCTTGTACTTGCATTATTCAAACCTCACCGCTGTTTGTCTTCTTATTCTCTTTCATTTGACATGCGTTCACTGGTTGTTTTTTTTTCACTTAACCTTTGACAGTGTGCATAGCCGTCAAGAGACTGCCTTTTTCGTTAGCAGTATTATTCACTGTCCACATTCCTCAGACGAACCACCCCTTCCGTTCCTTCTTAACAATTTCCTAGACGTAATAAACTCTTTTTTGAACGTTCGACATTTTGGCTCGTCCCTATTTGCAACCCCCTCCAGTATTCTCCATAAATTCTGCCTTTTGCTCATAATAACTCTCGCTTCATGAATCCCAGTCTGAGTAATAACGACTGTCTACGTTCCGTGAATAATGTTCCTTATTATGGAAAAATTGCTTCCCTTCACGAGAGGTACCTAGTAACAATATCGCCCGGAAATTACTTCAATGCAGTGTGCGTCTTGATGAAATGACTAAAACCTCCAAAGCGGCCTCCCCCAGGAGGGCACGAGGAATAGTGCTTGCGCCCCATCGCCCTCGGATTTTCCTTCGCCGCTCCGCGCGCGCCCCTTGGAGCGTCCTAACACCTCCGCCAGCTCCCCCACCGTCTCAGCTGCCGTCCCCGCCATTCTCACCTACGACTACTATTTCCGTCCCTAGATTTTCCATCTCTACTATTTCCGCTCTCTGCTATTGCAGGGCCCTATTATTCTCGTCCTTGTCATTTCTGTCCCGATTACTCCTTCGTATATAAATCCCGTCCCTTCTATTTCCGTCTCTTCTTCCGTCTCTTTACTTCCGTCCTACCGACTCCGTCCGCCCCGCCCCCTCCCCACCCGCGCCGCCGCCTCCCGTGCTGTGTCGTCTCCGCCGCCATGACCTGCTCATCTCTCCCCCGGCCGCCTTCTCTAGCTCCTGGGGCGCCGATAACTTAGGCGGCGGCGGCGGCACCTGCGAATGGCGCAACTTCCCCAATATCCGCCGCCTAACGAGCGGCGTCGCGGCCGTGATGAGTGCGAGTGCGGCGGGTTGCGGCGGCCGCTGCCCGCAGGGGCTCCGCACACCCCGCTCTGCGCATGCGCGCAGCGTCGCTCCGTCTTTGTCTCGCGCGGCGGCGGCGGCGCTCCAGTAGACAGCGCGACGCTTCGCGCGGAGGCCTCAGCCGTTAAATGAAGACGTGAAGGTCCAGAGGGAAGTGGGTGAAATCGTCATATTTGAGACATAACATGGGGATTGAAGGAAACGGAGTTCTTGAAAGAAAGTTGTGCGTGTGAGTGAGAGAGAGAGAAAGGATTGGAGAGAAGGGAGATAGAGGAGTGAGATACTGGAGGGGGTGAAAGAGAGTGGAAGGGGGTGAAAGAGAGTGGACGAGGAGAACGAACAAAATAGTGATTTTTTGTCGCGAATTGGCCAGCGAAGGTGTAATATTATTATTACTACGACATTTTTCGAACCACTTTTTTCGAGTTCTGCTGCTCTTCTCGAACGTGTTACTTATTACTGGGATTTCTTCGTGTTAAAAAGATAACTCGTATAAACGATTTTTGAAATCTACATTATCCAACAGAATTTTTAGAATTTGATCTTGCGTAAGCCTGTTTACTATCGCAATTTCTTGATATCACGAAATTGATGTGGCTGTGTGGTACTGTACAACATTTGTTACATTGGGCCTAAGAAATAAATGCTAGATAAGTTTTATTGCCACATTAGACTAGCCAAATTCACAAAAGAATAATGAATTGTTTTCTGTGTGCACCATAACATTGACACGGTATTTTTTCACGCAGTTTACATGTCACACAGGATTCGTTTTAAGAAGAATCTAACCTGACGCGTTGCGTAGATAGTGAGTACTAAAAGTGATAATAATGGAGATAAATATTTGTACGTAAATAATATATTCTAAAAATCACAGTGTAATATATCATCAAATGTTACGTTCTATCCATTAGTCATAAAAATTTCCTGTTAACAGGCCTCTCATTTATCTCTACATACAACAGTCATATCATGCATATGTCTGTCTCTCTGCTCTGCAGTCACTCCCACTTCAATTTCCGTTGGGAACTGCCCGGATTGTTGTTCATAAAGTCGGTAAATGTCACTGCGTTTTCAGCTTTTTTCGCACAGATCTGGTATTTCCAAACGTGTCGCATAACCAACAACGAAATTCAAACGCTACCGCGAATCGTTTATTATGACAATACCCACCGTGTTGGAAGTTTTGCGGGTTCATGTAAAGCAGACTCCATTAGGGTCGGAACGCTGTACTTGTGATGTGTGGCAATACATTGTGAAATGTTGTTGATAGTTGATTAAACTCCCTTATTAGTATTTTCATTGAACAAGGTTGATTTTTATTACGCTCTTGTCCAGCACTTTTGTTAATTGAATGAATATTTATCTACGTGACCCATAATACCAAGAAACCTCATAAGCTGTGTATACGAACAAATAGCTATCGTCGAAAAGCTCTATGCATTGAATTGATTAATTAAAAAATACAGCGTTGGTATTATATATTATCGTACACACATTTGTGGGAACAAATTTGACTCCACCAGCAACTAGCGTTTTAAATCGTACAGCAGTGACTGGTTAGGCCGCAGATGCTGTGGGAAACCGAATGATGACACATAGTCGAGGCTGATTGGCACCAGTTAGCAGTTTCGATTTTTTTACTCAGGCTAGTCGTGACTCTGACTAAATTTGAATGCATTAATTGAAGCTATATTTAGCAGGCTACCTTATTAAATTGTTTAATTCGTTTATGTTTGATTCTCTAACTTACATAGTTTTTAAGTTCATCAGACTTCAAGATTTGCCAACCCTCCTACTTGGCTTGATTGGCTCAGACCTTGGTGAAGGTTGACACTAGCAGTGGGAAAGTTAGCACACCACTTCCGTGAAAGTGTGGAGTAATAAATCAGCATCAAAACGAATTATTTTTCAATGTTTCAAACAAATAAATGTGAGCACGTTTGTCACTGATTAGTCTTGCAGTACAGCTTCACATTGGCAAACTATACTTGGTAGTTTCAAAATAAAGAATTTTTTTGAAAGAGAACTTAACCTTACGATAGGCGAGCAAGACAAAGATGCCTGTTAAAGCTGCAAAGAGGGAAAAATAAATATTTAAAAAAATAAGTTAATGTTAACACTTAAACGTTCGAGCTTTTTAATGTTAGCGAAGTACTAGTCCTTACGGTACGAAGAACGACGCTTTTCCCCAGGAGAGACGCTTTTCCCCTAAAACATGTTCCCCACCCCACCACAGCCTCAAGGGAGCGCTTCCTTGCAGCTTCCCCACGAATTGTGTAGTCGGCCTCATGTGCCTCTCACGCGTGGCCCTCTGTGTTGCCGTGCAGTGTGCCGAAACAGGAGACCCAATGTGCCTAACTAGAAATACAATGAAACCTGCCAACCTAAACCACCAACCTAAGTAGAAATACAATGAAAAGATTCGTTCTTTTCTAAAAGACATGTTTCTGTTTTTTAAATTATGTCAGAAATGACACATATTATTTTATTGAAATGACAAGTAGTAGAATAACGACAACAGTAGTGCCCATTTCAAGCACAAAATTTTAAAATTAAGTATTAAAAGCTTACCATTGGCTGCCAACTCGCGGTTCGTTGACCTTATACTTTCTGGAAGGGAGGATTAGAACGAAGATAATTTGTTTCCCCTCATTTTATATTTAAAGAATGAGCTGAGAACATCTGATTAATATTGGCGTTGTAATAAAGTAACATGAAGGATTCTCCCTTGGACATACGATCTCAAAATCCTTCTGAGGTTGAATACCGAGTAGCTTTTAATCAAGTAGAGTAGTTGGCCACTACCGAACTTTTGTAATTTTAATAAGGCCACGATTGAAACATATCTAAGTTTGGAAATAAATTAGTAAAAAACAGTGGTATGAACTTTTGTCATTTTTAGTCAAGGGATCTATTCACAAAGAGAAATGCTAATTGTCTATTGTGTTTCAAATAATGTCTTAATTACTGCCGCGACTTTACTACTCAAGAATTTCGAAAAAAAAAAACACGAAATGTTCTTGACTGTGGCCACTACCGGTGTGTTTTTACTCTAAATGTGAATATAATATCAGAAATCAGTTATATTTTAGATGGTTTCCAGACAGGAGAAACGGTAGGTTGGCACTGTGCCGACCATCCCGGAACGGGATTATTGATTACAGATGGCCATAGAGGTGAGAAGGGAATTCAAAACGTAAATAACTGTTGCTCGAAAAGCTAGTTGGTTGAAGATTTCAGCTGAAAAAGAGAGAGAGACTACAGTAGTTCATATAATTAGTTTATAATGTTAAGCTTAATTGCATGAGTACATAAAAACGAGGGATGTAGGGAGCAAGTTTTCAAATTTCTACGAATGCAACATTATAAACGAGTTTCATACATTTTTTTTTATAACAGCATTATAAATTTATAAGATCATCAAACTTAATGTTGCGAAATAACTTCCATGTGACGTTTCGCGAGTTTGACATCTGTACAAGAAAACGGTGGTCCATTTACCGCTGCCACCCCAAGATTCTCTTGTCGCGATTCGCTGAATGTGTGATGACGCAATCATTCGTGCCGTACAATCTAATGTCATCATTTGTGCTGTAAAAGGCCTTTTATAAACGATTTCTTGCAACAGAAAAGGTCGTTTAATGCTGGTAAACAGAAAAACCTTTTTTTGTCTCGTGTCTTTTCAGAAGAATGTGAATACTTTAAACTAGATTCAATGATCTTTTTTTTTAAGATACTTCTTAGTTCATAGTAACTTCATCTCCATCCTTTCATCTGTCGAAACCTACGACTACCGCAGCTTTGTTTTGAAAACGAAAACTTTCTCTGAGTCTGGTCTCTCCCGGCACTTCTCCCTGCTAAATTACTTACAGAAGGAAGAGAAGGTGAATAGTTCCAAGTATTAAAATCTCAGTAATGAGAACTCGAAAATCGCGTGTTCTATAAGTTAACATTTGGAAAATACATCTGCTTTAAACGAACACTTGTTAAATATTCGAACTCGCTAACTAGGGCTAATGATATGTTAGTAAGCAGTGAAAGTTTGTGTACTGGGAAGACGATTCCTGTGGATTGGAAGTAGGTGAAGGTAAGAACACTTCCAGAGATACACGAGAACCGAGGTAGAAACATACGTAACACAACTGATTGATAATCAGTAGTTGCAAGCTAACAAAATGATGAGGTGATGTTTCGTTACTTAACTAAAATTTATAGTAAATGATGAGAAGTGCGATAGTACACAAGAATGAGATATAGAAAAGAAAAGAGACAACTACAGAATGCAGAATATTACACATTACACTTATATAATGCGTACATATATTTGAAAAAGGGGCAACGAAGAAAGAGTTGTTGGGTTTATTCGAATAACAAAGAGATAAATGGTAATATTTCATTAATTCGATAAGCATATGAAAATAAGCATAGTTTTCAATCGTTGTTTTACAGGAAGCAGGAATTCAAATCGAACAATCATTATGCTATGTTTAAAAAAATGCAATCCAGTTATTAAAAAATTACAGCAATAAAACATTTTTTTGTTAAAACACCTCTAGATAAACTAGAAATTTAAAAACATCATTACAATAGTTCAACTACTAAGTATGTTAAATAAGGTTTCTCTGTGATGACAGTATTGTACACCACCGGCACAAGAGAGAAACGAAACAACAAACACCCGTATGGATGGGAGGTTTAACCAGCGACCTCTTCAACGGAAGAGCTACCTCGTACCCGCACCATCTGGGCCAACATCCCGAGGCGCTAACTACAAAAGCGAATCGCAGAGCGAGACCATTCCCCGTCCGGAGTCCAGCGTTGTTCGTGGGGCCGTGTCTTATCTTGTTCATAGCCCGAGGAGCGCCGCGCGCGCTTAGGCGGGGCCGAAAAGTTCTTCGACTTGTACCCTGGCTCTTTCGGAGTCGTATCCTCCCATGAGTGTCTCGGCGCCGGGCGCTGAGGCGAACGGGCCGCTCGGGCCCGGCCGCCGCGCCGCCTCCGACGCGGCGCTGATTAAATTTCGGGGCCGCTCTTCGCGCCGGGAGCCGGTAATTGCGGGAGATTGCGCATGCGCACGAGAACGGCGCGCCGCGGCGCCCTCCGCTCGCGTGCCTTCGGGCGCGGTGGCGCTCTGGGAGGCGGTGGCGCGGCGCTGGAGACGGCAGCGTCGAGGTGGCGGTGGCGGAGGCGAGGTCGTGGTGGAGGCGGACAAAGGGTGGTGGCAATTCCGAATGTGAAGGCGGCGGAGTCAGTGGAGGTAGCGGTGGTGGAGGCGTAATTCCGAAGGTAGAGCTAGCAATTGCGATGGCGAAGTCAGTGGAGGTAGCGGTGGTGGAGGCGGTAGATGTGGTGGTGGCGGCAATTCCGAATACGGAGGCGGCGGAGGCAGTGGAGGTAGCGGTGGTGGAGGCGGTAGTAGTGGTGGTGGCTATTCCGAATGTGGAGGCGGCGGAGGCGTGGAGGTAGCGGTGGTGGAAGCGCAATTCCGAAGGTAGAGCTAGCAATTGCGATGGCGGAGTCAGTGGAGGTAGCGGTGGTGGAGGCGGTAGATGCGGTGGTGGCGGCAATTCCGAATACGGAGGCGGCGGAGGCAGTGGAGGTAGCGATGGCGGTGGTGGAGGCGGTGACAATCACGAAGGTGGGGACGGTGGTAACGGCGATGGCTGGCGAATGCAAAACAGCTATAGAGTCTGCAGTTATGAAGAAGAGGAAAGTGGACTCTGCAATCATGAATGGAAATGTTCAAAATGAGAAATATATTGTAGTTAGGAAAAAACTAAGCATTTCGTCCTCTTCTTTGATAATATTAAGGACAGAATACTTTGTGCGTAGGTATTTTAAATAATTCAAATATTCCAAGGAGAGAATTTTGAAATGCATGTAAATGAACCGATTCTACATAATCTTGTTTCATGGTTCATTTACAGGAAAATCGGGACGCTTGACGTTTTGTAAATATGAAAATTATATGCCACATACCATAATATCGACCTAGCTTGAAGCGTCGTAGTCTGTACTTCTAGAATACGCTTAATATTCAATCTAAGAAATAAAATAGTTATCAAAGTGCATGTAGAGATGGGTGTCGATTATCCGAAACAGTTGGATATTGGCAGCGTTTGAATAACGGATTTTTCGAGTAACCGGCTTTTGCTGAAAAAAAAATAGATAGTGCGTGGACAGTGGTTGCTAGGAGCCGCAACTAAACGAACAAATTTATTTCCACATGTTTATTTCACATAAATTAGACTCACTAATTAGCACGTGTAGACGATATTGCTGAGATGCGAATCAAAAGGTAAATTCGTACGCAAGTTCCTTCGAGATTTTTTTACGCAACGTGGAAAATTTAAGCAATATATTTATAAGCAATAAAATTGTAACTGTACAGTGGTTCTAAATTATATTACGCAAGAATATTGATATAAGAACTCAGATCTACAATACTAAGCAAAACAAAAACAATAATGAAATTTGTCCTGGAATGCTAGTCTTTCCCCGACGTTTCGGATCCGCATTCGAATAATCGACGTTCTAATGCGCTGCTTAAGGTTTACAAATATATTACTTAAATTTCGAATCAGATTAAAATCCTTGAGGAAGATATTTCGGATGCATTGTTCGAGAATTGCAAATCTATTTTTGTAAAGGTTTTTGGACC
Source organism: Teleogryllus oceanicus (assembly GCA_964035755.1). NCBI lineage: Eukaryota > Metazoa > Arthropoda > Insecta > Orthoptera > Gryllidae > Teleogryllus > Teleogryllus oceanicus. Next base: position 137,725,247 of record CAXIVR010000003.1, on the reverse strand, counting down.
CGGGGTTCAGTACCCGCATGTGCGAACAAAGTGACATAAATTATTTCTTGTGAGCATAAGCAACCATGGAAGAGTGGATGTGAAGAGGATGAAATTAACCAAACGAAACGGTCAGTGGAGGAGCGAGATAGTGGAATACGCGGAGGAGGAATCGGAGAAAGCGCCAAGGAAGCGAAGGAAGCAGAAGGCGTCAGAGGGAAATCTACCGGGGAAAAGTTGCGCCGTTCGAGCACCATCTTGTTCTGCGTCGCTGTTCGTAATTCGCGTCCTTCGCGGATGCAATTATGGCGCGAGGCCCCTTATCGGTGCACGGGACCCGTCCTTTCCATTAAAGTTCCAAGGAGGGACCGCGCGCGCGCCCGTGTGTGTGTCAGAAGCGGGAGGGCGTGGTCGATAGGGGTCTCCAAAACTAAGCGAAGAACACCCTCCAATGATTTTTGCTTCTCGAAAGGAGAAATAAAAAGGGCTGGTGAAGGCTGGAAGGATTGGTAAGACGTAGAAAAATCGTTCAAAAAGTTGAATGATAAAACTTTGCTGCTTTTTCTTGCATTTTCACATACTACGTATTTTAAAGTCTCTGGAAACTCTAGTATTTCTGTCATTTCTATAGTATTTTTGTCTTAAATATTTCTGTCATTGTCTTATTGTTATAAACAAAATTAATGCTTAATTTTACTGAAAAATAAACTGCTAGGGAGTTGAAGATTGAAAAAGCACGTGGAGCAACGTTCGTAAATATTTTCGTTAAACGCGTGAAGTCCCGTAACGTGGTTTGGTTGAAGATACTGAAATGTTGAAGAATGAACGGCTTACGCCAACTAATTGCCTAATTGAATGATTCACAATTAACACCATTATTCTTGACAACCTTGCTCAACTACGTAAAACTCTCTTGAAATATATGTTGAAATGTATGAAATGTATGCGGCAAAGCTCTTAAGTATTGCAGTAATGTTTTCATCCATATTTACATACTATAAATATCTATATTTATAATTTTTAATAAATTAAAAATAAAAATAATGATAACAAGTATATATTATGGAAAATTTGGTATTTAATTTTGCGTTGCAATGCTCGTAGTCGCAGTGGTCTTGCGTGTGCACCCCTGGTCTAAGAAGTAGACGGAGTGAGTGCGAACCTCTTTGCTGCCTCTTGTCTCTGTGCTATCTTCTCTCCAGCACTGCCTCTCGCCTTCTCTTAGAAAGTTGTTCTGCTGTATAGTGAGTTTCTTTGTTGGACGCGGCTCCATGTTTTATTGCTAGACCTCTCGTTCGCTCAACTTCCACTACAGAAAGTCGCAGAGCCCATTGTTGTTGCTCGACGTGGTGGATCAATTAAGAGAGTAGCGTAGGCAGGGTGCTTGTATCCTGCTATTCATATACTTGTGTATGCTGTGCAGTTATTGCTTTCCTGCCTCTGGACTTATTACTTGATAACTTTCACTAGATGGAAGATATGGAACAAAAGTTAAGAAACTAAATCTATACGGACATTGCAGTTCATTGAAGTGCACATCACGAGTTGAATTGCTTTTCATATTGATCTCGACTCTTTGAGAAGTTTCGTAGGATTTTATTAATATTCTCCCACAGAGTTTCTTGTGGTGCATGTTACAAGACTTTTCCGTGTTGTAGACGTCACAATTTCCTCTCTGGAAAATCCACAGCAAAAACATCTCTGTGCACGACAGAAGGAAAATTTTAATCGCGCAACTCTGCTCCGCTCCATTCCGTCTTCCTGAGCAACTCATATGCATTTTGCAGGAAGTTCATTTCCCTACCGCATTCCAGGAGGCGCGCCACCATCGGTGCATGTGCTGCCCCCGCGTCTACCACCTGCGTTGCGTTGGGTTCCGCTCCGCTCTTCCTCTGTTTCTCCCGTAGCGTCGTACAAAGACGTTTGAATAGAATTAAACGAGGCTTACTGTGAGCGCTGCTGTCGCGGAATAATTAGAAGGCCGCCATTGTAGTGGGAACGTGGGTAGCTCATAGACATCGTTGCGGCTGTGAAAGGGGTTAGTTAGTTGTTTAGAATAATGATATTTTCTTTTCGGGACGTTTATTTAAAAAATATATTTGACATAATGTGATAAAGAATTGTCCAGTATATATTAAGGGCACGAAAAAATGCATTGTTCCAAGTTCAAATTCAGTGTATAAGTTCGTAGTTGGACTCGTCAGAAGGAAATATTACGAGGGGAACATCTGTGTTGTTCTTTAACTGTAAATGTTAAAGACCTTTCATGTAAAAACTTGCATATCTGTTTTGTTAAAGAAAAAATGGCAGCTGGAGTAGAAAACGTGTGTATAAACATCATCCATATACAGCCAATGTTTTGGTTTTTCATTTTATATTTTTATTTATGTTACACTCGCCCAAAAACAAAGATAATAATGAAAACGAGCGAAATTGCAGAGTCAGATTTGAAACTCGCGCGCAAATCATCCACTATAATGGCGGTCACGGCCCCTTTCTTTTATCCTGTGTCCTGAACTGCCAGTCAATGGAATTGTAGGGGCTCGGCGTCATTCCGTCTCCGCCACACTAGTCGTACGCACGTCCCCGGACCGGCCATTCTGACCGAAGTTTTCGTGTTTTTTCCTGGTCAACCAAGCAAATGCTCGGTTGGTTTTATTGAAAGGTCATGACCGTGAAACCGGCGTCGCTCTCCGAATTCGTTAACTCTGTGAAGTTACGGAGGTTAAGTGAATTCGAGATATATCGGAGATAGTGGTCGGGTGACCCACTGGGAACCCCGTCACCTAACGGCGTCATTTGTCCTTTGTGGGACATATAATGGCTAAACACAAACACGGTCGAATAATAATGATATTAAATTTTACTTATTAAATTACAAAACATGAGATTTTAGAACTAGTTCTTATTTCTAGTTTCCAACTTCTCGGAAGAAAACTCGTATATGGAAGGACGTTTGGGTTTTCTCACTCCAACTGATTTAAAGTACATTTACTTTGAGGATCCTTACACTAAGGAGGAAAACGCAACGGGATGCAGTCGTGCTAAGCCTTTTAGGAGGTAGGTAAATGACTTAGGAAACGTCTATCGAGAGATGCAGTAGGGCTATACCGTTTGGGGAGTTAGGTAAACGGCTTAGAAAAGTTGACCTGAGATGCAATCGGTATAGCTTTTTTGGGGAGGGAGGTAAACGGCTTAGGAAAAGTCGATCGCGGGATGCAGTCGGTGTACGCCCGCTTCTCAGAGTGCGATGTTGGGGGGGGGGGAGTGCCCCCGGCCACCCATTGTGGAAGTTGCGCCATCGACAGGTGGCAGCTGGGAGTTGCGGCCGAGCGCCGCGGCTCGCGCCAGGTGCTCGCAGCCGCCGCGGGACTCCTTCTGGAGCGGCAAGCGCCCGTTCGGGAACTTGATAAGGCAAATTATGATTTCGGAAACTCGCTCTGCGAGAGCAGGAGGTGCTCCTGGAAATCTACTTTGTTGAGTTATCTCGCTTGGAAGCCCGCGGGAGGTCATGTTTAGGGAAGTTGGGCTTTGCAAGGTTTCGAGCAAATAGAGCAATTTTTGTGAAAACATGTAGTCGTTCGTTTAGAGTTTTAAAACTCGAATGTGTACCATTATCACATAAGCGTATCATAATAATGTTTGACGGTGTCACGTACATGTATAAAAGGGTCATCTAATACTTCGTTATGCTTAATGTAGTAGTACTCGGTTTGACTATGCTGAGAAGTGAAAGAAGAGCTGTCCAAATAATACTATTACAAATATTATTATTCTCCTTGTTGCTTGCCGGATTTTTGATGTATTAGTGAAGTGCTCTTTACCTTACACGACAGGCAAGTGCTTCAAAATCCTCTACTGAATAAAAATAGTGTCCCAGGGAACCATCTGCTATATTAATGACGGTGTGAATTCTTTCAGGTAATTACTTAAGGATTATCATCCGCAATTTCCTTCACTTGACATTCATTGTCGCCGGAGGGAAGTTTTCAAGTTACGAACACGTTGATTATCTCGTCCGCCCGGCGGGGGCTTTTGTCCTCGCGAGTGCTTACGGCGGTAGCCCTCTTGTTCGTAGGCGTGTGCCCGCCCGCCTGCCGGGCGCGGACCTTCTCCGCGCGGCGTCTTGCAAGGAGCGGCGTGTAAATGGGTGCAACTTTCACCCCGCCCCCGCGCGTAAGTCCCTGAAAAGACTCGTGTAAACCTAGACTAAGGACCGGCGGCGCCGGCGCCCCGCCTCCCGCGTCGCAATGCGGCTGCTCAGCCCTTAGAGCTCAAAGGGCTTAAGCCGCCCCCCCCCCGGACGCATGTGTTTGCAGGACATTTTACGTGCCGGAGGACGTCCTGATGGTGCACTGGAAATGAATAATAGTTTCATATTTTAGCTTCGTCCCGTTTGTGTTAAACGTACAAAAATGGCGGAAATATAATACATAAACATAAAATACTACATAAAATAGTTCGATGCTAAAAGGATTCTAGTATAACATTAATTTTTGATATTTCAATTTGGCATGTGTTTTCCTCCTTTCTGAAAAGGTTATGAAAACAATATCTGTAATTTGAAGAAGAATTATTTTGAAAACATTTGTACTGTTAAACAAGTTTTTCCTCATTAAAAAGTGCATTTCGCATAATATTGTTTCTTTAGATTGTTTTAATTATTTTGTGTTACGTCTGAAGCATTCGTTACGTACCATATTTTTGCAAGGTTTTGTTGTCACAATTATAATGCATTTTCTTGCTGAATTACAATTTAATAATTATCCTTTTTCATTTCAGGTATGTTCGTGGATAATCCCAGTCTTCTAAAGGATAGCATGCGCTATTTTTGAGTTACCTGAGATCGGGTAAGTCGATAATAATATATTGTAGAAAGATTATTTAATGATGGGCAAAAATACAAAGTGTGAAGTGATATTACGAGCGAGAAACGAATAAGTGTCGTTAACTTTATACGAGAGTAGTAATACTATTACATCGAGTGACATAACAATTTTTATGCAACTAATCATTACTGTTTTACGTTAATTTTTACTTTGTAGAATACATACGTATATATGGAGTAATATACGTAGTGTAGAGAAAGTTAAGTAATTGTGCGGAAAATCGATTTCGAGATTTCAATGGAAATATGTGTTTTGAAGTCTCTTGACACAGGAAAAGGTTTTGTATTCAAAATGTCAGTCAGTTTGTACGAAGGAATTTTTTTCAAAATGAACTATTTCCGGTCGATCTTACCCCACTGCAAGCTCTGCAATTTTGGAAAACTTTCTTCAAATTTTGCTGGTACTTTACTTGAAGCTGCTGAGACATTTTCAAAATTCAGTCAAAAAATGGCTCCTATGTTGGGTAGAACCGAATAGATAGCAGTGACCGAAGAGATGAGAAAACTAACTAGTATGAGCAAGTCTGTACTATTCTGAAGTATCACTAAATGCAATATTAATGCACGATGTCAGATAAAAAATCTAATCCTTTAGCACAGCAGAGAAGCATTCTGTGGGGTTGACACTGCGAAAACTTATTTACTTTGATCTCCGAACATTTGGCAATAAAGTCTCCGAGAAGAGCGAAGTTTTAATGCAGATATTAAAAAATGGCAATTCCGATTTTTGTAAAGTCTATTACTTATCGCGGCCTACATCGCAGTTCAAATTTTTTATTGAAGTTTCTTTAATTTTATTCCATTTACACCGATTACTTCTTATAACGAGATTTCGTTTCCTTGGCGGTTTTTTGGAGAAATCTCTTGAATAGATCTTTGAACCTTTGAATGATTTTTTTTTTCTTTTCTAAATAGTTTCTCGGCGACATGTTCATTTTTAAAAGTTCTTCCATAATTAGTAAATGCAGTTTAGAAGGGAAACATATTTTACAACGGTATAATCGGTTTCTTTTATCTGCAATTACATAGTTTCAATAATTTTACATGGTGGAAATTCTTTCGAAAAGGTATGCAAGGTTAAATTTTCTGGAATTATCTTGAATCAGTTTGTCAGATGATTTGTAGCAAAGTTTCTGAAGATAAAGCTTTTACATCTCATTGGCAATCGATCGAAGGCTTCCTTTTTTACTGGCATTTCAGATCTGTGAAACCTGCCTTAATAGCATCAAAGGATCTCTCACTCCATTGAAAGGGCGTGTGAAGAATGTCCCGGGCAGAGAACCCTGAAAAGAAGAATAGCTGTGACGCAGGCCGTGTCGATAGGACTCGAGCACAATCACCTCGTTCTGTTCGCGGCTGGTGGTGACGGTGACAGTGACAGTGACAGTCTCAGTTGATGTGAGATCCGTGGAGTTGGGCGCGAGGCAGTATTGGGGTGAAGTAGGAGGCGGAGGTGATTACCATGGAAAAGGGGCGGAGTTGGGACAGCCCCGGTGGCTGGGATGACGGGGCGAGAGCAGTGCATGGATTTCCGATACGCTGGCAATAAAGCGACCAGCAACGGCGCCCCGCTCCGTAACCTTATACAGAGCGTTAATAGGCGGGGAATACCCGCACGCAGCCACGCTCACCTCCTAGCCCTCGACCACGCCCCCATTCTCGCCCGCAACCTCCATCCTCACCGTCGCCCACGCCTTCACCTTCATACTCACTCCTTGCCTGCGCTCTCGCCGTCGTCCACTCCTCCTTTCCTTTCGCCTTCGCCCTCGCTCTTGCCCTCGCCCACCAGCTCGCTCTTGCCCTCATTCACTCCGTAGTCCTCGCCTCCACTCTCATTCTCGACTTCGTCGCTCCCGCCACCGCTCCCACCTGCCCTGTTGTATTTCATGGGAGATCTTTCCCTGCGAAGTTACGCTTATGGGGCGATGGTCTCCTTTAACAGTTTACTGCTTGTGAAAGTCTTTTTCTTCTCATCCAGGTATTCTTGAACTTTTGCAAAGAGGTCTTATTACACAACGTTAAGAAAGTTGGGAACTGGATAAATTTTCAAAAAATTGTGTAATTTGCATATAAAAATGTGAATTTGCTGTAATCGGTAGGCCGAATGACTGAAAGTTTTTTGGGGATTAATTTTTGGGCGCATTTTCGAACAACTTAGGGAGGCATATTATAGTACTACAGTTAAATCTAAAACCCAATTTGGGGACACTTTGTTTTTTATATCCCCCCTGCGCATCATTTAATATTGTTTTTTTTCTTTCTGCAGATGTTAACTATATTTTGTTATCATTTAATTCATAGTATGTGAGATGTGTATAAGCAATTGGTTACAAACAAATTTGAGCCCGACGATATTTCATAAAAATGTACACGTTAATTCATCACTAAGCATATTCTGCGGACGGCTGTAAGAGCTTTTTCTGACGTTTTTATTTTCAAATTTTCCTTCTTTTTTTCTTTTTTAATTTTTTGGTGCTTTCTTAATTGTACAGAAACGTGAGTTACTCATTCCTCATTTTCGTATGAATAATATTAGGAACCGACGGGTGACGTTCGTTACAGTTTTACCCGCCGAGTTTTGTGTAATGAAGTTTGCTTATCCGGGCGGGTAAAGTCGAGGAAAAACGTTTTGCAAATGTGCATGAGCCCCGTTAGGGATACGGAACTAGAAGTTGCAAATAGGTTTAAAGGCAGAACAGCACATAACACGACAATTATTTTTTAAAAGAAAGCTAATCTGCGCTGTCCCTTCGTGGCCCTGTGTCTGCGCCGACGTCACCTTCTGTCTCCGCCCGACTGGAAAGGGCGTGGCCTGGCCTGCGCTTCACATAATGCCGAAGTCTACAGCATTTTTGTTTATGATACTTTGCTGAAAGTACTAATGGAAATTGCCAATTACACATTAGACCATCCGTCATAAAACAGTTGCGAGGAAAGCGGAACCAACACCGATCGCCCTCACGCTATCGGAAGAGCGAATCAGCTTTCGGGGTTTGTTGAAGGGGGATTCACTGGCTGACACGGGCGTCTGCGGTGGGGACAGAAGCTTCGCATATCCTCTTGGGGCAAGCCTCACCTTTAGCTAGTTTTTCAAAGTCGCCAAGCGTAGCGTATTTTTCTCGTGACACTGCACATTTATTTAATGCGACCGGGGTCCACAGCGTAACTCGTTGTCCTCTGCCGCACGCACCTAGCAGCAGCTTTACGAGCGGGCTTTCCGGCGCGGCCGGCAGATGGCGCGGAGGCTCATCAGCGGGGGCGGGGCCGTGGGCCGCTTCCTTGATTGCCCGCCCGCTGCGCCATCGTCGGCGCGCGCAGTCACCCCGCTGCCCCGCTTGGGCGCACTGGCGGAATCGAGCCTCGTATCTCATCTTCGGGACGGGCGCTTTTGTGCTCGCGTGGTTGGGATGGAAATGAGCGTCGTTTGCCCGAGTTTCGACTCGATGTGATGGGCACCATTTCCAGGGCGACTGAAGACAATGTGATACATCATTACATTGCTTTATTCCTGATGTTATGAGTGATGAGTAAATCAATGGACTTTTATAAAATCGCGGAGATTAATCGGATGCGCTAAACGATTCTGTGGTTGATTTAGGAACAAGGGAAAGTAGATTTTTTTATTACAATATCTTTTTTAACAAAAATAGATTCTACATGTTCATTCCTAATGTGTTTGAAGGCTTCTAAAGTTGAAAAAAGGATGTACGTATTTATAGATTTTTACGTGTTTTGGCTTATAGCATCAATTACTTTAACATCCGATTGGATAATGTTCTTTCCATTGCGACACACAGAACAGAGGAACGTGAGAAATGTTCTTTTTACGACTTCAATTGTATTTTTTTTTTTAGTTGCAGCTTGTCGCCGATTACGAAACAAATTATGACACTTTGCAAATTTTGTGTCGTATATTTCTTTTCTTTAACATTATTTTAAGTCGCGGAAAGAGTATTTTCATGTCTGTAAAAATGGACACGAGATTTCGAACTTTTATTCTAACCACTCACATTTAGTTTGAAAATTAAGGACGAACTCTTCTAATGTTATTAGAAAGGCGTTCGAAGGGTAAGATTCTGAACATCCTACTCCTGGAGAGCGTGTACATGCAAATGAATGTTCCAGCACACGCTACATTTTCACGAACTTCAGTGTTTCTGTGTGTGCTATTAGCGCCACCGAATCACGAAAGGATGTTATCGGGCCGCATCTAGTTGCTATTTCCTGGGGTATATGGAAAATACGTGGGCTGTGACGACCTCTGGGCTCGTGATAAACGATTTCGCAAAGTTTAACGAGTTCCTCTGACCGCAGCCCGCCCCATGCGTCTCGCCCTCGTTTCTAGCCCCGCTCGCCCTCACACCCCATTCGCAACCGCCGTGGATTCCATTTGTTTGGCATTCCAACTAATATTCATTTGTCATCACCACAGAGTTTGCAACCAGAAATACAACGTTGGTACATGTTCAGTTACACCTTCCAACGGAAATGTTATTGCGTTTCATAGCAGCGGTTTTGAGTTCCCCTGAAGGGTTGGGATGCTCTAGGGAAGACAAGAGATGAATCCACATCCTGTATTTCTTTCAATATACGATGCTATATGCGCTCTACTTAAATGAGGATTGTTCGATATGAGAAACTTCTGTGATTTTTCCCAGCTTTAGTTCGCGATATAAAAAATTACAAATGAGAAAAATTGCAATGTAGTATGCTCGTCTTTAAAGTGCATACGATATTCTATTACAGTATAATTATTTTATTTCTTGTTTCAAATCTTTTTAAGGGCGCAACTTCAATAGTGAATGCAGTTGCAAAATACTTTTGTGTAAAATGACTTTTAAAGAATGAAATTCTTCTATATTTGATCCAAATATTGGTCCAGGGAAACAAACAAACAATGAATATCGACGATGTGGATTCAAAGTGATAAGTTAATCGAAATTAAAAGCATTGCGTTGTCGGCGCAGTTGAGAGTGAAGGAAGAGAGACTCCGCCAGAATGGAAGGGGTGGGTCCCGTATGGAATTGCGTTAGACAAGTGAGAATGGAGACTGGATGCGACATTGAAGTGAATTTTCTTGAACATAGTAAAAATATCGAATACAAAACATCTATTTCGATGTTTTGTTCATGGACGAAAAATTCCCATAATCACAATTTTGTAAAAGTTAAAATACAAAATAAAAACTGAAGGTATTACACTCTGTGTATTGTGTTCGAGTAGGCGTTCCTTCGCCAGAGAATATTTTGATGCCCTGGTATTGCTTTCGTCTTTTAAAGTTTGTTTTCAGTTTAATTTTAATTATAAATTAATTCACAAGGCCATTGTGAGGTTAAATTTTGTTGCGCATGAATTTAATGATAGAGTATAGTATACCGGCTTTAAACCATCGATGTTTAAAAACATTGATGAAATTCGATCGAATTAACATGGGAGTTTTAAATTTTGAACATCAATGTTTGTCAATGTCGATGTTTGTGGTCGATGTCTGATCCCTAGTCGAAACGAGGTAGTGGATAAAATGGCTTCTATTGTGGGTAAAACCGATTACATAGCCCTGACTGAAGAGATGAGGAAATTAAATAGTATGAGCAAGTCTGTATTATTTTGAAGCACCACTAGATGTAATATTAACTCACGGCGTCTGACAAAAAAAATCCTCTCTTGTAGCACAGCAAAGATGCACTCTGTGGGGTTGACACTGCGAAAAATTTATTTAGTTGGACTCGAACATTTGCCCTGTGAGTGGACGAGTTAGCTAAAAAGACTGGAGTTGAGGAGAATGGCCCGCAGTGAAATAGGAAGAGGCTGGGAAGGGGTAGGGGCTTGGTCCAGCCTCCGGCAAGGCGCGCTGCCAATAGGCCAAGACCTCCACCGTCCGCCGCCTCCTTTGAGTGGCGGCTTCCAGCGCCGAATATTTTGCGAAGCAAAAAGGGCTGCTGCTCGCCGCGCAGTCAAAGGAGCCAATAAAGTGGCCGCTTGAGCGCGATTTGCAGCAGCGCGGCGCCGCGCCCTGGCCGCTGCCTTCGCCGACCTGCCGAGCAGTGGGCCGAGGCGGCGGCGAAGAAAGCCCAGAACGATTTCCAAGACTACATTTGAAGGGGGCGAACAGAGGAAAAATATTTTTCGTTAAATGTCGGTTTCCGTTCTTTGAAAATTTGTTCTTATGATAGAGCTCAGAATTTTTATTTATCTACGTTTTCTCATTTCACATATAGTGAAGGACATCATGAAAATTTTTATGTTCAACCATATATCTTAAAATGAAAATTCATGAATAAATACATTTCTTAAGGATAACTTGGTCTTTGCATTGTCACTTAACGTGCGCCACGTTGCTTTATTGGAAACAATTTTCAGGAGAGTAAAACCACGAACAAATACTAATCCATGTGCATGTAATGAAACCTCGTGGAAATAATTCGTTTTTAGCTGATGTGACTGCGAATTTTCTTAAATTTTTCGTATTCATAATTTGCTAATGAAAGAGTCGATTATAATAATTATCCCCATTAAAAGCATACATTACATCGTTATTTATTTTAAAAAGGTGAGTATTTTGTGGTTTCGGGTTTACTTATCGGTGATTTTTCCTTCGATTCTTACCGTCTCTTTTCAGACCAATGTTTGCACCCAGACCCCCCTTCACCTTGACCACCGTACCTTCTCCCTCTCCTCCACCTGTCACCCGCCCCTCCCATGCGTTGTCTCCACTCCCGCAACAAATCCTGTACCCCCTGCATCCTCCCACGCTCCTCCTTTGCCTATGCCTTCGCCCTGGCCGCGAGTATTTTTGAGATTGCGCGTATTTAACGAACAAGAAATATTTGAGTTATCACGTGGGAGAAGTCAAGACAAGATAATCATCTGTATTTTGATGCAAAATACGTTGGAAATTTTGGGATGATTTACGTTAATCGCCGAGACGGAAGACCGGAGAGCGAACCGAGTCTAATTGATCGCGTTCATTCGACGTTTTGTTTGTTAGCGAATTCCTTAACCCATACAGCTTTTTCAGTACCACTCATTGTGCATCGCTCCCCGTACCTGTCCCATGTGCTTCAACTGTTTGTCAAAAATAAATATGCTTGTTCTGCTCTCCGCGGTAGTGATGCAACATCGACCAAAACCAAAATATATAAAACATATTTTGTTTTAAAAATTAAAACAAAATATTAATAATACATCGCCCAAAATCCATCGATGTTTGCTGGTTTAGTAATCTCTAACATCAAATTCGTGCGTAAACAAGAAATTTAATTTGAGCGTATGTATTAACTTACAGTTAAAATTTAATTGGAATTCAAAAAAAAAAAAAAAGTCTCATGTGGGGAAAGACAAATGGAATACCATGGTATCAGGATCGCCTTGAGCGAAAAATAGTATGCTAGATGAACGCAGTAAAAACAGCGTTCTTTTCATTCTAACACATAAACAGACAGTTATCACCATCAGTAGACACCATCCGTTGTTATTTCATATTTTAACTTTTATAAAATTGTGATTATGGGCATTTTTCATCCATGGGCAAAATAACGAAAACGTAAAAACAACGAGCACAAAACATAGACTTCAATATATTAATGTTTAAAAAATTTTATAGTTATTTTTACAGAAACATCGATGTGGCATGTCTACTCCAAGCCTGTGCGCCCACCTTCTTCCGCCGCCCGCTGCGCGCGCACTGTTAATTATTCTGCGCTTCGCTGGCCTCGATTGGCTCTCCCACTACATTCACCAGGGGCGAGGGAACTATTTTTTTACATATGTAGATAATTTATTTACTATGTTTTGGGCATTAAGCCTCGTGGCAAATTCTTCACCCTTATATATGTCGTACAATAATATAATACAATAAAGAACACTGAAATTCATAAAATACAATACATAGTACAGTATTTCATTTAAGGCATGCCTACTAAATGCAGATGCCCTTAACAGACTACTGATCTTATATTTCATAACATTATTACTAGAATATAATCTTAACCTAAATGTCTTGATGTGGTAAGTCTCCATTAGTGCTGCAGGCAAACAACTTCATACCTCGAGAGTCCTATTTACGAAAGAATATTTAGAAAACATCAGTTCACGGTTTTCTTGGACGTATTTGTCTAATACGGTCATGACGTGCTAAGTAAACGGGTTTGCGCATTATTTCCTGAATTTCCGTCCATGCTGGATTTTCCTCTAACGCGTTGCAAAATGTACACAACCTGGTTTTTTTCGTATGGCTCGCCAATGATTCCCATGTCGATACTTTGTTGGAAATATTTCCTAACGAATTTCCTCTTTTAACAAATTTTGCTCCTACTTTCTGAACTCTGTCGGTAGTTAATTTGGCCTTTGCTACACGGATCCCAAAACGCTGCTCCGTACTTTAATCCGGATTCAGTGCTCTCTACGTGATATTTCTTCGTTGACTTGCTCTTATAAACATTCTGGAATACTTCGTTAATGAGATTTAGATTTGCGTGGATATATTTTGAAACTAAAAATAACTTTGTGATATTTCTGTTTAATTATCTCTCGTGGTACTTTGATTTATCTCGTCGTAAAAATTAATGAAATTTGTAAATGAAGTCTACTTTTAGACTGAAAAACCTCCGTTTGTAATTATTTGACGTGTACCGTTGGATAGTCTTGTTCGTTGTACCAAACTTCACATTATTGTTTGCTAAATCTTCGATACACTCGACTTTTATCTAAAATTTTTGTAGCAGTGAGATTTTTATCAAAGGCTTGAAGGTAATCATTTCTCTAATGTTGAGATCGCGAGTATTGCATGTACAGCATTTCTTGCGGACTATCTTTGTTTCTGAGAAAACCATTACATAACACAAAAAAATTAAAGGATGGCGGTGTTCATGAAAAACAAATCTATGATACCGTCGAAGCCATTAATGTTTCAATGATTTTCTTAAATAAATGTTTGTTCAAGTTATACTTGTCTGTAAAAATATGATTGCTTTGAAGAATTTTCAAATGGTATGGAGTAAATCGTGCTTGTACTGAATCTTCCGCAGTTTATAGTTTCCACCCAATATTTGTAAACCGTTTTAAAAAAATCTATTACCCATTGTTAACGGTATCAAATTACTGATGTAATTCCTAGTTTCTGCATTTGATTTACCCGATGTCTCTTGCTTCTCTCCCCCCGTCTCTCCCTCTCCCTCTCAATCTTCTCTCTCTCTCTCTCTGTCTCCCTCTCTCTCTAATACACAAATATACTGAATCGCACGTATTGCGAGGTTTGTAACACTGCCGCAACTTCCTCGGCGTGGTACTAGTGCAAAGCGCCTGGCGCCGTCATTCGGGTGACCCTCCCGCTTCATGCTCTCCAATAACACCAAGTGGCGGCGTGAGTGGCAGGGCGCGAAGCAACAGGGCGCACGCGAGGGCGTGAGTGCGGTGGGGCGGGGGCGGGCGGGGCGCCGCTGGGAGTGACAGGTGCAAAGCTCTCCCCCACCCGCGCGCCGCCCAGAGCGCCGGGCAGCGAACTAGCTCTGCCCGGGCGCGCGTCCTCACGAAACACGTTTGCAGTAATGTGCACTCTAAATTGCTGTAAGGCATTGCGTGAACTAAATTACTTCACTGTGTGGTCTGAAGTACGAAAAGGTTGAAGTTAGAGCTTTCACCTTTTGCTCGTGAAGCAGTAAAGGAATAATAGGGGGCCAAGTGGAACGCGATCCTTGGTTACCGTGCGTCTTTCAGGTGGCTGTTTTGCCATCGCGGCGGGAATGATGTTCAAGCTCTGTTTGTCCTTTAGTAACTTGTTAATCATTTAGTAACTTAACTCATTTTAAGAAAACCAATCATGATAATGCGAATCATTCTTAATTCCTGTCTTGTTAAATTTTATTTATTAAACATTGTGTTTAAGTCAAGTTATGTTGTCTTAATGAAATAAGAAAAAGCATGATCATCAACCAAAATAACGTTAACGTTTTAAAATGAAATACAGAAGAATGTAATGCACTCGTTTTTTTTCACAAATACAATGCAACTACTTAATCGAACAAATCTCAATTCTTTTATTTTCTTCTGATAAACGACAAAATAAATAAAATTTGTTTACAAACACATTTTGATACAATATTAATCTCAATAGCAGATCTTTATATGAACAATACCGAATAAAAATATTACCTGCGTGCATTAATGTGACGAGGAATTTGATTGCTAAAGTTCAAAAGTAGAGATGTACTTTCATATTTTGTTCGTTTTAAAAATTAATATTCGAATTAAAATAATAGAGCTAAAAATCGGAAAATCATGTGTACTTTAATAGGTGTAAAAAAATTCGATTTTTCGATTAATCGTATCAAATAATCGATTTTTGTACGAATCGCGATTAATTTGCCCATCTCCATGACCTCACAAAGCGTTGTGCTTGTCTAGCTAGGGTCTTCTAACACTATACCCTGTTACTGGGTGGAGACAAATGACCAGTGACGGCTGTTCGTTAAGGGTTCTAGGGCGACGACCTCCCCAGAAAAACCAACCTCCGTCAAAGTTGCAGAAATTATTAAGCTTACAATAAATTGACTGTTTTAATAGGTGTATACCGTCAGCGCAATTTTGAGGACGTATTTAGTTTTATGTCCCCCGCTTAAGCGAAAGATCAATGTTTTTGGAATAGGTCGCACCGTGGAATAGAGCGAGTCCGTCCATCGCTGGTGCATCCGAGGCAATGGACACTCCAGGAAGAGCGGGGTACTTGAAATTAGGTGGGGGCTAGTAGGGTTGTGTTCGGCCGAGTCCGCGCCTATTAATTAAGCTAAGAATATCGGTCCTTTCATTTTATTTCATTTATTAACAGTTTTGTTTGTTGGAAATATGTTTAAAAAATCTCTTATATTCGCGTGAGCACAATTGTATCTTCCGTTTTTAATAAGTTGGCTTAGAGAAGGATTACGATCCTGATCCGGTTGTACACGATAAGCTTTAGTGTTAGTCGGTCAAGAAATATTTTGAAGAGGTAAAAATTTGTGGTAGTTCGTACATGCATGGCGCCCCTCCTAATTCGCAACCCACCTGCCGCCACTGCAAATGACAACGATAACCCGCAAAGTTACATTATGCCGCAAAATGTAAGGACCTAAAGTTTTTAATGATTATTTTACTATTGCATTATCCTTTTCTTTTGATTATTATATTAATATTCTGACTTCACAATAGTCATTTTTGTTATTGTACAACTTAAATGTTGTAAGTTAAATAATATTTAGGGAGGTGATGTCGATTTTCAGGGTTTCATTCCATGGAAGCGAAACCTCGTTTCGTTATAATGTATTTTGCTGCATAAAAACAGCGCCATTGTACGCATGTAAAAGTTTAATAAAATATAAAAAACCAATTTCGTCGGCTATTGAATTAACTCATATATTGTGCATCATGTCGTGTATTTATTACTTTCAAAATGTTTTATTCATTCACTTGCTACATGTTCGAGTAAGTGTGTTCAGGAGTGGGTTATCACATCGATCGACGGCAAAATAGAGTTTTAATCGTATGTAAATGTTTTGTCGCGGTCTAAACAAAGGAAGCGATTTAAGCTTTAATCGAAACTTGATCATGCGCAAAACTCACCCTCTATTGCTATCAAAAAGGGGAATATTATTCCACATGGTGTTCTGCAGATTAAATATTGAAAGTTCCTGTTTACTTCGAGCAAACAGTATTAAAAATTCATCAGCAGTGTACTCTTTAGAGCATGACCTTTTAAACTCTGTTTGACGAACCCGAGACCCCGAAGCGCTGTTATCGTAAATGCTGTATGGGACATACGCGGGCACTCGCACAGCTATTAATTTTAATGACAATATCTGATCTCAACCTGAAATAATTCGTCTCTTTTGTTGACATAGATTATAGAGCAATTCCACGGAACTTTCCAAGTTTATTAAACAATTTTGATATTCACGCCTTTTTCATGGCCCTTTTAATTTGCTTCTTTAATATGTCGTCGACCTGTATTGAATTGAAAAGACGAGAAGATGAAGGCAATTTATTAACAATTCAAGTAGTTATAGTTCATTAATACGAGACAGTGTGCGACGTAGTAACGATGAAAGGTCTTTAATTTTGTTCGTAGCTTTGCCATTTTCAATGTGACGTAAATTTGTAGAATCAAGCTTGTAATTTTTTCTATTTAAAATAATTTTTCCACCACTGGCTAAAAATATAATTTGCAGATCTTCTGATATTGTAAATACTGGAAATGTCTAATGTGTTCAACTCGTTTATCTTTAGAATTCACGGCTGTGAATGAAATAATTACATTACACTGGCTTGGCAAAATAACACCTAGAGTAGTCGATGGTAATTAAATATTCAAATTTAGAAAATTGAATGAGAAATAGTAATGTGGTTCAGTTTTGAGAAAAAATTTCGCATAGGGAAAAATAGATTGAGAAAACTTACGCTAATCCTCCGTTCTACCAAAATAAAGCCTTGTTTTAACTCTTATTTTCCTGAGGATGATGGCATTTATTAACGTAAACAAAAAGAGAGCGTATATAAAATTTACATACATAAAATTTGACAGACTTAGTCAGTCCACGTGTAAATCTTTACAGACCCAAACTAAAACTACTTCCACACACTAACACTACACTCACACACCGACTCAAGGGGCTCAGAATCTCGACTGATGTCCCTGCAGTGCCTCTTGACTCGGAGGTCTTAGTATTCGAGTCCCGCGGTGGCCGGATTTTTCACATTAGCTACTTAGCTAGGCTGAATTCAGCCGCTGCCTGGAGGAGAATTCTACCGGCTGGCTGCTCTGGTCGGTAGTTTTGTTTTCCGTGATTTCTCCGATCAACACCAGGCGAATGCCGGAGCCATACCCTAACAAACGGGCCACGGACCGCGCGCGATCTGTCCTTCCTCTTCCTTGTCCTATCCTTTCCCCTTACACGCACACTTACACTAACATGCACTACACTACCACAAATTCCGGGAGACCGGTCGAGAGCTTAGAGCTTGTCCCGGCTGGGGCGGTGCCCCGCTGGTGGGAGAGTCCTGGTTAGGGGGAAACTTCATTAGCCGACGGTAGGTCGGCGCCGGATCTCGCCATCCAGCGGGGGAAGATCACCGCCATCTCCCGAGAAAAAACATGCACTACACTAACGGGACTAATGACCGAAGCAGTTGACGCGCCCGGAAACACGAAAAAATCCCGTATCACCGGCCACGTCTACCCCCAATGAAGCTCGCAGCGCGGGCAAAGCAGTGGGCAGCAGTGCTGCTGCTGCTGCTGCTGCTGCTGCTGCTGCTGAAGTCTGGGAGGCGCCGCCGGTCTCACCTCAGCCTAGGCGGCGGCTCGCAGGCTGACGGGCGCTAACGACTCTGCTGACGCGTCAGTGATCAGGCCGTAATTAGTGTCCGATCCGCTGCCCTCCGACGCGACCTTTCGCCGAAAACGGCCAGCCGCGCTCCCCCTGCCCCGCCCCGCCCCCGCCCCGCCCCGCCCCCGCCCCGCCCCGCCTCCCCGCCGCCCCGCCCCGCCCCCCCCCCCCCCCGCCCCGCCTCCCCCCTCCCCCCCGCCCCGCCCTGTTCTGCCCCGCTCGCAGTCGCCTGAAGCTTCCAGGCAGATTTCGCTCGCCGTACGGCTTTCGTGCAAAGGGATTTGCGGGAGGCGATCTGACGGATTGTTTCGGTAGAAATTTCTCGCGTGAAGTAGGCAGCTGTGGTGGCAGCTGCTCTCTACGAGAAGGATATAGGCCCGCTGAAGGCATGAAAGTTTTCGCCGTGTGATTACCACCAAACACAGTCAGCGGTTGACGGCTGCCCGTTCCATGACAGATTTCGCTCGGCGCCGCGTTTTAATAAGAGATTTTCTGAAGCGATTTGACGTTGATCGCCGACGTCTCTCCCGTGTAATTGCAATCGGTTGACCTAAGTGGCCACGGCGGCAAGCGCTTGTAGGTAGCGGTTGGGCTTGGTGCATATGGCAGATTCAGATGCCTCGTGAGACACGGATGTTTTCACGCTGTTGTTTTCGCCGAAAACACCATGCGGCGGTTGCCTTCCGCCCGGATTCCTCTGATTTCGCTCACTGTCCAGGTTTGCATCGCATCGAGAGATTTCAGGAGGATATGTGGCGTTGATCGCAGAAATTTTTCCCGTAGAAATACCATTGGACGGACCTTACAGAGGGAAATCGAAGGATTTGGTTGGCGACGATCGCTCTTCGTACGAATTGTCGGTTATGATCCCGTGTAAAGCATGAGTTTGCGAACGACATGCAGTTGGATTGGAGAACATCTAATCGCCCTCGTATGTGCGTGAGAATAACGTGTCTGAGCAGAAGCAGAACGCCTGACCGAAGTGTGAAGAATCCCAAGTATAATATCATTATACACAATTTCCTAATTGAATGTTTGGTGGGTGAAGGTATTATATTACAAATACAAATTTTCAGAAAGCAAGATTTAACGAATATTTTTTGAATTTCTACATTATTAAATGTAATTTGCTCTAATTCTCCTTTAATGAATTATTTTGATTGTCAAAGTGTATGTTACATATTATCATTTCATTTTTTTTAAAACACTTAAATTAAATTTAAAATTGGTTTACTTAAAACTTTGTATTTATGACATAACACCATCTATCTTTATCTAGAATTGGTGAGAAAAACCTAGAACCAGAAAAGAAAGTCAAATTGTCTTTCTTTATCGTCAACAGCCACCAATGAACTAGAAAAAGAATGGCAAATTGTATGTCACATTCAATGGCATCGAAAGCAAAAAAGATTAAATTGCTACATGTAACATAACAGGGCTTTTAATATTTCTGAATTGAATTTGATGATTGATGACTTAATATATTGTCGTGTTGGTACTAGAATGACATTAATTAAGAATGACGGATTGCTCGCGTTATTTATATCACACCTTTGTAGAGTACAAGTTAAAGGCTTTGAATATGTATTCAAAAATAGTAATTTGTGAGAAATACGATTTGATTCATAAGTGAGAATTCATACATTTGCTTAGTCTCCTATATTATTTCAGTAGTACACGTACCTTTTGCGGCTCTCACACGCAACCAATCTTAATAGATGAGTTCTCTAATGAAAGATAATTTCACAGAGAATTGCACTTTGACTTTTTAAATATGAAGGATTTGTTTTAAAAAGCGCATCTAAGTATTCATGTCAAATGCAACCCGCAACACTGTGCCATATTTTTTAATGTATATCGTTAAATAACTCCTAAACAAAGCGTTCTAGGGCCTTGTGAACTAAACTTTTGAAGCCAAAATCTTCAAAGAAACGTTCCTCACACCTTAATCTATAGGATAAGATCTTCTTGAACATTCTATTACATTTTTGCTAGTTCGACGTTTCTCGATTCTACCCCACCTTTTCGGGACCTATAGAATCTCCAACTGTATGTAAAATGAAGCTACTTGATATTCTATGCGATTGAATTACACGGCCGTATCTCTCTGCTCGTAAATAAGAATAGTTTGTATTGACAATGGTGTGTTGTATTGGTATCGTTTACATGACTTGTAGAACAAATTACGGAGGATAATATAATAGGGTCTTGAAGGAAAAAAGATATGTTACAGGCTTAATATGCAAATGGAAAAATAAGGAAGAGGGTGGGGGTTTAACATGCGAGAGATCTCTCACGGGTAGGCTAGTCTTTCTTTGATAAATAGCTTCAGGAAATAAAATCTAATAGCAAGTCTAAAGACTTGCATAAAATATGAAACAAGTAATTTATTTATAATAACTATCATTCTGTCACTTTCATTAATATTATGACATTTTGGAATATTTATCTTTTCCTTTGTATTTTGGTCGTGAAAAAAAAAGGGTTTATAGCTGGATTTCGTGGAACTCGCGTTTTCCTCCTTCGGCTGCTCTCGCAAATGTAGGATGAGTACATGAAGTTATACTGAGGAGCCATCTTTCCGCCCCATCTACCTCAAAATCAGATTCATTGTGTGTTTATTTTAATTCAATAGTCCTTCTAGTACAATAGAAACTTGGCACAACCGACACTTTTCTGCCTTAACGCCGTAGCAAATTCCCGCGATTCTCTGCGCATTTGTGCGAGTTGGCAAGCGTGTCGAGGGTTTCTCTCTAACGCTTCCGCCGGTCCTTCCGTTTCTCCACACGCGATTGGTTGAGACACGGCGTGAAGCACTGGGCCAGCTTTGTCGTTTTATTATATTTTCGAGGAGTGGATGCTGATAAGATAATAGCTTTTTATTACAATTGAGTACATCTAGGTAGCTGTAATTTACAAAATAAATGAGCATCAATATAATAATAATAATTATAATATCTGCAATTCTTAATGCTGCACTGACTCAAGCCTCTGAACACTGAAAATCTTACTGCACTGCACTACTGCACTGCACTGCACTGCACTGCACTGCACTGCACTGCACTGCACTGCACTGCACTGCACTGCACTGCACTGCACTGCACTGCACACCCCTCACTGCACACCCCTCACTGCACCCCCTCACTGCACACCCTTGCACTGCACACCCTTGCACTGCACTGCTCTACATTGACCTTCGTTTGATCATCCTTCGATGACATTTACAATACCTCACTGAACTGCACAGCATGCTGCTTAAGTTAAAACTTTCTATTGCTAAGATTCTTAAGTTGTTTAATATGCTAGAACTGAACTAATTCTAATGTCTCGAGTTGTGGTGTAACTGCAAGCACTCTCCTTAAATGTGTGGAGTTATTTTGAGAAATTAGTGTTGAGATTTTAGAATTTACAATGAAGAGTTTGTTAGCATATTGTCGATTACTACTTTGATCAACATAAAAAAATAAATGTGAGCTCGCAATTTTTTGTTTATAACAGGATTACATTTCGACCGCAACCGTCTGCGCCACGGGTCCGGCTTATTATTATTATTATTATTATTATTATTATTATTATTATTATTATTATTATTATTATTATTATTTTTATTATTATTATTATGTTTACACATTGAGGTTTTACAGGAACACCTGATTCTGAAATAACAACGGGCTTTTCGCCAAAGTGTGTTATTCGCTATTTATTTAAGAATCTGAATTTAGATAGTTCCGGACAATGCGGCACGTATTTAAGATGACAGCCTTCTGCATTAATTTTAAAAGCCTTGGAGGGATATCGGTTTTTGAAGGTTTTCTTTGACGTGCTTTTCTGTGAGGCAATTACTGGAGATAATTGTTAGAAGAATGAAGACTTGGTCCTGTTTCCATTGATCTTTAATTTGATATACCAGATCGCGGTACTTCCTTATTTTTTCCGAGAATGCTTTTTGCATGTTCCTCTTATTATTATTATTATTATTATTATTATTATTAATAAATAATAATAATAATAATAATAATAATATATGTTGAATTTCATAGAAATTTAAGATGATTGGTATTCCCACGGATGATTTGCTCAGTGTTTTAAATCCTAAAACGTCCGCGCAAAAACTACACACATCTACCATCCTTTTTCCGCATTTATTATTGCATTAATTACACGAATGAGCTAGAATAAGAAAATACGTATTCTACGAAGAATGTCTCCTCTGATATATGTTCCATTAGAACGCAGTACTCACCCTTTTTCTGGTGGAAATTTCCTACGCATTACTCAAAATTAAATTATTGTCGTAACCTAACGGTGTTAATCATCGCCAAACTTTTGGGCGCGGCGTCATTAAAAATTTGACGGTGCTTTTAATTTTCACTCAAGGGGAAGCACCTTCGCTCGGGGGTTAAGTAATCTTCATTCTATTTACTCGCGAGCGCTCGAGGTGCAACTTGGCAGCCCCGTCGGAGGTGCCTCTCGCACGCAGAGCGGAAGATGAGAAATTTCATTACGATTATGATGAACGCGGCGCCGCGCCACACGGCACGGAATTTCTACTCACCTTCGCGCCCTGCCCTCGTCTCCTTCCCATTGCGACATTTCTCTTATTTGCTCACTGGAAGCGCTCTTGTCGCGTCGCGGAAAAGAGAATACGAGATTACGTGGGTGGCTAGGGGTAACGACAAGAAAAAACATCCCAGCCACAACAAGCTTCCAAGATATTTGTGGGTGTGGCTTATTCTTGTTCCTGTATTATAATTGTCTTATTCATATTTGTTAAAGTCTTGGGACAATAAGATAAAACACACTTCGAACAAATTCGAGATAATAACATTTTTCGAAAAACGGGAGGCTTGGTTGGTGTGGTTTATCTTGTTAAATCCCCAAGTCCTTGTATTCGTTGTTGTTTTTTTGTTTTTGTTTATATATATATATATATATATATATATATATATATATATTCTTTTTGCGATAAGTGAATTGTTGACTGCAGTGAATTTGCGAATGTTCGTCGAGATATTCTGATATAAGTCAAGTTTAAGAGAGTTCCCGTATTTCCACGATGCAGTGTAGTAGATTCTGTCACATTTACTTCAGTTTGAGACGCCTTACCTTTGCGTACTGCCTTTTCTATTGGTTCTTACTGCGCTGTACCTCTTGTTTCACACCTTCAACGGATTTGCCGCTTCGCGCTAAAAATATTCTGATATTAATTCGTTTATTTCGTATCCTATTTGTGATAAATGTACGATATCTCTGTACTATCTGGAATGTAAGGTTTTAGAAATAATTCTGTGAGCCATCAAAGTTTATTATAGTTTACTGATATAGAATGAGGTGAATCTAAACGCATTTATAAGAATATTCTGCCTTGCATCGTAGTTGCTCTTTTTCTGTTTCGGAGATACAGAATTTTCGGTCGTATCTTCATCACCGTGGTATTATCAAAGTGGATTGCAGGTATTTTATTTAAAAAAATGTTTCTTTTTAATTTGACTTATCAATTTGTAATGAAGTGCAGTAGTTTATTTATTAAATGAAACTCAATGTATACTCGATGTAGCATCATCTATGTAATACTGACCGTTAAATACATTTTTCTACTAGAAAGAAGTATGACTGTGTTTTCCACTTCTTTCTGCATTTGGGAGACGTGGTTTTGTAGCCTTCACAACTTGCGAATTTTTGCCTTAGGCACATTAAAATAGATTATATTGATTCTGTTATTAAATATACTTATTTAAAGATGATACATTGTTTCAGTACTTCATGTGGCATATCCATTCAATAAAATGTAACGTAAAGCAGTATGTTCTGCATCGTCATATGGCTCATTTATCTAACTACTAACTGTGAATAATATCCTTTTTCACCTACGTTGAATATGTGTATGTTCATTCCACAAAATCTCATTTAAAATTATTTATTAATAAAATATTTAATTTATTTCGTCGTATCATTACCATAAATTTAGAATACAATGAATACAATAATAAAAAAAATAGCTGTGGAAATTGTGATGGATAATATGAGTACTCGACAGAGGTTCAATACATAATTTCACAAAATAAATTATTTCATCAATCTCAAAATAATTGTGAATCGGTTCATAGAAAAAATAACTCCCTTCTTTCTCATTAAAATTAGTAATATCTTCAGTAAAAGGTGAAACATAAATAGCTCGTTTTTGTACTTTAGGTTTTATATTTTAGGAAACCTTCCGCAAAGTATCATTACATTCAAGTGAAGCTTTCTTATAAGTGTGAACTGTTTACTTCGCAGAGAATAAATTTGTTCAGTTGCACAACCGTCTCATACCCATTTCCCCTTATGCACAGTGGCCATTAAGAATTGGTCTCGAGTGCCCAAAAGTCCAACTTTGCCGCTAATCTCGTTAGAGGACGGTTCTGTTCATTTCGAGCCTCGAAAAGAAGACAGAAAAAAAAGAAGAAAAAAAGGCCAGGGCGTGCCGCGCATGACTCACCCCTGCCCGTCGCTCGAGGCGGCAACGCGGGGCACGGTGCTCGCGTTATGCAGATGAAGCGCAATCGCCACGACACTTGCCAACTACTGGGGTTGTTTGAAGTTCGGGGGACCTCGCAGCATATATTGGAAACGCTCCCTGCGGGTCGAGAAGCGGTGGTGCCAAAGAAGCTCACTAAAGCGGCGGCGAAGAAAGTGAAGTAGGAGGGGAGGGGTAATGCACGTACAGTTACGACCGTGCAGACGGTAATTGTGATTGCGATCGAGAATTCGGGTGGTTGGTTGGTTGTTAGTGATTCCGGGCACGTCAACTATTGAGGTCATTAGTCTCGTAAGTGTAGCGTATGTTTTTCCTTGGGAAGTGGCAGTGATCTTCCCTCACTGGATGGCGAAATTCGGCGCCGACCTACCGTCAGCTACCGGAGTTTTCCCCAACCAGGTATCTCCCACCAGCGGGGCACCGCCGCAGCCGGGACAAGTTCTAAGTTTCCAACCGATCTTCCGGCCTAGGGGTAGGGTAGTGCATGCTAGTGTAATTGTGTGTAAGGGGTGAGAATAGGACAAGGACAGGAAAGGGAAGGAAAGGTCGAGCGCAGTCCGTGATCCGTTTGTGAGGATACTGCTCCGGCATTCGCCTGGTGTTGATCGGCGACACCACTGAAAACTACCGATCAGAGCAGCCGACCGCTACAATTGTCCTCCAGACAGTGACTGAATTCGACCTACTGAAAAGCAAGTGTCGAAAATCTTGCCACTGTCGGGACTCAAACCTAGGACCTCCCGGTCAGAGGCACTGCACTTACATCAGTTGATGCACAGAGCCACGTCCGCGGTCAAGAATTCGGGAATATAGTTCAGTTGTAACACTGTAGCTCGCAGTAATCTAACTCGATGGTAGTATGGTCTTGATGGCAGAGGTTTAGATAATGAGAACACGAGGAAGTAAAAGGAAAAAGACTGATGGGAAAAGGAAATCTATCTTTGCCTGTGAGGATATCATATGACAGTAGATTGGTAATTGTGGCAGCAAAGACGTCTGCAAAGAAACTGGAGGGTTGACTGCGGTACAGGGAAGAAAGCCGTTTGAGAAGGCTGCGTTTGGACCTTTGCAAATGGCGATCATCGTTAACTGCGCAGGAGGGAGCGGGACGTCCGTTTGGACCGGAACCGAGGCCGCAGGGGTGGCTCCGTTGGGTCGATGAACGGTCGCGGAGCGGAGCGACTGGGCGGCCGGAGCCGGCGATGCTCTGGGGCGAACGTTCGCTCTGAAAGTGCGGTGAAATGTGTGCTTTTGTGTTTCATTGGAGATTTGCCACAGGGATTTCTCCCCTTCCTCCTTTCCCCTGCTCCGCTCCACGCGCCACGGGGCTGTCGGGGGTTGACTTCCGCTCCCTTGCTCGTTGATGCGTCCGCCGTGCAACCCCGAAACCTGGAAACTCCAGGAGTTGGTTGCGCCTATCTGTCTGCCATCATCCTTTAATTCTCTCGGCGATGCCAGGATTTTTGACACAAGCGACTTTGTTCGACATAGTTTTTTCGGCCTAGCTAGATATAAAAACCTCTGTCCGGAGGAGAATTCTAGCGCCCAGACAGTCTGATTGGTAGTTTACCGTGGTTTCTCCGATCAAAACCAGACGAATGCCGGAGCAGTACCCTAACAAACTGGTCACGGAGCGCGCGCACTCGTCCTTGTTCTATCCTCATCTCTTACTTACCCTCGCGCACGCACACACACTTACTCACATGCATTACCACATATGCCTGGAGACCGGCCGGGAAATTCCAGCTTGTCCCGCCTGGAACGATGCCCTCGTGGCGGGAGATACTTCGTTGAGGAGAACCCCGCTAGCTGACGTGATGATCGGCGTCGGATCTCCCCATCTGGCTGGAGGAGATCACCGTCACCACCCGAGGAAAACCCATGTACTACACTTACGGGACTAACATGACCTAAGCCGTTGACGCGCCGGGAATCAATCAATCAATTGAATTCGCGCGTTCAATTTTCTCTTTTTAAATTCTTTTCTTCACCACCACCACCACCATCATCATCATCAACAACTCAACACTTGTTTCTGTCGTACGCATTTTATAATGTTGTCAGTGAACACCTTTTCATTAATTTAATACATGAAATTACATACGAGCATTTTGATTACGACTTCACGAATGAGCTCTTGTGCAGTCAATCAAATCGGATTTCTTCATTGTGGAATCTTCATTAAACATTAAAATAGCCTTCATTTTAGCTTTTAATGGGAGCACTTCGTAAAAGTCATCCCGCTCAGTTTCTGTTCCGTCGGCTAAATACTGCCCTCGCATGTGATCAGTGATAACAATGAGAGAGCCAGCTTTTAACATTGCGATATGACGGAACCTTTTTTAAAACTTTTAAGTAGCTTGGGTCAAAAATCCGCTTACAACGGCAATTCTACGAGGGATATTTACTTAATGCATAAACTATTGACTGCAGCCATTGAAGGGTCAGCAACGAAATCAGGTTAATAAATGTGGAAATGTTACATTGTTAAAATGCGCGCTTCATAAAGTACGTAAGGAGCTTGTTATCTGTTGTTAACAGAGATGAAAATAAGTATATTCTTATTGCAGTGGAGGCAACCAACCGCCCCATCCTCCTCTCGTGTTTCTTCTGTACCTTATCACAGTCCCTCCCGGTTTCGCCTGTTCACTTTGGTATTGTCACCTTCCTTTCGTTTATCCGCTGGTTTCATTTTGTCCTTCTACTTGTCCCAAACCTTTCGATACAGCTTCTCACAAACTGTCACTTACCATGACATCATTTCTTGTCAGGTTCAATTATTTTTTCCAAATCTAATGTTGTGACGTTCCACTCCTTTGTATAAAATATTAATGTTTAGCTTGATAACTATATTTTACTATTCTATTGAAGGTAAATCTAATTGTGCAATTATTGCTTCAATGTTTGCGCCCAAAATCCCAGATATTGCTTCGATCAATAAAACAAATAGAATCTGAAGGGACGATTGACACCTGTATTCACATATACGATGCTGACACGTTCACGGTTGTAAATCTTCTTGCTACTTTTTTGTTGCTGTACATCGACTGTGAACTTCTCTGAGGGTGTGAGTTGGAAGCAGATATATTTTGAGATAATGGAAAAAGCAAAAGGTATATTTCATTTATTTTTGTATCTCATATCTACTAAATGTAGACAAAATTTATTATCAGACATATCATTATGAGTCGTATTTTTATTAGTAAAATTATATTCCGCATATCGTCCCCTGTCGTGGGTCGTTTGTATTACTATTGGTGAAATGGGGAAAATGGGCGTTGTGTGTTGAAACGAACATTGACGAAGTGCCGTGTCGTTGAATAGTGAAGGATTACATTTAAGTAATACTTTTTTGGATCGATTTTACATCTTCAATGTCTCTTGTTACTCACCCGTCTAAAGACTTATCCGATGATTTGTGAATTATAGTTGACGATATGTTGAAGTAGTGTATCTTGAATTGCTGATATCGCACGTCTTCTGCTTTTCCCGCAGTTATTTTAACTGTGAAACTGACTTAAATGCACTATCAAATCCTTTTATGTTGGCATTCTAGATATTGAGCCGGATATTTCAACATGATTTAGAGTCGCCAGGTAATAAAGAGCTCTAACCCACAACACAATCAAAAACTTCTATTTTATCTGTAATTCTAAAAAGCAGAGGCTGTAATACCATTTTTGTCAGTAGTGACTCCAGGTTTTGTTCCTAAAACTCTCGAAGAGTCTCAAACCTTTTTATCTCCAAATGACGTAAATGACGATAACCTAATCTTTTAATATTGTGAGTACAAATGGAAAAAAATCATTTTATAACATTTTTTTAACGTGGAGAATTTGAATATCTCGCTCTATTCGCCGTGTTTCGTGCACATTTTTGTCTTTTCAGCTCTGGTTGCCCATGGGTCACGGATGAATAAAGTGAATGGTTTATGCCGGGAAAGATATCAAATCGCGTCATGCAGCGGTGATCAATGGAAGCCTGGCACAAGTCCAATGAGATCGACCGCTGACGGGTCCTGAACCAGGACCTCTATGTACGCGAGGCGAGCTGATAGCCACATCCGGGCCAACAGAATCCAAAATAAATTCCTAAACTGATATTTCCGGAATGACGGCATGTTTCCTTGGGACGGCATGTTTGATGTCGCACTTCTGCTTCTATTTCACGACGAAGTGTTTCTGAGAGTTCCGTAACACGAATATGGAGGTCGTAAAAAAGTTCATAAACACATTCAGTGTGTTGAAATAAACGTAGGAAATGGATGCGGCAGTAAATTTTTGAGAATGTGTTGCGCGGATGCATATTCTGGGAAATGCTTGTATAAAGGCAATGTATTTATGAATGAAATATCTTGTTTGCTGCGAGATGAACTTCAAAAACGACACTTAATAACTCGTCTCGCTTGTTTACTTTTGTGCCCTTTTACGGAGACATCGTATTCTCACGAAGAAGAAAAGAAAACAGTGCATTTTTGTGAAAGTGTGATAGAACAAGCGGGGTGGGAAACAGAGTGTTATCACCAACAAGGATAGGCTTAGTGCTACCACCGTGTTTATCGAATTAGGCTCTCCGAGGAAAAAGTTTTTTGTTCTAAATGCATCACGATACCTCTTTCTCTTGTCTTCAAAGTTTAATTCTCGAAAAGCTCTCATCGTGTCAGGCACTCCGAGTTTCTTCTTCCACAGCCGTTCGTCGGGGTGACTGTGATGTTGGGACGACTTGGGAGCCCCGGAATTGTTTTCTCTGCGGAGTCGTGATTTGTTTGCCATTATATCTTTACAATGAAGTCACTTGAATATTCTTCACGAAATTGCTTCGTGTAGGAAGAGTTAACTTGAGGTCCGTTGAAATGTGGAAATTACACTTGAAAGGATAGGATTAAATATATTGGATCATGACATTTGCAGGAAGAAATGTAATCAGTGTTAGTGGCATCTAAGTTTGATGTAGTCTCTGATCTCGTTGCATTCAAAATAATAAACATTGTGATTTTCGACTTCATTCGGATTCATATCTTGCAAGTTCGGTCTATAATCTCTGAACCTCAGAATGTAACACCTCTAAATTTTATCCTTTCGGAATCATTAGCTTTACCGGTAACTATGTAGTGTCCTATTGAGATCTTGAGGGCTCTACTGAATTTGCTTCCTAAATACTTCAGAATGAACATGTATGAGACGGCCCATGAGCTCCCTCGGGCAATTGTGTGTATACAGGCATTGGGCGGGCCGAAGGTCTATCTCGGCGTAAGGTTCGGGGAGTATTGAGGGGTCCACGGGCGATATCGACGCTGCAGAGGCCTCAGAGGATTCTCGAGCTGACTATAGACGGTAACCGGGAGGCAGTCTGCATTTTAAATGAAAGGACGACCTACTTTTAAAAAAAACTCATGGATTTCTTACTATGAAACTGACCATAACAACCATTTCACCCCTTTTGTTTAGATTTGACGAAGTTATAATTTTCCAATATAAACTCCCTCATCGGAATTCTACGATACACCCTGAAGCTTTTTGTGTGCGGCGGAGCGCGGATTGCCAGTGGCGTGGAGCGGGGCGGAGAGGGGCGCCTTGGGAGCCGAACCCGCGCCCCTCGTTAGGGCGAGTGCGTCCATCCAATTAACGAGCGCTTCCAGCCGGGGCGTGGCGCGGCGTGGCGCGTCATCGGCCGGTGACGTGTTTGACGTGCGCTGCCACCCGTCCCCCTCCCCAAGCCCCCTTGCTACCCCTCCCCTCACGCCTCCGCGCAAACGTCCGCCCAAAACAAACGGCATTGTCACCGGCGGCATCCGGGCGCTCCGAAGCCCTGTCAATGTCGGCTGCGCGTTCCCAAGTGCTGCCTCGTCTTGTGGGCTCAGCAGCTCAGCGTGGCCGAACCACAACTTCATGTCTTAGGCTTGCGTTCCTACTAATCTAAGTATTGTTTTAATTTAGATTCTAATTTTTTGTGATGATATATCGTAGAATTTTTAGTTAATTAAAAATTTATTGATTTGTACTACTTATTGTGTGTATTGTGACTGACAGTTCTGCAAATCTTTATGAAAATTGAGCAATTTGCCAGCGTAAAATTAAGACAGTCCCTATTCAAAAAGACGATTCAGTTTTCTAGGAACTAGTGTTTTTTAGTAAGCGAATTAATTTTAAAGG
Source organism: Teleogryllus oceanicus (assembly GCA_964035755.1). Classification (NCBI taxonomy): domain Eukaryota; kingdom Metazoa; phylum Arthropoda; class Insecta; order Orthoptera; family Gryllidae; genus Teleogryllus; species Teleogryllus oceanicus. Next base: position 137,694,359 of record CAXIVR010000003.1, on the reverse strand, counting down.
TAGCTATTGTTGACCTGAATGGAACCTGTGTTTCATAAACTGTTTAAATTTATTCACTACTTTCTTCAAATTTGAGCAGAGGATTCACCAATGCTGTGGATCCGTTCATTCAGTTGAAGATGTACTATTAAATATCGTGTTTTGAGCAAAATATGAGTATGAAATAATATGCACATGGCACATCTGCGTTATTGGTTGTACGCACGAGTGCGAACTCCCCGAAACATTATTCAAAATTTGTCGAATTAAATCACATCCCAAAGCAATCGCGCACAACTACGTTGCCGGACAACGCGGCCCCGTCCTCGGAATCTCGCACAATTGGCTCACGCGACGGCACTTTATCTCTTCCGAGTGGCAGATCGCGCCGCTCGAGCCCTTCGCCGGGCGGGGCGCGTGCGTGCGTTCGTGCCGCTGAGTATCGGCCGCGGCGTGACCGCGAGGGAGAAAGAACGGGGGGGGGGGCGGGGGGGGGAAACCCCCCACTCCAAAACGCCACCGTGGCGGCAGGCGGGGAGGAGCCGGGAACGAAGGAGAGAGCGAGGGATGGGATGAACCCAGGGGTGAATCGGTGGGCGGGGTGAGGGACGATGCGCAGGGGATAGGGCGGGGCCGGGAACGAGGTGGTGTAAGGGTCGGCACGGAGCGGGGGGTGAAGAGATGTAGGTGGCAGGGCGGATCGATTGGTTAGTTGGTTGTTAGTGATTCCGAGCGCGTCAACTACCGAGGCCATTAGTCCCATAAGAGGAGTGCATGTTTTTTCCTCGGGGAGGGGGAGATTCTTCCTTCGCGGGGGACCGGCGCCGACCTACCGACGGCTAGCGGGGTTTCCTCAACCAAGTATCTCCCACTAGCAGGGCAACGCCCCAGCCGGGAGAAGCTCTATGCATGTTAGTGTGAGTGAGAGGAGTGAGAATAGGACAAAGAAGGAGAAGGAAAAATCGCGTGCGGTCTGAGGCTCGTTTGTTAGGGTGCTGCCTCGGCATTCGCCTGGTGTTGATCGGAGAAACCACTGAAATCTACCGATCAGAGCAGCTGGCCTCGAATTCTCTTCCAGACAGCGACTGGATTCGACCTAGCTGACAAGTTAGTGTCGAAAATCTTGCCACAATCGGGACTCGAACCTATGACCTCCAGGTCAGAGGCATTGCCGTGACATCAGTTGATGCCCTTAGCCACCTCTCCCGGTGGAGCGGATCGAATCGACGGGGGAGGCGGAGTGAGAGACGAAATGGCACAGGGGAGGGGAGGGGTTGTGGGCGGAGGGAGGGATGGGGTGGGGCCGCAGGAATGCTTGTGGGGGGCGGCGGGGGGGGGGCGGAGGCCGTTGCACGTACCAGCAGAAGCGGCAACAATGGAGGAGCTGCAGCGGGCTCTGTGGCCACAGGATTGTGCACGGCACGAAGTTAGAGATAGAGATAACACGGTGGGGTGTTCCGACGTGGATTGGCTGACACATCCGTTGCATAGAGACTTAAATATAAGTAGGATCTGCTAGTCCCTGATTGAAAATAATTGTCGTTGTACATAAATGCTGAGATTGAACGAATCAGATTGGTGATATAATAAACAGAACAACTGGAAAAAAGTATCATTGTTTTCATTTGTTTTGCTAGCAATACGGTCTCCGCATTGATAGCGTCGCCTTTACTCGGTCAAGGATGCCTTACATTACGTCGCGAGACTCGGGCGACGATACAGACGATTATAATTTAGGCTTCTTTTAATCTTGAGGATGTTTTACGTGCAGTAAGTTTCAATATAGCACAGCCGACTTTACTTTCTATCCGAATGAAGGCGTACGAAGGTTTTTGTGGTCCTTAAAAATCTAAAGCTTGAACAAGACTTGAACCAGACTTGATGCAAATCAGACGAACCAGAGAACTTACATACATTAACTGTTACGCCTCCGAATCCATAACGTGTGGGAGACATTTTAGAGTTCATAAGTGGAAGAGTCTTGTGTGGTACAGAAAAAAATCCTTTCTTGAAGCAATTTGTGTAATATTTTTGTCAACAATTTTCTTTTGGTAACTGACGGGAACGATGATTTTTAAAAAGTGTTGGTTAAACTGAAGGTATGCTTCGAGCGAAAGATAAGTTTACTTTATGATTTTTGAGGCAGTAGCCTAAGAGAATGTGGCACAAAGTACAAATAGTAAGTAACGAGAATCCAAGCAGATGAGAAACAGCAAGGCCGGCAAGGATTACAACTAGTCTCACGTCCACCCTTCCGTTTATGGATCTTTACGAGTGTCGGTGTATTTGGCCGTCCTATCTCCGAGCAGAGTGTAATCGCGTTATAGCTGGGGTCCCACCGCCGCGCCCTCCCGCTCCGCCGCTGCAAAATGCTGCGCCGCTCATCCTTGTTGGAGGATCAGGGCGACGGGGGCCAATTAAAGGGCAGATGCATTAACGAGTGGGCGGCCGGAGGGCGTGCTGGGGATCATTCGCCCTGCGATTGCGCGCAGCGACCTCTGCATTAACCGGACTGTTACTCTTATCTTGCATAGATCACGTGCTCGTAAAAGAAACATTACGGTATCCCAGGATACTCTTGAGTTAAAGTTCCTTTTGTTTAAGAGACAACCATGTGTGAATCACCAAGGCCCGATAGGGAGTGAGGAAGACTGTGTAAATAATTCGCTATATTTTAGTAAATGGATAGATTCGTTGCACTTGCCTTTACTTGATTAATACTTTTGAAAAAGATACGTTTTCATTGCAGAAAGTAATATGGTTGCACTTGCGCAAATAGTACACGACATAACATCTAATGGCCACAGTTAATTTTTCTAGTATCTGAAATTGGCGAGTCATATCCGCTTTCTTGCCACGATAATAGAGGTCATTAGAGCACATACTTAAAAAATGAAATACATACAGCGAGAGCATCTAATACGAGTAACATGCTCTATTCTTCCAGATATGGATAATAAGTAGGGACCGGATTTATGTGTGTTAATAATCTAAGAAATATATAAGCATTTAGGCAGTAAAAACGCAAAAAATTTGCACTAAAGTATGCCTTATGAAGTCTATTAACCCATTATAAGACTCTCTTTTCTTTCCCCATCCTGTTTTGCTAACATCTTTCAGGGGAGCCTCCTCTGTGACTTCAGGGAGTTTAGAACGCAAGTATGTGAACCAGTGTTACCAATTTATGAAGATAGAACCGACGATACATAATACTGAAAAAATTGTGTTGTGCCTATTAATTATAAAGCATAATTTAAATGCAGGAAATTTGTGTTAACTGCTACGAACCAGTATGTAGAAATATACAAATTACAAAATTAAAAAAAAGATTTATTAAAGTAAATCATTTAAAAAATATAATAATAAACGTTTTCATGCAAAATATGGAGAATAATTAGGAAATGGTAGAAATATTGTACGTATTAAGAAAACAGGCAAAAAATCCAAAAAAATACGAAATCATGTTTAAGTATTCTGAAATTGGCGATTTCACGCACTTACCTAGTGATCACACACACTGTTTGAAGGAAGAAAACATGCATTTGCGTAGAAATCCCGTCACTAGTAATTAGGTGGAGAGTGAAGTCTCACTCTAGAAAAACGCAAACCCAGGTTATTCCTTTACAACTGCTGTATAAACCAGCTTCTTACATTCTTTGAAATGAACGAACCATTTATTCTACCACATAATGATTCTTCACATGCTAGTTGATGGCGCTAGTTGTAATTCAAAATTAGTGAAACTCGAGGGTTATTCATTGTATTACGGAGGTTAATGTTTATATCCTTGGTATTAGCAGTAAATAAAGGAATTTAAAACAACAGTTTATATGATAATACGAGAAACTTTGCAGTATTTATAAAATAGAATAATAAAAACCGATTCAAACTTGTTTTATATTTAAGGTTGTTTTTGGATTGCGTCGTCGAATATATTTGATGTATTAAATCTGTCTCGAATGGTTTAAATATTACCATCATGTATCAAGACCAGCTCCAGCCGAAAACTTTTCTCATTCATGTCCGCAATGTCCTTGTAAGAAAGGCGACTGCTGCATTTCGTCTGGAGCAAGCACGCCACCTATATTTTCAGCCCTCCGCTTCTCATTAACTGCGCAGGACGCCTTGTGCCAGTAATGTTGCTGGACGTTAAGGTGGCAAAGGGCCTAAATTACCATTTCAAAGCTAATGCTTAGCCAAGGGGAAAATGACCCTCCACGTCATATCAAACCGGAAAGTCACCGACTCCTTTAAAAGTACTTACGAGGTTCACAGCACAGCAGTGGAGAAAATAAACTGCACACTGAAGGCTCGGACGCCAATTTTGGCAATAATGGCATTCATGTGATAAAGTTTCGTGTGCTGTACAATAAGTGGAAAGAACTCGTAGGATTGGTTTCTTGACAAGGTTGATCGGGTAAAATAACTCTAATTTACATTGCAAGGTAAGAGGTGGACCTTTCCAGGACTAGACAGGAGAATTTCCAGACGACGCGCTTTAGGACTTGTCTAGAAATCCGTCGTGTTGTGTCCGTTGTGTCGTGCAAAGCCCCTTTTTCAATGTGATGTACACTATTTCATTCGAAACCTCAATTTTATAACTATTAGTCCGTGTGATGTACAAATGTTCATTAAAATTTACTCTGTACGGAATACATAATACAGGAATCTATCCAACAAACCGCGGTCCAAGCAAATGTATATTTTACAGTATTACGTCGTGTAATGCGGATTCTTCTGTAATGCGGAAAAAAAAATACTGATCTCCTGAGAAACCGCATTGAATAGGTTTGACTGTGTACATTCAAAACTGTGGAAGATATCTCGATTTCAATGCCAAGAATCTCAGAGGTCCATCAACCCAATGTAAATGTTCGCTATTCATTGAGAAATGCGCAGCGTATTTGGAAAACGTGCCGTGTCCCCGCGCCCGAGGCGCCTGCAGGCCAACCGGTGCTCGCGACGCGCGCCCGCGCCAACTTGGCGATCCCACGCGGGAGCGGGCGGCGCGCGCGTGAATTTATATTATGATGTGCGGTTATGTGGCTCGGGCGCGGAGAGGGCGCCTGGGAAGTTACGGGAGGACAGCGCAGCGGCGGGGGCGGAGCAACCGCGGAGCCGGGCGGGGCGGGGCGGGGAGGGGCGGGGCGGGGCGAAGCGGGGCGGAGCAACCGCGGAGCTGTGCGGGGAGGGGCGGAGCGGGGCGGGGCGGGGCGGAGCGGAGCGGGGCGGAGCAACCGCGGGGCGGGGCGGGGCGGGGCGGTGGCGGGCTCAGCGGCGCTGTGACGTGGGGCAGAGCGCGGGAAGCGGAAAGCGACCGCACAAGGGAGAGAGGACGGAGGGATGTGTTTGTGAGGGAGCGATGTGCGAGGTCGAGCCAGCGGAGGGTGGGAGTGAGTGGTGAACGGCCACTGGGTGCGAGGTTTAGTCGGAGGGTAAAGGATCAAGCAGTGCTCCAGGATGTCCTAGTGGTGAGTATTAATGCTTGCTGGACTGTCCTACAAGGCGCTTCGTAATAGAAGGGTTGCTGGAACTATGTTGCCCTAGTAAAAGTAATAACTTTAGGTTCTCAGATAAAGGGGTGGATTAATACATAAGCAGCACGTGCTATGGGACGTCACTGAATAAAGCCCAAACATTTTTAAACAGGGGGCTAATACATCTATTCAGTTTTGTTTAATTGCAAAAGTTTCCTTTCTATTCATGTTGAGTATACAAATAGATATGTTCATTATTCCAATGTTACCAGAAAACCAAATTGTATGCTCATGTTTAAGGTCCATGAAGATATACATCCGTGTCTGCTCATAGATTACAGTAACATAATTTATGTAAAAGATTTTTTATTTTATGGATGCGAAAATCGTAGCCTGATACTGTTCTTGAATATTTGTATTGAAAAATACATGGATATCTTTCCAGAAATGAAATAGTAAGGAGTTTCTAGTATGTGAGGTGAATATCTGGGCATCTCATCTCCAGGCGCCAGGGCAGCTGCGGGAGACAATTACTCACCTCATCACTTGAAACTCGGCGAGGAGTTGCCGGGGCAACTTGAAACTCGCAGGGCAGACGCTGTTGCCGTGCGCCGCGGGGGCGCGGGCGACGGACGGCCTGTCCCGTGCCCCGTGCGGCGGGGGTGGGGGGCGGAGCGCAGTGATTAGGTTGCGTGCCAACTTCCGGCCCCGCCCCGCCCCCGCGCACAGTGTCAGTAAGCGGAAGTGATGTCCGCCGGGGACGTGACCCTCCGCCGCGGCGGTGGCGCTGGGGGTGGAGGGTGGCGGCGGGGGCGGAATTGGCAGTGCGGGTGGAGGGTGGTGATGGGCATGGCCCCGGCACAGTGTATACTGCAGTGGTGATAGCGGTAACGGTAATTGTGGTGGCGGTGCTCTAGTTATTGTAAGTAAGGTTATTGCTCGTGGTGGAAATGGTGGTGTTGGTGGTGGTGGTTTTTGGGTTTGCAGCAGAGATGGTGGTGTCTTTTGTTAGTGACAGTGGTGTTGGTTGTTGATTGTGATGCTCTTGTTGATTTGATTTTCGACAAAGTAAAATCTCTATATGACCTATGGGCATGTGCATAAATTACGTTACGCTAAAAAGAATGGAGGGGTATGAGAAAGCATTACGCTGCATTACCTGGGGTAGGGGCTGGTACTGGCGTCAGTGACGGTAGCAAGGGAGCACCGCGGAGGTCTTCGAAGATTTCAGGTTAGGCATGCGATGCTATTCGAGGTACGGGAGATACAAAGGTACGTAATGCGAGAAGTTAATCAGATTTAAATGAGACTTCTCAACGTATACCGCATTGTTCCTCCCCTCCCAATATACGTCATCTCCTAATATATTCTCACAATGTACGCGGTGGCAATGAGGGTGAAGGGTGGTGGCGGAGGAGTTGGGCGCGGCCCCGGCGCAGTGGATACAGTGGTGGGAGCGATGGCGGCAGTGCTTTTGTTGTTGTTGTTGTTGTTGTTACTGTTGTTGCTGGAGGTGGTTATTGTGTTTGGAGCTGTGATGGTGGTGTTTTATGTTTGTGGTAGTGGTGTTTGTTGTTGTTTCTGGTGATGGTGGTATTTTAGTTCATTTGATTTATTTTCATCAAACAGTAAAAACTCTATATAACGTATAGGGAAGAATTAAAACCTGCGTACGTTTTCTTGAGCTCCAGTTATCTTGTTCTATTGTATTTGGAGAGGTAGTTGGTGGTGGTGGTGGTGGTGGTGGTGGTGGTGATGGTGACATTGGCATAAGCGGCAGTAGCAAGAGAACACATCAGAGAACTTCGAAACATTGAGATTAGACATGCGCGTTAATGCGGAAAGTCAATCAGATTTAATCCAGACTTTGTAACGTGTTATCGGACATTGTAACTTATGCCGTATGGTCCCTCCCCTCAAATATACGTACTTTCTTTTCACGCAAATTAGGAATTTTTTTCTTTCATATTCATTCATTAATGGGAACAGTTTTTGTGTACTAAGTCCACAGCGTGATGATAACATTTATGAAAATGAAAGGTTAATTGCATGCGCAATTACAGTAAAGTAAACACGGTCTGAAATGTATGATTCGATCATTATAAATATTTTTATGCGTTAAATTAAAGTTGAGATCTCATTGTGAAGGTTGTCGTTTGAAACGTTTTCCCATTTCGAGGTACATTGCTGAAAAATGCTAAGAGAATTATGGTGATTTATAACAACCATTTGAATATTTGTAAGACTATTAGACGTCTTGTTTCTTGTTATTTTTATTGGTTCGTGTTACATTCATGACGCTGATGTAACATTCTCTCTTGGCGTGCTAAACAATATGTTACTGGAAACCGGCCACAAACAGTACAAGACAAACAAATGAAAGTAGCGAGAAGTAAGTTTATGACAAATGGAATGAAAGTTGCAGTACGTTAGCTTGATGTAGTCTTTATGAGACTCGTAGAACGTTTCATGATTTCACAGCTCCCTCCTATTTCTAAACGCAAACAAGTCCAGGTGGTGAATTATTTCCAAGTGTGCATTCGGGACTCTTTAAGAGCAGCAGCAAATCTGTGACCTCGTCGCACGCCATGCCGCGCCGCCCGCCGCGCCGCCCAGCGGTGAATCGGAGCATCCGCATGAGAGTGCAGAGAAACAGTCTGCGTCTCCCAGAGGTGCAACCTGAAAGCGCTCTCAGTCCGCTTTGTGGCTCGCAATTTTGGAATTTTCTACGTGACCAAAGAGGACTTTTTTGTTATTAGACCATTCGTGCACACGTTTTCGTATACGCATTTAGGGAAGCGAATTTCTGTAGGTATTCGTTATTTCGTATTTTTGTACGAGTGCATCTGCGATATTGCATCGCTATTACTTTACTCACCGTATTGCTTACTTTCGCTGTAGTACGCCGAAATATTTTTTCCTCGCTTTGCCCACGTCATATAAAAGTGTGCTTGTGCGTGGAGCCTCCCAAGGTGGTCTGATAACATTTACAAGTATTGTATAATTGAAATGTTGAAATACTAATGTTACTCATTAATTTCAATGAAATTTCCGGACTATATTGGGTACTCGCTGTTTTTTGTATGGGACACTCTACTTCATCATTTCAAAGGTTGTTTACGTAAATCGATACGTTCACTGGCGCCAAATGGAATGGCGCCACAATTGAAAAGTTTTTTTGTACAAATTTCAATTCTTATAACAATTTACTCGCATTGCTGATTATCTTGTAGTGAGTCTTTTAGTATAGATTCACTTCACGTAATATTGAATATTCACACATTATACGTTACGGAAAAATTCACAGCAATCAAAATTGAATATTAGAATAAATTATCAAACTGGTACAAATATAATAAGAATGTCATGTACTCAATTCTTCTTTATAGGGAGATATTGTGAAATAAATACTTTGTCGCGAGCATAATATTTTATAAATAAATCAGTAAAAATGATACTATAGAAACAAAAAAGATAAGACTGATTGCACCTACACCAGTGGCGGCTTGTAGGTTAGTGCCGTGCCATGGCACCACCAACAAAAAGGAAGGAAAAGAAAACTTTCACCACAATTGTGTATAACATATTGTTTCTTCAAAATAGTTTCCTTTATAATCATTTGAAAGAGCACTTCGTCCTTCGATGGTCTATCAATACTCTCTTCAAACGCACAGGGCGCAGTGCCATCTGTCGCCCTCCTAAACATCTGAGCCACCTAGGAATTGGCGCCGGGTATGTCCATTTAACGCTGTATGAAGAACTCTAGGTTAGTATGCGTCTCTTACGGACGGCATGGTGCCATAAGCGAAGTGGCACAGATGTTCACGTTCTCCTCACTAGAGTGCATTAATGGCACCATCTTCATCGCGCACACCCTCGCTCAGGATGACCCCGCTGCCCTGATATTTCGTACGTCGTGTCGTGTTGTGTTTCACACATGGAAAGGCGGCGTATACCGTGGGCGTAAGGCTTCCCCTCTTCTTCCTGTACCCATCTTCAGCGACCTTAGGAAGCTGCGACCTCTTGAGATTTCTGTGGGTGCTCAGGTCTTCAGTCTGAGTATTTCGTTTATTCTTATTATTTTTAGTTTGTTTTTAGTTTAATCTGCATTCTAACGTAATAAACATGGTCACTGTAAAATTAAATTTTGTACTCACGAATTTTATTTGAGAGATTACTACACCAGTTTTAAAACATCACAAGAAGAGACATCACAAGAAAACATCGATGGTTTTTGACCAATGTTTTATTAACATCGATGTTACAATTTCGAAAATCGATGTTTTGTTACCGATGTCGCATCACTAACAGGCACCACCAATAGAATTCCGTACCGGCCGGCCGCCACTGACCTGCACAGTAGGGATGCGCCCTTAACAGCTAAATTGTTATTTCTTAACCGTTAACGTTTCGGAACTGTTACGCGAAATAACAGTTATTTCGTTTATCCTGTTATTGGCTGTTATCGGTTGAAATGCATAGAACTGCAACCTACTGGGCCTAATCCGAACTACTGCAAGCTTTTGTGGTAACCATTTTGTACGATAGCAGGTTCACTGCAGCTAATCAACCATGATTTGCCAGTATTCAAATTATAGATTCATTAATACATAATTCGTCATTATTACTCACCATGTGCCACAATATTTTTATATTTTATTGTGTACACTACAACAAGATGTTTGTCCTTTAAATCAAGTCCGTCCAATATGTTAACTTATTTCTGTCCCATTGCTGCTTCTGTGAGATCAACAAATATTTCCCTAGGTCCAATAAAATAAAATGAGTTACGGTCAAATAACTCACATTATAATACTTGATATTCGGTAGTCATGAACACCTTACCTATAGGTAAGCAAAAACTCTGTTTCTCCTCATTATTTTTGGCACTCGTCACTTCACTGTGCACAAGTTGCATATTCGAAAGAATATTTGCAATCTGAACCCGAATCACTTTCATTTTAGTAATATTCTATATTCTATATTCTATACACATTCGCTACACATTATATGAATTACTATTCATCCTTGGCAGTTCATCCAGTCTCGTTCATATCAGCTGCTTCTCTGTCCAAACATCTTAGGGAAAATAGTGCAAGGAAGCGCAGTAAGGTAGCTGCACAAGTTTTACGGTGCTACCAACGTTATTCGTTTTGCGTGGTTTAATTCTTAGCAGTCGCTACAACTGCTTCAACTCTTAGCAGTCGGCCATGTTATGTTGCTGGTCATGGACCTGTTATTTTCAACTGTTATTAATAACAGCTATTGAAGAAAAGCTGTTAAGCCCATCTCTACTGCACAGAGACTATATGGACACCTTGCTTAAAGCTCGCGCCTGAAACTCGCTGTGCACCCTAAGCCTGGCCTGGCCTCCTATGGCGAGGGGCGAGGCTATCTCCCCCGCGAGCGGTCGCCGGCTTCTGGCGGTGACGGACAACAATAGGCGCACGCGGGCTCCGCGCTCTGGCGCTTTTTGCGTTGAATAAAAGTCAGCTGCGTTTATCTCCCCCCTCGCCCTCGTGCGCGCACGCGTGCGCGAGGGACCGCGGACGTGCGCCGCGACCGCTCCCGCGCCCCTCGCCTCTGCCTCCGCCCCCGCCCCCGCAGGGCCTGCAAAGGGCGTGCGGGAAGAATGAAAGCCTTAGGTAGGGAAGAATAAAGACACTAAGTGGCAAGTTTCATACGTGTGATCGAAAAGAATTTTGAGGGATTGTTGTTTACGACAGGAATGCCTTTTCGTAGGGGTTGGAGAACTGTGGTTTAAAGACACATGTGTAGTTAATTGTTCTGACGTCATACAATGAAATGTACTCAATAGAGATATGGAAAGTAACCGTGCTTACCGCGTGATAATCATAGTTCCTGTCTCCGGAATAAAGAAGATATTTTGTTCACAGCACACTGTTACGTTATTGGAAAGGCGGAATTATGTTCCGTCCAGTAAATGTTTTTCATGATGTTACCTTGTTACAGAGAAACGAAGATATTTTAATAATTAAATTTGTTCAGAGTATTGTCACCCAAGTGTTCTCCCAGTTGTTTGAAGCACTGGCCTACGGAGGATACCAATGCCTAAACGATTTCTCAGGCCTGATAAATAGACCACCCTGTCATCTTATTAGAGACGCAATTGTTTAATTATCATTGTAGTTCATGATTAACATGAAGATAGTTGATTTGTTATGATTTCGCGTGATTCATCTTGTGCCCATTTTTTCTGTAACTACACGAGACCGCGGAACATAAATATGCCATTGCATGTTTTTACTGATTACCAGTATCGAAAGGAAATATAGTATATTACATTAACTGCCATGAAACGTACATTCAAATTGGCCGATTTTTATTTTGCAAATATTGCATATTTATGATGTTTTTGTTTAACTGCATATTTTCATGTATTCCTCGTACTTAAATGCTTATTTTAGACTTGTTTCTCTTGGCGAGATTTTATTTTCTCTTATTTCCCACGTTAAAAATAAGTAAATCTGTCGACACAATGTACTCCTTACTTATAGTTCAGGTTTGTATGCAATTTGTAAATGCATCTGCACATGAAATATTTCTACTGCTTAATTAGCAAACTTTAAAAACTTTTTGAATTTCGGAGTCATGTATGCTCATATTGATGACATATTTGATTATTTTGCATAAGTTTCTGCTGTTAATAAAAATAACATAGAATAAGTGTAATGGATCTTTGTAAATAAAATTATATTGCTATGTAACATTACATATATTTCACAGAAAATGAGGAACTGAATTCTGCAAACTCTTAGAAGCGAAACCATCCTTCGGAAGAAAAATCTCATCGGTTTGGTATGATTTGGCACTCGCGAATGTGGTCGCCTGGAAGTGCGTTGCGGACCACTGTGCGAGGTGCGTGGGGTGATGGAGTGATCTGCTTCGAGACTTCCGGCCACTTCCGGCCTTCTCGCAGCTGCCGTCGACGCCGCCCTCGCCCTTCAGTTGTTTCCGAGAAGGGAGCGTGGTCGAGAGGGAGGCCGTCAATCTTAATATAGGAAAGTGCTAGCGGTAGGCGGTAGACGTCCCTGGAGGGGATTGGCGACTCCCGGGGACAACAAAGGGTGGTAGTATGCTATGTACGTGGAGGCAAACTCTTTGTAGCAAGGTGTGTCATGATAATTTATGTGATCGAGCAGATGATAAATACGAGTGATGGCGAAAGAGGGCGATGATCAGAACTGTTTTCTTCTCATTACACTGGCTCTCAGGCTAATTATGTTATTTCTGTTTTAAGTTCAGTGTTCTGCTCGAATAAATATTCCGCATTACTTGTAGAAACGAAGTTAATTATGTACAGAAAGGTTTTTTTCCTGTTTGGCGAAACGCCCAGTGACTTTTGAAACTCTGGAATATGGATCGCTCCATTTAATTTGCAGTATTGCACCTAGCTCTCTGCAGACATCGTTAAGTATTCATTTTACTAATGTGAGATTTTGTTTTCACACTGACGTTTTGAAACTGCAGTAAATTCATTTAAATAAAGATATTGAATATTCACTGCTTCGCTACAAATGTAATTGAAGAATGGATATTATTTCTTATATAGTTTCATTCGAACTTCTTTTTCATGTTATTTATTAGATTTAAAAGAAAACAAGGCCCTAGAAACAATCGTTTTTAATTAGTTTCAGTATATTCATGTTTTATATTTTCTAGTTTTCCCTCCAAGAAGCAAATTGCACGATTGAACTGATTTCTAAATATTTTGTTAAAAGGAATGTTTGGTTAAATGAATTTATTTTTAGTGAATAATAATGTTTACTAATTATCTAAACCGTTTAGAAATATAAATATATTGTGAAAGTGAAAGCAAAGAACGAGAAAATTTCTCTTCCACGATGAGTGATGAAAAACAAAATCTCAGAGTTAATGTCCCACATCGCAGGGCATCACCTGTAACACACTACCCTTAGATATTATCGAGCTTGACGAGCTTGTTCTGTGCGTTTAAACGCTGGATAAGACGCGGCAGCTTTCCCTGGAGAATCGCCTATCTCTACCTCGCTGTTTGCCATTCTCTCTGCGGTACGGTGCGGGTCGTTTGGATCTCCAGCAGATGTATTTGAATGCGCATCTCTTCCGCGCAACGGCTCTTGCGAGACTACAATAAGACCCTCGTCGCATCGCTGCGGCCTAGTTATGAAGGTTATTTGCGAGCAGAGGTCCATCTGCTCCCATAAAACTTTGTTTTTTGGAAATGGAAAACATTAATTTGCTTTTCTTTCTCGTAAAGCTCGCTTGCGCGGGACCGCCGTCGTCCTCTAAATTAACGCCCAGGCGCTCGTAAAGCACTTCCCGGCCGCTGACGTCGCCACCTCTGCCGCCCACCCTCGCGGTGCACACGGGCCTCGCTGCCTTTTTTTCGCTGCTGGAGTACGGTCGGGGCCGCGTTGGCGAAGATTTCTCAGCCGACCGGGGAAGATCACCGCCACCTCCCACGATTAAAACATTCTTTCTGCTTACGGGACTAGTGATCTTAGCAGTTGACGCGGCCGGATGACTAAGCAATGAATCAATCAAAGCGAACTGAACTATAGAACGATTTTCCTAAGGATGAGCCAAAGTGACAGTTCGCGAAAACAAGTGAACATCACATGAATTTCAGAGAAGAATCCCTCCGCCGCGACAGCTGTTCAGCCCCTTCGTAAAGTGTTTGGTTATGGCTCCTGAGAAGACGTCACTATCCAGAAGTCGAAGAGTTTCGTTGAAGTATATGCACGTACGCGAGGCCAGGAAATAATTAAATTTAATTATATATGTGGAAAATCTCTTAACATGCTCTCACAATCAGTAAAAGAAAACTGCCATGAATGTAAATAGAAAGTTCTCAATCACAGCTCGCCACACAACAGCACGTGCATCGGTACGCATCTCGCATTCAAGTCTCGGTTTTAAAATAAACATAATATTTACCGCACAAAAAGTAAATCCAATGTAATATATAAAGAAAAAAGAATTTATACAGAAGAGCACATAACACAGCATTCCCTAATTTCAGTTATTTCTCGCAGCGCACTATATTTTTGTCGGACGAGGACGTCACGAAAGGAAGCGTCGAAGCGATTTACAAGTTAGCTAACTGCAAACGAACGAATGCGGGAAGGGAGTCTAATGGGCTGAAGGGCACAACGACCACAGAACCTTCAGTTATGTTGCCAGCACTCGCTGTCACTTTGGCTCATCCTTAGGAAAATCGCTATATAGTAGCCGGCCTGGATTGCCGAGGTCGCTTAGGCTGAAGAGCCGTAGCTGACCCGGGCCAGAAGGGTCGCGGGTTCGAATCCCGTCCGGAGCATGGATGTACCGTTACACCCATGTTACGTACAGTGGTTGCTTTACGACCTTAATTGTTGAAAAGTTACCTTAAGTAAGGGAAAACCCGACTGAAATAATGTTCTCTGCAAGTCTCTTGGGGCGACCGCCGAGTGCGCTGCTTTGCGTCGGTCAGGGTCCCCCAGCGGAGCTCTCGTTTCTCCCATTGGCAACCAGACGCACACCTTTTCTCGTTCGCTTTCACAAGCATGCGCCTTCCTGTTGGTGTATCTCACCACAACAATTCATTTGACACCCACAAACGTACAGGCGATATCTACGAGATATTATAATCGTAAGTAAATACGTTGTCTTCTTCTAATCTAGTAATCTTCAACCAGACCTCTGAGAAGTGGATTTTCGCGGATGCGTCGTGACGATTTCGAAATGATTTGAATGATAATCAAGCGGTAAAAATTCGCTGCTCAAACCTACGTTATCCATCACATATTGAACAAGATTTGATTGAAATTCGAACCCGGAGCCCAGACACGGGTGGTGAGTGGTCTGGTCAAGAACACAATGGTCAGCCCCCAGACCATGCGCACTGCAGAGTTTCTCTGGCGCAAGACACGTTCAATGGCGGAAAGGTCATCAGTCACGTATATGGCACACTTATCTTCTTTTCCGTTTTTCCCCTTCTTATTCTCCCGTTCCTCCTTCTCTTTCTCGTTTATTTCTTAAGTCAATTTATGTTACCGTTTTCGTCCCTGTTCACGTGTATAACATTCACCAGTAAGTCAACACTATCGAACTCGCACGTTCGTGGGATCTGCGGGCAGCAAAGCACGACTCTCCCATCCCAAATCATGTTTTTTGTTATTTTTCCTGATGGCTTTTTTCCGCAGTTCACTACACCTCAATGGACCACCTCAAATCATAGACTACATGCCGATGAACTTGCAAATTCGCCGGACCTGCGTACAATAGAACAACGTCATCTATAATGCTGTCAGCAACGCACAAATGATTTTTTTCCGAGAGCATTTTAGAATACTCTCTCTATATCGCAAAGGACATATTGTGGAAACTTAAAACACTTGCAGGCCAGACCCAGTCTTTGCTTAGCACAGCGCTGCCTTTCCTTCCTCCACATTAGAATTACTCAGTGGGACAAGTTCTCACCAAACGCGTATTTTTCTTTTTTTATTGAATCTTGATGTTCTCTTGTCTGAATGGGTCTGTCCCGAACTGGGTACTAGGCACTGGACACCAACCAATCTGTGGGTTCGTCAGAGCAGCGGTCAGCAGAACCCGAGGTCTTTCTCGACATAAAAATTATTTATTTTATAAATAAAAAAAATATATGTTATTTTTTCTCTTATTTTCTATTACAGTGCTTGCTTTTTATTTTTGTGTTCACATCAATTTAGATTGTAATAATTTAAACAAAACTATTTCTGAAGTGAAATAAACATGTCACACAGAAAAAGTAATATGTAGAATTAGACAAATAATAATTAATAAAACCAGTATTTCTAATCATCACAAGTATTTATCAATGGTTAGTAATTCCAAGAAACTACAATGTATGTGATTTCTGTAAAACAAGATGGGAATAAATGTTATTATTGTTATTATTGTTATTATTGTTGTTATTGTTGTTATTGTTGTTATTGTTGTTATTGTTATTGTTGTTATTGTTATTATTGTTGTTATTGTTATTATTTTGTTATTGTTATTATTGTTATTATTGTTATTGCTATTATTATTGCTATTAATGTTATTGTTATTTATTACAACGCTACCTGCACCAGATGAACGAACGTTCGCACGTAGAGCGAGAGTGGAATCTTCGCACCGACGCGACGCGCTGAGGAGGCACACGCTCTAAGTCCCTCGTACGTCCAGGCTGCCAGTCTGCCACGAAACAACCCTTTCAGCCGACCGTCGCCACGCGTAATGTAAGAAGAAATAAAATAAAAACGCTCGAGTCCCGTTTATTAAACATTTTTCATCACTCTAGTTTGTTTCAGCGTTTAATTTCGTGGTGAAAGATGAGAAATGTTTCCAATGGCTATAAGTTTTTGCATCCTCAAACTATTACGAACAAAATCCATCAGCCGTTTCTGCAAAGTATACTTTTCATTTATTTTTAATGAATCGGTATTTATATTTTATGAGTATTATCCTCAATGTCATCAATGCTTGCATTGCAAAAAGGTGTTGGTGAATTTACACTATTTTTTTACTTATAAATAATAGCTTTCCATATTACATTCTGCTTTCAAAAATAATCTCTATAAATGTACGCATTTTGGTGTAAAAGGTTTTAAGCTGTTTCTGCTTCGCGAACCTTTTGGTCTCTTCCGGCTTAATGCAATCCGCTCTAAACGAAAAACACCACCTCCGTCCCCTCCCCTCCGCTCTCACTACATCAAGCTCCGCCTTGGACCCCCTCCACTGCTCGTGCCGCCATCGTCACCTTCCACCAAACGCACAGGCACCTCCGTCGCTTCTCGCACCTCGGCCCCAAGTTCGAAGCAAGACCCCCTGGATCGCCTACCATTCCAGCCAGCGGAGCACCTCCTCTCTCCCATTTTATATATACACACGTATATGTTCATGTCCTGTATAGGGCGGTATATCGCTGACGGAGGTACGTCGAGGAGGACAAACCCCCACGGAGAAACGTTTCAAATTTCACGTTCCACCGGACAAGGGACACAAACACCCGAGATGTGACATGCACCACTCCTGCGGGGCTAATGAACCTAGAAGTTGACGCATCAAATGACGAAACAAATCATCAGTCTTTCCGCCACCTCTATCCCCGCCTCTGTGATTGGCCGCCGTCCACCCCCGTTCCCGCCACCCGCCACAGGTACCGCGCTCACAGCCCCATTCCGCTTCCGCCACCGCCACCGCGACTCGACTCGAGCATTAAGCGCGACCCTTTGCTCCCCCAGCCAGCCCTTTCCGCCTCACCCCCTTCAAACTTCGTTTTCAACGCTTCGCCCCTATTTCATATCGTCCTCTTGTTCCTCCGACTCTGTTTCTTACCTCTAACAGTGTGAGGAGCTCGTTTTCGGATTCTGAATCGTTTTGTAAATAAATAAATAAATAAATAAATAAATAGTGATTTGTTGCTGCAAGTGAGCATACGCTTGGTGGCAGTTGAGCGACAACTAGAGGAGTACAAATAAAAAATTAAAAAGAAACAAACGTCTATGCAGTTATAAAAATCATAATCATGTTACACACTCACAAAAGCGTACAAATGCAAATAAATTTTATAAAACAGGTAAAATATGTAACAATTGCCCCCTTCTCTACTAGATTCCCACCACTTCATTTCACGACCCTCCGCTGCGTAATTTCTACATTTAAGCTCCTGACATACGGCAGCACTTTTGGTTGCCTTTTCTTATCCTGAAAAACGTCACTGCACTGCTCTGCGCATCACTGCACTTGACAGTTATGCTTTTGAGAACCCTCGAACGCGCAACTTGTGTGCTCCTGGGACGTTTTGCGTTAATTGTCACGCTCTACAATCTCGCCGTCTGAGTTCCGACCTCAGCTGTTTCCGAACTTGTATCTGTTCTGCTCCCGTGCGCCTCTCTCCGCGAGGCCGCTTGTGCCAGCTGTGCCCTAGCCAGGTCTCAAAGCCCGAACCGCAAGGACGCACGAACACGCAGCGGGAAAGTGAAGAAGCGTGTTGCCTGCTCCGCTGCCTTTATTAAGCGGCTGCGCTCCCACTTGTGGGAACTTCCTTCTCGGGTGTTGTATAACCATTTGGGAAATCTAGCTGTGCGCACGTCGCAGACGTGTCTAATATCTGGAAATGTGTGGAACGTCAAGGATTCACATTTCCTCTAGGATTCCTAGAAAAATATCCTATTTTACTTGTTATATCTATATACTAGTTCTTAAAATTTAGAATTTTAACTAGTATTTTGAACTCTTATGATTGTTACTTGACTATCAATTGTTGGTCAACGATAGTTGACACAAAACGAAACAATCGTAGAAATAAAATTAATAATTCGTTTCTACGTTATCTTTTATTGTACTTATTTTTGCGTTTTGCAATTTGCATGTAAAAATTAACACTGCAGTAATAAAGATAATATGAACACTGGCAAAAGTAGACCATTTATTTTGCGGAAATAGCAAACAATCTAGACCAACAAAGTAAAGTACGGAAAAGTAGCTGTTAAGAGAGGTACGAATTCTTTTTAAAAGTTGCTTTAGCTTGGATCTGATGAGAGTTCATCGTTTAAATCTGCAAATGTAAATGCTCGAATCATTCTGGCTGTGAAGCACATGTCAGTTTGTTTTCATTGATATGTGAACTCATTACTTTTCTGTCATTCTCACATTGCAATCACTCTCCAGTTGTAAGAGCTGTGTAGGAAGCGATATATATCATGACATGATTAAACTTTGGCATATGTTGTTGATAGTGTTTACTCTGGTGTCGGAGTAATGCTTCCCTCTAATATACGATTAATTATCACTGTGTCTCACTAGAGGATACCATTTCATCGTTTGTTACCTTGTGTATAATAGATAGCAGCTATAAATCAAATATTAATCTTCAATCTAGTGCGACCAAATAATAGCTTGCTAGTAATAATTCTGCCGGCAAGCAAACATCTTCCCAGGAGTGCCGTAGTTTACTTTCAACCCAGCGCTTCCTTTTTGCGGTGAATGAGGTACTCTAGCCTCTATTTACTTTATCGATATTATAAATAAATAAATAAATAAATAAATAAATAAATATTTAAAAAACACGCGTGAAGCAGTTTGATATATAACATTCTCGATGAGCTTTAATATAACACATTTTATAACATAACGATATTTAATCCTTTTTGCAAAATTTACTTTGGATATCATCTTGATAATCTAGCAGTGAAACATTCATTTTTAATAAACGTGGTTATCATTTGTGGAGTAATTGAACTGAATTTCTTAAGCCTTCATCGACGTTGGATTATTGTTGCAGACTAGCTTTAAATTGACCTACGGTAATAAATTCGGAATTCGGATTTGATGACGCGTGTAAATCATGTTAAGGAGACATTTACAAACTAACATTTTGATAATGGTTTCGATTTAAGAACGTGGTATTACCGGTGAAATAAAACTCGTAGCAGTGAATTGTCCTTGCACTAAAGAATAATAAAACTGTATTCTGTAAACATTAAATAACGCTTGGTCATGTTATATACGTAAACATCTTTTAGAGCAGAAGAGTGCTTTGTTGCTCAAGCGAACGATAACCTCGTTCTCTAAGAGAAAGCACGAATTCACACCCGTCATCCCCTCAAACCACGAGCCCTTTACCGCGTTTGCACCCGTTCGTTCCGATGAGCCCGGCTGTCGGCCGGCGCGGCGCGGCCGAGCCTTTCCCGCGCGCTGTTAATTTTTGCGTTGGCGCGCGATTGAGCGCGCCAGAGGTCGGCCAGTAATAACTTTTCGGGTGCGGATCACGCGTGGCGTCGCGTAAAATTCCCATCTGCCGCGCTCCCCTCCCCCTTCGCTCCCCGCCCAATCAAAAACGCGCGGCGCGGGCGGATTGCGATTCCCGCTCGGCGGCGCGCGATACGCGGCGCGTGATTAGGTGCGGCCGCGTCGCGTCGCTTCGCGGTCGGCACGTCGATTGATCGCGTGTTCAAACGCCCGCGAAGGCGACGCACTGCGCAGGGTTTTCTCGTGGAGAGCGAATATTTTGGGACGGTTGATCAATTTGGACAAGTCGTTTGAGTTCAAATTTGTTGTATTTTTTTAAAAAAAATTATTTAGTCGCATCATTCGCTCAAGTGTTAGCGAATATTCAATAGTTTATTTACTTATTTATTTATTTATTTATTTTACGTCAAAAAACAGTTACAAAACTGCGTATGACGTGCTATGGGAAAAAGTGAATTGTGTGCACATTTTCAAAATTCTGTGATCCCTACACTAAGTCATATACTACTTAAATTTTGAATTTTGCATTTGATAATGGGTTTGATAATGGGTGTTGTTACATAGTGTGTTTATAGTTTTTCATAGTAATTGTTTTACTTGATAATGATGATACTGTATTGAATACTTATTATACATTCTTCCACTCTGCAGTTATGTGGTAATGCCTCTTCGAAGTAAAGTTTAGATTATATTAAGATTTTCTCATTTAACTCTGCTGGAAGAGAACTGGAATGTGGCTGACAAATTCATTACAAGATTTCGTACGTAAAGAGTCACGTAATTGTAAATCACGTAATAAACAACAATACGTTTGAGCAAAAGTAACACGAATATTTTCATAGTTAATTATTATGATTTGCAACGAAGATGTACAAAATGAGCAAAGACACGGGAAAGTTATTAGTGGCTGTCACCTCCAACAAATTTTCATTTCCTCACCATATTACCATTCCTTATATCATCATTTGCACATATGCACGCAAATAAGCCTTAAGTACTAATGTATATTACAAATGTCTCTTATGTCGTACTGAAATATACGTATATTATTTCGCCCGAAAAATTTCAAATATATTTTTAGTAAATAAACACAAGAATAATAAAAAAATGAATTTTAATATTTATAATAAGTTCTGTCTGCATGTATCTTTAAACTTTTTAAACTTATTTTGTAATGCTTTTCTTTCATGTTTGTCATCCTGTTATTGACTTGAGACCGAATATTGAACACAGTAATTCATTGTTTGTTGTTGTTGTTGTTTTTGTTTTTATAGTAGTGTGTTCGGTATATGTGTGTATATGTATTGTATATTAAAACATTAAACTATCCTTTTGTACTATGTAAAATGTACTATTTGATATTTTTATTTGTTCTGTAGTAAACAGAACAATACTATACACCTTTTTAAAATCTTCAATTAAACATTAAAAAACACAAAGAAATCGTCTACTTCTTATGCTTCTCCCAGCCGTGAACAACTAGTGAACCGCATAACTTCGTTTACTAAGTACCAGTCATGTAGGATGACGAAAAGAAATTTATATTTTCGTTCGTCTAAATCAGAGATTGTCATTCTGCCCTGAGGATTTGCGTCGTTCTTTCTGTGACGAATTCCTATGTGAAAGTAAAAACAGCGGTTGCCTCAGGCATTCATATTTATATTCAGAATTTTTGCACGCTTCCAGGCGAGTTTTGTCGTATACTGTTTGTTTTTGAATCTGTGTGCCCTTTGTCCAGACCTAACACAGCTGCATTCTGATGCCATTTCCAATATCCGTTTTCTATTCCTCCCGACATATTAATGCGAGGCGCCCTACAATTTCGTACGAAAAAGTAACTTTTTCTTTTTTTGGTACAGTAATATTTTTCTCATGAGTCTCTTAACTTCAATGTCACTCAGAAGAATGAAGAGCACGTATATAATAGCAGGATGTCGATTTTAAATTTATTATTTCTAGTTGTTGTTTTGGATGTTTTAATTTCATTTTATATGTTTTACAGTTATGTATAACCAGTACTAATTTTTAATTTGCTTTTTTTTTTCAGGTGAGAATGCGAAATTGTGTCCGACGTCTGGAAAAATGATGGATTATGCATTCCTTAAAAGGTTTGGAATTTACTGTAATTCGTAATTCAAATAATTTAAAATAAATTTTATCAATTTGTGCAAAGTCTACTATGGTAACGCTTGTTCCAGCGTGTACATCATTTTACTTAAACTTTGATCATCGTACATCAACTTGTATACGTTGTATTATAATAACGTTTAATAGTAATGTGCCCACAATGTTTTTTTCAATGTTCTTTTTCGTTGCATACGAAGCATATTGTTGAAATTATAAGAAGAAAAGTGTGTTGAAATTGTACGAAGTAAATTTCTAAATGATCAATATTGCCTTATTATTATTATTATTTTTATTATACATCGGCTGTTTAGGCACTAAAAAATCACCTTTTAAGCGCCTAAAAAGGCACTGAAAATGTCAAGAATAAGGAGAAAAAAGGCCCCTTCATAAGTTAGACAATAAATTGAAAATTTCTTTTTAATATTTGTCTACATTATTTTGTAAACTTAAATGCACAAAACAAGTACGTACATTTTAATGTAAAACTATAGGTGCATATTTATAACTCTTTTATATTTTATTCTTAATAGTTTGCGTTGCAATATTTTACCTGTAACTATTCAAGGATCACAATTTTAAATTTACGACGATTGGGAGACAAAATCACATTGAATCTCAACGTCTATTGATGCGACTCGTGTACGAACTATACTGGTATATATACCGGCATATACTGGCATATTCTCGTATTTTAGAAGTCCAACATTAGCAACACTGAAACCTTCTGGGAATTTACATATATTTCCACTTAATATTTCGATGCCCTCGGAGTATTGTCAATCGACCAAGTTCTCAGAACATGGCTGGGTATTTATGAAATAGGGAAATGGAGAAAAATCTGTTGGTATACTTTTAGAAATTCTCTCGTATTTTAAAATACATACACGCAAATTGAAGGTTTCATAATGAATGGTTACGTTGGACCATGGCCGATTTTCTTATGTCTTAGCATTGTTTTCAACAATAATGTGTAAAAGGCCAAAAAGAACAATAATTCTAAAAAAGATATTTGTGCAAAAAAAGCATATGTGCTAAAAAAAGGCAAAAATCAGCATTATAAAACTTCCTCATATGTCATCATTAGACATGATTCGTGCACATATCAACCTTTAAATAAGATCGCTAGAATAATAAAATAGGCATTCCCCAAACATCCGATGTTTAATTATTATAATTGAGTTTCGTATCTCAATTATTTTTTTAGTGTGTGGTCATCAGTAATATGATATATTTTATATATCGTTAAATTGTAGCAAAAAAAGTTTGTAATATAAATGACGAATACTCATTATACAACTTTCCTCTCACATTTTAATTTGTACATACTTTTTATCATTTTATCCAAATCATAAAATATGCACGATTTATTAATTTTATTATAATAAAGCCGCCGACTTTTTCAGTACTCGATAATTCAGAAGCAACGTTTTATATCATTTACTTGTTTTTTTTGTTTGTTTTTTAACTAATGAAAATGTTACATTCAATAGATTCGGATTCATTATCACTCTTTTGCTAATTGGTCGTGGGCTGATTTGGAGAACGAAAATAGTGGGAAGTCCTCCGCCAGTGACGATGAAGGGCGGTCAGCGCCAGTTAGATCAAACGATACGAGCGCCAAACCGCGTGGCGCGTGCGCTCACGCAGATGTGCAAAAGCCGCTTCCTCCCTCGCGGCGGCCGACACGTCAGCTTTCCCTAATTGGAGCCCATCTGCAGATTGCGTGAAGGCCCCGGCGCGGGCCCCGACGCCGCCCGGCCACCCGCCCGCAGCGCCGCTCGCGGGGCGTCGCCAAAGCACGCTCCCGCGCGTGATGCACGCGGCGGTGCATTCCTCGCGTGCGCTGTCCCCCTCCCCCTCCCACGCCCCAAGCCCGCCCGCGCTGGGTGCTTTGCCGCTTCGCAGCCGTGCGTCCCTCGCTAGATGCCCCTAAAGGGTACGAATGGCCGCACCGCAGCGCAGTGACCGCGTATTGCACTTTCCGTGCGTTCACAAAGCTGCACAAATGAAACTCGCCGCCTCTCACCGTCGCCTTTGGGCGCCACGCGGCCCCGTTGCCGCCGCCCACTGCTGTTGCGGCCGACGCGGATCATTCACGCAAGGCACTCTCCGAACGAACGATGTTGATGTTTTGCTGTGCTCGATGACCCCCTTGTGGGGTTTCTTCGAACTGGGGGCATCGTTGTTCGGTTCGTGCTTTACGTTTCCGGACTCTTACCCGTACGGGGACGTGGATCGGGAGTGTGGATAGTGGATTATTTTGTTCATGGAAGGATAGGTTTTGTTTAGGGTGTTTGGGAGACGGGGGTGGGATGCCGATGGGTGGGGATGGGGGTAGGGTGTGAGCAGAGGGTGGAGAAAGGAGGTGGCAGAGATGCTGTTGTCGACGGCGTTTTTAGCTGGTTAGATCTGTCTATTCTAGTAAGTCGTTGTCGTTAGCTCGTCTGTAGTTCGTTTGTCGTTAGCTTGTTTTTGCCCTGTTACAGGAGGGGGGAGTAGGAGAATGCTAGGGGATGCTTTTTCGGGAATGCCGGGGCGGGTTTCTGAGAATGTGATGGTGAGGAATGAACTCGTCGACGGTCTGGAGCTTCCTATTGTGTACAAGTATTAAGAAGTATTCCTTGGTCATTGAATATTTCGAATTTTGGTTATTTCTTCAAAACGTTACCAGTCTAAACACCATGAAAATCTGTTGTGTTATGTATTAGACGCCCAATTTCTGAATGCGAGAATAAGAAAAAAAAAATCGCGGTGGTAATGTAATAGTATCTTCTTTAAGATGT
The DNA here is from genome assembly GCA_964035755.1 of Teleogryllus oceanicus. NCBI lineage: Eukaryota > Metazoa > Arthropoda > Insecta > Orthoptera > Gryllidae > Teleogryllus > Teleogryllus oceanicus. Next base: position 137,669,236 of record CAXIVR010000003.1, on the reverse strand, counting down.
TCGGTATTTCAAATTATTGTTTTCTGCTGTTGCTGTTGCCAGAATCCTCCGGTTCGCGGTAGATTACGCCTTAGAGTTACTGACAGCAGGCCACTTCTCACGACCATTGGGAGCCATTCGGAACAAACAAGCATAAAGCAAAATTTAATCAATTTCTTAATGATCGACAAGATTTTCGTTATTCGTAAACATCCTGTGAATTTTTGTTACCCGAAATTAAAGTTCTATGAAAACACTACTTACATTGAATACCTTTTTCACGGAAAACGTACAATGTACTGTAATGTAATGTAAATGTACAAACCGATAATACAAAATGTACTATCCCTTTGATGTGGTTTGATATACTATCCTTTTGATTTTTGCATAGTAGAGAAATAATCTGAATGTGAATTTATTTCGATGTTCTGCTTTAATTATGAACATTCAGTCAGTGGAAAAAGAGTTCGGTTGCACTTCAACACATGATTGCCAGAGACTGCATCCGTGGGTAGTGCATACACGTTGCTGTGCAAACCTTTGGTGAGGAGAGAATATACATCTCATTCATCTCGTTTATCTGGGATTGAAATACTTTATAAATACCTGATGATGAACACCTTTCTTCAAAGCGGTGGTTTTTGTTACAATAAATTACTAAAATTGACTAATAACTTCAACTATCTGATTATCTGTATTTATAGGAGAACATGGGAATAAAAATAACAAAAGGGGAAAATTCTTAATATCATAAATCTCTGAATGTGTAGTTTGTGGCATCGTTGTCTCGGGAAGATCATTTATAAATGCTCGATTATGAAGCGACGACCGCCCTATTTAAATTTACCGGTCATCATAAGAGTTTCTGTTTCAAAATACTTTTTGATTTATTAAAACATAACCGTAGCCGTACTCGCGGGGCAAAGGTGCAGGAGCAACTCAGCGTGTGCCGCATTCAGTCTTTCGCCCTTTGGGCGTGCTGTCTCCCCCCCCCGCTGGCGCGCCTCGCCCCATTGCTAGTGCGCTCACGACTTCCATCGCCCGCGCTTCCGCCGCTCCCATGCGACGCGACTCGACGCGTCGCGACGCCCCTAATGAACGAGGCGCCGCACCGGCCACCGCCTGCGGTCCCCGCGGCCGCGCGGCGAGACCCAGCCCACGAGCGGAGAGCGGCTCTTTCGCCCTCTAAGGATAAGGCGGGGGTCTCTGGCTATTCCACGCGTGAATTTAAAACCAATAGGGTTGTCATACAAAATGCACCAATCAGAGCGGTGTATCTCACAACGTTCATCTCTTCATCATATTCCTCTCACCAGTAGCCCTGATGAGGCGGGAGTTTATTCATATCTTGGGGTTTACATTTTGCTCCAGCATTACTGCGTTTGGAGCTTGGGGAGGGATTTAACTTAAATAAACTACATAATATTAATACTAAAAACTAAAACAAATGCCTATTTGGGCGATTGACGTTTTTACAATGAGTTATCTCTTTTATCTCTTTTTCTATTCGATTTTTCTTACCGCCTCTCTCTTCTGGCCAATCATAAACTGAGACTCATCTATAGGAGGCGGTATACAGTGATCACTACGTCGATGTCCAATAACACGCGTTTGTACTAATACAACATACCCTCTGATATTATCATAGCTTTCAGTTATTTCCAAAATTTGGCGCACTTCGGAACTCTGTTGGACTTAATTTCATTCGTCGAATAGTCTTATTAAATACCACTCGTGCTCTGGAAATTCAGATAAATCCCCTCCTCGCTTTGCGAGTCGGGGATTTATCGACAATTTCCAAAGCACTCGTGATCTTACTTATGATAATCCCACAAGTACTTTCAACTATCTCGAGATAAATTCACGAACAGCGAAAAGAGGAATTAATTTATTTGAGAATATCCAAAGTATAAGTGCGATTTAGTAAGTCTATTTTACGAACGACGTTTCTTGAATATAACAAAATTAAAGTTTAAACGAACGTTCTAATAAATAATTAACATTTATTCACACATTACTTTAAATAGAAATATACGATAAAAAAGACAAAGAAAATAAACGTAACATAAGGACCGCAAAATTATACAAGCATTGCTTGTAAGCAAAAGCGTTTAAACAATTACCATCTCCAAGGAGATGACAACCAATAACTAATAAATCTGCATGGTTACGTGACCTCTGTTTGGTATGGTTCCAAATCCTGCACGTTATTGGTTGAATTACATGCAGGAAATACCCCTTACATACACTTACACTAACATGTACAACACTACCCCACTTGCCGGGAGACCGTTCGGGAGCTTAGAACGTGTCCCGACTGGGGCGGAGCCCTGGCTGGGGCTGGTGGGAGATACTTGGTTGGAGAAAATCCTGCTAGCCGACGGTAGGTCGGCGCCGGATCTAGCCATCCAGCGAGGAAAGATCACCGCCACCTCCCGAGGAAAATCATACATTACACTGACGGGACTAATGGCATAATAGTGGACGCGTCCGGAATCACAATCAATCAATCGAAACTGTAGATTAATATTGATTTGCAGGTGATGTATTGTCATTGAAACAGTAATGCAAGTTGATAACTTTCCAACGTCTTTTCATTTTATTTTAGTCTATCGCCGTTTTTATTTTCTTTGAATGAAGAGCAGCTTTCGATGACTTAGTCATCACCATATCTGCCAAAATTCGACTAATCTGACTCCCTGAAGGCAGATTGCGTAATGGTTGATATCAAAAGCTGTTCATAATGTAAATGAAAATAAAAAAAAATGGTAAAGAGTATGGATTTTGTCGTTAATGGCATTTTTGAATAAATGCCTATTGGTGGCGAGGCTGAAGCCACTTGACTTGCTCTTCCGCCTGACCATAATTTTTATTCCACCCTACACATTTTTATTATTTAGATTATCAGCTATCGATACCTTACCAACACTTTACTTGCTTTTGGTACGTGTATATACTTGGTTACGTATATAATTCTCTAATCGCAAAAATATATTCATTTTTAAACGTGATTTAAATGAGACTTAATTCACTTTTTTTACTATAAAATTTCATTGGAATAAGTCCGTTTATAATCATAGGAATCATGCACGTGTATGTGTATATATATATATATATATATATATATATATATATATATATATATATATATATTTAGTGCGGCAGAGATTAATGTGAAAGTATAGAATAAGCAAAGTACGGCTCTGTTCTTGCTCTTGTACTCGCACTGTAGCCAAAAAGCTTATCGCAGCTATCACTACCTCGTAAATCTAGGAGGCATCTCAAGCATATATGCGTATTTGATTTAAACACAAAAAAAGTGAGTTTTCTTCTTCGACAACACTTATTGCGTAACTGTTATTTGCAGCTAAATAGAAAATACAATAGATTCCAAGGTGCATTCTTTATATAGAACGTCACTCATCACAGCATGACGTCGACGAGGAGGTTCGTGTCACGAATTCTCCTGGTCAACATTTATGTTAAATCATTCAGAATTCTTTAAAATATATTTTAGATCACTGTCAATCCCATTCTTTTTTGACAAGTGAGAAAAATCTTCATAACTTGCATAGTAAAGAACAAAGCATTTTGTGAAATATATAGTCATCAGCGTACTCGTGTATAACCTTGGTTAAGTGTGCGGGCTTTTGCACTAACATCACCGTTTCCTCATCGTGGCTTCGATCTGCGCGCACCCAACCTGCTTCGGAAACCGGTGGGAACCGCCAGCCGCCAGTTCACGCCGGTGAGCTAAGCAAGCTCCGGGCACGGCTTGGGCGGGCGGCTGCCACGGAATGTCGCTGCAATCGCCGCGTGGTAAGCATTAGCTTCTACATCCGAACGCCAGTATCCCCCGTAATTCCAGTAACAGCATCACAGTCAGCACTACTTTCAGGCAGACAATGTCGGTGAATTTAGTAATTTGCTGAGTTTCACGTCACCTGTATCAATCTCGCTGCGATAATTAACATCTTCGTTTTCGTAGTACTCTGAAAACTATGATTACTTAATCTCCAATGTGTGCACTGTAGTCGCAGTAAACACCACTGCCACCTCCACTTTTACCACCACCATCACTACCACTACTATTTCTACCATTACTACCACCGCCAACAATACCACTACTTACTACCACCACTGCCATCACTACCACAACTACTATTACAAATACGACTAATATTATTACTAATACTATTACTACCATTACTATTACTACCATTACTATTACTACCATTTACACCATTACTATTACACCATTACTATTACTACCATTACTATTACTATTACTACCATTACTATTACTACTATTACTATTACTATTACTACCATTACTATTACTACCTTACTATTACATTACTATCATTACTATTACTACCATTACTATTACTACTACCACCACCACCACCACCACCACCAGCACTGCCATGTCAGCCACTTCCAGGACCGCCACCGCTTTAAACACAATTATTACTACCAGCATTCTCATCCCCAATGCTTCTCTCCAACACGATCGGCCCCTTGTCCGTGGTGACAACCTTTCTGCGCCAGCATCCCTTCCATTAAGGTCGCTGAGAGCGCGTCGCTGGACGGAACGCCCTCGCTTCCCGGCGCACTCCAAGTGGCCGCGTCGGGTCGCTGAGCATTGCCACGCTGTGATCTTCTCTTCTGTTTACTCGGAGCCCATCGAAATATAATTACTTCGCACGGTGCGTTAGTCAAATGACATGGACGTTTGTGGTTTCGCCTTTGGCATAACATATCGGGTTTGAGGCACGGGATATCAGTGGAATGCTTTTTTAACATTGTACTTTGCCTGCTGTGAAGCTGTTATTTTGAATTAGCGAGTCATAAAAACGTGTATTGAACATTGATTGAATTTCGACTGATTTATCGTATTTTAATTGTATTTCTCGTTTGCTCGCAATGCATTCACGCAGTTCTGAGAATTTATAAATTAGAATCGTAGGTATTTAAACGTCTGATTTGAACAGTACATTTGAGAGGTCAGTGTTAAATTATTATTACAAAAGGAAACCAGAACATAAATTACACATTATAAAAAACACATTATAGTATACGGTATTCCTCCATAAAAATTGATTTGCACAACTATTGTCGATAAGATTTCAAAAAAGTTATCCAAAATACCAAATAAATAAGTTGTTTGCGTAATATCTCATAAGCAGTGTTTTTTATTTTATTTTTAAAAACGCTAAATTATCTCGACATTTTGGGAGGGATATTCCTGTTCGTAGAAAGTTTGCATTTTTAATGCGTCCGTAATGTTGCTGCCACAGAGAGTGGGATTACGGTTAATGTATGTAGTCAATATTGAAATATTGCTACAACATATTCACGTTATGGAAACTTATTTGAATGTTTGAAACGATAAATATAGTTCAAATTGTTGTAGTAAACCAAGTGTCTTAGGTAGAAAGTAAGTTAAAAGAATTACGTTTTATTCGAGCTATATTTATGAATGAGGTAAAAGCAACTAAAAATTCCCTCTAATGCCTTGAAACAGCTAATCCAACTCTGCTGACGTGCAAACCAACATTCAGGCTGCTTTGTAAGGGTTTCTCATCTCCCATAGTTCCTATTGCGGAATGATACGAATTTCTCATATCGCAGTATCTCAGGACTGTTTCACGACAATTCCTACAAATTGCTTCGGCTGTAATCAGCAGACTCAGTCGATTCAAGCAAATCGCTCGTTTTCCACGGAAATCCTCTTGAAATTGAATTCATGCGGCGCACGGGCACGTGAGGAATGAAATGCCGCGGATGACCGCTCGCCCGGTCGGAATGACCTGCTAGAGCGCGCGTGCGTCGCCCAAGCCCAGATCTTCCTCGCGTCGCCGTTTTAAATGCAATTTGCGAATGGGAATTCGATATGTGGAACTTTTTGCGTCGCGGGGACGTTGCTCTCTAATCTAATAATTTTCTCATCGATAAAACGACAGTTTCGTATATTTGGGTTTTACAATTCCGCTGCGGTTCGGAATTTTTGATGCCTAAAGAAAGGAAGAGTGCGTCAATGATGAATACGAATGAAGAGATTTCTAATTTTAAATATTCAGTTGTTATGGGAGATATATCGTAGTTTTGTTTTGATGCGTTTATTCAAACTAAATGAATTACCTTCAATACTTTGGGGGAGTATCGCAGACATTTCATTAAACACAGACTTCCCGAAAATGGAATCAGCAGAAGGGGTAATAAATACATGCCATCCAAGACAAACAGTAAATACACGAAACACAGCTCGTTCCCCGCGACGACTTTCTCATACGTGAATTCGTATATTCGCATAGTGACATGGATTCGTTACTCCAAGGTACAATCTCGAACTAATTATGTTAATTTTTTTTTTACAAAATAATTATTCCAATGCTTGAATTGCGAGAAAATCACACATGGCCTCACAGTTCCCCAGTCAAAATCACGAACAAGGTCGTCAGTTGTTATTTCCGAGACGAGTGGCATGCTTGTGTGGTGATTTGGACGTAAACACAGATAGTGGATTGTGTGGTGAAAATGAGATGGAAATCTACCTGAATACCTGTGTTATTCCTTATATACTCACAAAACTTTTAACCTCGATACATAAAGATAGAAAGTTAAATGTATTGACAGGAACAAAAAGTCATTTCACACATATCATCGCGAGTGTGTTCTGAACAATATGATGATTTAATTCTTACCCCCTGTCGATAATTCAATCAACTTCTCATAACTGCTACGTTTCGGGTTCCGATTTTATCCATCTTCTGACTAAAACAATCATTATTTTGTTACTGTACAAAACATAAATTTGTTTATAAATTCTACTAACATAATACTCAATACAACATTCGGAAAGATTTTATAATTGTTATAAAACATTAAATATGGCCGCCTATTGATGGTTATACAAGTATTTGTTAATACTGAGAGTACGTCTTGCATATTCTGGCAACCCAAATAAATTGTATATACCTTCTGCGTCTCGTGTCTGATTGGAATGAATTGTATCCCTAAGGGAACCGGAGTCAAAGGACACTAAATCAAATTTTTAAAATAATGTTTATGTTGACTTCTGTGCTGTAGATATAGCCTACAACAAATTGTTAATCGAAAATATGGAATGTGGATAATTATTACTTTACTACATGCGTTGTTAGCATTGTACCTCGTTCTTGTATTGTAGTATCATTTTAATTATATATTTCTTGAAATATTACACTTATTAGTACAAATCGATAACGTCCATGTATATGTGCATTTGCTTCATTCTGGTATCTATAAACTTGAATGCAACAGAAAATTTTTGAAACCGTCACACATAAATAACTTCGCTGTAACGAACAAATACGGAAATGCGATAATATATTTACAAATGAGGGGCGTATTTTGGAACGCCGTATTTCTTCGTCCATTTCCCTTTCCTCTCGTCGTTCGTAATTGACACATCCCGCCAGCGGCCTTCTGATCAACAAAAACAAGCATGATTTTTCGATTCGTCTGTGACACGTGCGGTGTCGCATAAAACCCCGGTTTTACTGCCGGCGGCGGCGCGGCATAAAGAACACGGCTGCCGATGCGAACGCAGCGCGCGGGCGGAAAGCATTGATACTACCACTACAATCCCTTTTCCAAATTACTTTATTCTCTTACACGGTAAAATACCTCTATAGGACGTTCATAAAGGTTACTGCTATTTTGAATGGGAACGGTTGTCGCTGGCACTATGATACTAATTGGAAAAGAAGCTCCGTTCGTTGACGATTTTGGGATATGATAATTTCTAAAAATATTATTTCACAATTATTTATTTATTTTATTATTATTTTTTAAGGTCGCATCAACATCTATGTCATTAGCGACTACTATTTATGTTAACGTTATGGTAACTATGAAAATGAAACGATGGTGATGATAAGGGGAGAAAGGACGAACACAAATACAACCATGCCCAAGGCGGGACTCGAACCCGCGACTTTTCGGTCCGAGATAATTACGACACTACTGCCTTAGTGATATCGGTCATCGGAACGGCTATTTCACAATGTTGTTCACTATTCAAATGATTTTTTTTTTTTTTTTTTTTTTTTCAATTTCACAGTATTTATTTTCTCCGCGCGTTTACGTAGAATGCGTTAACAAAGAACATTAAATTGAGGGAAGGGGAGCCTTATTTAGTGGAAACGGCATTATTCTTTCGAAACCAAAAAGCCTGTATGTTTCGCAGGAGAGCTTCGGTCTGAGCTCCCGTTGCTCCTCGCGGCCCAGGTGGCGCCGAGCGAGCGGCGGCCGCGGGAGGCTGTGGGAAGCAGCAAACGGGGCTAGCGACGGCCCACCCGCCACCGGTGGAACGGTACTATATGTGCAGCAGGGGGGCAGGCATGTCGGATAGGCAAAGTTGTTACACCAAACGTGTTTTCAGTATCGATAATATCAAATATCTCGTTTAGTCAATAAAGAGCATTACGTCTTCTTCAGAAATTTTGAATTTTTCTCGGGGATTGGGCAAAATAATTTAAATTTAGTATTTAAATTCTTCGGCAAAATACTTCGTAAATAAGTATTTAAATACATACTCAAAATACAGTAAATACAATAATGTTGTATTATAATTTTTATTGCAACAATATATGGTAATTGTCAACTACAATAAATTACTAATAATAGTCATACATTTCTGTACATTAACTAAAAACATTCAAATATAAAACCCTTTGCCTTATATTTTCACAAAACACTTTCGAATATAAAATGATACAAAAACTATGTGTAACTCAAATGAACGGAATTTTCTTTCAAAACGACTAGTATTTTAAACCATTAGGCAATAAACTCCTAGTTGGCGAATGTATAAAACGCACATAGGAAAACAGTCGTTGAACTGGCGCTGATAAACATAAAGATAGTGTTATAAGAAATAAACAGTTTTTTTTGTTGTCAGATAATTGTCCATCGTTTTTAATGATTTAGATTTATCATTTAAAAATGACAATTCAAGTTCAACAGCTGAAAGGTGCTTTTATTTTTCTTTCAATGTGGTCCATTCACTAGCGGAATTAAAAAAAAATTTTTTTTCTTGGCTATCTTCACCTATATTTAAAGTATTTCAAGTATTTTTTTTAATACGCCTAATGCATGTATTTAAATACATCTCTAAAACGTATGTCCAAAAAGCTGAAAATACAACAATTTAAATACTGCCCAACCCTGATTGTTCTATTGATTGGAAGTTAATTGAAAGTCAAATTTTGTGTCGTAATAAAACTGGCCTTCTTGAAGATCATGATGCACCGCGACTGTACAACATGAATAGGAACGGTGTTATTCTCCCAGTCTTTCCTCGACGTCTGCCCACTTTTCTGATTATAACGATAATTAGAAACCAGTGGCGCGCCCACGGAGGGGAGGGAGTAATTTCTGTGGTAACGAAGTTCATATCTCACCTGAATAGGCTCTGAAGAACTAAATCAAGAAATAAAAGTAAATTCAAATGAACACAAATGTTTTTTTAAAGAAAAAGTCATCTAAACACTGTAACTGTTACCTCCCATCCCGTAGAATATCCTGATATTTTCAACTGCCGATGCCACTGCTACTATCTGTGTTGAAGTGTTATCGCCAGCTCCATTTCGGTAAGGATCTCCGGGAGGCGTGACCCTAGAAGTGAAAGGAGCGTAGCGAAATTTGCGTGGTCAGACGAAAGAGCAGGTTTGATGGCCGGAGTCTCACCTCGTAAAATAACGGATAATTGAATTGAATTGAACTGAATTGAATTGAATTGAACTGAAGGTGAGCCCAGTTGAAGCGCTTGCTGCGCTGCCAAGGTCGTCTCCCACGCGACGCAGGCTACCTCACGCGGCCACATCCGGCGCGGGCCGCTCTTCCACGGCACTGCTGCCAACCGCCTCAATGGAGGAGCGACCCTCCGGCGACACGCCTGCTACAAAAATACCTGCGCCCTACGCACGGCCGTTGGCCGCGAGTAAGAGCGAGAGTAATTTTAGATTGCGTGCTCTTCTATCGAGTGGCGCACGGACAACCAATGCGAGCCAATGCGGCATTAGGAGCAACGCACTGAGGGGTCGACAATAAATTACGTAACGCCAAAGAGGGACAGGAGAGGGTTTGAGGCGGCGGCGTTACACTGCGTTAAATAGGGGTGGGGTGTTAAGTAACGCTGATATTTTATTTTTTTAACATTCCTGATATAATTTATTTTACGGTCAGTCTTACACCAAAACATTAAAATGTTAACAAATTAAATTTAAAACTATATAATACTACATTTATATATATATATATATATATATATATATATATATATATATCATGTATAAGCTGTTATCATAAAAAGTTGTTTTTTTAATCAGAGGTGTATTGATCGAATCTGTTGTATTACGAATAAAATATTTCAAATGCTCTGTATTCACAATCCAATAAAGTTGGTGCCGCGGACTCGCCAAACGTGCATCCATGACGGCATGTGCACAGCTTGTCAGAAATTGTAATATGAAAGGCAAATAGGCTCAAATTAATACAAATTATTTGTCCTGCTGTTTATTTCATATTTATTTATTGTAGTGTGTGTGAGAGGGGGAATTGTGTGTGAGAGGGGTGCTCGTTACAAATGCGTTACAACGAGAGAAGCGTTATTCAAAATACTTCAAATTTGCGTTAAGTAATTTATGAGCGGTTCCTTACGCAAAGCCGCCCCGTTATTATTATTATTATTATTATTATTATTATTATTATTATTATCAGTATGAACCGCTTTTTTTAACCTGTTGTTACGGAACCGTTGCGACAATGTATACGTTACTATGGTCGGTAAAAGAAAGTCGTGATTTCTTGGTTTAGTTGCATGAAGTACTGAGTGAGATGTAATCTCAACAAAGAAACGCACTGCAATTGATTACGTAGGCTTCCGCGGCTGGAGTATGTCTCTTGGCTGTCCGGGACAAGCCGCGTCAATTTTCTCGTAACTGACTTTTCGGCCAACATATTGTGGCCTTCCTCGGAGCGTACTGCAATTGCCGCTCTTATCCAGTAGTGACTGTTGTGTGGGAACCAGTCTGGATGGAAAAGTATAGCTCTTCGCAAATAATCCAGACATTGGAAGACTTGAAACACAATATTCAGGATAAAAATTCCGCAAAAAGAGTTTCTTAAAGACCACAAGTTAAGACGCTCTTAATGCATTCCACGAAGTCATTTTCAGAAACTGTTGTAAAAAAACGTTATAAATAATTAACAATAAGAAAATGAGAAAATACATTTCATTGGCTGGTTGTTTTTTGTTGTTCGCGATTATAATGATTATGACGACGATGTTAATATGTGTGTGTGTGTGTGCTCCTGGCGGGCGGTATTTTTAGGCGCATGACACACGATGCGTCGCCTATGGCAAGCAGCAGGCCAATGAAACGATCACTCATTATATTACTTGTACTCCAAATATGGAACATAATTATTGTATCCTATTACTTCTCGTACCCTCATTCTTAGTGTTTACCTACTGATTGTAGATGTTCAAGTCCAAGTTCAGCGGAAGTAAACGATTGAAAGACAAATCACCTAAAAATTCGTTCAGTATTCACGGAAGAATATTGGGTTTCCTTTAAATTTATAAAAAATTGCGTAGCTAAAAATACATTGGTACTGTAAAGGTCATATGTTATTTTATATTTCTGATAATAACTTATCAACATATTAAATTACTATTTACTGCGAATAATTTCGAAAATATTCTCTTGAATGTACTTGGGACAGAAAATTCGTAAGAACATTTGCAAATCATAAAATTCAGATGTGTCTTTCAGAAATATTGTCTGAAGTAAATTGATTGATTGATTCCGGTCACGTCTACTCGTAAGGTATAGTCCTGTAACTTTTGTGCATTTTGACATCGCGGAAGATGGTAATCTCCCGCTGGCTGGCGAGATCCAGTGCTGACCTACGTGGGCTTGCGGGAAGTTTCTCCAGCCGTGTATCTCTCACCAGCGAAGCACCGCCGCATCCAAGACAAGCTCCAAGCTCCCGACTGCTCTCCACACAAGTTTGATAGTGGTGTGCATGTGAGCGAGTGAGTGAGTGAGTGAGTGAGTGAGTGAGTGAGTGAGTGAGTGAGTGAGTGAGTGAGTGAGTGAGTGAGTGAGTGAGTGAGTGAGTGAGTGAGTGAGTGAGTGAGTGAGTGAGTGAGTGAGTGAGATGAGTGGTGAGTGAGTGAGTGAGAGAGTGAGTGAGTGAGTGAGTGAGTGAGTGAGTGAGTGAGTGAGTGAGTGAGGAGTGAGGAGTGAGTGAGTGAGTGAGTGAGTGAGTGAGGAGGAGTGAGTGGAGGTGAGTGAGTGAGTGAGTGAGAGAGAGAGTGAGTGAGTGAGTGAGAGAGAGAGTGAAAGAGAGAGATAGTTTGTAAGTAAGGGATGAAGATAGGACACGGAAGAGGAAGGAAAGATCGCGCGATTTGGTAGGGAACTGCTCCGGCATTCGTCTGGTGTTGATCAGAGAAACAACGGGAAACTGCCACTCAAAGCAGCCGGCTGCGAAAGTTCTCCTCTAGACTGCGGCCTAGTGTAGCGTCGCGATGAGTAAAGACGATAGGATTCTCAAATGTGTACATTTAATTTGTACATAATATACAAGGATAGCTTAGAGTTTGTACAGAGCAAATATCACCCGCGTATTGTTTACGGGAAACAGATGATGATTCTCTAATCACCTTCACATGTTGATATGGCACCATGGTAATCTGTTGTAATGGTCGTCACGCGGGATCGTCTCTCATAAATGGATGACAGTCCGCGACGTTTCACTAGCTCTCTAGCTAATGTCAAAGACGTCACCGTCGGGACTTGATCTTTGGTCCTCCCAATTAAAGGCACTACAGTGACATCGTTTAACGCCCTGAGTTACCTTTCCCGGGCTGAAGTACAAATTATGTATATCACGAAGAAAAGTAGCTGAAAATTCCTCCCGCGTTGAATGAGAAACATGTTTTCCAGTTGTAGAAATGTGGATATAATGCGTTACTTTCGTTTTACGCAAAGCCGAAAGTATTCGTCGCGACGCTTTTGTACAAAAACAGAAGAAGGTATTACTTTGCTCACGCTGTATCCTTCCCTTACATACGGGAACGCGCAGAAAGTTTCTCTTGAGCTAAAATTGCTCGCTGCGTTTGTAGCCCGGTTTTGCTTCTCTTGGTCGCGTCGCCGCGCTCTTTTTCTCTTTAGCGGTACATAACAGCCTCCCCGATCACAGTTCGAAATCCTTGTCTTCCATTGTGTTCCTCGAGCGTCCATATCCCGCGCTTTCATGCAACCCTTGCGCGCCGTGTCCGAAACGAAATATCACGTTTTGTTGTTACGCGCTCTTAATATAATTGAATATCGTGGTTCCAGAGCCTTCCCTTTCCTCTTCAGCAGTCGTAAATGACTTTGTGGAGTGTCCTTTTAGTTAATTGAAAAGTTGCCCGTTGCGCCCCCGCTCGGGGTCATTTTGCGAAAACGTGATGCAGACGGAAGCTGCACTCAGTGGCTGTTCGGCGAACACGTCGCAGCAGCGAGCTGATGGGAATGAGAATGAGTTCGAGGGTTTGGAACTCTTTCTCTTGCAAATCTCTGAAACCGAAACGAAAAGAGTTTCTCTTTTAGAGGAAATCTCTTCGTCGTGTTGGTTGAAAGTGTTCGCCGTAGCGCTGCGATGCCCGTTATAAATATTGGCTAATTGGGTACTGGAATAACATATTTCCGTGTTTCTGTACATGTTAATTATCGGTGATGGGGTGTGGCGAATGCCGTGTTGCCCAAATACAGTATCTCACTACAATGCGATATTTTTTGTTTTAGAAGAGATTGTTGGATTCAGTTTCTACATTTTAGCAGATGAGCTTCCTTCTCTTGATGGAGGCATCGCATTTCTTCTAAGCCCTAAAATTTAATTAGGTTACCAAATATTTGTAGTTCTGTCATTGTAATATACTCATCATTTCTTAAATGTGCCTGCGAGTTAGTGTGATCGTTTCGCGTTTTTCTTCCCGTTTTGTAAATAATGTTCACTTTTAAAGTCTATCTCAGACGTCGATTTTGTTAAGATTTACATAACTTTTTATAATTATTTCTTTTTTGGAGCAGGGGCACCGGTTTCAGATAACCTGTTTCAAATAAGGCGAGTTACCTCAGCAATACATAAACGATGAACGTAAAGTAATAGATGCTTAGGAATGACTGCTGAAAGTGTGACCCGTAGAGATGAAAATGAAGCTGACATATTTCTTCGTAGTGAGGAACAGCCGTTCAGTCGCTCCACAATTAGGAAATTTATAACTGTGTGAAGAAATAACGGAATAGTAATAAAATTCTAATAATAGCGAGAAAAATCCCTTGATATATTTTGTGGGAAAATAGTTTATGGAAAAAATCCTCTCTTCTCTTTATTTTTACCGTATCTGAAAAATTGTATTGAAAGCATTCGTGCATCTGATAGCGTTTCATTTATGAGCCGATCTCTTTCCTGATTTTTCAAAAAAACAATACATACATTCTTACCGTGGTAAAATATGAAATCTGAATCTATATAGAAATCTCGTAATATATTAACATGATTGTAAGAATTTGTGTCATGAAAAATTAACCTAGTGTATTTCATAAGGTTCGTTTCATGGAAGTGACACGAAGTGCCACGTAAATCATGGAATTTACGTGGCGAATGCCTATCAATTTGTCATCCAGTTCGAGTTCAAAATAATAAAAAATATTTGCTTCTAAAGAATGTTCCTCTCCACATGGATGGCTTCGTTCAACCGCTCACCTGTCAGTTTTTTGTGTTTCTTTCCATTCGCAGCGCTTCCGAGTGCGCCACTCCCCCCTCGTGCTTCCGACAGCCATCGGCGACTCTTTGGAGGGCGAGTGGCGCGCTCTGTGCCGGCGAGGGCGACGGAACCTCTGCGACCGATGCGACGAGCGGGGCGGAGGTGCGAGTCAAAGCCCGGCCGACCTTTCATTTGTCCTGTCAACGCCCGCCGCAGCTTGACGTGTTATTTGCACCCGCTCGGTGACGCGGCGCGGCTGTTGGGTGACCGATGCAAACGAGGCCCAGGGAGTCCGCTTATTCTTCGATTTATTTGTAGTGGCGTTGACGTAAATCAGCTGTAACGGTATCATCCAATCGTCACACGGCACTGTGGTGACGCTCAAGCTCCCGATTGAAATCATCCAATTGGATCAGTTCTTGAATCATCATCCAATTGAATTATCCAATTGGGAGCTTGAACGTCACACGTGACTGTGGTGACGTTCAGGCTCCCGATTGGATGACACCGTCAACAGCTGATTTACGTCAAGCGCCACTACAAATAAATCGAAGTATAGCCTCGGTCCGGAGGCAGATACCGTTGAGGTAGATACCTCAGAGGCAGATACCTCAGATGCAGCTACTACCAGCAGATACCTCAGAGGCAGGTACCGTTGTCTTTGCAACGATTATGACTGAGTCCTCGGGTTCCAGACCCGATGGTGGTTCATTTTCCCCACATTATATCGAATTCAGTCGCCAGGAGGAGAATTCTAGGGGCCGGCTGCCCAGATCAGTAGATCCCCGCAGTCTCTCCGTTCAGTACCAGGTGAATGTCGGAGACGTATGGGCCGCGGATGACCCCTATCATTCCTTCCTCTTCCTTGTCCTACACTCACTCCTTCACACACACACACACACACACACACACATACACTTAAATGTTCTACACTACCGCATGTTCGGAGACCAGTCGGGAGCTTCAAACTTATCGTGGTTGCGGTGGTGTCCCGCCGGGGCGGATATCTGGAGGTGAAAATCCCCCGTAAGCAGAGCTAACATGTAATTCGGCTGTGGATCTAACCATCCAACGAGGGCGGAACACCGTCACCTCACAGGGTAAAAAAAAATCACTAGACTATCAGGACTAACGATGACCATTGCAGTAGACGAGCTCGTAAACTTAATCAGTCGTCGCGAGATGTTTTGTGACGACGTACTGTGTGTAGACGCGAGTTGGAAGCTTCGTAGATCATCCAGTTGTAGATTCGAGTGCTGACGGTGACCGAGTTTCTGCTTACGCTTTGTAGCTGCGTTTGGAGTCAGACCACTCTCATTGGTTGTTTTTACTGATCAGTCTCTAATCAGTGCACCAATGCGGATGCCTAACCAATGCACCGTGATCCAAACTGGACAGTTCTTCCGACCTCTTGTGCCCACTCACAGTTTTAGGGCTCGGCGATGTTGATTTTTGTGTTTGTTTTTTTCCTTCCGAGGGCCATTTCCAGCTTCAGGGGATGCCCATTTTCGACTATCGTTGTTACCACTGTAACAGCTATAGGGATACACATTAACATTTACACTAGACACTGTGGGCTCCTCTGTCTGTGGCCAGCAATCTCACAAGGCTCTCCGCGACTACATACATTCATGAAAGACAAGGGATAAACAAGCGTGCGCACGGCGGGACTCGAACCCGCCACCCTTCAGAGCGAGACGCTGAGTCGGCACACTCTCTGGCCGCGTCGGCCATCCAGGTTGGCGACCGGGCGATGTTGATTCCCCTTCAGAAAAGATTCTGACTATTGCGAGTACGTCCGTGTCAGGCCCAAACGCATGAAGGGTTGTAGTGTCAGAGAGAGAAGCACGTTTACGTGGAGAGTCTAAAAAAACCAAGCGGTCTTTCGACAGTGAAGAGTCTTTTCGTAATTTAGGAAGAAACTTTACTTGATTTTTTTATTTAAGATAGGTTCTCTTTAAAATGATATTAACATAATTAGCCATAAAAAGACACGGTCTGCCAACTAGCCAGTAACACATTCTATAATTGATCATTCTAGAATTCGGGCTCATGACACTATTGATAGTTCACGTTCTAGAATGCATGACACTTTTTCAGAGATTTCGAAATCTTTTTGTACACCTTTAATATGGAAAAATATTATAACATGCACTGCAGTATTACTATTATTTACTAAAGTTTTCCAGAATATTCCGATTGGTTTATTCTATGAAATCGTAAGACTCCAAATATAAGAAAAAGTTTCAGAATTAAGTCGGGTATGATCCAAATCAAACAAACACAATGATTCTTTATGAATTATTAAATAATAAAGTTTAATTTTTCATATTACATTTGGAAAATTTTATTTTATTTTGGTTGTCTTCAATAATACCATTTCACTTCTTTTCCTGGGCGCTCTAAGGAGTTGCTTTGTTTAGTACGGTAGAAGTTTGCCATTGTCATGGCCTCTCCATGTCTCGTGTGTACCAGTACGAACGTTTGTGTGGGGGAGAGAAGGTTGTGTGAGTGGATAATGCGTTGATTCCCAGAGTATAACGAAATGACGTTTCCTTTCCAAGAGAATAGCGTGTTACTGCTTTGAAACGAATAAAGTATACAAGCATTGGGTTTATAGCTCATTATTTCGTGTTTTGTGAACTCGGGATTGTCCATTTGAAGGGATATTCGATCTTTATTCCGCTTTAACTGTCCCTGAGTTTCTTGTAGTGCTTTTGATGCTATACCACTGAGAATCGCTCTCAGCGTTTTCAAAATTTTGTTTATTTATTTTTTGTGAATTCATGGAAGAGAGGATTTATTACGTGAACGGAAGATTTTCAAAGTCAACGTTTATTTTACTGTTGGATTTGAATCTGGAGTTGAAAAGTATACTTTATGGCTTCGGGGCGTACGATCGCCTCAGTATTTTCATGGACACGAATCGACGGTTCGCAACAAGCCACATCATATTCAAAAGCCTATATCAGCTCGCCTCGAATGTCGAAGGTTTTGTAAAACAAAACATAAAGCCAAGAAGACTTTCAAATGCTTTTTATTGGTTATCACTCCCGCTGTCACTCGCTTCACAGAACCCTGACGATCTGACCTCATTGTTTTCCTCTACACGTTTGTGTTTACTTGAATCTCTGTATTAAGCGTTTTGTGTTTGTTTCTCGCAACATTCCACGCAAACTAAGCATGCATGAATACTAACCCGCACGTTTGCCGCTGATATCTACTTTACATCGCATACCAGAATATCCGACGTAACTCAAATTGTTCTACCGCCTGGAAATGAATAATGTAAAATATTAAAGAAAAATAGAGAAAAGAAACGGTGTCAAATCCCTGTAGCAAAATACTGTGACGTACCGTCCTCTCGTCCTGGCCTTGCGTGTGCGGCACAACGTACATCGAATGTCAGATTATGAAGATGCGCTGAAATAATTGAGGCTCTCGGAATAATAACTTCAGATTCCAACCGAAGTTAATTTCCAGAAATATTACTTTTTTTGTTTTCGTACACGTTCACTTTCGTTCTAGAAAAATATTTTGAAGGTGGAATTTGAGGGATTTGCCATATCCCAATTCATTTGATATTTCAGCTTATGATAGTTATATGGCAGGAGTTTACCGTCATATTCCTACCTGAAAATCCTGAGCGCCTCGACTGAAGTGGGTGCGTAGCGACTGGGAGTGCGCTGCTGCTAGTGCTCTTAGCGACGAGCGCCGGGGTCGGCTCGCGAGAGGGCGTGGGCGCGAGGCCGGCCGCCAGAGCGCGTGGCGTCCAAGTGGGCGTGGCCAGGCGTTCGCCGGCTGCGGAGGGCGAGAGATTTAGTGGCATTGGGAAGTGAGAAACATTACCGA
The DNA here is from genome assembly GCA_964035755.1 of Teleogryllus oceanicus. NCBI lineage: Eukaryota > Metazoa > Arthropoda > Insecta > Orthoptera > Gryllidae > Teleogryllus > Teleogryllus oceanicus. The sequence goes on along the minus strand of CAXIVR010000003.1, from coordinate 137,650,596 downwards.
AGATCCGAAGGAAATCCGGAAGAAAGATGGGGCGAATCGAGCACCTATTGAATATCACTCAATTCCGGTCACAGATGCTCCACCCTGAGGGTTCGATCTTCTTCGAACAATGTGGGGTTCACTAAATTGACCACGAAAAGCGAGTGAGAGATGCGATTACTCACTCCGTAAATGGAGAATGTTTGGCACACCGTTTGTGAAAGTGATTAGATTACATTACTTTTAGTGTCAGTGAAGACTGTAAAGTGGCTAACAAATTTTGTCATTAAAATGTGACGTTATGAAAATTATATATTTTATGATTTTTTAATTCTTAGTAATTTACTATTTTAATTAATTTCTTTTGTCCCATTGCTTTTTTGTTGGTTTTTTTTGGTTGTGTTTTTGTTTGTTTTAAGCATGTCTTGCACTGAATGAATTGAAAAGTAGATCTCATTGACTTGGCATCAGGATACATTAAACAAATTCTTGCGAATTATTTCGCACAAGAAGTGCCGTCATCATTTATGTCATTTTATTTTTAGAATATACAATTTAAAATCAGCTGCAGTGACAATCACCAAAACCGCAGCCACTTTTCACCAACCAACTTCCTTGGCGCCGTACCCGCTTTCGAGTCTATTGGTAGTGAAGGTGCCAGGCCCTGAACTTCATACCTGTCGGATGGCGAGGAGTCGCACCGTGTGGCAGGCCGCCAGGGCATTCACTTGGCCTTTTGAGGGCGCCCGGAACGCGCCTTCGCGGGGTGGCTGCCCGGAGGATTCGACTGCCGTCGCAGTCGTTCAACCCGACCCCCCACCCACTCCCCCACCGCTTGGCGCCGACGCTGTCACTACCCCAACGATCGCAGCTTTACAATTAGTTCCCAGTACTTTAAAAACGTTAATATCAGCCGCCGATACTCGTTTGCAGAATACGTAATACATCGGCGACAGTGACAATTACCGGAATTAAAAAAACGTTTAAAAATTGGCAAATGTTACCGTAATGACTTTCGGTTTAGTTGATTGGGAAAGGACCTAGGCAAATAGTGTCTGCCAATATTCCCTCGTACCTGTAGCTCGGATTCAGACCTATCGTAAGATGGTCCGCCGCCTGGACACTGACGTGAGGGCACCCAGAAAGCTGTCGCTTGGAAGCCTACAAGAAAAGAGAATGCCAATATTTTGTACCACAACGTACTAATACCGTATTGTTCGTTGGGATGGACTCTGGTAGTATAAGGCATAAAATGCCCCCGCCCATGTGAGAGCCCTTAACGCCAAGATGTTTTACTTACGGTTGTGTTGAAAGGGCACAATGGAAGAAAGTGTCGATCCTGAATATTAAACAAGTCATTAGCATCGAATTATTCAACCGACTTGGTGGCTCAGGGCATCAACTGATGTCACCATTTGACCGGGAGGTCCTAGGGTACACTCCCGACAGTGGCAGCATATTCGACACTAGCTAATCTAGATTGGTCAAATTCACCCGTTGTCTGCAGGTGTAGGTGTAGCGGTCGACCTGATCAGTAGTTTCCCCTGGTTTCTCCGATTAACAACAGGCGAATGCAGGAGCAGTACCCTAACAAACGAACCCCGGACCTCACGCGATCTTTCCTTCGTCTACCATGTCCTATCCTCACCCGTTACATCTTTATATGCACTACACTACCATATATGTTGGGAAATACCTTAAAGCTTGTTCTTACTTGGGCGATTGGTGGAAGATGCTTAGTTGAAAAAAAAAAAACGTAATCAGACGTGTAGGACGGCATGGTCTGATCACCGCCACCTCCCGCTTTAATAACATACATTACACTTACGGGACAAAAGACTTTAGTAGTTGACCCGCTCGGGAACACTAATCAATAGGGAACGGATTTTCATGTAAATACATATTTTTACAGGGACAAGATACCGCATTCACTAATATTTTTTACGCTTAACACGACATTCTGAACTAATTGGAATCATTTTTATTTTACATATTTTTACATATTTTGGTATAATTACATATTTTTACATATTTTATCTATAGCTACATATTTGGTTACATTTTAATATATTTAAAGGTCGAAAATGAACATTTCACTTGTAATGTTCGAAATATAACTAAAACTAACTTAGTAACTGAAAGACTTAAAAAATACGCAATGCACGTGTATTAATGCCGCACAATCGCTATTAATTGTCAAACTTATCTCCCCCCGCCCCCACCTGCTTCTTGGAAACAGCGTAGTCGAGATCAACGATGAGCGGATGTAGTATGTGAAGCAGAAGGGACTTCAACCACGTGATTACTCGTGTTTCATAGACCCCATGCGTAACTCGATAAAACATTTCCAGATCATTGTCTTATTCCTTTTCTGGATTTGGGGGGACGAGTATGCTTCCTTTACCTCCCCCTTCTATCACAGGCTACACGGTACTATTCACTTGAGCTCCGGCTCCTCGTAAACAACATTGTATATAATACGAAAGTATTATATGTTTCGGATGAAACTAGCGAATAATTGCTTTTGTGGATGTAAAACTTTTATTCAGCCTCTCTGAATCCATGTAAAGATCTGATCGGCAACGTACTCTGCTCGGAAAACGCTTGAAGAATGGAATTGTAAACATTATAACAAATATTTATTTCACATATTTCCTATTTTTTCTTACATATTTTTGAAAAAATAAGTACATATATATGTACATATTTTGCTTTTTTTATTACAATAAAGTCCGTTCCCTACTAATCAATCAAGCGAACTCTTCTGTTCTGGCACGTACGATTCGATGACGGCTCGTGACCTCCGTCAAACCGCCAGGAGACCCTTTGGCCCGCGAGAGGGCGCGTGGGTGTGGGTGGGTGCGATCGCGGTCATTCTCCTCGCCCCGTGGCCTGGCGCCCACCGCGGCCACCACAGCAGCGCGGCGGCGGCGGCGGCTTCTTAACGCAACCACAACAAAGTTCCTGCACAAAGCGGTCTCCGCCCGCAGAAATCCCGCAAGTTCTTCCCCTCGCGCCGTAAATTAGCCTTCCGGCTTGTAGTAGGTCTTCCTTCGATACAGACACGAAACATCTCGCTGCAGGGCTACAAAGAAACTCTCAGAAGTTGGAGAAGGCCCAAGGGGGGAGCGCGTAAACTACTGGCGGGGTCTTCGGTATTCTCCCCGAGCCTTTGTGAATGCTGTAGATATAATTTTCAACTTCGGGTCGTGTGTCGAGGACGCGGGTTGGTGGTGAAAAATGTCTGAGGTAGGTGTAATGAGTTGATTTCAGACGTTGCTTTTATGACTTATGTGCCTTTAGCTTAGATCAGGGAGGGGTGGCTCGCATTCAGTCGCTGTTTGGAGGAGCATTCTAGCGGCCAGATGTTCTGATCGGTAGTATTCCGTGGTTTCTCCGATCTACACCAGGCGAATGCCGGAGCAGTACCCTAACAAACGGGTCACGGGCAGCGCGCGATCTTTCCTTCCTCTTCCTTGACTTTTACTCACCCCTTGCACACTAATATTCACGAAACTACCAAACATGCCGGGAGACCGGTCGGTAGCTTAGAGCTTGTCCCAGCTGGTGGGATATACCTGGTTGAGGGAACCCCGCTAGCCGACGGTAGGTCGGCGCCGGATCTCTCCATCCAGGGGGAAAACATAATAGCCACCTCGCAAGGAAAAACATTCACTTTACTTACGGGAATAATCTCGTTTAGTTGGCGTGCCCAAAATCACTAAACAACCAAACAACCAGAGAGGGGTAAAGAAATATGTAAAATTTGGTACTGCACTCCGTATGAAACACCACGGTTCGAATGCCTGTCGATATCCCCAAATGATAAACGTTAGTGAGGACTACTACATACCGTGATTGTTTTGTAGGTTTCTTCTCTGTTGTTGTTATGTTCCTTTTGTGTTTCTCCTTCTGATAAAGCTACTGCTCAATTGAAGCCTTTCACTGATACCAGCGTAAAAATTGAATACATCCTGAGCCCTCTTTCGAGATCATAGTGGTTCCGAAACGGATAATTAAAAAATATAATAGAATAATATCTTCTAAGAGAGAACACTATTAGAGGGCATGTCAATGTTCCTTAAACTTTCCCTGAAGAGAAATACTTCATTAATGTCTAGTAGAAAGAGCAATGCTTTATATCGCTGTTCTTTACTAAGTGATGAATGGTGTTCACGCGAACACCTATTCACGTCAGTGTATTGCCCTGTATCCATCTTGACGTTGACGTGCCAGCCTCAATGAAAACATCACGTGTCGATCAGTCATCCTCAGAATCTTCTGATGAGGCGCGACAATAACCCGCTCCAGAGCGGCCTTCTCATGCAACGCAATACTTGTGAGCCGGGCGGAATACGCTCCCATTCAACTCCGACATAGGTGCGCGTAATGCGTCACCCGATAGCTCTTATCGCGCTTCCTTTAGATCATCGCGCTCATTCGGGAGGAGACCTGTCAACCCCTCATCGCGCGTGGAGTACCCGGGAGCGCTTTTAACCCCTCCCCGGCGGCGAAGGGGGCGGGTTGTAGCCAGGGCCAACGGGCTCAGCGCTTGCGGCCGAATTGCCTCCGCAAACTACTCCCAATATATGCTACTCCCAATATACAAGGAGACTCACAAAACGTTAGCACTCCTGCAATTTTTGAACGGTTGAAGTTATTTCAGTGCAGTTTTTACAGACGGACCTGAAGATGTGGGGCTGGATTATACATGTATTCATTTCCATTTTATCAATTGTATTTGATGAAATATTGATGAAACTTTGTTGTTCTCAAATGGAACTATCATGACGAGTGTAAGAAGACAAACCCAATGATATACATATTGCCATATATTAGATAAGCATTTTTTTTGAGCAATTTTGATTTTTTGCGACTCGTGTTTAACAGGCATTGCAACACCCCGAGCGCTTGTTAGCAGGGGGAGCGCTGCATGACCTTCCCTGGTGGACTGTTACATTCAAAATATCCGTTAACTAAGAGTCGCAAAAAAGTCAAAATTACTCAAAAATATGTATATCTAACATACGACAATGTATATCATTGGATTCGTCTCTTTACGCTCGTCATTATAGACTAAAAAAATATGTATAGTTCCATTTTGAAAAAAGTTACCTCAATATCTTGTAAAATACAAGTGATAAAATAGAAACGAATACATAGATCAATTAGCCTCGTGCACTTCCGTGAAAACTGCATTGCAATAACATCTACCGTTCAAAAATTACAGAAGATGCTTAAGTTACGTGACTCAACCTCTATATAAATGAGTTCTTGCAAACCGACCTTCTGAAGAAGTGCGTTGGTTAAATATTCAGCATGTCACACTTATAAAATGAAAATTTGAGAAATAAACCATGTTCAATATTCCTGCTCAGTTGATTTTTGAAACCTACCTAAAAACTTCCTTGAATCGGGGCAGGGAATCACAGAACTGATAGCAGTTGAATTTAAAGTTCCTAGTTCTTACTGATCACTGCATTTAAATTACCACACGGCATTGCTGAATCATAGCAAGTTTCCCAATGGCTGGATGCAGCATGCGTGGACCTCAGCTGTGCTGAGCCGGGTCGATGCTGGAGTGTAGGCCTCCCACATAGTTAAGGGACGCGTCTGTGGGCCCGTGATTGGACTGAGGAACTGGTCCAGTCGCTATTGTTCGGCCCCAGATGGCAGTAGTACGTCAGCGTCACACGAGGTCCACGTGCGCTGGTGAGTGAACAACCGCGACTTTTTACGCTACGTGTACTGTAAAGTCACACAAAGTACGGTAAAGTAAATCGATAATTGTACTTGTTTCTATGTCCAAATACTGAAAACATCATTTCAGTTTCGTCGCATAACGAAAGTATGATTCATTTTTTTATTTTTCGAAAAGAAATAAAAATGTTTTCTTATGTTGGGGAACGAAAAAAAATGTTACATTTGTAAGCGATACTATTTGTTTTTAATTTATCGCGTTTGGAAACGAAGGAATTGTAGTCTGTTCTGGGTCTCATCCCTAGTGCCGACCGCGCGCCACGACTTCCTCGGAGATTGACGAGGGAGCGTCCTGGCCAACTCCGGTCTTTGTCTCCGGCCGGCGGCGGCGGCGGTGGCCTGTTAACACCGCGCAACGACCCGAATGAGAAGTTGTGATGGCGCCGTAAACGCCTCGTGGCTGCGCCTCGTCGAAAAATGGCGTTTATGGGTCTCCGTAGTCTGCTCCAGTTTCGGCCGGCGGCGCTTCGCTGCCTTCGAAGGACGGGAGGTCCAACGCGATCTTTTGTGGCGGCGCAGGTGCTCGAAGATCTCTCCTCTATGATGTAGGTTAAGGAAGAAGCTACTGCAGTGTCGAGTTCATGTTGGCTTCTTGCTTAAGTATGGTTGAAAGAACCCGTAGAGATCTTTTGAGGTTAGGACTTGGAGTTGGCGAATTAAGGAGCTTAAGAATAGAAAAGTTAGAGGCTTTGAAGGTGTGTACGTACAAGACTACTTTTATCTTGCTATGTTACTTTGAAATTGCCTTTTCCTCGATAGAATAAATTCTGACATCCGTAATGAACCTTTTTTAATATATATTAATATTATATATATAAAATATATATTAATATTATATATATAAAATATATATTAATATTATATATATAAAATATATATTAATATTATATATATATAATATTTGGAACGTCTTCAAATGCTATGGTAATCAATTCATTTTGAAAGATTGTCACTCGTTCGCTTCTGAGACAGCCTTCAAATGAATGTATTACTTCATTCCTTAAGCGCGAAGATCTTTCTTTTAATCACTAGAGTATTCTTCAAATTCCTTAATTTGGGTTTAATTTTCCCAAATTAAGGGTAATAATGGGTTTAATTTTCCAGTATCTTTCGTGAAAAGACGGCATGATCTTTGTCATTCATCATTCTCTTGTTGGAAAATAGTGTAAAATTTAAGGAAATGGTATTCTTTATTCAGTGGGTTTTTTTAGAAGTACCGTACTTCAGTGTCAAAACTCTTCACCTTCTCTTACTGCGAATACGCCATCAAAATAGACGCTTCCTGTACACGGTCTCGCACGCAGAGCTGTGCATTTAGTCCGGTACGCGCGAACGCCACTTCGCGCTCTTCGCCGCGCGGTGGATAAATAGCCCGCCCCACCGCGCGTTACGCCGCCACGCGTCCTCCCTCCCCGCCCTGCCCCGCCCCGCCTCGCGTCCTCCCACCCGCTCCGCGTTGCCTCGCACCGCACGACACGCCTCCCCCCCGCGTCGTCCGCTCCGCGACTTCTCGCCCCACGCCGCCCCGTCACGCCACTTCATGCGTCGCCCCACCCTACCCGCCCCGCCCCACCCTACGCCGCCCCGCCCCACCTACGCCACCCCGCCCCACCCTACGCCGACCCGACCCGACCCGACCCGACCCGCGTCGCCCCGCCCCGCCCCGCCCCGCCCGCCCCGCCCCACCCGCCCCGCCCGCCCCGCGTCGCCCCGCCCCGCGCCGCCCCGTCTCGCTCCGCTGTGACAGAGAGAGGCCCCGCTGCAGGTGCATTTCCGTGCGCCGGTGAGGTTTTCCCTTTCCTCTCTTTTCCCGCGATTCCCGGGTAACACGCGGCATTAGCCCACATATATTAACATTACGCAAATGGAAAGGACGCGCATCCGGGATCCATTATGCAGGCCGCTGATGCTTTTATTGCGGAGCGCCGCCGTTAAAAAGTAATACTCATTGGATTCCGCCATCTGTAAATATGGGAAACCAACCCTTTAACTGGTGAATTTTTAAAGAGACGGCCACAGGTCACCAATGAATATTTCAGCCTCGTGCGAATTGCACGGCGGGCAGAGGACCCGGTGGTCGCGCGGGCGATTGGGCGGCCGGGTGGGCGTGGTCGAAGACGAATTGAACGGTGCGCCGGAGACGTTCGCCGCCCCCGACCGGCAGCTTTGTAGCCGCGGCGGCTTTTAATTCGTAATTCCACCGGCGAGCGATGGATTGCGATCGGTGAAAAATGCACGGTCCCCCTGGCTGCTCCCCGGGGGATCGTAAAGGGGCGAAGGACGCGCCAGCACAGCCTGGCGGCGCGGCCCGGAAGCGCGACTCGTTCTGCCCAGCCAGGCGACTGGGTTGCTTCACATAGACCTCCTCGTGTGCTTCCGTTTCAACTCTGTGTAGAGATGATTCGGCCCTCCTCAATGTATTATCGCCTCTTCGAAATAAATATTATTGCTGAAATTCAATATTAATATGTTCATATTTCCTTAAGTATCACTCATGAGAACCAATTCCATTATTTAAAAATATAATAGACCTCGTATTGGGTTCCAAAATAAAATATTGCCAGTATATTTCTAAATGACACGGATTTTTTTCAAAAGATCTTGAAATTAATTTAAATAGTAGCATGTTCTTACAAATAAAGTTCTAATGATTACTAATGACAATTTCGTGTGTTCCCATGCAATGATGTACATAGCTTACTTCCATAACAAACTCAGAATGTGGTATCTCCTATCTTCATGTGTAGTTAGGAGTTTTCTAGCAGCACCACCCTCCGAATGGTCCTTCATTCGAGACTCGACAGCACCCAAGTGCTGCCCACCGCTTGGATGATCCACTGGTTCCCTCAGTGGATTTTTCAGGTGGACTACTTAAACAAATTTTATTCAGATATGTTCTCCAAACTATTCCAGAAGGTGAAAAATTGTGTTTAGAGTAATTAATTTGTTTTGAATAAAACGAGAAGTTTATACTATGTCTGTAATTGATGTGATATGACTTTTCACAATGGATTTCAAAATCGGTAATTTTCGTCAGAAACTCTTATTGCTTGAATATTTGCTCATAACTTTTATTGGATAAATCTTGTTTCTGTATGTAGTAAATGACTCCTCTAACACGTCGCGCAGTCGCAATCAATGTCCTGAGAGTCCTTGGCTCCAACGTGCTTCGCCCGTCAGTCCGTCTTTGGCCAACGCTGCCGTCTAACCCGTTCCAAACTCGATCTCAACGAACTCGAGGCCTTGCGAGTTGGAAACGAATATTTTGTTTTCCGGGACTACTGTACACAAACCCTTAACATTTTCAAAATTTTCTCAAAAATGGTTCTGAATTTTTTAATAAAACTTTGTCCTCGGATCGCGTGAAGAACTCTTAAGAAATAGCGCATCTTACGTACGTTGAAATCTCAAAATTTAAGAAAATCTCAGACTTTCCAACATTTTAGGTGTCTTCCTACAACTACAATATTGAAGATATTTTCTCCTTAATAAAATCATAAATACGGTCATGAACATTTTCACGACCATAGGAGTAGTCGGAGTAATTTTCCATGAAATGTAGGGAATATTTAATCCATTATTTTCTCACAAACGGACCCCTATTTTTTCTTTATTTTTTCCCCTCGGATAGAACGTTAGACACTTAAAAAGGGCAGAGTTCCTTTTTTCGGCGATCTCTATTTTTAAAAATTGCAAAAATGTAACATGGTGTAAGTACAATAATATGATAGACTTCTTTCTTTAACGAAATACGTTGTAAAAATAATATTACAGGTTATATACGATACAATCTTTTGGAAAAACAAGTAGTTTGGGGGTAGTTTCTGCCTTGAAGATATGATATTTATAACTGTTTCTCAAAACAGCCCCAAATGTTTTCTTTAAGCTTTTCCTCGGATAAAATAAACTCAAGGACGTCGAAAAATGGTGCAGATTTCACTAACGGGGAACTTTCTACATTTTGGAAAATTGCAAAAGTTAGAAATAACAAAAGAAAGTATGTGGTGTTGTACCACGACTAGTTTTAAGGAAGAAGGATGAATGATATTTTAGTACTGCATATGAAGTAATATTTTTTTATTTTAATAAAATTGTATAAACTAGTGGAATGTTCAGTATCATCATGGATACTGGAGACTTTGTGTCAGATGTAGTGGTAATAATTCTAACGATAGATGTATAGGTGTATTTGCCTCTTTTTACGGCGTTCTCACCTCGGCAAATGGAGGTGAAGACCAAAAGGGGAAGAAGAACTCTCACTTCTCATCCCACCTCTCTTCCGCACTCTCGCCTAGGAGCATCTTTTTATTTATTTCTGGGATCTTTCGGTCATGTTGCCTGCGTGCTCGTTTAGACTTCCAGATAGTCGTGGGCAAAAAACTGAGGTCGCGGCATTGGCGGGGGGCCGCAACCCTTCGCCGCCCGCTCCGCCTGGCCAACCCCCCCTTCCTTCCCCCTCTCTTGCTCGTCACCCAGTCCCGCTCCGCTAATAGATCTGTTCCTGGCTCACATATGCTTCTCACACAGACCGCTTCCGGCCCCGCCCAGTCCCGTTTTTCGCCCAGTCCCGTTTTTCGCCCAGTCCCGTTTTTCGCCCAGTCCCGTTTTTCGCCCAGTCTTTCGCCCAGTTTTTCGCCCAGTCCCGTTTTTCGCCCAGTCCCGTTTTTCGCCCAGTCCCGTTTTTCGCCCAGTCCCGTTTTTCGCCCAGTCCCGTTTTTCCCCAGTCCCGTTTTTCGCCCATCCCTTTTCCCCCCCTTTTTAGTCGCTTCCTCCCTCTTTGCCACATTCCAGGCCGTCGCTCCGCCCTCCGTCGGTTTCCTCCATCCCTCCCTCAACGCCCTTCGCCCCGCCCCCACGGAGTCCCGCCCCTATTTAAAATCTGCATCACGCCGCCCGCTTCCGTAGCGGGGGCGGTCTTTCGCGCTCTTCCGGAATATTTATTGCACCGCGAACTGCGCGCGGCTGGCGCGACTTCTATTCTTTTTTTTTTCTCGGTGACCCTCCCTCTTGCTCCTTCTCTGCCTCGTCGCCTCCTCTTCCTTCGCGCAGATCTTTGGTTATTTACGCGGAAGCTAATTTTCTTGTCTTATCGCGCCGCCGCCAGCCGCGCGCGTGGGGTCGGCCCGCGGTCTCTTTGCGGCGGTGGCGCGAGAAATTGACTCCTCTCCCGAGGTCTATTGGGTCGTCCGCGGTCCCGGCAAGTTCCGGGGAAGTTGCGCTCGGTTTTTGTTGTTTGAGAAGGAATGTGATGGACGATCGGTCCGGCGGGGGCCCTGCGGTTTATTGCCGCAGGAAAAGGGCGCGGAGAGCAAGTGGTGTTGGACGTCGTGCAAGAATGTTCACGGACGTCTTTGTTTCTTGTTTCTGCGTGATGAATTGCCCCCTGTCTGTCGTGTGCTACAAGTTTTAAGTGAGAGTATTTAGGACGATGTTGCTTTTGCCGTAAACACGTTTCGGCAATATCGTCTTAAGGCGGCTCCACACATTCGTTATCCGGCGAGTAGCGAACAACTGCTCGCCGAATACGGAGAAGTGTGGATGAGCTGCTTGCTATTTGCTGGGTGTCGAACATTCGGTGCTCGCCCTACCTTCCGCGTGTCGGTCTTTAGGACACGTCAAAGGGAGCGAACATTCGTCGGAAACATCAGCCGTCGGGATTGAGCGAGCAGTAGTCGCTGCTCGGCAAATGCCGAATGTATGGAGCCTTTAGATGAGTCACGTCGGTTTATTGGTACATCTCGTCCTCTTTTTCAGTAATTTAAAGTCCTCTGAAGGTACGACAACTGTTAACTGTTCCGAATTTTTTCAAAAGAATAAAATTTATAAGTTATCTCTGACACTCTAAATGTCTCTTTAATACTGAGTTATTTTGATCAATAACGTGTTAATGGAATCAGATGCGAAACTGTCCGTATTAATTATGTGTTGGACAACATTATGTTTTACAAACAACCTCATTGATGCTAATTTCCCGTGTTGTTTATACTGTAGAAATGAAATGTTCCATTTTCAATGGGGCACGACTGTTTTAATTCCTGGAGGTCACTTTAAAATTAGAGAATTGTTGATTAACTCCATTGTACACTGAATTACACGTTTGGTGAAATACATATGACGTTCAGTTCTTTTCCTGCGTGTAAGTGCGTGTGTGTGTGTGTTTAACTCATATTTATTCGAAAATATCAATATTACCCTAAGCAATAGTTGTTGCCATAGCCTTTTCATAATTCCGAATATATGTAAAATATTTACTTGAGAAAAGTAAATCTTTTTGTGAATTTTTAAATTAATATATCTGATTCGAAAGACGTGGCTCAACATGTCCTCGTAAATTTATGTCAAATGAATTACAACGTAAAAGCCTGTTTAAATAGGGCATCTGATTTTATGAGTTATATTCCCAGGATGTCATCGTTAAAACCTCGATAGACGGTAATTTGTACAGTTATAAATCCATCGACGCGCAATTTTAAATAAAATATGGATCGACAATTTATTCTGATGTGTGAATTAATATCAATATAATGCGAACGTTTATGAGTATGAATATTCAGTACCTATCAAGAGGAGTTTTGTTACAGACCGCAAGATAAATGATACAGTTCTAAAGGATTATTATATGTCAGTTCGTTCTTCAATGTGCTTATATTTTTAAAATGACAAGAGCTATTCAAAAGGTATTTACATCAAACAAAAGTAGATTTTTTCAGCAAAGTTTTCATTTATTTCGAACTACTTGTTACTATAGAAACAAAGAATTTTCTAAAAAGTGTTTGGATGTGATCTGAAACCTTTGTTTCAGTTTTAAGTACATTTTTCTGGAAACGTAGGTAATTCAAAGCAAACGAGTTAATGATTATAAAATGTGGTATTTCCATCTTAAATTATGGGTCAATGCTATTTTATGTCATAGTCTTCTGTTAATAACTGATTGAATTGTTTTGATTTACCATGAAATCTGTATAGTTATGATTCATAGATCCATAAGTTTGTTCATTTTCGATAAGCAAAAATTATTAAAAAATTCCTGAAATCATCCAAAGCCATTGTAAATTCACCTTCTTACATAAGAGCCTGTTGTTGCACGTATCGTACCTGTGAATTTACGTTATTGTATAAAGAGTACCCTCTAGATCTAGAAAAAAAATGATGCAAACGTATATTTAATCATAAAGATTGTCTTCCTAACAGTTTACTTTCTGGTGTGGAGTTTTGCAGCGGGAGATTTTGAAAAGTTTAGAAGTTCCCTTTGTAAATTACACGTTTCCCTAACGAATTGCTCACCGAACCAAACATTTTATCTGATCTGTTTATTATTTTTAAAAACATTATGGTACTTAATGTTAGTTTCATAATTTCATAAGCGTTTGTGAGTTGCTTCTTTTAAAAAATGTTGTTTTTTAATGAAGCATATTTTTACCTTTCTGTTGTGGGAATAGAAAAGTATACTGGTGGGATTGTACTGAAAGTCCAAAAACAACAATGCAGCAATTCGTAGGCCGTGTGTTCCAGAGGGCAGAGGTATTTCTTGCTTCGTGCTGCTTGCTCTATCGCTATTCTACGACTTCCTCCAGACGTCTGCTGAATTTCGCCCGGTGCTCTCCGCAGCACCTGCGGTCGTTTGCAAGCGGAACATAGCTCCACTGTGCTGTCTGCCTCCTCACCTCGCTTCACCTCGCCCTCACTCGCTTTGCGCCTCATCCCTTACCGCGTTGCGCCACCCCGCGAGCCCTGCGCTACGGCGCCCTGCCTCGTCCCGAGTCTCCTCGCCACGCCCCGCCCCGCCCCGCCATACGCCGTCCGGCCAACCGGGAGCGGTGGCTCAGTGCATCAACTGATGTCACTGCAGTGCCTCTGACCGGGAGGTCCTAGGCTTGAGGCAGAAGGATTTTTTGATACTGTCAGCTAGATCGAATTGAATCGCTGTCTGGAAGAGAATTCTAGCGGTCGGCAACTCTGACTGGGAGTTTTTCGTGGTTTCTCCGATCAATAGCAGGCGAATGCCGGAGCAGTACCCTAACAAACGGGTCACGGACAGCGCGCGATCTTTCCTACCTCTTCCTTGTCCTATTCTCACCCCTTACACACACATACTTACATGCACTGCACTACCACACAATACGGGAGACCGATCGGGAACCTAGTGCTTGTACCTGCTGGGGCGGTGGCACGCTGGTGGGAGATACCTGGTTGGAAAAAAAACCCGCTAGACGACGGTTGGTCGACGCCGATTTCGCCATCCAGCGGGGGAAGATCACAGCCACCTCCTGATGAAAAACATGCATTACGCTTACGGGACTAATGACCTCAGTAGTTGACGCGCCCGGAATATATCAATTAATTAATCAATCAATCAACCGTCCAGCCACGCCCTGCCCCGCACCTTCCCTCACTGCCCCGTCCCGACACACCCCTCATCTTGCCCCATCCCACTCAAATTGTCGCCTTGCCTCGCCCCACGCCTCCCCCTCCATTTGCCGGCTCCCAGTACCTCGCCGTCGCCCTCGCCCTCACTGCGTCTCAACCATAGAGAAAGAACTATACGTCCTTAGTCTGTAGCTCAAGACATTTGGATTTCGGCGCATAGCGAGCGACTGCTCGCCCAGTGTCAAGTAATAGAGATGCTCGGCGAATGTTCGCTTTCTTCGATGTGCCCGAAAGACCGACACCTTGCGGATACAGCGAGCACCGAATGTTTGGTTCTTGGCGAGTAGCAGCTCATCCACACTACTATGGATTGGGCGAGCGATCACTCCCGCCTCTTTCCCGAATGCCTTGTGCTCCTCTGCCTCGCTGCCCCTCACTCCACCGCACCATAGAGTAAAGATGCCTCTTTAGTCTATGACCGCACTGCGCACCCACCCACCCACCCACCCACCCACCCACCCGCGTCTGTTCGTTTGCTTGCTTCTGCGCTCGCCGTTCACCCGGGCGAGGGCGAGCGCAGCGCGCGGCCGCCGGAAGCGCCCAGACGAGGGGTGACAGCAGGCGGGGGGGGGGCGCTGGGCGGCCGAGGATTGTGGCCGCCCCTGCGGTGGAGCATGAGACGGATAGCGCGAGGACAGTAACGCCCGGATGGCCTTGTGGCTTCACTTAGCTAGGGACTAGAGGGAGATGATGCAGTATTCAACTGAAGCGACGAGGAAATTAATGTATAAATTGTGCAATATCAAGGCTTAAAATACAGTGTGATTCAAAATTGTGTGCTTTTTAAAATTAATATTAGGAGAGAAACGTTACCCGTATAGTATTCTAGAATTTCACAAACGTTTTTACGTTTTCATAATTTGTGTGAAAATTTAGATTTGTTCTACAAAGGAGAAGACAGTATATGAGAATTATTGAAGAGTCATATTCTGTGGAAGAGAGGGAGGCTGGCGTGATTTGCTGGCAGCCCTGTGTAACCTCATCAGAGGAACAGAACCGACGTTTGTTTTTCCTCTGCCTCCTGAAGTGAGGACGCACATGAGATGAAAATTGATGAAAGAAGACTTTATTCTCTTGCTCTTGCGTCTTTTTATTCGATCAACATGGCTAAGGGAACCGGGTGGGTGGGTATTTGCCGCTTCCAATCATTACATTTTAGGACCACTCTACATACTCGTATGTTACTTCAAACGTAAAATTTCATTCGAAACTTGTAAATGAGAGACAGAAGCAAAAAGTGATTATTCTTTTCTTCCGTTTGCTCGAATTAAGCCAATATAAAAAATATTTTATAATGCATAATTCAGATTGTACATCTTTTTCCGATAATCAATGTCTCCCGAGTATATGATACAATTTGAGACTATACCAAGTATCAAAAAGGATAATAATATTAATTTTAACAATGATATTGAATATATTAATTACCATTTGCACTGTATAAAGAAAACATATATAGTACACACTTCTCTCCATAGTATTTCACACCAGTTTTAACTTCTTTTAACATTAAACAAATAATTAATAATATTTATATTATTTTCCTTGTACTGAAAAAAAAAATTAAGTTGGGAGATTTCTTTCACGGCGGTCTTTTGAATGATCTGCCACTCACCTCTCTGCGTTCGTCCTCGCAACGCCACTTACCGTCCTCTTCTCCCATTACGATTAATCCTAGCTACGGCCGCGCTTGACAAGTGCTCGAGAGGGAAAGCTCGCAAGAAAAACCGGCAGAATTTGTCTCCTTGACTGTAGTTTATTGCACAGTGCAGAACCGGCCCTTCATACACGCACATGCCGAGGCTACTGATGATGATGATAATACGCAAGTGCCTAGTTGCGGGTGCATTACTCACCGCAAAGGGAAAGTGTAGTCCACGTTACATGGACGCAGGGGCGGATTAATGCCTTATGAGGGCCTAAGCGTGACAAACTATGGGGCCTTCTGGTAAAATTGAAATATTGAACTCAAGTTATTAAAATGAATATGAAAATGAAATCATTAGGTTCGCGATTTAAAAAAAATTAATTAAAGTAATAAATACATTATAAATATAATTTGAAACAATTTCATCTCCTCGGTGATTTTTTAGCTATTGTTCTGGCCTTCAGTTTTATTTGACAGTCACGTGCATTAACGTTTATCCAGAACTTACACTGAAGAATGGTTACCGGAAAATTGTAAAGCCTTTTGGGACTAGATTGTTCTATTTATTAATGGAAGCTTGAATATCTATATATTTAAATAGATATAATAAAGGAAATAATTTAGTAAATTTTTAAGAATGGATAAATATTATATGCTCATGACCGTCAAACAGAGGCCTAGACATGTTACCGTAAAATAATTTAATCTCGATTTACGAACGGCATCGTTTAAAAAAAAATATGGTCCTACTTTTTTAAAATGTAAATTAAATTTATTAATTCTCTTTTTGAACTAAACCAAATTTAATTTTTAAAAAAATAGAGGAGTCCTAAGCACGTTCTTGGCCTTCGTATGTCCTCTCCCGCCCCCGCCCCCCCCCCGCACGCGCCAAGTGTGGCGAGTGCGCATGCGCGCACCGCGAGCGCGCGCGCCGAGCCGCAGTCCATCGCATGCGACCGCGCTCGCGAGGCGACGCGACGCGACGCGCTAGAATATTAACGGAGAGCCATGCATCCGCGCGCCGCCCGGCGCCGCGTGCCGCCGCGTGAATATTTCAGGGCGCTGTTTGTGCGGGTTAAAGGAGAAAGAGGCGCGTCTGCGACCGCCCGCCACGCCCCCTTGCCACGGCCGCATTCGCGACGCCCAGTGGGCGCACTCGACACGCCCGAGGGCCAGCTGCAAAATAGTCGACAACGGAATTTTCAAAAATCTTCTCATTATTCGTCCTCTCTCGATTTTCTACCTCCACCTTCTCTTCCTCATCCTCCTTCTTCTATTTCCTCTTTCCTCTCTCCTCTCCTATTTCCTTCTTCATCTCTTTCACTTCCCCTCTTCCTCTCTTCTCCTTTCCTCTCCTCCTCCTCCTCATTTATTCTTTTGACCCATACCCCTCCTTTTCTTCTTCTTCTTCTTCTTCTTCTTCTTCTGTCGTTTAAGGAATGCTATGTTGACGAACAAGAATCGCTAGTTGTCTCAGGACTTACTTTCACATTAATGAAGTGATGAATGGTAGTTTAGAAGTCTACAAGGAATTCAAGATATTCGTTCTTGGCCTTCCGCATCGAAATATCTGTAAATTGTGTAATTCAGCAGCGCAATTAAATCCTTAAATGTCTGGATAACAGAAGGATTACCCTTTTCTGAGGATTCAATCGCCATCTTCTTAATAAATTTTAACAAAATAAATGATGTAATCTCTCGTGAATGAAACCTGAAGTTTTCAAGCAAAACATAAAGCATGTGTATTGTATATAAATGAAAATGACACGAGCTAAAATAAATATCCCGTATGAATGAAAATTCAAACGTTTCAGTTACTCTGATTTGTTCTAATTACTGTTTTACTTTCACAGTTGTTTTTTTTTATACTTGTTGTGAAATACGTCCAAATGTCAGTTGGACTATTCGCCTTTACGTACATCGCGTAATACGTAACAAAAATGTATTTTGTTTGGCTTTTATTTATTCCGTGCCTCTTTTGTCGCATTCCGGGTGAGTGTGCGCGACGGTCTGACACCGCCCTCACTCGCGATGACAGACGGCAGGCGCGAATATATGCATCTGCTACGCTGGATAAACTAAATGACGTGTCTGAGTTTTGAGATGAGAGTGAATTAGGGATTCTCGCGGAGCTGTAACGAGAACTTTTTGTATTGCCGTTTAATTTTATTTTATGAGTATTAAACTCTTTTGTTTTTTTAATTGAATGTGACGTACATTTGTATCACTTTAAATTCGTATAAATGGATAGATTTGTTATTGTTGTTGTTATTTTTAGCTGTTGATGTTTAGAATTTCGTTTAAAGAGAGTTTTTATATGAGTGTTTTTCTTTTAATTTGATATCATAGTTCCTCACATTTAAAAAACTTCGAAATATATAATTCTATTTTATTCTATATGTATTTAAAATAAGATTTTTCTCCGGTGGCAACGTACGTGATTTGTGTTCACTTTTCATGGAATTGCAAATGTAAATAACCTTCGAACAAATAAACAACAGGAGGAAATGTTTCTCTCTGAACCGTCAGAACTTGCAATTCTTTATGTAAGGCTACGTTCCAATGCCTTCCTTGACGAAAAGTGAACGTATCGTGGTCAGCTCATTATATATCTGATACTCATTTATTCTTGAATGTGTGATTCAATATTCAATTCTTAATATAAAGCTAGTTTGAAAGATAATTCTGTGTTTTTTTTTGTTTGTTTGTTTGTTTGTTTTTGTTGTTTTTTTCGGGAAGCAAAGTACATGGCTCTTCTTTTATTGAATTGTTTTTAGTAATAAATGTCTTAATTCATCTCGAGCTTATTGCGTTACTGTTACAATTTTTGCTAATGTTTTGTTTTGTATAATATTCAATTATTAACGAGAAGTCTAATAATAGATTGGTTGTGATGCTGAGAAGATCGTTTATAACTGCGGGAAAAAGCGTCTTGGGGACACAACCTTCAAATTCGTATTCCTCAACCAGAGAATGACGCACAGATTCACTGTACTCGACCTTTTCATCCCCCGTATTTGAACCCCCCAAGTTCTGCCAAGAACGATGTCGTAAAATGACATCAGCGCATGGACCCTCCTGTTTGTCTGTCGTAAAGTTCGGAGACTCGTAACTGCTTTGGATTATGACTCTCATATTTTGAACTCAATGTTCTTTTGTGGAATTGTCATAAACTAGTGATAAATAAATGTTCTGTGTTTGTTTATACGATGTCCAACACAGGGCACGGAAACTACTTTCCGCAATGTTAGCATTTTATCAATAGTACACGTTGTTGCACTCTTTCGCTTCCGCTGAGCATGGGCTCTGCCCATGCATAATGTTCTTTGCACTTCTTTTCTGTTAATGAAAACAGGTATGTGATTTTTTATCCATGTTATTTGTATTCTTCTCGAACTATAATTGAAATTAGAAAATGAAATCGTAGAGGTATATTGAAATTGGGCTGTTCTTGCTGCTAATATGCTTTCGAAAATATAGTAAATACTTATTATTGTATTATTATTAACTTTTAATTGCTATCATTATAGTAAATAATATGAAATATATTTTAATCAATTTATACTAGTTTTGTCGCAATAGAATTTACTTAAAAATGCATTCAATAAAATTTGGCGGCTGACGTGCAATGGAAAATTCAACCAATCCCTCAAGTGCTT
This sequence comes from Teleogryllus oceanicus, assembly GCA_964035755.1. NCBI lineage: Eukaryota > Metazoa > Arthropoda > Insecta > Orthoptera > Gryllidae > Teleogryllus > Teleogryllus oceanicus. The sequence goes on along the minus strand of CAXIVR010000003.1, from coordinate 137,631,123 downwards.
TCAACAACCAGTAAGAGATACTGCAACTGCCGTAATCAGATCATCTTCATCTCGTATCCGCGACATTCTGACCTCATTCAGGCTTCATTATTCTTTACTTGCCTTCGTAATTCTTCAGACCATCAAAGGAGCTCTTTTAACTACACCGGCTTTGCTTGCGAGTGTCCCGACCGTGAAATGCGATTTTTCTTGCTCAAACGTCTGCTATCTCCCTCGAGCAGTAAAATTTGAGTATCTTTCGCCCCTACGCTGGCTTCTCTCACCGTTGGGGTAGATGGCACTGACAATACAATGACGAAAATGTAAATTTAAAAAGAAATCTTAGATAGAGATCGCTACGATGCGAGCGCCCTAGCCATCTCGGTTCCCATAGGTTAGAATTGGAGTCACAATTTGGCCACGGGTGTTGAAGTTGTTCATTCATCTTTCGTAGCCATTATTTCTTAGGCAAATTACTTCTGATTCTAGGATAAGTTGATGAGTGTTGGTAACTTAAATTAAACTCCTAGTTAGCCAAGATTTCGGAACTTAATTGTTCCCTTTGCAGGGCTTACTATGGTTGAAACTCGACATTACAACTCTGCCTTAAACATGGAGTCAGAGAGTGTGGAGTTGTGGTTGAAGGTGTGCTTGATAACATGGTGGTTCAATTGTTGGTAGTGGCCTTTAATATTCAACCTTAGTGAACCCTAAAAATAGAACAATAATTTATGTACTTTTTCATTTAGGTACGGTCTCTTTACTCACCACGAGTTTCTGTGTCAAGAGCTATTTATTTCTTCACAAAGAACTAGGGACTATTGTACCCCATCGCTGCTGCCACTGTGGCTTTCTCCGCCCACTGTAACCTTTCACCTATTACTCTACATGCCTCGTTGCCATCTTCTCCTCTCTTCTTCGCCTTCACCACTGCCACCATGGCTTGGTGTTCTTTCGTGACGGCCTAAACAATCTGCTTCCTTTTTTGCGGAAAGGGCAGACTCCCGAGCGCGGCCCAAGCTGTGGCTGCGCTTGTCTTTGCACTTAATTATGTTTTTGTCGCGTTTTAGGCGTCTCCTCCCGCCGTTTGTTACTCTTTCGGCTCGCAGCTATTTCCCGCAGCCTTCCGGGGCCGGGTCACGTGCTCCGAATGCCCGTGGCCTTTCTCCGAAGCACACAACCCCCGAAATTAATTTCTCCGCGACAGCTATTACGCATTCGGCTTGGCTCCCACGCGCGCTTGCACTTTCCTATTCCTCTTCCTCAGATCCCATTTTCCGACCGAAGGGAACTATGCCCAGCGGGGTCACGCCGCAGTAATTTTGAATGTCTCTAATGCCGCCTGCCATACATCAATATCCGATATGTGTGCCATTGTGCGGCGGTGACAGGTCGAATTCCATAATAAATAGTTTCATTGAACATATTGGATTTCCGTTGGTTGGGCAGAGAGGGACCGGCCGGGAGGGGGTGCGTGAGGGTGGGGGAGAGCCTGTTCGCCGATTTTGGTGATATTAGTGAGTGCTCCATCCCCCGCGGGTGCCAGCACAAAGTCGCGAGAGCGCGCCGCCGCGCCGCCCCAGATCTTATTTGCGCCACGGCGCAACAAAAGTCCATTGACGGGGACAGCGACTTCGGGCGCGGAAGGCGGTCGTAATCCCCCGGTGGTGGGGGGGATGAGGGGGATGGGCGGGGGTGACGGCCTTGTGCACAGATGTAGGGCGGCGTGCGCGCGCCCTTCGGAACAATGCGCCCTTCGGAGGGCATGGGGGCAGTCCCGCGGGCTATTGTAGGGCCCGACGACCCGCGTCCGCCTCCCGCCGCGCTCCTAGCGGCGCGCCCCTCAACTGGCCGCTGCCTCGCCCTCCGCGCTGCCACCCCCGAAAAGATCGAGGAGGCTAACCCTGTTTGCTCTCGTAAGTTCTGCGAGTGACCTCCGCGTCGGGCGGACTGGAAATATTGACTTGGAGTCCAAAGATGGAGCTATATTTTGTGGTGCGAGGTGGTCGTACATTGTGGTTTAAATGAGCTGTATTCGCGGAGATTTAGCTTGTGTTACCAAAATTTGGGTTTTAGAGTGAAATGACGCGGTCATTCAAAAGCGTGCTGAGATTGAGAATGTGCTATACTTTTCTAATCTGTTGTTGGAAGATAAATATGTTCTAAAGAATGGTGCAGTATGACAGTGACCTCTTTTTCAGGTACGTTTTAACGCATTTCTGTATAATACCACGGACCATATTTTCTTACTTATGGTTTTATTAGATTTTTTATGTGAATTTGTTCATAATTTTACGACGGCAAGATTTTCACATTATAATTCAAGGACCTAAATTATTTTTTCTTTGCTCATTTTACGCCTTGCCTTCCTCATATTTCTTTCCGTTTTCTCCCTTATTTCTATCGCTCATGTTTGCCGCTAGCGTTATCTTCCTGCGTTTTATGAGATCTAGTATTCAGACTTTTATCTTTTACGACACCTCATATCCCTTCGTAATACTGTCGTGGGCAGTCGTAACTGACAGAGCCAGCCGAACCGTCTTTCTTAACGTGGCCGAGACCCGGCCATACGCGCGAAATGTCTAGGAAATGGTGCTATGAGCGACTTCAGATACATTATCTTTCATGGTTTCAAGCATAATCTTTCAAATTTCTTTGGTTATGAGACTGAACGCAAGTACGGATCTTCCAGCTGAGTTGCTGGAATGGTAATGCAGTGCACCATAGAGTACCTTATTTAATGATGAAAGGTCGTGGACATTTTATACACGTGTATTGAATGCCTTATTATTTTGTTTTTGTTTGAAACATACTTTAAAGTAATGTTCTTTATCCAGTATGACATTGGAACGTTTTATGAAAAAAGAAACATCTTTCTTTAAACGGAAATGTTTAAAAAAGTAAAATTCAGTAATGTTTAATTTTACAATATCTACGTTAACAAGGTAACGAACGGCAGTTACTTCCCTGATGCACATTTTGGTTTTATCGATAAAAGAACCGTACGTTTAACAACAACAACAACAACAACAACAACAACAACAATGTAAATTTAGATCTGAAAAATATGTTAAGTTTACATATGTCAATATCATATGTCAAGTAATTGTTGCTCATCGAGTGATTTGTTGACACGAATCATGGTGTTTTCCCTATGCTAGACGTTAGAAGAGGTTTATAATGTAATTATGTGATCTTCACATAAAACATTCTAACACATATAGCTTAGGGTATGGATCACAGAATTATGAAAACATGCACAGAATTCTCTTCTCCCAGAACCACGTCACACAGTTTTGAACTCTTTTTTTATGTAAATAAATAAGTAAATGATGTTATCAAATTGACGGAATTTTTACGTATTGCAATTTGCGCTTAGAGTGATCATACCAGATTTACCGGTCAGAATTCCTGGAGGGCAATCATATTGTGGTCCTTTTTTGTGAAATGTATATATGAATAGAGGAGATTATAATTTTGATGGTTTATTTAAGGCTTTTGTTCCTTACGGGTCGTAATGATTAAACATAAGACATTTGAATTTTGTTTCGATAAAAAAATAGTTTGTATAATTTTAATTTCCCTCCAGGTTGAATACAATTTTCATCTACGTGTTGTAAGTATCACATTCTCGACGAAGCGCAGTTGTCATCGCCAATTATTTTCTCGAACAGCGTGAACGGGGCTGCTTCCGCCGCCTTACGGCATTGCTTGACGATCATGAGCTTTGGAGAGCTTCTCCGTCTTTTTATACGCGTCCCCCTTGCAACGGCTGATGCGAGCCGAGGGAAGGGAAAGAAGTATAATGTGCTTCAACCAGTGTACCAAAGCGCATAGGGTTAAGTATTCGTTTAGTGTTTTGTTAAGTTGCATCTAGTTAATAGGACTGAGAATCAGCTAGCTCTACAATTTTTTTTCTCCTTCACAGTTACAAATGCTGGTTTATTGTTATGAGTAAGTGGCTTAATAACGTTTCACGTATGACACAGCAATGCTCGTATGTGAAACTACTGTTCAACTTTGTCTCGCTATCCTCAATTGCCTGGGTGTAAAAGCAAGTAGTCATGTATTGTACGTCATAAAGAATGAGCACTATACAGCAACCGTGAATGAAACAGATAAATGTTAATGTGGGTCTGAGTGGAGAGAATAAAATATTGTTATTCACAAACATTCATGCCGATATTTTTTAACTTCTCAGTTTTTGTCTTTTGCTACTTAGCAATTCATGGAGGGAAATTCATTACATGACAATTCCATTTTCTCTATTAAATGATAAAAAGGTAAAACTTACTTTTCATTTTGACTTCTCTTAAATATGCGAATCTATTATAAATTATTGTGTTAATTTTTTTCCAAATGTTAATATTTTAACTAAGATCATAATTATCTTTTCGTTCTTCATAAAATTCAGAGGCTAAATTGTCCTACTCACTTGCCACTATTTTCCTAGGTTCTCTACGTTTCCATCTTAGCTCCTTAGTAGAAATAATTTAGTTTGTTTCACTTTAATTTTAGAACTAGTAAAACGAGAGTTTGTGAATTTTGTAAGTGTAGTGAGCTTTTTTTAAGGGTTACGATTTATTTTCTAAATTGAATGAAAGCTTGCGCTAAAACCGGAAGAAGAGGGCCGATAGTGTGTTGTGACAGGCGATCTTGCTAGCGACTCGTTCCCTTTAATGTCTCTGCCCGCCGCGCCGCACCGCGCGCCACTCGCACCGGAAGCAGCCGAGGGGATTTGGGAACATCAAAAGCCTCACGAGCCCCTGCCGCCTGTATTTAAAAGTTAAACGGCGAACCTCTGGGGGAGGCGATCGCTTAAAGCGATTTGGAATCCCCCATAACGAGTTTTAAAAAGCTCCTTTTTTACGGCTGCCGTGCATTCCGTAGGGCCCTGTCATTCCCTATTCCATCAGCCGCCGCCCCCCCCCCCCACTCCCACGCGGGGTACCGGCCGGCGCCGTCTCTTCAGCCTAGCATTAGAAGGATGTAGTTACTTTGCGACTGGCGAATCATTTCGTACTTGCGATGCTGAGGTACTACTGATCTGTTCCCTGGAAAGACGGTTCTGACCATCCGTTTGCACATCTCCTCTCTCTAACACAAAACGCTAATAAAAACAACTTCGGATAATTTTCTAAAAACAACGAAAACATAAGATACACGTATCGGTGTTTATACTATTAATATTTTTCATTGGAGTGCAATTCTCATTAATAATTTTAAACGGTTCATTTAATTTCGGGAATTCTCATCATCATTTCAGGTTTCTCAATCTAGAATGTCATTTCAGGTTTCGCGTATACCAGTTTTAGCAAAACATTTTTGCAAACAAGGCCTCAATGTTCTAGATTGGCCTCCTTTCACATTACAGAATAATGAACTCTATTACCTAGACAGAAGTCATGTGAATGGAGATGAATGTGCAAGTCAAAGAGATGCATCGTTGTCCACGTATCTAATCAGAATGTAGGGCATTTTGGAAGCTTCAGATGAGTAATTTAGTATTTAAAACCTGGGATTAACAATAAAAACAATGTGAAGTATGGTGGAGTTGTACACTTATTAAACCTCTTTTGCTCAAGGACGTACAAAGTAGTGTTCGCCAGAAAACTACGTGTGTTCGACACACTGAAGTGACTTAAAAGGATAAAGGTGCTTTCACGCTAGAAACATTAAATTGGCTTGAGAACATCTAGTAGTGTGCAAACCTATTCGGTTCATCTTAGTACTCGAGTTTATTTCGAAAATGACGATTACAATGGAGCATTCTAAAATTGGAAAGAATCATACAATATCATTGATATAACAAATCGCAATATGTAATGAAATATTGATCTCATATGGTATGAAATACATTTTTAAGAACAACTTTCTGCTTATTATCCAACAAAATAAGTAAAAAAAAAAATGGTTGATATTCTCATTTACAAAAAGCAAGGCACGAACATATTTCAGAGTGCAGAAAAACATCACGTGCCGTAGATAAATGTTATTCTAAAATTCCCAGCCCACTTCAGGGACTTATCACACTCGTGGAATCTCATCCGCGTAGCCCAGGAACAAGCGGAAGTCGAAAGTACTCGACTTGAGTGACAGCGTCTCGCGTTAGAGACTGGGGGGATGAATGCCCCATTCACCGCGCTCGCCCGTTTGCTTACTTTTCGGCTTCTCGGGAAGCGCGTGGGTGTTCGGAGGACACGTGTTGAACTGCTGAACGTCGGAGGGTGCTGAGCACACGTGGCTTTGTGTTGCTCGTATGAGTGCTGCGACGAGATAAAACTCTTTGGCGCTGACGTCAGAGCGACGCATCGTATCGGCATGGGAGATCCATTTACGCTTTCCGTCAAACGGCCGAAGTGGACGGAGCCAGTGTTTGTGTTGGTTCGCCGCCAAAGCGTCAGAGAGGCATACCATCCATCGGCGTGCTCTTATGCCCGCGTTCATCGACATACATACACATAACTTTTGACACATGCCCCGTCCCTTGTGGAAGTATGAAAGTGGTTGCAGGGTATGTGGTGTATTTTCCATTCTGAATGCTCCTCTAAAAAAGATCCAGAGTCAAACTCCGCCTGACACGTAAATGATTACGATTTCCAAGCTGAGAAATTCTGCACAGCGATGTTATTGCTGATGTATTTGTATCACCCCCGGGTAGATTCTGTCAAGGTCACAACAGTAGGTTCGCATATCCAGATATACAAATTGTATATTTCTGCGTTATTATAGATTCGCCTTCGCAATTGCTGAGCTAAGTTACGCACACCGATAACATGTGAACGATAATTTAGGTTATGAAGTGTTATGTCATTTTTCCTTCGAAATGTTTGCACTTGCTAATCGCATGTTTTAAATACTAAATTACTCATCCGACGCTTCCAAAATGCACTACGTTCTGATTAGATACGTGGACAATGATGTATCTCTTTGACCTGCACATCCATCTCCATTTCCATGACTTCTGTCTAGATAATACAGTTAATTATTCTGTAACGTAGAGATTCCAGGTACATCCCACGGGTGTCGTGTACAAATGTCACACGTGTGATGTATAAATCGCATTCGAGCTTTCTAAGACCCTTGAGAATAGTATTATGTTTGAACGATCTATTTTACTCGCTTCCGTACCCTCACTTTTTTCTCTAAATTTTCTTTCACATGCGCTTGTTATGTCGCAGTCTAAGGTTTTAGACATATGAAAACGTCCGTCCGTTTCACTGTTTTACATATCTGTACCGGACGGATTTGCAAGCAGCTTTATGTTCGGACACAAAACCGAAAGCAATTCCCGCTCTTTGTTTTGCATATGCGCTGTGCAAACGAGGTACGGAATGAAACGTAAATTCGCTACTCCCTTTCTTTGCAAAAAACACCAGTGACAGCGACTGCGAAAACAAAAGCGGGTGAAGACCTCATCATGTGTCGGAAAAACGAACTTTAAATCACCCTCGGGAATAGTACGGCTGCAACGACGTTTTTGGACTGTAAAATTTCGACAATATGTCCGGGTTATAATTATTACATTTTTTCAAGGAATATTAAGAAAATATTTCTACGTGAAGTATTTTTATGTTGAGTTTATTATTTATTAGCCGTATGATCTCCAAACAAACAGCTTTCGGTAACGGCTTATCTTAAATCTATGCTATAAAGATGAAGCACCTGGCAGCGGCGATCGCACCGTGTTAACATTCCCATAATCGGTGGCTGCGACCTCGATGGATGGCCGTGTCCCATTCGAACGTACGAGCGCTTCGCACCAGGGAGCGGTCATGTCGCGTCGTTAGCGCCGCGCGGGCGGGGGCGGGGGCGGGGGCGCGTCCCGGAGGCGCCGCGCCGCCCCCAGTCGCCGAACCCCCGGCGGTGCATTAGCGGGCTATCGAGCGCCGCCCCCACTGCCCCCGGGCGCTCCGCCGACGTCCACGCTGCCAACATCGCGCCCTCGTCCACACCTCCGACAACGGCGTTGCGACGCATGGTGTGCGTCACTTCAAGACGAGCTTACTTAAGTAGTTTTATCAGTGCCTTATTAAAACTGCACTTAATGATAATAATAACCTTAAATATAATAATCAACGTTATATTTTTATTGCCAGTATCATTGTATTTTTCGTTTTATTGTATTATATTATATTTCCCTTATTTGTAATGATTGTAATCGACGCCCACCAAATCTTACCCAACAGCAGTCCAAATAAATCTAATCTGTAAACAAAAATCTCTTCAGAGGGTAACCAAATAAGTGTTAGGGTTTCAGGTTCAGAACCTATATTTTTAACAAAATAAATCAATAGTTATGAATAATCGAATCAAACGTTTATGGTACCCAAATAATGCTACATAATTTGTATTTATTAATTTATAAGTGCCATTTGTGAACAGATCTTACAACGGTCTCGCTTGAGGAATTGGTATCGGGGCGATTCATTGTCTCCGTCACCGAATGCTTTTCGGCGCCCATTCTGCGAAGGCAGGCCACAACCCCTTCCGTTGGCTGCTCCCGGCGGAGCCTGGAGAATTCCACCTGCCGGAATCTACCTTCCGCTGATGCTCCTGCCACCGCCTCCCCCTCCGCCTCCACTTCCGGCTCCGAGACTGCGTCCCTGCCGCTTCCGCTGTCTCCGACGCGGTGCCTTCCCTTCTGCCACAAGCCCGGCTGCCCCTGGCTCTGCCGTTTCCCTTTCCCGCCTTGCCGACAATACTGTTGAAACTCAACTTGATTCTACGAATGCTTTCTCTGTGTATTCCGTTTCATGAGTAATTCTTGATTCCATAGTTTCGACATTCTGATCTAAAATCCCTACCAATGTTGTGCACTCTTTCCTCGCATAATTGCTGAACGCTTCTTTTTATATTTTTGTATTTTGCCTGAATGCTTGTGAATTAAAAACAACAACAACAACAACAATAACAACAATAACAACAATAATAACAACAACAAAAACAAAGCCGCATACACATTGCTATACTCCCTGTCAGATTGAAAAGAACTGAACGTGGCTTTAAAAGTTGAATTACGAAAACATTATTATGAACTCTATGAATCTTTCTGAGTACTAGGAAGAATTGCTAACCATCAGCTACGTGAAGTTGGAGTGAGCTACGATCGTATTTTGCAGGTACCAGCACTCGTAAAATGTGGATGATACATTATCCGGAAGTTTACTCGGCAGTTAGTTATTCGGTGATCGTAGCCAAAGGTAGGAATACAGGGCCTTAGGGCCGTTTCTACGAACAGAAAATAAGAGACAGAAGAATATCTAATTATATTAAATGTAATATAGTAACTCCCTAAGTGCCATTAATTTGTATAATTTGTGCTGTTTTAGAGATTCCTTCGCATATTTGTCAGTTTTCTAATGCGCAGTTGCTCTCTCTTATTTTACTCTCTTCATCTGAAACACTAAGGGTAAATTCCAAGTTCAAATCAGTAGGGTAGCGTGATAATTTTCTTGGGATAGACTCCAGGGCAGATTTTCGTAGTATTAATTGGTTTATATAAAAATAATATCGAGTGTGAGGTACCGAATTGTATGTTAATGGCACTGACATTTCGTCGCACGTCTGAAAACCCACCGTTTCTTGTCACTTCTTCAATGGTCTTCAACAAGAGGTTAGTGATTCCCATAAACTGAGTTGGTGTATGTGTGTGTGTGTGTGTGCTTGTGGTGTGAGTCCACCACATGCCACGAACGTATAGTGCAAATTTTTCTAACCGTGCCTCTGGCAGGTATTAGCTGTTGACGGTTTTATTCAATCGGGAGCTTATATGCACTATAGTGACGTCACTGTGGTGACGTTCAAGCCCCCGATTGGATGCATCAACAACTGATACCTGCCAGAGGCACGATTAGAAACTTTTCACTATACTTGAGAATACACGAAAGACAGCCTAGCTCGGCCTTCGTAAAATCGAGCTTAATATATACGCTGTCCAGCGAGAGAATGTAGTAGATGTAAATAAACCGGAATGTATCCCTCCTTTGAAACGCGGTCTGTGGTCACTGAGCTGTCATTTTACCAGCTGTCAACACTCCCCTGTCACCGCTGGCAGTTGGCGATCTCGAATGCCCGTTGCACTATACCCTTCCTATGGCCACGTGCAGGGTGCGCAAGAGAAACCCACGTATCATTGATAATTCGGGATGGGGATCTTAGCATTCGTAAGAAAAATATTGCATTTCCTCGGTGTATTATTTCTAAAGTTATTATTAAAATTATCGATACGATGACAGGAAACTTTTTCACATCAAAAAACGCAATCTGGTCTTGTCTCACATATGTCACATTGATTTTTATTACGTGTAAACCCAAAATTGGTACAGCACTGTAAGAATGTATCATGAAATTTATGAATGAAATGTATTCATAAAAATGCATATATTATATAATTATTATAATTAACTAAAATTCATAATTAATTCAAAAAATCATTCTTAATCTGACAATGGTATTATCATCTATTAATTTCAACTTCTTTATTCTTCTTATGTAATGAATTGAATAGGTGTAAAGGAAGTTTAAAATAGCAGTTGTTTCGCCACATTCTGTCGGTTTTTTCTCGCAAATGTTTTAAAATTTCAGACATTCACGACGATGGCGAAGATTGTTCATTTTTGACACTTCTGTGAAAAATATATTACACAGAATGTACGCATTAATATCATCATGTACACAATTGCATACCCATAATTTTAAGCAACCGATTTTAACGCTGAAGCGAAATTCTTGTTTACTCATTCATTCTGCACATTTTAAACACTACTCATACAATTTCACTGCGCTATGAGCACACGTGTGACGCGGCCCGTCATTACGTCGAAACTAGTTCTTCACTGGGTATGCATCTTCGTTTACCCCTTTCATTTGCAGTAACACACAATGTAAATTTACATAATGTAAATTTACATTTATGCTGTACATTACGAGTATTTACTTGAATTTTACGGAACTGTTTTATTATGCATGTTCTTAAGAGTCCGAGGACGAATTGGAGGTTTGCAGCCAATCAGCGACTGCCCGACCACGCGCCAAAGTTTATATCAACCTAGTTCTCTCGTAGGATAAAGAATAGTAACTTAGCATACTGCGTCTCCCGAGCATACGTGCTGTGCGTGCATTGAGAGCTAAAGCCTGGCTCCTAAGATGTGCAAATTCGCAAATAAGAGGGAAGTTCAAGACGCGAAACCTACAAAGGGCTAAACGTGAAACGTAATTGTGAATTAGAAAATTATCAATAATCACATTATGAAATAAAGAAAATTGAAAACTGTGAAAAAATATTTGTCTCTTTTAAATACGTTAGAATCTATAAAATGCATCCAAGAATGAGAAAATTCACTAAAAGCTTAAACACTATTTTGCTAATGAGGTGGTAATATTACTTAATGTAAGAAATAGTTCTACGAGTAACATTCAATCTTCTACTTGCCTTTCCCTAGTACATGTACACTTAGAATAGAAGTATAACGTTTCAGTTACGCATGAGTGTCTCCTTAATTAACTTTTATTTTATAAGCTTGTCTCTTTGCTATTGAAAAGTGAAAGTAAACTTCACTAGTGTCCTTGTAAATGTCACTTTGCATGAACTGACAATGAACAAGAAGTAGGAGACATTCTGAAAATTCAGAAACGGATCATTGCAGTTCAATACAAAACGAAAATATATCTGTACTTTGATTTTACCTCTCTTCTCAGCAAATTTACAATACAACTTTTACATTTTGTTTTAATTCTGCTTCAGTAGATCGTGAGCTTTCTCGTCATTACGAGACATCGCTGCGAATGTGCGATAGTGATATGCCAATGAAATGCGTGAGAACTGTTACGCGTCCCTAATAAAATCGTTCTGAAAATTTTCATAATCCTGTCGCTGCCAAAGCCCGTGAAATCCTCTTGTGTGTGCCAATCTCGGAAAATAAATATCCAGAAAAATAGCCCGTGAATTCAAACCTTCATTCGAATACTGCATCATTATTTCGACATCATATGTTCGCCGAATCCCTATTTCACACATACGCGTTTTAAAAAAAGGATGGTATTTATTCACTTTTATCTCCTTCATTATCATATCAACCTATCTGATTATTGAATCGTTTTTGTTGCCTGTAGTTTTCTGGCTATGTTCTGCAGTGGTAAAACATCGTACGTGGCAGACAGTCGTTGAGACGCATCGGACAGTGCTTCGGCATTAAACGTATCCCATAGGACCCGGCCCGCGAATTCAGTGCCTGTAGAAGATATTACTGAAAAGTAAATATAGAAAAAGTTAGTGTTCGGATATGTGTGTAATTATTTCATTATTAAAATTTTAATAATGAAATAATTTTTGTAGCTTTATTGTTAAATGCAATTGAATGAGATGGCGGTACGCACAATTTTTATAAATAGATTCCTAAATAACACAAAACTCGAGGCTCTGATAGTTCGAAACGGATATTTGGATTTTTGGGGGTACTTTATGTAAAGTCTCAACATTTTTAAAACTTTCTCAAAAACGGTTCCAAATATTTTGCTTAAACGTTTTCCTCGTGATGCGAAAACGATGCGTAAAAAATAAGGTAGGTCCCATTTTCGTCAAAATGTTTGAATTTTCGAACACGTAATACGTTCAAATTTTTTAGAGAAGAGATTTTCTCCTTAATAAAAGTCAAAGATAGATCGTTCGTGAAAGATCTTTGCATGCGGTCATGTACAATTTTCAAAAATATGTTGCGAAAAGGTGATACGATTATAGTGTTACGAAAAATAAACAAAATATTACATTACTACCCAACAATCGGCCTGTACACCTTTAACTCGTGTCTCACCCACTCTCTCATGCGTTCATGACCTTTAACTAAAGCCGTTGTTTGTCTCCGCGCGAAATAGGCTTTGGACGGGTGATTATGCGAGCGCACACTGGACAACAATTGCCTTTGAGCGCGACGTCCTTCCCTTTGGGGCGAGCGGCCGAGAAGAGCGATGCCCCCGTAATCCCCGGCTTTGGTGGCTCAGAGCATCAACTGATGTCACTGCAGTGCCTCTGACTGGGAGGTCCTCGGGCTCCACTCCCGATGGTGACAGGATTTTTGACACTAGCTAGGTCGAATTCAGTCGCTGTCTAGAGGAGGATTCTAGCGGCCGGCTGCTCTGATCGGTAGTTTTCCGTGGTTTCTCCGATCAACACCAGGCGAATGCCGGAGCAGTACCCTACCAAACGGGCCACGGACCGCGCGCGATCTGTCCTTCCTCTTCCTTGTCCTATCATCTCCCCTTACACACTCACACTCACACACTTACACTAACAAGCACTACACTACCACATATTCCGGGAGACCGGTCGGGGGCTTAGAGTATATTCTGGCTGGGGCGGTGCCCCGCAGGTGGCAGATACCTGGTTGGGAAAACCCTGCAAGACAACGGGTAAGTCGGTGCCATCCGGAGTTGCTTAACGATCAGGAGCAAATGACACATGAATGAATGCGTAGCACTCCATGCAGTTGTATTGCTACTTTGCTTCAACTACGATAATCAGGAAACTGGCATGAAAGGCCCAAAAATATCGTCATTTTGCTCAATCATATGATGTTACGTACTCCATCATATAACAACGACCACAGTTATTTTTACAGTAGAAGGTTTCCTCAAGTATCGCCGAAGCTGTTTTCATATTTGTGATCATGATGCATTTCCAGAGCAAAACATATTTTATAAGCAGTTGGGTCTGAGAATGTCTTGGAAATGTTTGAAAATATATTTAGGAATTTTGGTGTTTGAATTTTACATTCCGGTTATAAAATATATAACAATTCATAATGCTACCTTTCAAATGTTGGACGTGGTGATTTACATTGTTTAGAATTTGCTTTTCAGGGTTATTGTTACAGTTACATAGCTTTACCCGATTTATGAGCATTGCTCCTTTCACGGCGGTGATGTTTTTTAATGACAAAAATCGCGAATTATTTGCGGAATTTTTTAGTTTCTTCATTTTCTTGTACTTCTTCTTTTCTTCTTCAGCCAGTGTCATTTTTCTCCCGAATATAATGGCGTGTTTCCGTTTCCAACATCTGTTCGGGAAGGGTCAGTAGCTGAGGACCGCAACTGACGATGAACGAACACAATGGGTTTGCGATTTCTGCCCTTCGCCGGAAACCCTCTCGCCCCCAAATGAGCGCACGCGGCGGCGGCGGCGGCGGCGGCGAGGAGCTCCTCAGGCCGCGTGCGCCTCCACAAAGGACCCCTCGGGCGCCGCCACGCGACTTTGTCCACTCCGCCTCCGCCCCAACCCGCCCTACCCCCGCACTACCCCACCCCCCCCCCCCCCCCCCCACCCCCCCGCCCTGCCCCCCCTGCCCGCCCGCCACGCCCTGACCCGCCCTGCCACGCCCTGACCCGCCCTGACCCACTCAGCCCCGTCCCCACTCCGCCCTTCCCCGCGCCACCCTGCCCCACCCCGCCTTGCCCCTCCTTGTCCCGCCCCGCCCTGCCCCACCTCACCCTGCCCCTCCCCCCACCTTGTCCGGCGCCACCCAACACAACGCATCCCGGGCTTTTCCAAGCCTCATCCCCGCGATCGGACCGGCCCCGCCCCACACGCAGTCGACGGCACCGACGACAGCCGGCACCGCTGCTGCCCCTCTCCCCGCCACGGCCCCGCCGCCGCTGCCGCGTCATGCGTCGCTCATTTGCGGCAGCCCGCCGATTGTCGCCGGCACCCTCGCCGCCCGTCCCATCGATTTGTTATTGCCAGGAACATAAGGCCGAAGAGAGCATTCTGCTGGCGGAATGTCGAATTTTCGGGCTCGCGTACGTGTCAGATGATAGTTTGTTTCCAATTCTCGCGTTGGTGCATTTAATGTATAGTTTCTTTTACATATTCTATGATTTTCTGGGCTATGTTATGCGTGCGAAGAATCAATCCGTCCACAAACGTGCCGTTCCGTATTTTTTTGCAGTCTGTGCCTTGAATGTTACAGATGAACTGCTACTCACGGCCTATTATAGTACAATGATCTCCTTAATTCATGGATCTGCTTTAAATAGTGATATTAAGAGAGGATATTATAGAGAGGATGTAGATTGGGGGCGGTAAAATAGAATAATATAGATAACATAGAATTGTCGTGTCTACGTATCGTTAAGGGATTGCTCAATTCCACTGCTCTGTATAGTGAGGTATTGACTTAAATTGAGAAAAGGTTATATACATAAATGTAAAATAAGTGATAATTTTAATACATGTGACGTATGCTGTACAACTACGTTGTCATGAACGCTATTTGCATTGTACTATTCCCTTCCATAAATTTAAAGAAGTGAAGTGTGTGTTGTGTAGATAACACATTTCTGTTACACATTTATACCGACGTGGAAAAGATCATAGCCTGAGGTACCATATCGCTGTTATTTCTATTATTTTCTAGAACAATTCAAGAAACCTGCAGAAATTCTTTCCTCCATTTGTACGCAAAGTGTACGCAGGGCGCATCACTTTTTCGGAGGGTAATTTTAAGTAAGTGAAAATCAATCTGAAAATTTATCTCTTCGCGTAGTTTATTCATAAAATGGGAAATAATTCGTCAGTATTGACACTCGGCAATTTCTGGTCGCACGTGCCAATTTCACGTGCCAATAGAAAGTTCATTGCAGCTAAATAGAATTTTGTTTGCATTATCTATATGAAAGGAAGGGATGTCTAAGAGCATTGGGCTGAGCATTGGCTGTTCTTGTGCTAACGCGTTGGCGACTGCCGCGGTGCGCCGAGTGTCAATGGTTCTCGCCGTACAGAACGCGCTGCTTGTTCAGCCAGGCGCATCCCCTCCTCGATGATTTATGGGAAGACTATTTGTCCGTAGCGGCCCGACTGTCGATCGCGAAACCCTAATAGGTGTAGGGGGAACGACTGTACGTCGTAAGCGAAAGCGGTAAATAGCTATCTTCCGTCTCATTGGCCCGGGCTACGTCCGATTTCATGGCCGTGGTTCGGCAGTAAATCTGCCCGAATCTGCGCCTCATGCATATGAGGCGTGTGGCGATCGCGTTGCTTTTGGCAAACAGCCGTAGGTACGCCGCCCGTCAGCCCGCTCGCCGCATTTGCAAACTCGTTGCTGGAACAGTAGCCAGGACGGAGCTGCCAATGGAAGTTCTGTGAACCTACTCCTGCTCCTCTGCTGTGTGTACTTTTTGAGCCCAAGTACAATAGAAGAGTGAAGGTGAATAGAGAAGTAAAACAAGGTCACATCGGCACGTAGATCGAAGTATAGGAAACTACGAAGATACTAATATTCTTCTGTTCCTTATTTCCACCAGATTCATTCTGTGCTTTCTCTTTCCTAGATTTGATATCGACAAATAAAATGATAAAAGTTGAAATCTGTTTGAGATGTATTGTAACCAAAGGCGGAAGTATTTCCTAAGAAATTTCAGTTGGAGAAAAGATTTAAATGTATTGAGTTCTGCTTCGATGAACGCTTCAAAATATTACGTTTGTTACTGGAGAAATTGTGGAAACAGTTAATATGGTTCTTTTTGTATGTTGCAAAGAGAATAAAAGGATGGCATTTTGAACAACAGAATTTCAAAAAGATCAACAGAAAGAGTGGTTGCGTTCGATTGATTTTGTGTTGTGGGGCGTGTCAACTGCTGCAGTCATTACTTCTGATCGTGTTATATCTCGGCAGGTACACGAGTTCCTTATCCGTTCCTTATTCTGCGCCTTCCTGCAACTCGGCTTCGCGAGAGATACCTTAAGGTATCTCTCTCAGCAGAACACCGCACAAGTCGGGACTAACTCTCAGCTTCCATCTTGTGTCCCGATATGTGTGGTAGTGTAGTGTGTGTTAGTGCTGCTCCGACTTTCGCCTGGAAGTTATCGGCGCAACCACTTAACACTGCCGATCAGAACAGCCAGCAGCGAGAAATCTTTCACACATCGAGTAAATTCTAGCGACTCTATCTCTAGCTGGTGCGAAAATCGTCGGGACTCGAACCCCCGAACTGTCCGGCTCAGAGTCGCTGCAGTGGCGACAGTTGTAGCCCTGAACCGGTGGCGCGGTGGAGGGAGTGCTTGGAGAGGAGGTGGAGAGTCGGGACTCGAACCCCCGAACTGTCCGGCTCAGTGTCGCTGCAGTGGCGACAGTTGTAGGCCTGAACCGGTGGCGCGGTGGAGGGAGTGCTTGGAGAGGAGGTGGAGAGTCGGGACTCGAACCCCCGAACTGTCCGGCTCAGAGTCGCTGCAGTGGCGACAGTTGTAGCCCTGAACCGGGGGCGCGGTGGAGGGAGTGCTTGGAGAGGAGGTGTAGAGTCGGTCGCTGCGCGGCGAGAGCGCGCGTTTCCACCGTCAACATAGGCCACGCGGCGGCAGCAGTTGGCGCCGAGATGCGGCTGCTCCGCGATTTATGGGCGCCCGATGCTCGCTTGTTTGCTTCAAATCCCCCTCTCCCTTCCTCGCACTTCTGTTTCGCTCGCTCCCCTGCTCATCCGCTGGAGCACCTATCCTTTTGCGACGAGTGCGTTGAGGCGGCGCGAGAGGGCGCCGGCGACGACGTACGGGGTGCATGATGAACGCACTGCTTCCGGAGAGCCGACCTTGATGCTGGAGTTGTGCTCGGTTGCGAGATTTGTTGAAGGACTTTCGGAAGATAAGTGGCTGTTGCTGTTTGAGAAGAGTCGATTTCACGCGCTGGCCGACTCGAGTTCGGGAGAGGCATTGTATTACACGGTTGTGAATATGCTCGCGCCACTACTTTTGTTACCAAGTTTACCGACGTAGGCGTGACGAAGGCTTTAAAAATGAAGATTGCTCCAGCAGAGCTTAGTGTGTATTCTCAGAAATATTTTTTAATCTTTTCTTTTTTAAGATAAAAACATTAATAGTGATGTAGCTACAACTTAAAATGAGAATTTGATAGGTACCGCCATTATATCAATAGAGATGGCATGCGTATTATGTTCATACGTGAAGTATTTACATGAGTAGCATTAACAATTTCCACATTATCAGCTTTTTACTCAAAACATCATTTTCAATCACGTCATTGGGACAAACTGGAAGTGCTATCTCCCGGTAGGAGCGTTTGTTCGGGTCCTCTGCGACGGGGATGACCGCAGCGTGCCGAAGCCGCGCGCGGCCGCCGCACCGCCGCGCCACTGCGCCGCTGCCGTCGCTTGATGAATGGGCGCGGCCTTCTTGCGGCTGATTGGAACCGCGAGGGCGCGGAGGCCGCGCGGGCGGGTTCTTGCCCCGGCCGCCGCGCCGCAAGAAGGGTGGCAGCGCTCCGCCGAACCTCCCGCCGCCGGCGCCGCTGCGCTGTCATCGCCTCCCGCTGCGCAGGCGCACTGCCGAGCCGACGCGAGCGCCCCGGTGGCCGCTGCGGGAAACCAGTTACCGGAAGGGAAACTGCCTCACATGCGGAAGAAATGCTCGAATTCATTTATGTTATACGATTAGGATCAAATAACTACAAAATAGCAGTATAGAAATCGGAAAATAGAAAATCTATGAAATAAAATAGAAAATACAAAAAATGAAACACGAAGATGCAGAATTTCAACGAATCAAATAAGATGAAATTAACGATTACCAAAGCAATTATTCATCCATGTATGAAGCCAGCAATGCCTCAAAGATAGATCCATGTTTATGTTTATACATCAAACCATAAAAATTGAACATTACGCATGCTACATTGTTTTGATTCAACTTCTTGTGAATCTCATCAAATGAAGGTAATATTTTTTTATATTGTGTTGTTCAGCGCATCTGAAATAATATATAGTATAAACGATTTGTTCTAAAATAATTTTTAAAATTTCCTTATTCTTCAAAACTGTTCTATACATGTGACCCATGTACATTTGTCGTATTTCATTCGTCTCTTAAATTTTCGTACATATTGAATTTCATCGCGAAATAATTGTCATTTTGAAAGTTCAAATTAATATAATGTATCCGGCATAATTATTTTCGCCTTTTTACGTTACAAAAAGAATGTTTATTGATCATCGTGCATTGTTATCCATTAGATTTTGCAATTTTATGATGATTTTAACTATACTTTTGTTTCTGTTTGTAATTCTTAAGAAAGCTATAATCAAGGCTCACTGTTTTGTTCCGAGAAAATATTTAGGATTGTTTTGGGCTATCTGGTAAAAGCGTATCATGAGCTTTGAAACTGGCAAAAACCTGCTGCAGTGCTGACTGTGACGTGTGTAGAGGGGAAAATAGTGAGCCAGTAAAGCTCCGACCGCATTAACGACGCGGCTATCGAGATGTTAAAATATTGATTGGGATTACTTCTCCTAAACATATGTCATGGCATCAGTGTTTATGCAGCAGTCACTGTCAATTACACAACTGGAGTGCTTACGAAATACAAAACAATGACATCATTCTGTAAGTGGTGCAAACATCTCAATATTGAGACCCACATACTGGTTTGTTATTTGAGAATTCCTAGAATAGAATAATGGTCAATGATCCGATATCGTTTCAGTATGAGAAAGATATTTTTATACATCTCAATTGTTTCTTACAGCTAGTTAATAGATCTCTTTTCAGAAAATCAAAGCCCCTTAAAAGTCTTTGTATTATATGTTCGTTAACTCTACTAAAACACTTGTGTCGGTTTTACTTGTTCCTTTGCAACGTTCACGAATTTGAAATTAAACGTTTTAACCTCAAAATAACGAGCATGAAATTCGAAAATTCATTCAATTAGTCATCATTCTTCAGACCATTTACCCAGAAATCTTTCCCAACTTGGACAATACAACAAATACGCCTTATTTATTCTGCGTTTTAACGATATCCATGGGATCTGAAACTCAAGTCTCCTTGCTGAGGTAATACCTTCGTTCGCTGACAAATGTCCAGTTGCTGACTTCCATGGAAATCATAGTCACCCGCCTAGAATTAATTCTTTCAAATCCAAGTTACTCTGTTTATCGCGGACGTTCACAGGTCAAGCGAATGTGTGCAAAGCAAACAGAAAAAAGTAATTTAAGAGTCAAGAGTATGACGTTTTCGTAAGCTTATTGTTTCCAGTTCGCTTATCTTGGCTGGCAAACCACGCGCACAGAGACGATAGCCACCCAGAGCGACCCGCAGTGCGTTTAATCTGGACTCTGTGGCACATTGTGTGCGCGGCGGGTCCAGTAAGTCACTGTTGCCGCCCCGACCACACCCCCCTGAATCACCCCACCGGCACCGACGTCGTCACCACCGCCGCCCTCCACCCCCCCCCCGCACCTCTCACACCTCACCATCTCCACCACCATCATCACTGTAGTTGCCACCACTATTGCCACCACCACGATTGACGACGCAAACATCATCACCACCACCACTACCGACATCACCGCCGCCACACCGTCAATAGACCGCTGCACAACGCACCACCACCCCCTCCCCCCTCGACCTCATCATTCCCCGTGCCTGCGCACCCTCCTCCGCCCTCTAATTCCCTCACTTAATTCCCCAGCATGTACTTGAGTCGGCGCTCGCTCGTCGCCCTCCCTCGTTTTTGCAGCCGCCCCCGCCCCGCCCCGCCCCCTTCCGTTCAACCCTCTCGGCGCCGCTCGCCCGCGTGCTCGCGCGAACCCTCTCCCTCCCCCTTTTCTCCTCCGCGCGTGATTTAGTGTTGCCCTCGCCGCCGCCGCCGCCGCCGTTCGGTTCATGCGCTTCTCCCACGCACTCTGCCTCCGCGCGGCGCGGCGGGGGGAGGGGAAACGGCGGCGGTGGCGGCGACGAGCAAGTTGAAGATGCGAGATCGGAATTTTTCCAAAACGCTCCAGGCACTTCCGTCCTTTTGATGGCTTCCCCCCTCCCCCTTCAACTGTGCGTTGCGAAAACATTTTTAACTTTAGCTGGTAATTTGAATGGTGAACTCGTGAAATATTACTTCGCGAGTTCGTGTTAACGAAATATCGAGAGCAATAACTGCCCTTCCAGTTTTTCTGTTAATATACCTCCGAATTCGTTGAGTGCGTATTAGTTACGTAGTGCCATTTTTGGATTTGTGATGAAAATGTTAATATTTATAATACAGTTAACAAGTTTTTGAGAAATTCCAGCATTCAGTATGTAAATATGTCATCAAAAAATATGAATTTCAATACGTAAAACCATACATCCTACGAGAAAGTTAGTGTTTGAAATTTCGCACTTTGGAATGCAAGTGTAAACAATAGCTTCAGTTCAGATCGCGGTATTGTCTCGCGTTAGTGATGATCACTCCTGAATACTACCCGCAAAACAGTGCCGTTTGACGGGTAGGATACGCCTCCGAGACCGCATTTGATTCTTCGGTGACTGCGAGTATTTCAATTAGTTAAAGTAGTAACGTCCATTGTATTTATTCTACGATGGTCGAGAATTTTAAGAAATCTGTTTTTAAAGAACCTCTTTCATTATTGTTTTTTTGAAGTTAGACTTTGCAAAATTACATGAAATATACAGCGATATTAGAGCGTTATTTTCCTCTGTAACATTCACATCCTTGTTTAGGAGTTTGCCTCTACTCAGGATGCTAAGTGAATGTTGTACAGTTACTTTATTATAGTGAATACGATTTGCATATCGACAGTGAGATCTGGAAATTATTTTAACATTTTAAAGGAGCGTCTCGTGTGTGAGCCAATAAAGTTTTTAGTTTTTGCCAACCAATTAGAAATAACATGCTTGGTTTTATGTCTAGTTTTGAGCAATTTCCTGTTTTGACGTGAACATCCACCAGCTTGATTTTTACACAGATACAATTGAACTTCAATTGCCGCAATAATATAGTTAAATTGTACGTTTTACATTCTTTTGGATACAGAATTAAGCAAGTTTTTAGTAATATTTTTCAGTTTTATTACGTTCATTTGTGGTGAGGGCTTAATAAGTATTTCGAGTGCTATTGGTAATTTCCAGAACTCTCATAATATTATCGTAAAGACAATACTTAATCTTTCATTACTAAGAAGTTTTCAATTTAAGCTGATGAAGGAATATTTTAATACCAAGCTCAACGACGCCATTCACTTTCTATCAAATGAGCAGGAGAAAAAAAATCTGCCGTGCGAGAAATATATGGAGAATCTCTCAGTTGAGTTAAGATTTTTTTTTTTGTAAACATTGATCGATTATGTTATTGGAATTATGATCTAAAGATCGTACCTTCAGGTGTAATTAAAAGCAGTACACTTGTTTTGTGATTGTTCTCATCTGGGCATAGTGTCAGTTGAAATCGCGTTATCGACTGAGCAGCCGCGTCGACGCGCGGCGCCTCCTCTGGCCGCGTGCTCGCCCGCACTGCCGCCGCCCAGGGGGCGCTCGCGGCGCCGCGGTGTGCGCCGTGCGCATGCGCGATCGCACTGGCACTCGCGCGCACTCGCGCGTCCAGATGAAAGGCTACTCTTCCCTGCCTCCTCCTTTTAATATGCATCCTTGAAAAGTTATGCATTGAAATGTAAATTGCTACGCACAGTGAGCGCGCGCCCCGCGAGCTGCCTTTGCAAGGCAAACGAGCGACGCTCGGCGCAAGTGCACGGCACACGCCCCCATCCCCTCCCCCGCCCCGCCCCCTGCCGCGGTCTCCCCTTCCGCTTCATTGCAGCTGTCATTCTCAAAACGACGCATCGCGTCGCGCCGCGCCGCACACGGGTCATAAATGGGCCGGAACGAGTTCGCAGGAAAAATGTTGCTACTTCAAAGTTTCTTAATAAATGGGGGAATCCAAAGACATTTTGTGGGTGTAGATATTTTTTATATATATATATATATATATATATATATATATATATATATTGTATATATTTTATATATATTCAGAGTGAGTCATGTAACTTTAGTATCTCCTGGAATTTTAGAATGTTTGAAGTTATTGCAATGCAGTTTTCACGAAAGTTCAGGAGGGAATGAGGCTAATTGATGTATATATTTTTTAGTCTATCATGACGAGCGTAAAAAGACGAATTCAATGATATACATATTGTCGTATGTATATTTTAAACTATTTCAACAAAAAGTCCATATCCATTAACATAAACTGAAGATATATTCTCAAAATTAATGAAGACAGAATTTTAGGGCGGATTCTTAAAGTCCTCGGGCAGAGAAAAAACAAAATGGACAAAAGAAGTCGAAGATCACAGACAAGTACACAAAACAATAAACGATGCAGAATATGGAGAACAATTCAGAAACACTGCCAAAAAACATACATTTAAGCTAGGGTGTAAATGGACAACGGAGCAAAAGAAACAGCTAAGTGGACCCATGAAGAAAATTTGTGCACAGAGAAAACACAAACAATCATTATAAAGGAATTCAAGTTCAAACGCTCTCTTTGAATGGGAGTAATCCGAAAACTGATTTAATAATATAATAATAATAATAATAATAATAATAATAATAATAATAATAATAATAATAATAATAATAATAATAATAATAATAATAATAATAATAATAAATGACACCCTGAACTTCTGATACTACTTAACGTGAAATGTGAGAAACAAAAAAATGTCCATTGTAAAATTCACAACCATGATGAAGTTCATGGGATTGGTCATATTAGCACATCTTATTATTGTCGATGTAATTTAATATTGATGTCGTTATGCCTTGTTGTTTGTGTTTTGTACACTAGCCCTGATGAAGGAATTAAAAGATTTTAAAACGTTTGCAAACGGATTGTTTTATTGTTTATAATTCAACCAATCCGTCGAACTTCATCCCTCACAAAAAATGCTGAAGAAATCGTGGAGAGTAACCTCTCAACGAATAATTTCTAAAAAGAATGCACGATGTGCAGATCAATGAAGATGAATCATTTATGTGGCTAAAAAGGGGAAGAATGAAGCCAGAATCGGAAGCAGTTGAAATAGCTGCAGAAGATCAGACTTGAGAACACATTATGATGAAGCTGTTCCCAAAATTCCCTAAGATGATAAATGCCGCATCTGCCAGGTATAAGCTGATTATCCCAGCCTGTCCAATTCTAGCAAAGACTGAATACATGAAAAGACGATAGGGTGTGTAGTTACCTCTATTGGCAGATCTTTACCGCCCTCGAAGTTCCAAACACATGCTCTAACTTGTACGAACACTCACCGGTGACACCTGTTCGACTGTGCACAATATTGTACGACCAACAAATTAGAGCTGATCGCACGAAAGCTGCAAACAAACCGGATATTGTTATCCGGGATTTGGAAGGGAAAAAGTCTAATTGTAGATGTGGCTGTGCCGTGCGATCAAAATGTTGTAACCGAGGAGGCAGAGAAACGTCTGAAATACAAAAGAGTTTGGAAATCGAATGAGCCGAATGTGGAGCGTCAAAGTAAAGGTCGTCCCGATAGTTATCGGAGCTCTGGAATTTGTTCCGCAAAATTAGTGTAAGAAACTTCCAGGTCATTCAAAAGACTGGGAAGTGCAAGACATGGCTTTATTTGGAACAGAGCTCATATTTTGAATTACGTATTGTAGAGGCACCGACTGTCCTTAGATCTGCTCCTTAAGGAACTGGTAGCTACTTGGAGTAGATTTTATATGCAACTCATAACATCTTTAGTCGTGAAGTAGAGGAATAATAAAAGTAATATAATAATGTAATAATAAATTGGCTGTCTCCGGAGCACATAGTTGAAGTGAAACTTCTTAGAATTTATTTTTTGTGTTTAGAATTTTAAATATCACAATTTCAACGTTGTGTTACTACTATGTATTGTGTGAGGATGAAGAATTGATAATATTGAAGTATAGTTTGTAGAAATACAACTTTATTTATATAATTGCGTCGCATTTTGAGAATTCGTATTTGTGCTACATATACGAGTGAAACGAAGTAACAATACGTTATATGAACATAACGTATATTTTTATGAAGATGCTATCCTATTATGTTGATTGCGTGTAAAAGCTAATTTATTTTTATATCGACTTTTCGAAATTTATAAGATATATAAAAATTTCATTTTCTATTCTAAATGTAAGTAAAATATATCCAACACATTTCTCGCTGTCGTGTCGTTCCTCCCTTTCCACAACTTTTTATATTTCTCTTTGTGAAACTGTTTCGATTTCTCTGACAATAACTTAGATTCACCTAATTCGCCTTCTTTTAAAGGTCCTGAAGGAACATGTCTCATATTCAGTACTGTCATGGTTTAAATATATATATCCTCACAACCCCTTCCTGAAATTATAACAGAAAATGTAACTTCATTTTCTGTGCACGTCTTCTAGAATTCAGTGGGAAATACAATTATTCAAATTATCGTTTCCATGTTGTCGCGGCAGGAAGTAATAAGAGCCAAAATTTATTGCTTATTTATCCTTGAAAATAGAGTTTATTACATGGGAGTTTTTTTATTGTTTTTTTTTTCCTTTCAAAATTTCAAAATTTTATTGCTTATTTATACTTGAAAATAGATTTTATTACATGGGAGTTTTTTTTTTTAAATTTATTGCTTATTAATTTTTGAAAATAGATTTTACTACATGGGAGTTTTTGTTTTTTTCTCCCTTTCAAAATTCAAAATTTATTGCTTATTTATTTTTGAAAATAGATTTTACTACATGGGAGTTTTTTCTCCCTTTCAAAAAAAAGGGTTTTAAAATGTGCACACAATTCACTTTTCCCCATAGCACGTCATACGCAGTTTTTAACTGTTTTTTGACGTAAAATAAATAAATAAATAGATATAAATAAACCCGTTCGTAATAATTAATTGTTATATTTCTAAATGTGGGTTGCGAAGCACCATTCAACGATTTTTTTTCAAGGTCGTAAGCTCGTGAACCGATCCTGTACAGGAAATCGAAATGAAAATTATTACTGCTTCGGGAAGAGGTATAAAATGTAATTACTTCGTATTTGCTAGGATATTACCATCTAAAATAACAACTCCATAAAATTTCTATTATGAAACCGAATAAATTTGGTTGGATTTATTCCTTATTCTTTCAGATGTTGGCAAAATTTTCTTCGCTACTCACAACATCAATATACATATAAAACACAACAAAACAACAAATATATATAATACCCTATTATTAACATTTACAACACCTACTTCCTTCTACATTAATACAATTAAATGTTCTTAACTTCCATACGAGTGCACTTCACCACTTTGATTAAAAACAATTACATAGATTATGAATAAATATATACTCCATGTCTTTCTAAATATCTTGTTCCACACAAAACATAAAAGAGTGCATCTTCCCATTACTTAAAACATTTCAACATTTTGAATCATAAACACTTTCAGTTCTCAGCGACTCGACTACACGACGTGTCTCGCAGAGCGTCTCGATCTCCTCTGACGCTCCCTTCGATTTTCGGACCGCTTGGTTTGAAGACAAAAGACGTCCTTCCACTATATTGTTACTTTATTTTCGCTTTCTTCTTACGTTAATTTCTTTTAATAGATCTTGTGACATTGCATAATTCCCAAAAATGTTCCGAAATATTTGCACTGTTCGTAATCCCCTTTTAAACACTAGTTTCCTTTATTTCAATAAATATCAGCAGTTTTTGTTCGTCACTTTTCGAGAACATCTGTCTTTTTTTAATATGGAAATGTTTTTTTACCATTACGAACTTCATTTAATTTTGAACGGCATGATTTGACGACATCTTATCTTTATTAGAATATGCCCTATTTTTATTTGTTAATATTCCCATAGTCCATTTTGAGCCTCGCTTTTGAGAATGCAATTAAATTAACAAAAATAAAATTCACTAATGCACTTTCAATTGTTCGTCCATGTTTCATAAGAAAATTAAGCGTCCTTTTTCTAATTAATGTCTAAATATTGGGCGCGTCTGAATAGACCGTCACAGTACCTACATAAACCATCGAATATGCTACGTTTGAAACATATCTTCTCCTACCCATAATGCCAACCAAATACTCTCATACTCCCTGAAGCATATCGATTGCCATACTCTGTGTCATTCACGTAAGTATGAACGTGTTTTTAAAACAAAACCAAAAAAAGTTAAACTTATGTTTAAAAATTAAATGCGGTGTTGAATTTTGCAAAGCTTTATTCGCTTGAAAATATGTTCTTTTCTCACGTGAATGAAGCTCTACTTATTTCTTGTCGTCTCTACACTACTAATATCTAATGCGCGTAGAAGAAAATGATGCAGTCTCCGACCACGTGAGAACTGTTCGTTAGAAATCAAAAAAACAACGCAATAGTTTCGATGCTAACTGAATAATGCAAATATTTGACAGAGATTTTCATTTGATAATGCACATATTGACAGAATGCTCATGGTCAGTACGTCACTCATTACGACTCAGCTGACGGCAAGGCTAAAAGGAGAGGCCGCACTCCATTCACGCCGTGCGTTATGGAACAGTAACGTTTTTTTATATTAATGTTGTGTAAAGAACTGTGGTTCTGTGTAAATAGACATTAGTGGTTTCGTTACATACACAGGAACTCGGGGAAAACAATAAACAATCAAACATATTCGATTTTCACTAAAAGATGCAAACACTTGATTATGTTATTCTGTCTATCCTCATACTCTCCGCATCACTATTTACGACATAGCTGTTATGCGACAGCGAGGCTCCAAGGAAGAGGGCGCCCACCATTAAATATTTGCTATTCACTTGTATGGTAAAGCAACTTTTTCATTTTCTAGGACTTGCTTCGTAAGTAGAAAAAGTATTGTAATCGTGGAAAGTGAAAGATGGCGGATGAGTACTCCTGTTCCAAGAAAAACTATATCTTATGTACATTGTACTTTCTTATAAGGTGGTATCACGAAACACTTGTACAGCACACGACCGATATCACAAGTAACGCTCTTGCTTGCTTATAATGCTCGACTGACGCCTCTTCATCTGCGACAGTCGTTCGGTCTTCATCGGCCTAATAAGGACAATAAATGTACTATGAAGTGAGCTTTTAAGAAAATTTGTAAGTACGAGTGAGTTTCCAGAAAAAAAATATAGAGAACATTGGCTGAATCTTGAATATTCGAAGCTCTTATTCGAGCCTCGTGATAAGACTCCCAAAATGTATTTTTAATTCACAAATATAATTGTAGGTTTTTTTGTTTACAAAGAATGAACTTAACATTGAAAAATACTCCACGGGGTAAAAAATTTAGGACTTTCTAGAATACGAAGGCGTAACCACATACATACTTATACCGACTTATAGTTGTGGTATTTGAGAACTGGAAGCCTAACCCATCTTGTTTACGGTAATTTTTTTCTACACGTGTTATCATTTTTTTTAAAAAAATGTTTCATTTAGGTTTTCCTTCGACTCTCGCTTGGGGTTTAAATTCGGACCACTGTGCTTTGTTTTCATTCGCGAGTGGCGTCAAGATTTGCACGACCCCCTGGAGATGGATGTTAATTGGAAGCAGTGGCGGTGGAGAAGAGAATCGAAGTCTTTGCCGCGGTGCGACGTTCTGAGCTCCCTCTTTGCGTAATTCACAATGTGGGTTGATGACGTCGCAATCCTATGCAAGCTTCTCGAATCTGCGCCTTTGTGGCGAAGAATTGTTCATAAGATTCCCTTTCACTGCAGAGTAAATGGATTTGCCAACATACAACTTATAAAGTTGGTGGCGGAAAAACAAATTTAACAAACTAGTTAATTAGGTATTAGAACCTCTCTCTTCTCTCTCTCTTCTATCTCTCTTCTCTCTCTCTTCTCTCTCTCTCTCTCTCTCTTCTCTCTCTCTTCTCTCTCTCCTTCTCTCTCTCTCTTCTCTCTCTCTCTCTCTCTTCTCTCTCTCTCTCTCTTCTCTCTCTCTTCTCTCTCTCTCTCTTCTCTCTCTCTTCTCTCTCTCTCTTCTCTCTCTCTCTCTCTCTCTCTCTCTCTCTCTCTCTCTCTCTCTCTTCTCTCTCTCTCTCTCTCTCTCTTCTCTCTCTCTTCTCTCTCTCTTCTCTCTCTCTTCTCTCTCTCTCTTCTCTCCTCTTCTCTCTCTCTCTCTCTCTCTCTCTCTCTCTCTTCTCTCTCTCTCTCTCTCTCTCTCTTCTCTCCTCTCTCTCTCTCTCCTCTCTCGCTCTCTTCTCTCTCTCTCTCTCTCTCTCTCTCTTCTCTCCTCTCTCTCTCCTCTCTCTCCTCTCTCTCTCTTCTCTCTCAATTTGCAGGTTTCAGAATTTGGAGAAACGATAATATGCTCTCTCTTTCAATTTCGAGAACTTCATTAGAAAAAAGCAAACTATTTGTCAATTTGCAGGTTTCAGAATTTGGAGAAACGATAATATGACGGAGACCATCTTATCAGAATCGAGAATCATCTTTCGTTGCTTCGAATGTTAGTGTCTCAGATTCAGAAAGAGCAAATACTTCCCTTGACGGTTCTGCTTAACATTCCGTGCAGATGAAACAGTGCGAGCCTTCGTCGTTGCGAAGTTTGCAGCCTCGTCGCCAGGTCCAACTGTTGGCTTATGATAATGAATTCGGGGCCAGCCAGGCGAGGCGGAGAAATGTCAGCATAAATGGCGTGCTTTTAGCATTTTCTGTTTCTGCTCGTGGAAAATCAAGGCGATGTCGGGTTGCAATTCTACTGTCGGATGAAAGGTAAAATGCTGTTTTTTCGTATCTCCGATTTGAACTTACTTCTGTATAGGAAGAAAAATTAATGTTAGGAGTGCAATAGAGACGGAAAAGGTGAATAACAGTAGAATTGGCATGAAGTGTCGCTTTGTTTTTGATTTTATGAGAGTTCAAACGTGTTCCGTATTTGCAAAAATTTCGGTTTTGGAATAGAATTATTGTTCTTAGATAACTAATTGACTACTGTTGTATAAATTATTTAAACGCCAAGAAATATATGTTTATATTTGTTATTAAGTATAATTGGCTAATAGGTATGATTTTAAGAGTTGTTATTCAGGCATTGTTAAATGGAATACCTCAGAAAGGGATATGAGGTCCAGAAAAAGATACGAACCTTCTTCATTTTCATTACTCTCTTTTTCGTGTTTGAGTATCATTTTAATTTTCCTAATAAGGGTGATTAACCAATGCATTGTTGTCGTTTCTTGTTAATTTAGAAGAAAGACATTTCGAAACACGTGCGAGCAGGAAAAGGGAGTTAAATCACTTGACGTTTTCTTTACGGGGGAAGGATGTGCAGTTTAATATATTTGACATCATCCGAGATAATTGAATGAATTTAAAATATAGTACATATATTCGAATTCTTGTGCATCAAACCTAACGCATTATTGCAGTACATAATTCACCAATATCTTCACAACAGTATACACAATTCCTTTCTTTAACCTCTCCTTTCTTTATCCTCTTTCCTCCCTTTCTTTAACTTCTTTAACTCCATGTGCCAACCAGGAATTCAACGGCCATCATCAGTGCACCATATTACGATGGAATAAAGTGCTAATAGAGTTTTCAAATGTTTTTATTTATTAAATTTCGTTGTACATGCTCATTTGATGTTTTTGATTCCTTCATAAGTAAACATCAGTATGCTCATTTCAGACTGACGTTTATGTTATTAGACCTTTTTCGCTAAAGGTATCAGAAAAAAATTAGTTATTTTTTAATGAAAACGCGGCTTGTTCGTTGCAGACGATGGGCGGCTGCGGCCCTGGTGGCGACACTAGCGCTCGCGGCGGTGGAGAGCGCGGCGGCCCAAGACGTCATCCCCCTGGACGAGTCGACGCAGCGGCCGTCATGGCAAAATCGCGGCAACGACTACCAGTCGCGAGGCAACGACTACTCGTCTCGGAACGACTACCCTTCTCCCTCGCTGCAGTCGTGGGAAAACAACCTCGTCCTCAGCGAAGCGTAAGTGTCTTGTGTTCGCCGTTGGGGCCTTACCGCCTACAAATCATCGTGATCATCGTCATCATTATCATTATTATTATTGTTATTATTATTATCATTATATTCATTATTATTATTATTATTATTATTATTATTATTATTATTATAAGTAAACCAATAACCATTTCATGTAGAACGCATGTGTTCATTCATACCTTTTTACGTCAATATCAAACATCTATCAGCAAAAAGACGTTTACCAAACATTTCATATTTCTCTCTTGTACACTTAATACATTCACACCTAGAGACGCAATTAAAATCGACAACCAAATACATTTTGTAAATAGAATGGAGAAAACCTCCGAATCATTTCGATTTAGACAATTGACTGTAAAATTAAATAAACACTACTCTAAATACGCAATTCTATGTATTGATGAACTCAATCGTATATCTCAGTCCTCATCCTCTGGTGGTGCGCAGCTAAACCTTTGCACATTGATGAATTTGCAAATCTGTGATGTAATGCTACGCGAAAAATGTCCAGAAAAGTAATTATTTTATAAATATATTAAGATTTGGGGGAGTAAATCATAGCGTATAGTACTCCTGTCGTTCAAAGGAAGCTACCAAAGTTTCATCAATATTGATCAGAAAACGTTCAGAGATTCGGCGTCGTTAGCCGAATTCGTTTCCTACGCTCCCTGAAGTCACGGAAGTTCGCGAATTCGAGACTCGCGGGTTCCCGATTAGGTGACCTGCTAGGAACCCCGGGATGTAAAGGCGTCGAGCCCTGCCCGGAGGGATTAAAGGCATGACTGACTGCGACGTGACGAGACTTGACTAAGATATTACTTCCCATTAGTAAATTAGTAACGGAGTATTGCTCCAAGGAACAGCGCTCAACGCCCAACAAGGATTACAGAGACGCGTTGCGTCGACGACAACGCAACAAATTAAAAAGTTGGTATCGCGCTGTAACGCAACGCCTTTGTGTCTTGTCTTTATATATAGATATCAATATATAATGGCTGTATCGGCCATTTATGACCACGCTACACTTTACCTTCCGAAGCCTAGGCATATTTGTCCCAGAGATATTAACGTGTATCATTGTGAGGATCAGCTTTTCGACTGTAAGACAAGGTTATTACGCCTTGAATTATGAATTATGGATAGCATGGTGATGAGGTGTGAAGGGACAATCACAAATACGACCATGCCTACCCAAGACTCGAACCTGCTGCCTCCTCGACGCAGACGAGACCTGCCGCAACCATCTGCGTTGCGGCGCCGGCATCATTATTATCATTATCATTATTATTGCTGTTGTTATTATTGTTGTTGTTTTTATTCTTCTTATTATAGTTATTATCATTATTATTATTATATTATTATTTTATCTTAATTTCCGCTTCGTAAGGTCGTAGGATAATTTATGAGCAGTCCATACGAAGCCACGTATTTTAAATGAATTATTAGCAAATTGCCTTTCTATGGAACGAAAGATAGTGTCGTAATTATAACATGAATCTCAATAGGTCATTGGGACGCTCGTTTCTGTTATTTGTTCGTGTAAATAGCTTGTTTTCAATATTAAAAGCAAAACATATTAGCATGCAAATACTAATAATTTCTTATTCTAATAATAAACTTTCAATTTAGGTTTCATATACATACTCACTTTCTTAGTTTGATTTAAAACAGAGGTCAAAATTACGATCCTCAACTTTTTTTCTTCCATAAGTTCTTAATTTTTACTTTCTCGCTACCGCTTACGCTGTAAAGAAAAGGCTATGTTATGCTGCGCAAAAACGGCGACTTTTCGGCAAAAAAATTCTTGTTACAAGGCCCTGGTAACGAAAAAGTGGAAAAATCCAGTTCCGAAATTTAGAAAAACAAATCTTCTAACACGTGGTGTGTATTTTAAAAAAGAAGGTGGATAAATCCATATGTTAAATTTATTTTTTTGTTTTTATTTATTTTACGTCAAAAAACAGTTAAAAACTGCGTATGACGTGCTATGGGGAAAAGTGAATTGTGTGCACATTTTCAAAATTCTGTGATCCCTACACTAAGTCATATACTACTTAAATTTTAATTTTGAAAGGGGAAGAAAAAAAAACCCATGTAGAAAATCTATTTTAAAAAAAAAGCAATACATTTTGAATTTTGAAATTTTGAATATTTAAAAAGACATCCTCTAACACGTGGTGTACCCCGAAGCCATATTTTGTGCGTCCTTGATACCGAAAAATCGATCACGGCAAAACATGTCTCTTGCACAACGCTACTGCACTGTTCAGCCAATTTTCTCCAAAATTGATATTCCCATTCGTTGAGGCTGATTTCGCGACCCCTGGAATTTGAAACGGATATTTTCATTTGGTGGGTACTTTGCATGAGGCCCCTCGGACAAACACCAACCTTTTTGATTAAACTTTCTCTTCTCGGATCGGATAATGAACGCTTAAGAGAATGGTACAGGTCTCGTTTTCGTTGAAATCCCTGATTTTTCGAAAATTTCAAAAATTCGAAATTTTTTCGGGGTCTTCCTATAAATGTAATATTGAAGATAGAGATTTTTTCCAGAATGAAATCTATTCCTAAAGACAGATCTTGATATAAGATTATGTTCAATTTTTAAAAAAATATGAGTAGTTTTCATGTAATTTTGTGCGAAATATTGGAAATTTAATTATAAACGACAATTTATTAACACTCATGCAAAGTGAAATTGTAGACCGTTTAAGAAATGTTTAAGTCATGAGAGCGCAAAGTCCCTTCTGAACAGGAAACGGATTTTTATCATCGATTGATTTTGATTTTATACATAATTTGCCCTTTCCTCATTCCCAATTTAATAAAACATAAAAAAGCTTTTCACAAAATTATTGCCACCATTGCTGGTGCAGTCTTATTTATTGGTAACAATAAGTTACTTGGCGTTGTTGCCTCCTCTCCTGGCAGTTCAAATAATATATAACATAACAGATAAACACACATGTATATTCCCTTGAAATAAAACAAGTATTTACACAACACTCACAACATTTGCAAAACAACAAAACAAACTCATTCATACTAGCGCACATTCGTTGTCTTTATTAATGACCATGCCATTATGAATTTTAAAATGCTTTCCCCTTAAAAATAAATTCAGGTCTTGGCCTTCTCACAATGTCTAATAGGAAGAAAAGTTTGAAATGATCACTCCCTTTGCGATGTCTTCTGTTATTGCCTGGCCCGTATCCATTAATTATTCCTTTTTCATATTGCAACCATTTTGACTTCATGCCATATTTATACTGCAACGTTCATCTTCGTTAATTATCTTACTACACTGAAACATGGCTTCCTTCCTGCCATCCCATCTCGTCCGAGTCCACAAACATTCTCTCATCTTTTTTTTTTTTTTTCCTGACTTCCCTGAACTGTTACAAAAAACAACAGCCATCTTTTTTCTATATTGGTTTGAATTTATCCCAATTCTTTCAATGTCTTTTTTAGTCAGTTTATCAAAATAAACATATTTACTTACATATGAGTTTTGTTATGTTCACTTGTCTCGCTATAAGAGTTATAATTTTTCTTTTTGCAAAACCTAGTATAGATTTGTTTCTTGTCTTTTCCAAAATGTGTCTTATTTATTTACACTAAGTTCTTTAATTAGATTTCTCTAGTTCATCAACTCCAGTGTAATAAATAAATGTCACTAAGCTCACAAACAGTCATTTGTCTCTGCAATTATGTCGTATTTTCCTTTTTAAAAAAATATTGAAATTGTTGGTTTTGTGCCCCTTTCCAGCAATACATTCCATTTTTTTAAATAAAAATTAGATTTGCTTTTTGGATAAACATTTTGAGAGTTGAAAATTAAATAAGGGTTTCCAAAACTTAAGGATTTATTTTATATTTTTACATTATGAACAAGCTTTCGTCAGCTACAGAACGTTAGAGGGTTCATTTAACTATTTTAAATGTTTATTTTATCAGATGAGTTTCACCACAGTCATGAGTTTATACAAATTTTTGAAATAAACACACTGCACCACTTTGTTATAAACTTTAATGTTTTATTTTCCAGCACTTTGTTTAAGGTGTTGTCGAAATGTTTGCAGAATGCTGTGACAGTCAGACACCTACACGAAACTTAAGAAAATGTGCAATTGCACTTCTCCCCCATTTTTATCAGAGATTTAACTGCTTCTGTTGTTAAATAAATAAATTTAAAAAAAAAACTAGTCAAAAGTATTTGTTTTAATTTATTACAAGCATAATTATTGTATATTGTGTATTGTATATTGTATAATGTTTCTTTCATAATTGACTTTTCACTTACCATGTCTTCTTTGATTGCAGGACCTACTTCATAGTAGCCAGTCGCATGGTTCGTCCTGGTCAGGTGTATCGTGTAGCAGTGTCTGTTCTTCAGACAATTCATCCTCTCACTGTACGGGCTTCCATACAAAGGAATGGTGTGGAGATGAGTGCAGATAACAAGGAGGTGAAAGAAGGAACTCCAGAAACACTGATAATGAGGGTATTGACTAGAATTTAAAACATGCTAAAAATCTTTGTACAGTTTTTATAGTCATGCAATTTAAGAATTAAATTAATTTTTTAATTCTTTTATTTTTCAGATTCCTCCAACTAGTGTACCTGGAAATTACAAATTACGAGTTGAAGGAACTTATGATGGATTGCTTGGAGGGATTGCATTTGTTAATGAAACATACATTACTTTCTCCCAACGGTCTATGACAATTTTTGTACAGACCGACAAGCCTGTATATATGCAAGGGCAGACAGGTATAACAGATAAAAAGTTGATCTTTATTATTTTTAGTCAATCAAAGTTCAAATATTTCCAGAAGAGTGTTTTGTTTTTCATGAAAAGATATAACACAACATTTCTCGTATACATATTAACTGATCTTTATGTGCTTTTGGTGTAAAAAAAATTAAACCTAGCCTGGAATTGGATTACACATCTTTGGTAAAATTATTGTAAACATAGGTGATTGAAAAACACACAAAAATCAAAAAAGGGAAAAACTTTGGTATGTACAAAATATATGTAAGAATGGGAGAGGATCTGTATGTAATGGAATTGAAGATTCATCAGAATAACAAAATTTGTTAAATAGAAAAAAATCTAGAGTGTATGTCCACATTGGGTCAGAAGTAAGCATCTTCACTTCAAAGCAGAGGGAGGCAAATGTGAATTGAGATGGAATGGAGAATAAGGGAAAAAGTTGACAGTTACTTTCAAAGAGAAAAAAGGAATAAATGGAGGTTGGAAGGGGAAGGAAATAGACATGAATAAGGGAAAAAATTGAAAAGAAAAAGGTTAAAAAACTATAATGTATGACAAAATGGGCATATGACAAAAGATAATAATAAAAATATTTTAGGATAATTTTATTTTAGCCAGAACATTGTCATAAATATTGTGAATGTTTGTGAATAAATTTATTTCCAATATGGTATTAATGGTTTTGTGTGTCTTTATAGTAAAGTCGCTGAGATTAATCTTTAATATTTTCTGGTTTCATTATCCAAAATAGTAAAGCTATCAAAATGAAGATTGAGAAAAAGCAAGGTGATGTCAAAAAATTGAGTTTATTTTGTCCCAGTTTCCTTAATGTTATTCATATGTTCTTTTATTCTTTGTTTTAGGAATGCTCTGTCTGTCCTAAGTAAAGAGACAAGAGCACTCACTACAGTTACGGCAATTGCTTCATCAATTAAAGATATTTTATCCGTAACGTACCTAATTAGATTCTGTTTAAAGGGCAATTTATTTCTAATTGTTATATCAAATTTTCACCAACTATAAAACTCTCTCTGAAGGAAATTGTTTATTCTAGGGACATAATGTAAGGTAATAGCTTGACATTGGTAGAAATATTGCTTGATAAATTTATCTCCGGACTGTCAGTGGTTTTGATGTTTTTTTTTTACTTATAATTGCTAAGCATTGTGTGAGATACTTCGAATAAAATGAGAAGTGTAGTTGTTTGCAAGAAGGATACAATCAATCAATTCTGGAAAAATGTGAACTTTGAGTGTCAAAATAACAAAGGATACTTGGGTCAATTTTTAATTATGAATTAGACAATCACATTGGTAATATTTAGACACGACATTTTGAATTAAAGATAAAATTTATTGATTAATAACCTGTCAGAAAGACATTTATTTGAGTTGTGTATTCATTTTGCAGTGAGATTTCGAGCAATACCTATCAACACTGAACTACGGGCTTTCAATGATGCTGTGGATGTATATATGTTGGATCCCAGGGGTATTATAATGCGAAGATGGCTTTCTCGCCAGGTGAGGAAAAAGCCTTACATTTATTTTCTTGGCAATTTTTCTTCAATGATTCTAATTTTTAATTGTATTTTACAGTCCAACTTAGGAACAGTAAGCGTAGAATACACATTATCTGACCAACCTGTGTTTGGCCAATGGATTATTCAAGTTATAGCACAAGGTCAAAAAGAGGAAACAACATTTCTTGTTGAAGAATATTATCAAACGAGATTTGAAGTAAGTGTGGTACTGATACACTATTAATTTTTTGTTATACTATTTAAATCTCATACCCTTTATTTTCACATCAATTGAGGACACACCGAAATAATAAGTTATCACATAAGTCACTGTTTCACTTGGTATTCATGCACCTATCTGCACAAAATGTCAGGAATAATATAATTTTTTGCCATCTGTCAAGAACAATTAAAATTTTGTTCCATTCCAGTATGTTCTATTCTGTTCCATTCCTTTCCATGTAAAGCTTGGTGGCAGAGTGTACAAAGCAATGTGTATAGTTCTTCAGAAATGTGCTGGAGGTGTTCCAAAGTTCCATTTATTTTTTATTAATTAATTAGTACTGTGTATTTTAAATACTACTACAATCTTTCAACAGATCTAAAGATGTATGAAAAATTAGGTTGATCAAAGTACTAAAATATGGAATTGTAAAAACCTTAATATGTTGTGAGGAACTTTGTTTTATATAATAGATAAATAAGCAATACTTGTTAGTTGATTAATTTTAGATTCGCTTAATTGTGGACAATCAGATCACTATTGTTCTTAAATGAAGATTTTAAAAAAGTGTTTATGACATAGTTTTTATTTTACTGCACAAAACATAAAATTATAATACAATTGCAGTTTAAAAAACAATCAATAACACAAAATTCCATGGAAATAGAGGCTCACATTGTGTGTTCTTTATAAAATATACTTTATGTATGTATTTGTACATAGTTTACTAAAGTACTTACTTACATATGTTACTTATGTATGTCCTTTAGAATGTGCTTGTCTTTAATTTATAAAATCATAATTTGTAAATTATTTCATTGCCTTAATTTAATGTGTTGTTAATTTCCCAAAAAAGCTTTTAAAAATCTTTATTGTGATTTTTTACTAAGCGGTGTTTCAAAGTATTGTAAATATCTTATTTAATTTTATATTAGTTTCAAGGATCATCATGGTACAGTATGATTGTTCTTCAAAATAATCATTAGTAGCTTTTCTTCATTAATAATCATTAGTATTATGTTTGAATTACCTAAATTTAAAGTCTACAGAGAATCTGCCTTCTAGTTTGGGAATATGTCTTGATCTTTTATGAATGTTTAAATAATTCAACAGGTAAATGTGACAATGCCTGCATTTTTCTTCACAACTGATCAGTACATTTATGGCACTGTGATGGCAAATTATACAAGTGGTGCTCCTGTTCGTGGAAATCTGACTCTCAAAGCCACCATTAGGCCAGTAGACCAAAGATATAATAGAGTTGAAAGACAACAACCTGTTGAAAAATACTTCAATTTTGTAAGTTTCATCATATTTCTGACTGAAGTGTTCTCAACATTCAATTGAACAAAGAAACTTTAATTGAAGAAGGTTAGACTATGAAGACTCAATATTTTTATTCTTACAGAATGAAGAATACCCATCATGGTTTTCAGTATTTCAGAAAGAGGAGGAAGAATATTATAGAAGAAATGAAAATGTTTAGTGAATTGATTTGGAGTTAAAGGGAAAATTAATAATTCTTTTTGGAAAAGTTATCTTCATTTGGTTTTCTCCAATAAAGTCATCATCATAGTCATTGATATTAGCATTTCTTAAGAATTCTTCATATTTATTGTGGTTACCTCTTAACATTGAAAATGTGTGTTGCAGTTTCAAGGAACCTACAGATTTAGATATCCTATAGAAGAATTACAACAGTATGTGTCGTCATTAGATGGAATGGAGGTCATATTTACAGCTACAGTTGGTGAAAGGTTCATGGACGAAATTGTAGAAGGATATTCCATAGCACGAATTTATAATTCTTCAATTAAAGTGTCGTTTTTGGGAGGATCACCACAAGTTTTCAAGCCTGCTATGCCATTCACGTGTTATGTATGTACCTTTTATGTCTTAATTCAATGTTTGTAATCTGATATTGACATTAATAAGAATATTTGTGTCAGGTATGCCCACACATTTTTTGCGTGCATGTGTTTTTTAAAAATACATTTAATAATTCACTAAAAACATGATTATTGTCTCTATGTAATGCCTTAATGAATATGCTGATAAGTCAACTTTTTACTGAAAATAAAAAATAATACTACTGAATTCACCTTATTATACTCAGCATTTGGTATAATCAGATAAGTTTAATTCCTTTTGGCTGGTGAGTTGTGAACACATGAATCAACCAAATGTACAATTCATATATTCATAAACTGTAACAAGAAAAGTCAAACAGATATTTCATGACATTTAACTGATTATTCATGCTAAAACTATAATTTGAGATAATTTATTAACATCAAGTAAATTGAATAGTCTGTTTTTTCATGCTACAAGTTTAGTGCAGAGTGGCAGGCTAAGCTGCTCTCCTGTAAAATTTAGTTTTCACAAGTTTTCAGTGTATTCATGAGTTGTGGGAATTCTGATTGGATGTTGTTGACGTTCTTATAAGAAGAAATAAAGAGTCATTCGCAACATATCAGCTTTATTAAGATAGCCGGCTTACGGCTTTGCGTCATCGTCAGTCTGCTGCTGTCGGCAAAGTCGGCGACTGTGCTCGAGGCACAGTCGCCGACTTTGCCGACAGCAGCAGACTGACGATGACGGCAAAGCCGTCGAAAGCCGCTATCTTAATAAAGCTGATATGTTGACGAAGATGACTTCTTTTATTTCTTGTATTCATGAGTGTCAAAGACATAAGGAACTATATGAAGTTGTCATTTATAAATAATTTTAGTTGGCTGTTTCCTACCATGATGGCTCTCCACTAACACGAGAACGTTTGGAACTTGGTCGAATGGAAGTGCAATCATCAGTGATGATGCAATCTGGAGGTCGAGATCTCTTGAAACCAGAGAATTAAGAATGTATGGGGATAAGGAAGGTGTCTGGGAATTGAAAGTGGATTTGGATACTGAATTAGGTATGAGATTAATCTATTACAAGATACATTTGTTACAAGCTATGAGAAATTAATGGTTTTACAGGAATTATTACAGTGGTTTTACAGAAATTTGAATAGTGTGATATTTATATAAATGTTCTTTTACTCATGTTTATTTTGAAATGTTCTCAAGGTCTTACAGAAAATAAACGGTCAAAAGCTCAGTTAAATGAAATTACTGAGATGCGGATAACTGCATATTTCAAGGATTATGATGGAGTTCGTGCTACTTCTGATCTCCTTCTTTTATCACACTATTCCCCTGCAAATCACCAAATCAAAGTTTCTACATCTACTCGTGATGCCAAAGTTAGTAAAGCTTTAATGTTAATATTTTGAAAAATTAATGTTATCAAATACGTAAAAATTACTCTCACTTTTTTTTTCTTTCTTTCTTTTCAGGTTGGAGAATACGTAATATTTCATGTTCAAAGTAACTTTTACTTGGAAATGTTCAACTTTGTAGTTATGTCTAAAGGAATCATTCTTCTAACTGGTCAGCAAATAATGCAGCAGTCTGTAAGAACATTTGCGGTAACTCTCAGTGCAGAAATGGCTCCTGTGGCTTCAGTTGTTGTTTATCATGTTGGACGATATGGTGATGTTGTTGCTGATAGTTTAACTTTCCCTGTTAATGGTATTTCAAGGAACAACGTAAGTAGATATTCTGTGTGCCATATACAAATGCCATTTTGTTATTGTAATGTACTTATGTTTGTTTATTTATTAATTTTTTTATTTTTTAATGTGTTGTAGTTTACTGTTTACATCAACAATCGCAAAGCCAGAACTGGAGAGAAAGTGGAAGTAGCCATTTATGGTGAGCCTGGAGCTTATGTGGGTCTTTCTGGAATTGACAGAGCATTTTATACTATGCAAGCTGGCCATGAATTGACTTATGCAAAAGTTAGTTACATTTGATTATCACATTTTCTGCGTATGTGTGTGTTTTATTACGTTACTATCTAAAATTAAATGTATGTTGTAGGTGCTTTCTAAAATGTCAAAGTTCGATGAACAAACGAATGGTACCTTTGTTCATGTTTGGTCATCTCATGAAGGTGATCCTGACGAGTTGGTATATTTCCCTTCATCTACATATGGCATTGATGCAAACAGAACATTTGAGTAAGTGAAAACATTCTGCAAAACTTGTTGAGTGTGTTATTTAAGAAGACCCAAAAATCTCAGCTTTTTCATACTCTTGCATTATTGTCAATTTGGTTACATATTTCTTTTACATTGTTTACATTAATTTTTTTAAGGTATGTGGGATTGGTTGTATTCAGTGATGCTGTAGTTCCTAGAAGACCAACTTTCTGCAATGCAACACAAGGGTTTATGGAATGTTTGAATGGCCGCCGTTGCTTTTCTATAAAAAAGAAATGTGATGGTCAATTGGATTGTGAAGATGGAACTGACGAAGCCAATTGTAAGATTTGAATATTAATATTAATACTTCTTTGAAAAATTGGTTGTGTTTTGCCTGGTTATTAAAATTACATGCATGTTGTTGTTATTATTATTGTTGTTGTTATTATTGTTATTATTATTGTTATTATTATTGTTGTTGTTAGTATTGTTATTGTTGTTATTGTTATTATTATTATTATTATTATTATTATTATTATTATTATTATTATTATTATTATTATTATTGCTGTTAACAGGTGATTTGGGAAAAGCAGAAGAACTGGCTGCATTCCGTAAATTTAGATTCAATCGCATACAACGACAGTATGAAAATGTTTGGCTTTGGAAGGATATCAATATTGGGCCTCATGGCCGTTTCATTTTTACTGAAGAAGTACCAGAGCGACCTGCTCATTGGATGGTGTCAGCATTCAGTATGAGTCCTACATTTGGATTTGGAATGATTTCCAAACCTTTAGAAGTAAGGAATTCATTCCAGAAAGTAGTAATGCATTATAATTAATGATTCAGAATAATGTGTTAATTAAATTGCAGTATGTTGGTGTCCTTCCTTTCTTCATTAATGTGGAAATGCCTTCAATATGCCGACAAGGGGAGCAAATTGGCATAAGAGTGTCTGTGTTTAATTACATGACATC
This sequence comes from Teleogryllus oceanicus, assembly GCA_964035755.1. Lineage (NCBI taxonomy): Eukaryota > Metazoa > Arthropoda > Insecta > Orthoptera > Gryllidae > Teleogryllus > Teleogryllus oceanicus. Next base: position 137,588,810 of record CAXIVR010000003.1, on the reverse strand, counting down.
TGCAATAGAAGCTACAGTGGCGTTGGCTGGCTCAAAAGATTATAAGTTTGTTCATGTTGAAATGAATGGAATTGTAAGTAATGTTTTAATATGACAAATAACTTGTCAAACTTCTCTGTTGATATCATTATTCTTTTCATCACAACATTTCATAACAGGTTAGGTCCTACAATCCAAGAACTTCATTTAGAGAACATCAGTTCTTTATTTACATCCCTGCACAAGATGCTGCTATTGTTCATATTCCTATTGTTCCTACGAGGCTTGGTGATATTGATGTTACAGTACTAGCTTCAACACTGATTGGTAGAGATGTAGTCACACGAAAATTGCATGTAGAGGTATGTTGAAGTGTTGAAATATATTAACTAAGTTGTTGCATTTACTCACAGGCTGATCCTAATGTTATGTGTGTAAACATGAAAAGCAAGTAAATAATAAACATTACCTTCTTGTAGGCTGATGGTCTTCCCCAGCACAGACACCAGTCTATTTTGTTGGACTTGAGTAATAGAGCTTATGTTTTCCAATATCTTCATGTTAACGTGACAGAAACTCCTCTTATTCCATACCATCAAGATCGTTATTATGTATATGGTTCAAACAAAGCATTTGTTTCAATTGTTGGTGATGTTGTGGGACCTATATTTCCCACAATGCCTGTAAATGCAACTTCAATGCTGAATCTACCAATGGATTGTGCTGAACAAACAATGTTCAGTTTTGCTTCGGTTCTGTACACCACTATGTACATGCGACTTATTAATCAACGCAATCGTACTCTTGAAAAATGGGCATTTCATCATATGAATATTGGATATCAACGGCAACTGTCCTTTCTTCAACCTGATGGTTCTTTTAGTTTGTTTCGAAGTGATTGGTTAGTGAATTGATTTTTTATGTGTACTTATACTTTATTTCATTTACTTAATTTAATTTCAGAAGTATGTATATTTTTAAATGTATTTCTTTGCACTTCATTTCAGGAATCAGTCAGCATCAAGTGTTTGGTTAACTGCCTATTGTGCTCGAATATTTCAAGAAGCTAGTTTTTATGAATGGGAAAATTACATTTACATTGATCCCAAGGTATGAAATTTTTTACTATACATTATTACTGATTCATAAAATCACTCTCTCCAACAGTTTTCTAATATAATCCTTCAACATGTTTTTTCAGGTAATTGAAGGTGCTGTACAGTATGTTTTGAGGCATCAGACTCCTGAAGGGTCATTTTATGAAGTAACCTGGCTGCCTGATCGCAAAATGAATGACTCTCTGCTCTGGCCTAATGACAACTTGAAATACCGAAATATATCTCTGACAGCTCATGTTCTTATAACATTAGAAACTGTTAAAGACTTAACAGGGGTAAGATATTAAACATGTTTTCACCTTATTTCTTGACTTTTCAAAAAAAATTCTGAGTTTTTATGATTTCTGATCTTACCTCTGCACTTCCGTGTTACTTTTTTTTTTTCCATCAGGGACTTGGCGCTCAAGTGGCTCTGGCCCAAGCCAAGGCTATTCATTGGTTAGAGAGAAACTTGAAATTGCTGCAAGATCATGGAGAACCTTATGAAGTGGCAATTGTGGCTTATGCTTTATTGCTTAGCAAGTCGTCATCTGCTGAATCGGCATTTGACACTTTAGCTAAACATGCTCGCTCTGAAGGTTAAAAGCATTTCTACATATTACACATTTTTCCAAATATATACATAACCACTTGACTTAAATTATATTGTCATTGTTTTATTACAGGTGGTTATATGTATTGGGGCAAAGAGAAAGTGCCAGATCCTCCTTACAAAATGGAAAACCAAAAACCCTTCCTATTACCAAGATTGCCATACAGATATGATGCCTCAAATATAGAGACTACAGCTTATGCTTTGCTGACATATGTTGCACGACAAGAGTTATTCATTGATCCAATTGTTAAATGGTTAAATGCTCAAAGATTAACAGATGGTGGTTGGGCATCTACTCAAGACACTTCTGTAGCTATGAAAGCTCTTATTGAGTATACTGTTCATACACGTTTGCGAGAAGTCTCTGATCTTACTGTGACTATTGAGGCTACTGCCCTTAAAAATCAAACAAAACCCTTACATGTAAATGCTAAAAACTGGGCTCAATTGCAGAGAATAGAGGTTCGAAACAATTATCTCAGTGGTTAAAAGAATTATTATGTGATTGGATTATATATACTCATCATTATTTCTTGGGTACAGATTCCTGAAGCATGGGGTACAGTTAAGGTGCAAGGAAGAGGTGCAGGATATGCCATTCTCCAGATGTCAGTGCAGTATAATGTGGACATAACTCGGTTTCAAACAGAGCCTCCTATCAGGGCATTTAATCTCAGAACAAGAGCTAACTTTCATGGGAGAAATCACTCTCATGTAACATACAAAAGTTGTCAGAGGTATAAAACATTATAGTTTTGTGTATTACATATCTTATAATGAATTAGCTCAAAAAATTCTCATTCTTAAAGGAACAGTTTACCAAACTTTGTGTTGAATATCCTGCAAATATTTTGAAAAATTTCAAATATTCTTAGAATTTAATATTGTTTCTTATGTGTGACATTTTGTAACCTGATAAACTATTTTATTTACAGTTGGACAAATTTTAATGAATCAGAAAGATCTGGAATGGCTGTTTTGGATGTAACAATTCCTACTGGATATATTATTCAGCAACAAAAACTTGATGCTTACATTATTTCAAGACAAGTTCGAAATCTCCAGAGAGCACGTTTCCAGGAAAGCAAAGTGCTATTTTATTTTGACTATGTAAGAATGTAACTTATTTTTTTTAAAAGAAATATTTTTTATCCCAGAATACTGAAGAAAGATTTTTTGTAATTCGAATAGTTACACTACAGAAACGTCACATCTTTGAATGCTTTTGTGCAAGGCTTCAAGAAGTATTTCTGTTTTAACTTTTATTGTAAGAGACAAGATGTAAAGTATCTACATCTTGACGCAACGCGTCTCCAAGCCCCTTAAGGGGCGTTGAGCGCATTCTTTGGAGTAATCCTTCGTTAATTACTAATACTCCGTAATTACTATACTAGTCAAGTCTCGCCACATCGCAGTCAGTCAGTGCCTTTTGTCCCTTCGGCCAGTGGCTCGACGACGTTAGATCCCGGGGTTCCTGGCCGGTCACCCAACCAGCAACCCGCGAGTCTCGAATTCGCTTAACCTTCGTGACTTCACGGAGCGTAGTAAACGAATTCGGCTAGCGTCGCCATATTTGTTGTCTTATTAATTATGTTGAATTTCTGAAGTAATTATTTTGTGTTATGGAGTTTTCTCTTGCAGAGCTTCATTGAGAAACAGTTTGCACAAAGTAAGCTTTTTTTTTTAAACTCACACGGTGCATTCAGAGATATTCATGTTTTTTTCAAAACAAGATATTGAGAGATATTCACGTTTTCTCCTAGCACTTTATTGTCATATAACATGTCTCAAGTTTACACTGTGTAAAAAGTGAATAAATCACCATTCTTGTGTTGACAGCTGGACAATGAAGAGATATGTCTTAATTTCACTGTAGAACGTTGGCATCCAGTCGCTAATATGTCACGATATCTTCCTATAAGAGTTTATGACTATTATGCTCCAGGTAAACCTACATAAATTAATGACAATAATTACAGATAGTTATACTGCATCGTTTTTAACTGCTGCTTATTTTCTATGTTGGTCTATAGCTTGTATATTTCATTATTTTTTTCTTTGCTTGCAGAACGTTTCAATGAAACAATATTTGATTCACTTCCAACATATTTGTTGAACATATGTGAGGTGTGTGGAAGTAGCCAGTGTCCTTACTGCCCTATCTACAATTTGGCTACAACATTACCTGTGCCTGTGACAGTTCTTATGGTCACCTGTTTTGTTTTACTTATTCGACATTTTCGTTCTTCTAACATATAACAAACTGATGATGTGCAAGTATCAGAAAAGCACAAGGAAGATGGGAAGAATCACATTTCTCACAAATAACGTGTCAAACAATAGGAATACAGGTATATGTATATTGACTGCTAAACTTTGTGGGTGTCTCACACAGTTGTAGGCCATCATTGCCTTCACCCCAAACTTACATGTACATGTGTTTTATTTTATTATATGTGAAGTGTAACGTGGATGAGTTTTATGATAGTGCTGTAAAAATTGAAGTCTACAAACACTAAATAGTAAATATACATTTTCTTTCTTTTTATGTGCTCCTCTATTTAGCTACTTATGTAATACGCTGTACACTATATATGTTGTTATTATTATTATTATTAACTAAGAGATTGAAATAAAATTCTTTGGTCCTTGTATTTCAAATTTTTACATATCAGAAACAAAAAAGCATGTTTTATTATAAGTTGATGCAAGAGATCTGAGCTGTGGAATTTTGAGGTGTGTTTTAATTAAAAAATTATTAATGTACTATGTAGGAATGATCTGATTTTACCAGGTACAATGAGAAATTTACTAATGTGAGATAAGTGCCATAAAAGATTTCACACCTCAGATTTTGTGTGCATGCTGTTTTATAGGCTCAAAAAAGGCAGACCAGAAAGCATCATAAAAATGTCCTTCACAATTTCAGAAAATGTATGAGTGACTGAATCATAGATCTTTTTTGAATGTTGATACTTTTGTGTTATTTTATGAACTAGAGAATGTAAAAATAATATTGCTGTACTGAATTCGTATAATGTCTGTGCAACCTGAAAGTTTGGAGGACCAATTGTGTGAATGCTTGTGTGGATATTTGAATCATTAATTCCTGAATTGGCACTAAGCATCCAAAAATGTTTTGGAACATTGAGTGGATAGATGAAATAAAAGATTTGTACCTACATCAAATAGGTTTAATTCTTCCCCTGGTCCTAAAAGCAAGTTGTGTCTGCTTTACATTGGCTGTGTTTCTACCTACACATGATGCATCACATCATGAATGAACACTGTGTATGGTGCCATGTGTGCATTAAAAGTTACTGACAGTGAATTTTCTTCTATAGTACATACATACTAATTAAAATGTTCTTCTCTAATCATTTTAAATATATTTGGTTTCCTTTTTAAGGTTTTACATTTATTTGACATGACATTAATTTCCATTCTAAGAAAAAATTTGAAATTTGTGATGTTAAATAGGATGCAGTGGAAAAAAAAATAAAACTTCTATACAAGCCAGTTTAGGTTTAATGAATATCAAATGAAATGATTATGAACATGCATTTTATAACTGATTATAAAGTGTTATGTTGTTGGAGGGAAAAATGGTGCCCTCAAAAATCCCTGTTATTTTGTGTCTAGGCAGAAGCTTTCAAGCCGGATTTCCCTCAGTGCAAGTTAATCATGAAAGTGACTTAGGGTATGATTTTATAGTTTTAAGTATTGTTACAAACTTTTTTTTATTCCGTCCTGCATAGTTGTATTGATTATTTTATGCCTAAGTGTATAGAAAGACACCAGGATGTACTTTTTTATCTTTTTATATTCAAGCTAGTCAAGTTTGCTACTTTATATCAGAAATTTAATTTGAAACAATTATCACAAGTTTTTATTCTTATTTACATACATTTTGAGAATGCCACCAATTACTATAGTTATCATATATTTATTTTGGAATGTTACCAATCCACAAAATAACATGGTAATATGGAATTTTCATATTTACCTTGAATGTAGACTTATTGTAAAAGAATTAAAGAAAAAAATAGTACACTACACATAATCTTTCTTAAGTTCAAAATAAGAACTGTAGATTTGTGTATGCACTATAATGTATTACATTTTCTCTGGTCATTTGCAGTGTTTTTGTAAAATTTCTGAGAATTTCATTAACCCTGCCAATAATGCATTTATTTACTATGTTCTTTCTTTATATGGTCACACACATTTTCACGAGGGAAACAAATTTCCGGCTTGGTTGCTTGGTAAACAGATAAAAAATTTAGAAAAGTGGTTATTCTGAGCCATAATTTTTTACCTGATATTAGATGTTATAAGAGAGTAATATATGTGTAGTTTGTAGTTTGGTGAGGGGTGAATGCCTTGCTGTAGTCTTAAAAAACATGTAATAATAAAAAAATTTGTTACTTGGCAAATGTTTAATGTGAGATGTAAAGAAAATATTATCCACATCTAACATATTTTTTAAAGTGTGAATACAGTGCATTGTACATTAATAAATAAGAATATTTTATAGAAGTTCTTTTAATTGTAAATGATTGTGTGAAGGTTATTTTCTCTTCTTTTTTCGTCATCATACAAATGAGTAAAATTGCTTTTAAGAAAATAATTGTCTAATGTTGCTATGTTTTTAATGAAATATGAAATTCTTGTAATAGGCCATGTTAAATTGCCAAAAAGCTTAAATAGACAGTGTTTTTGCACATCTTCCCTATTCCACAAATTAGTACATATTATAATTTTTTCATAGTCACTTTGTAATTGGATGAAAGACGTTGATACATTTTTAAACCCAAATATTGAATACAAAATTTAATATTATAACAAGAAAATACTATACTAATTTGGTTTTTACAGTAATAATGATGTATGTATTGTAAATGTTATTTCTTCCGGCTGTTGTCAATTTAATTAATATTTTTTGTCCAAATGTACTACAAAATATGTGAGAATGAAAATATCTCAAAGTCTACTCTTCATTGATACTGTTATATCAAGTGGTGAAGCCATAGGCATGTGCAAAGGGGGCGGGGGAGCAGAAGAGCTGTGGCCTCCTGGAAATTTTCAAAATTGGCCCTCTACCCAACATAATAAAGCATTTTGTTTCTGTAAATATTATCAATTTCTTATTTACCCCATTTTTAAACTGATGCTTTGGAGGAATTGACATTTAAGAAAAAAACTTTCCAAACGATCTGGAAAGCCTGCAATTGGTTCCTCATAAAATTGTTAAATTTATAATTCAAGTTTTTAGCATGTTTTATTTGTTTAACAGAAAAATGTTGTATGTAAATAGAATCTGTAACAGAAAAAGAGGTCACAGACGGGTCCAGAAATGTAGTTGACCTCTTTCTCTTGTTTTAGGCTACACATGCATATGGGTAAAGCACAATTACAATATCATGAAGAATTCATTTTTGAGTATATTTTCATGACCTGGTGTTGCTATGTTTTTACATCTGAAACTGTACATTCTTTACATTTGAAACTGTACAATTAGGCTTTAACATTGGCAATTACAGTATAAATGTTTACTTACATTTGAACGTGTTTATAACCAAAAGTAACCTAGAGTTCTGAAGTGTTTACAAGGGCTAAAGCTTGAAATTGAAAAAGAGGTTTTTAATTATTCATGTTGTATGATATAAACGAAAATACTTCAGTGAAATGTAACTCTGTTTTTCCAGGCAAGAAAATAGCCTGGTATAAATGATATAGTAAAAGATTTCTTCATACTTCACAATAATATTTTTAATATTTATGAATGTTTGAGTTTCTTAATATTTCCTATGAGCAATTTTCCACGGAAATTTGTTCTAGTAATGCTTATATGGATACTGATCTGACTGAGCAATAATCTTTCGAAAAATATAAAAAAATATTAAATAAATTTGTCTGAAATGGAAAGAGAAAACCGAAATATCCACCATGACAAATTTCATTGGTTTTTGAAAGATTTCAGTGTTATATAATTTACTTTATCTTGAAGAATTCCCCTTAGTAATTGTACATATTCCTTGATATACAAATGGAAGTGAATAAAGTCGGTGAAAGCGAAATGTTCAAAAGATTGGAGGACTGCACATTAGATGGTATTTTGAACAATATAAAGTTGTAAATTTTGTTGATTCTTGTAAACTAAAATATCTAATATTTCAGAGAATTCTGCAACATTTAATTATATGATATTCTAAGTTAAGAAGCAAAAGAAATCTTAAAATAATTTTCAGTAAATTCATGTACAGCTGTTTCCCATGTGGAAAGTAGAAGAATTGTAAACATTGGGTCAAGTTGCATTGCTTCAATGATTATTTTTTAATAACGGAAGATTGCTTTTAGGAGTCTTGTAAATATAAACCTCTGCAGCAAGGCAAGTGCTTAGAACACTGTATGCAGTATTTGAGTTCTCTATTTGAAAAGCATGTGAGAGGTGCAAAGGGGACCAATGCAGGGCAGTGAGTGACTTGACAAGAGTTGCTGAATGAGACACCAAACTCATACTGCATGTTCAATAATCTCAAACTTATTTTCTTTCCCACCCTTTTATTAATTTCTTTTTTGCATTAAGTTTCTCTTCACCTCTCATAATGTGAATTACTCATGTTCACTTAGTCTCAATGTCATACCGTCCACAATTACAGTGACTGTGTCATGTTTTTTTATAATTTTATAGTTTTATTCTTATAGATTAGTTACATTCATACTAATTTATCTATTTCTTAAGTTATCCTAATAAAAATACCTTTTGATGGATAAATGTAAATCATTAGCTAATTTGTTCTTACTACCTAAAATGTACATATTTTCTTAATTAGTAATATGTAGCTGCTAAATAAGATTCTCTAATAGATGAATCTCTGTGATCCTTCATCCGTTGCTCAGTTCATATTTCATTCTTGGCATAACCGTTTGTTGAAAGAGTAATGTTGTATGTGGATCATATCATTAAACAGTGATCCATATTTTAATGAAATACCTCTTTCACGTATTGTATGACTATTAGTGATCACGTTGAAAATAAAATAAATAAATATTTTCTTTATTAGAAATTGTTCACCTAAAATTATTTTTTTGTTTCTCCTATTGTCAAAAGTTACATTTCCAAATTATTTTTCGTGCTAATATAGTTTTTAAATTACTTTAAAATACTTGAATTTGTTACAAGTTACAGTTAGATTAAAGAATTTGTAATTTGGGTTAAACAAAATATTTGGTGTTCACTTGAATATAATTGAATAATAGTGATTTTAAGTTAGACCTTTAATAAATGTCCAAGATAGTTTGTATTTTTGTTTTTCAACTGAAACAAATATATGTGGTGGTTTTTAAGGGCCTTCATATGCCTTCTTTCAGAGGGGAGGAATAGCCCCCTTGTAGATTTCTGCATTTCAACTAGTGGAGATTAAGCCTAAAAGAAGCCTCTGAGCAAAATTTAATTCACCTGCTCGGTCTCCTGAGTGATTCTTTCTTCACTAGATGTTGAAAAAAATCGTTGCGAATTTGTGTGGTCAGAAGGAAGAGCAGGTCTGATGGCCTGAGCCTCGCTACATAAAATAAGGCTTCACTGAATTAAATTGAATTGAATTGAATTGAATTGAATTGAATTGAATTGAATTGAATTGAATGCCATCAATGAGCTTAATAATGAATGCTCAAGGAATTCCAGAACATTTGTTGTAATATGTGCCAATAGAAAATTTGAATGTTCACTGGGAGTAATTAAAAAAGGTTATTTTGGGTTTTTGACAGTTGTTAGAAAGAAATATCACAAATTGATACCTATATCCTGTACGTGCTTTGTATCAAAACTCTTACCTTATAGGGGATTATAGGGGACCTCTTACCTCATGGGATTGAATTTTGACTTTGATTGGAAAAAAAAATATACATTCATAAAACAATGCTTATAATAACTACTGGTGCTAAAACAGCACATACTTTCCTGCCTTTGGTAACAGTTACATTATGTTATTATACTGCACTTTCTGTCCATATTGACACAAGGCAGTCATGATTTGTAAAACTCATTACCAATTGTAGAACATTAGGCACGAAAACTAATTTCTTTAAATCTAATATATCAATACAAATTTGACACTTAAATCTGCATTTCATATGTCTATAATATCTCCCAACTAGTGGAGATAAAACAGCACACATTTTCTAGCATTTTTTTCTAAATTAGCAATTTTGAAAATTTTGAGTATTCAATGAAATGAGACCGGTGCCATGCTTTTAAGGGTTCCTTCTTTTATCTGTGGAAAAACAAAAATTGAAGAAAAATTTGGGCAGTTTTTTGAGAAAGTGTTCTTTTATTAATTGCATGAATTTCAAGCATGAATTATGCAAAAAGTATTTTTCAAAAATTAGAACATTTTTTGTTCAAAATAAGGAATTGTCTTCAATTTTGTAAATTTTAAGTGTTAAAATGTTGCACTTTTCAAAAATACACAGTGTTTGCCACAAGCACCAATTTTTTTACCATCCTTTGACACATACGAGGAGAAATTTTAAAGAAAAAATTGGAGCTCTTTTTAAAAAAAAAATTAAAAATTGCTTACATTTTATACGAAAACTGCTCATATTTTCGAAAATTGTTTTGTGTTTAAAAAACAGATTTATTTTAGGCCAAACTGTCCTTCTACAATATTGTAGTTGTATGAAGTCTTCAAAAAAAAATTCATGTTTTGTAATTTTGGAATAATTACGGATTTCAACGAAAATGAGGCCTGCGACATTCTCTTGAGCGTTCTTTAGGCTATCCGCGGAAAAGTTGAATAAAAAATGGAGCCATTTTTTAGAATATTTTGAAAATGTTGAGGATTCAGATAAGAGCTCCCCAAAATCAAAATATCCGTCTCAAACTCGAAGGGCCTCGAGTTTGAAAGTCGGTCAGGAAATATCAATTTTGAAGAAAATCTTATGAACATTTTAGACCCTAATGTTGACTACAGACACGTTTTGACGTCAATCGATTTTTCGGGATCAAGAACCCACAAAACATGGATTCTGACTACACATGTTAGAGAAAGTAACTTACTGAATAGCCTACAGGAAGATTATTTAGCAAAGTTGTTAAAAAAGTTCTTCTCAGCAATGCGAGTTTTTCTTCCGAAAATTCTCCGTTTTACGCACGATTACAATACTTTTCCTTCTTATGAAGAAAGTGAAGAAATTCTCAGAATTTCCAATCGCCATATCAAGGCGTTACGTGCGGCGTTGTAATCCACTCTGGTATCGTTTGAAAATGGAGTGCGGGAAGTTCGAATTCGCAAATTCGAAAATTGGCAACAGCACGCTAAAGTATTTTTACTTCCTCGCATACGTACGTATAGACGGTGTAACGTAAGTAGTCTAGAGAAAGTTATCTGATGTTGCGAAAAATCGATTTCGAGATTTCAAAGGAAATATACGTTTTTCGGTTCCCTGATAGTGTTTATTTTTTTTTTTTAATTTCAAAACGACCGCCGGTCCGTGTGTCTGTCCGTCAGTCTGTAAACACCACTAGCATCTAAACCAAATGTAGAAATTTTTCCAAAATGGATATTTCCCGGTCGATCTGGCTCGACTCGAAGCTTTGCGATATTAAAAAACATTCTTTTAAAATTACTTTATATGAAGTCCCAGGGACATCTTCCAATTTTTCTAAAAAAATCTGCAAATGTGTTCCTCAATATTTTGAAAGAAAAGAGTACAATACACATATAAAGATGGCATATGTCCGTTTTCTATTGTTAACTACGAATTTTTGAAAATTTTTCGGTTTATTCCTACTGTTACAAAATTGATAGATTTTTCCTTGAAGTACTTTTTTCTCTATAGTTAGTTCTTTCATTAAGATCACGTAACCTTTTTTTAAACATATTAGTAGTTTTCGCTCAATATTGCGTGCAATATGTGCAATGTAAAGATAAAAAAAATCTCAAAAACGGCTTCAATTTTTTCTTTAAACTTTTATAGGGATGGTACTAAATGTACTCTGTTACGATGACATACACGCCATATTGCTTTATTCTTTCGTTTTTTCAAAAATTACAAAAATGTAATATTTTGACTTTTCTCACTTTCTTAATATTTACATTAACGGTAATTAGTGCGTTCATAAATACATGTGCTTTAAAAGACGTCAAATAAAGATTGTCGGAAACTGAAACGTTTTCTGTGAAAATGAGCTCAAAATTCCACATTTACAGAAACGCTCAAACGCCATTTTCTTAATAACGGTTCCATTTCTTCAAAACGTTTCGTACGGATAGTGCTATTTGTACTGTTTAATATAACGCAAAATTCATTTTGGTGTATTCTCGGTTCTAACTCTGAACTTTCGAAAATTTCAATAGTTTGACATTTTTCGGCTTATTCTATTACAAAGCTGATTGAGATTTTTCCTTCAAGTATTTTTTTTATCTCACTAGTTCTTTCATTAACATGTAGACTTTTTTGAACATTTTAGTAATTTTCGCGCAACATTGCGTACAATATGTGCAATGTAAAAATAAAAAAATCTCAAAAACGGCTTCAATTTTTTCTTTAAACTTTTAGTAGGGATGGTACTAAATGTATTCTGTAAGATGACATACACGCCATATTGCTTTATTCTTTTGTTTTTTCAAAAATTACAAAAATGCAATTTTTTGACTTCTCATAACGTTAATATTTTCTTTAACGGCGATTTGTCCACATTATTGCATGTGCTTTAAAAGATGTCTTATAAAGTTTGTTGAAAACAAAAGGTTTCTGTGAAAAGGAGCCCAACATTTGTATTTTCAGAAACGTTTAAACGCAGTTTTCGCAAAAAGCACTTCAAATTTTTTCTTCAAACTTTTCGTGCGGATAGTGCTAATCGCACTATTTAAGATGAAATAAAATTCATTTCGCAATATGCTTTTCTTTTTTCAAAAATTACACAAATATAATTGATTTCGATATCTCTCATGCCGTTAATATGCACATTTTCAGCGATTTGTAAACGTTACTGCATTTGTAAGCGAAAGAGCTTCAAATGACTTCCAATGAAATTTTTCGAAAAAAAAAGTTTTCTGTGAAGTATTTTCGCAGTTAAGAGTAACGCTTAAACGCAATTTTCTTAAAAACTGTTTCAAAGTTGTCAACGCAAAAATTTCCTTTTAGGACGAGGATTTACTCTTTAATATTCTTTAAGGAATATTTCGGTTCTACCATTAGAAAACCGAAAAATTGAAAACATTAAAAGAAGTACTAAGGACAGCGATAGATGGCAGCTGGAAAGAGTATGTGGCTAGTACTAGCTCGCCCAGACCAAAGGAATTAGAAAACTAACTAGTACGAGAAAATCTGAGCCATTCTGTAGCACCACTAGTGTGGCGGATTCATTAACAAGGCTATTCACACCTCGCGTTGTGTTGCTAATGTGACAAATTCCATTTATTCCTCTCGTTGGGCTGTCAATCTAACAATTTGACTCCTTCCACTTTTATCATATACGTTAATATATTGGGCGCCAATGTAACAAAATCGTCTCCTCCCTCTATTAAACACGTTAATAGCCCGTTTGGTAGCTAACTTTTCGTAATTCTGAAGATTTATGGGGTCGTGGATTTGTGGTGGGCCCTGTACAGGGTTCGAAACGTAATACTCGTGCAACGCGCGCGTGGGTCAGTGTCTAACTACCATAAATCACAACACGTCATTGAAAGGGTTTTATCGATAAACACGATTGTGTTGATCTTTATTTATTCTATCATGACTAACTGATTCTCTCGTTCTTAAAACACCAACAATGAACACTAACAAAAAAATACCCTTCAATGGCATACATAAAAAAATGCACTTGACTTAAAGACAAAGGAAAACCATTCACTCTGCAACTTTACAAAAACAATCTCATTCACACCAAATGCGCATTCTGCAATACTAACTTATTGACTTTTAATTTGTACCAATTTAACATGACTTGATCTTGGACAGAAATGCGTTTTTGCAGCAACCAAAATAAATCAGTTGTGTCACTTCCCTGTCTGCTGGTTCGGTGTCGCGGCACGCAGCGCAGGTCACGTTCGTCGCCAGCCACCAATTTGCACATCCTCAGTGCGCAATTACCGCAAAGCTCCAGCCACCACATCAGGGATCATTTCACAGCGCGAAGCTTACACAATTCGGGAAGAGCGCGAAATATTCTGCATAAACGCAACACAAAGTTCCCGCTGAATGTTTAAAATCACGGCGCGTAGATGCACTATGTCCTTTTACAAAATAAAACTTCGCTTGCACTTCCCTTCAATATTCAGACGAGATCGCGTAAAATTCGTGTTATTAAACACGATACAAAATGTCCACCTACTACTGCTTCAGGCCGCGATCACAAAAAAAAACTATTATCCCGCATTGCCACTATTTACTTATGCGCCACTATTTGCCAATTCATGTGCACGTTTTGCAAATAAAGTTCGTGCGCCATTAAGATAAAAATAAACTGTTTTCCAAACTATAAATTCCGAACAATCATAAAAATGCAGCGTCTAACACGGACCTCCCGTTCACACACTGCTCGAAACGTTCTCTCCTTCGGCATTGTTGTCCTCAGCTTATATGGTTTTTCCGCCAACAAAAGCAGATCACCCGCTTAACGCGCCGAACATCATAACGAAAAGTATTTCTTCTTTTCTTTAATTAACGTTTACCTGCCTTATCATTGCCTCTATATTGTGTCCGACATTTCTCTGATAATTGTCATATTGTCTTCTTCCCCTCTCAGCGCCTTATTTAAATAAAATATTACAATTCGCCGCTCGTCGTCTTATCATGACGTCACGACAATGTGTCTCTTGTTTCATGTCTTTTTTTTTTCCTCCGAGATCTTTGGTTCTTTTCTAACTGCCTGTACTTTTCAGTACTCATCAGTTTTTGGTGGTTGAGTGTTTCCTGGAGTCTTTAAGTTGAACGCCGGTTTCCCCTTCCCCCGGATAGACCGGGGACTGGAGAAAGGTGGCTATTGTTTTTATTTAGTTAATTTTGGTATGGAGTAGCGGGGTTTATTTTATTTGGTTTTGATGATAAGATATGGGGGGAGTTTTGTTGAGTGATGGGATGGTGATTTTTGAGTATACTGTAAAAGGGGTGTGGGGGCCGGAGCTGGTTGGTCATAGTCATTGGTTGTCATGTCTTCTGGTTATATGATCGGTGATGGTGGAGGAAGGGAGAGAATGTCCAAGGGATGTCGTTTTCGTGGGTGGGTGATCGTCCGGTTGATGATGGGATGATGGGGTCGGATGAAATCTTGAAAGTGGTCGTTGGTGAGTGCGTCTGCCACGTGTTTGAGTCCAGTTTTGTAAGTCTCTATTGCAAGTGGTAGGATGTTATTGTTTGTCTTGATGTCATGTCTTTTCTAAATAACAATTTTAACACTTAATTTTGATTTCGCCTCCTAGGCGTCCTCCAAAATTGTGACTACTCACAAAAATTCCTATAATTTTGCTGTTTTGTTCTGCCAAATCTTAACCCGATCCTTTTAGGCGTTCTCTTACTATTTATGAAAAACACTATTCGTAATTTGCTTCTTCTCGGCAACAATGGCGTCTACATGCTCTTTTTTATTAAACTGAGATGCACGATTACTAAAATTCGCGAATTAAGCAAACCCCTGGTCCGATTTTGTTGATTGTTGTTTCATATGATTCCTAAAATTGTGCTTTATCAAATGTTTACGTTATGCATTCCATTCCTCCACGCATTCATTTAATTTAGAAAAAATGTTCGTGCGCGGCGCTGCCGTCATTTGCCTCTTCGGGTATAATTTCATTTTATTTCATTTGTAGGTTTTTTTTCATTTAAAGGAACTACTTATTTGGTTGATGATTATAAATCATTACACTAGTTAAGATTCTCGTACGTGTATACGGAGTAATATACGAAGTGTAGAGGAAGTTATGTAATGCTGCGGAAAATCGATTTCGAGATTTCATCGGAAATACACATTTTAAGGTCCGCTGATACGGAAAAAGTGGTCATTTTGTTTTTAAAACGTCCGTCTGTCCGTCATTTGTGAACAACAGTAGCTCCTAAACTATGCGTGAGATTTTTTCAATCTGAATACACTCTTGCCGATCTGGCCCAACTCAAAGATCTGCGATTATGAAAAACATTTATTAATTTTTGCGGATTCTTTACGTAAAGCCCCAGGGACATTTTCAGTATTTTCACAACAGCGATTCCAATTTTTTCTTTAAATTTCTTGTAAGGATCGAGTGAAATACACTTACGAGTATAAAGGTGGCAGAAGTCCCATTTTCACTGTTAACCTTGAATTTTCGAAAATTGAAATAGTTTGAAATTTGTTTGCCACCTTCCGACAAAATTGAAGAAAGAAATTTTCCCCTCAAATAAAATTTGTTCTCCTTAGTTATTCCATTAAGATCATGCCCATTTTTTGAAAATTGTAGCAGTTTTCACGCAATATTTCTTGAAATGTGTGCAATATTAAAAAAATTACAAAAGCAAGAATTTCTCAAAAACGCTCCAATTTTTTCCTTTAAACTCTCGGGGACAATGCAAAATGTACTGCGTGAAGTGACAAAAATGCCATTTAGATATATCCTTTTTTTAATTATAAAAATGTATTTTTTTACTTGCCTCTCACGTCGTTAATATTAACATTACTCCTTTAAGCAAAGAAAATGGCTGTTTGCATAGATTTTGATTTTCTAAATCCATGTTGGTAATCGAAAAACGCTTTGTGATTACTGAAGAAACGCTTTGTGTTTACGTAAAAAAGTATATTTTTGAAAAAACTGACAAAAGGGAGATTGGTGGATAATTTTGAATTTCATTTTTATTGCCTTTCTTGAAGAGCGGCCTAATCTTAGCTGTTGTGAAAATGTCTAGAAAAGTTCCAATGAATAGTTTTCTTATCTCTTTATTATGTGCTGTCTTTTCGGTTTTGCCCCACCCTCCTCTCAGTTGACATCTAATGGCCCCTAGAAGGCATTTTTTCACATTTTCTCAATTTTTCAGTCTCCTAATGGTAGAACTGGAATATTATTTTAAGAACACTATCTATATATTTGAAAAAATAAGGTATTCTGCCATGGCTTCGTTTAAAGCTTCTACTGAACCGATTATAGTATTTTTTCCTTTACATGAAAGAATGTGATCCCTAGATGTGTTATCAGATATTGTTTGTGTTGATTCACCAACATTTACGGTGTAAATTAATTAATGAAATCATTCTTTAATAGTACGCTTATCAATAGTCAATTGTTTGTTTGTTTTCCGAAGGGTGGCTGTTTCAAAATATATATATTATATATATATATATATATATATATATATGGGATAGAGTAAGTTCACGCTGCTTCATGGTGGCGCTGATGGATGTTTTGTTTTCATTGTTGAGATTTGTTTACAATTCGTCAAGGTTTTGTTTCAGTGTAATGATAGCATTGTGGCGTTGACAGTTTGCATGTATTTGCTTTTGTGGTGTATTTTGTACATTCGAACAGTGGGTTTTGCTCGGTTGTACTGAAGTAATGAAGTTACTCACAGATTATGTCAAATTCCCACGCCCACGCGCCACAAAAGACGCAAACGAACATTAACTGGACGCAGGGAAAGAGAAAGTCAGCGTAGGTGTTGTGATAGTGAGGTCATTTCGTTTTCTGTTGGGTCGTTGTCAATGAGTCAATTCAGTTTTGTTCTGCTTTGTACTTCCCATGTGAGAGAAATTCTGCAAACAAGTGTACTCTGTGTGTTGCTTAAATGGGAAAATAAGTTTACTTTCGAGCAATATGCCAGAAGAAATCAAAGCTGTTTATAGGTGATGACAAATCAAAAAACTTAAGAAATAATATCCGTCAGTATAATAGTTCTCTTTCTTTTGTGTCATTTGGTAATGATATTGCATTGCCATCTGGTCATGGGCCATACGTGTTCAAAATTTTGGAAACTCAACATCACAGAATATCTTCGTTATACCCTGAAGATCTAAACAATGCAACACATTGTGAACATTAGTCAGGGCACAGTATTTTACATTTATATCAGATCTTACCGTCAAATTTTGACGAGTTCTCACTAGTATTATAAAAACTGGCCCTATACGCTAATTTTCCTTGAAAAATTTTGAACCATTCTTGAGGAAATTTGTTTGAGCATTTCTCAAAATGTGAAATTTAGAGCTAATTTTTACAGAAAACTTTAAGAGTTTTCAAGAAACTTCATTAGAAGTCATTTGAAGCTTTTCCGAACACAAAATCAAAAATGTCCAAATGACATTCGTAATACGATTCGTAATACGAATTAATGACGAAAGAGAATCCCCCTAAAAAAGAACTTGTTTAGTTTTTGAAAAAAAGGGAAAACATCAAAATGGCATTTATGCCATGTTATTCCGCACTCTGCACAAAAAGTTAAAAGAAACGTTGGGAGTCTTTTTTGACACAATATTGTCTTTGATTTTTCTTTAATATGCATTATTCGTCTTTCACTCAAAATTGCTCGAAAACACTAATTTTTTCAAAAAAGAAAAATGTACATGACATGAAAGAATTGATAGCAAATTTCCTTTCAATCAAAAATCACTCTCTTCAATAATGTAATTGTAGGAAGACGTCGGAACAATTCAAATCTTTGGAATTTTAAAATTAATTAAAAGGATGCTATCTTTATAAGTGTATTTTACTCTATTCTTACAAAAAATGTAAGAAAACATTTTGGGCCATTTTTTGAGAAAATTTTGAAAATGTGTTTATTAATTTTTCTCCATAAATTTGTTTAAAAATGAAATCAAATTGTAACGTATTTAACAATGCATTGATCGTGTAAACTGCATTTATATAAGTTTGTTTTTGCATTTTGATATTACTACAGATTAATTTACGGACCGCTTATTAAAAGTAGTATCGTCGGCCGAGAATATAATTGCAACAAAAATAATGATATGAACAGACAAGGGAGCAGTCAACAAACCTCGTTTTAAAATTTGAATGAGATGAAAATTAATAAAAATAGTATGTGTCCCTTAACAATTGCATGCAGTAAATTCGGACAGAGTATGCTTTATATGCCCGCGATGACGCACACTGCATCGTTTGACACAGTGCGTAATGCACAAGCTACCCGCAATGCTGATAATCTGTACACTGATGTCATCCCTAGGATGTAACTATTTGTCGACGTGGAGTTGGCCCATACTGGGGCTCCATAGAGCAAGACGGACCTCACAACCAAGGCCAGAAGCTTCCGTTTCTCCTGACAGGGCCCTATGTTGGGCATTAGTCTCGACAATGCTGCATTAATTACCGCAGCTTTATTGCTGGCGTACTTCAGGTGGTCAGCAAATGTCAGACGGGCGTCAATCATGAGACCAAGATATTTGATCGACGGCTGTGATCCAATACGGTGGTCACCGACTTTGAGAGTGATGGTTTCTCTCTTTTTCCTGCTAGTGACTAGGATAACCTCAGTCTTGTGCTCAGCTAAGCGCAGCCCTGAGGACTTCAACCACTGACTAACAATAGCGATCGCCTCGTTGCAAATATACACAATTTCCTCAATGTACTTCGCAACGGCGACGATAGCAATGTCGTCCGCGAAACCAATAATACTGGTGCCTTCTGGGAGGGGAAGCCGAAGAACCTCGTCATACATCACATTCCATAATGGTGGACCCAATACCGACCCTTGCGGGACACCAGCCGTGATATTATGTACCTTCGGCCCATTATTTGTATTGTAAATCTTCCTCAAGTACGTTGGCACCTTAAATCTGCGGAGAGCTTGGTGAATATTACTCCACCTGGCCGAGTTGAATGCATTTTTAATATCCAACGTAACGACAGCACAGTACTGTTTTGGACCTCTTTTCCATCTATTTCCTCCAATTGCTTGTCGGGCGGTGTTAATGACAAGCTGGACTGCGACAACAGTCGAGCGGGCTCTGCGGAAACCATACTGATTTTCTGAAAGGCCTCCTCCCTCCTCCACAGCTTTCTCCAGTCTGGTACTAATAATTCTCTCCAGAACCTTGCCAGCTGTGTCAAGCATACACAATGACCGGTATGATGATGAATCTTCGGGAGATTTATTCCCCTTAGGGAGGAGCACCAGGCGCTGTTTTTTCATCTTTCTGGGTACACCCCTTCCCTTAAGCAAGAATAATAAAGATCCACAAAGATGTCGGTGTGAGCGAGTATCGCAGTCTTGAGGGCAATATTGGGAATGTTATCCGGTCCGGGAACCTTTTGTGTGTGTGTGTTTTTGTGTTTTTGTGTTTTTTTGTGTGTGTGTTTTTTGTGTGTGTGTTTTTGTGTGTGTGTTTTTGTGTGTGTGTGTTTTTGTGTGTGTGTGTTTTTGTGTGTGTGTGTTTTTGTGTGTGTGTTTTTGGGTGTGTGTTTTTGGGTGTGTGTTTTTGTGTGTGTGTTTTTGTGTGTGTGTGTGTGTGTTTTGTGTGTGTGTGTGGGTTTTTGTGTGTGTGTGTGTGTTTGTGTGTGTGTGTGTGTGTGAGAGAGAGAGAGCGAGAGAGAGAGCGCGAGAGAGAGAGCGCGAGAGAGAGAGCGCGCGAGAGAGAGAGGCGCGCGAAGAGAGAGAGAGCGAGAGAGAGCGAGAGAGCGGGAGAGAGAGAGCGCGCGCGAGAGAGAGAGGAGAGAGAGCGAGAGAGAGAGCGCGCGAGAGAGAGCGCGCGAGAGGAGCGAGAGAGAGAGAGAGGCGCGCGCGAGAGAGAAAAGAGAGAGAGAGAGAGAGAGCGAGAGAGAGGCGAGCGAGAGAGAGCGAGAGAGAGAGCGCGAGAGAAGAGAGAGAGCGAGAGAGAGAGAGGCGCGCGAGGAGAGGAGAGAGAGGAGGCGCGAGAGAGGAGAGAGGCGAGGAGAGAGCGGAGAGAGAGAGCGCGAGGAGAAGCGGAGAGAGAAGGGGCGAAGGAGAGGGCGAAGAGAGCGAGAGAAGGAGAGCGAGAGAGAGAGCGAGAGAGGAGAGAGCAGAGGAAGAGAGAGCGAGAGGCGGAAAAGCGAGAGAGAGGAGCGAGAGAGAGAGAGAGAGCGCGAGAGAGGCGAGAGAGAGAGCGCGCAGGAGAGAGAGAGGGGCGAGAGAGAGCAGAAAAGGCGAGAAAGCGCGAGGGGAGGGCGCGAGAGAGAGAGAGAGCGAGAGAGAGAGAGCGAGAGAGAGAGGCGAGAGAGAGGCAGAGAGGAGAGAGAGGCCGAGAGAGCGCGAGAGAGAGAGCAGGAGAGGAGGAGGGAGGAGAGAGCGCGAGGAGAAGGCGAGAGAGAGGCGCGGAGAGAGGAGGAGAGAGCGCGAGAGAAGAGAGGAGGAGAGCGAGAGAGAGAGCGCAGGAGAGAGAGAGGCGGAGGAGAGGCGAGAGCGCGAGAGCGAGGGAGGCGAGAGAAGAGAGGAGCGAGAGAGAGAGAGCGCGCGAGAGCGCGCGAAAGCGCGCGCGCGCATTTGTATCGTTCAATAGAGATATCGTAATTTTACCATTACTCACCATATTTCATCATTATCAAAAAAATTCTTCTCCAACCTAAACCTAGTTCCCGGTGCCAGACTCTACCAGCTAGGAAAATCCAGTAACGGTCCAACCAGAATCAAATCCCGCCTTCCCAAAGATCAATTCAGACCTCCGTAAGCATCATAAACACGTAATCCTAAGCTCGCTCCCCGCCCCCTTTCCCACTCCCTTCACTCCACTGCCCTGTGCATAAGATCCTTATAAATGAGGTTCCCAGAGAGGATTCCCTCTCACAAGTAAGCTGGGTTGAGTTGGTTTATTTTGCAAGTACCTCGGTGCTTTTTCAGTTATTATGGTATTATTGGTTAGTGTTTGTACTCAATTTCAGACCTGTAAAGCGGTTTATCCACTGTTCGGGTGCAATAATAATAATAATAATAATAATAATAATAATAATAATAATAATAATAATAATAATAATAATAATAATAATAATAAAATATAGTGCGCCGCGAGATATAATTGAAATTAGGAAGTGCAGTGTTATGTGCTCTTGTGTAAAAACTATTTTTTCCTTTATTGAATTTCCTTTTTGTGTGATAAATATTATGTTTATTTTAAAACCGAGACTTGAATGCGAAATGCGTATAATGAGTTTTATACCGATGCACGGGGTTCCGGCCTTTGTGCTGTTGTGTGGCGAGCTGTGATTGAGAGCTTTCTATTTACATTCGTGGCAGTTTTCTTTTACTGGTTGTGAGGGAATGTTAAGAGATTTTCCACATATGTAATTAAATTTAATTATTTCCCGGACTTGCGTACGTGCATATACATCAGCGAAACTCTTAGACTTCTGGAGCCTTCTCAGAAGCCATAACCAAGAACAGCTGTCGCGGCGGAGGGGTACTTCTCTGAAATACATGTGATGTTCACTTGTTTTCGCGAACTGTCACTTTGGCTCATCCTTCATTCTTTATCTAGTCCAAGACGAGTTATTACGCTGAGTTTTCTGTCAATAAAGTTGACAGCCTTGCACTACCGTGACGTAGACAGAACCTGCCTGGCTCCGCACCCCCCGCTGTGGAGTATCAAGAAAAAGTGCGCGATTTATGTGAAATTCTATTGGAAGCCCCCGGTCGTCGCGATGCCACAATACCTCAAAATACTCGTCTTTGTTAAGTAACTGATGCTGAGAAAATATAAAATGAGCTATTTACAAGGCAAAGGCAAACTATACAGTTTTTCATCAAGTGTTTGCCAGTTGGGACAAATGCAGTAGAAAAAGTGATAAGTTTTTAAAAGAAAATTTTGCTCGGTTGAATGAAAGATTTATTTTGCCATCAGAAATGCCTATACCACAAGAGCCTGAAGATTCTTCAAACTTGGGACGCTAATTGTGAAAATGGAGAAAGTAAAAATAGTACGAACACAAGTTGTAATGAATGTAATACGCGTCCCTTAAAGGTTAGGGTTCGTAAACCCATCATACTTCGGGGCTCATTTTACAAGCATCGTCATATTAAATTTCTGCAAATCAAAACTGGTCTCTGTTAACGATTGCGGTCATAAAACCAATGTTTAAAGCATATTGTATTTCATTCGTTAGAAATTAAGAGTAGGTCAAAGCGAACTCAAATTGTAATTAAAAGATCCAGGTTTACCTTTCAAAGATTTTAGAATCGAGAAATCACGAACACCTCTGTTACATATCAGCTCTCATTCACAACTGAACCACAGAGCTAAGATGGCAAAAGAAGTTGCTAAACTAGTACAGTAAAACCTATCTAAGACGGAACCGGACGCTTCCTTCAAAAAAGTGTTATTCTTGGCAGGTTTCTGTCTTATGAAGAGTTACCAAAAATTCACCATATAACTTAAGTACAGAATTTTCGATATAATTTCGGATTTTAAAAATGACCTACTTTGCGTGCGGATAGCAATGCGCAGAATCCGCCTTTCTTATGCGGTTGCATAAAAAAAGATTTTGTGTTGTTGAACATATCATTATGTTTATGGAAAAGGAACACGCAAATATGCAAAATCTGCAGCCTAGTCATCACGTTCGATTTTCCCTATGTGCACTACCATGGCCACTGAAGGTGGCCATGGCACTACTGAGCGGCGATCCCGGGATCTAACGGCACCAAGCACCTGGCTGAAGGGACTGATTACGACTGTGGATGGCTGACTAGATGATAGGAGAATTACTCCACTACACGCTCGACACCAGTAGTTGTCTTATAAGTTGTTACAAGTTGTAATAAAGTTTTTTTTTTTTAAATGAAACATTCTGAGCTACACAAACTACTCACGCACTCCCCTTTAACAACGCTACGATAATAATAATAGAGGTAAATACACTTTTAAACGAAAATATTGATCGCCAATGACAATTTGAAACTTACAAATACTGCATTTTATATCTGATGTTACAAATAAACCAATTTTGCCAAAATGTACATAAGAATTGCATTGAGATTTCTAAACAACTTGATCTCAAAAATACTGTCAAAAGTCCGCCACGATAAAGTTTGTTGTTTACTACCAATATTGACACGTAAAATATGTTTCGACGAGTTAACCATTCCAAACGTCACATCCGTCATAGAAGTAATTGTTAAAGATATTTGAGCTAAAAAATGGCAATTTACTCTGCATTTTATGTTTTCGTACACCAGAATATCGTGTAATGGTTACATTTTCGTTTTCGTCACGTTATTTTCCGTAATTCCATTTGACCAATCAGAAAAACATTTATCAACTACCAATATGAACATGGCGATACAGTGCTGAAGATTGTAAATTGAAAGATCAAAGCCCAAAGTGTGTAATATTGGGTTATATATGAGGGTGTGACATAAAAATGAATAAGCATTTCAGATTTGAATATGTAGTTCGGGAAATTCATACGTTTTGTGACTTCCAAAGTTGATATAGTGCTATACCGAGAAACACTTGGCAGGTCGTCGCAAATGGTTATATGACAAGATGAAGTCAGATTAATGAATGTGGGCATGGATGTGTTAAGATGTGTATTTTAGAACTAATGGATTTTTAGTGAACATTTGTAATCGCAATGAAATTGAAAGTGAAATTGAGACAGAGACATTTTAGATGCATACCTTTTTTACTTCTTCTTCTCACACATTTGTGGTGTATTGAATTGTCCTTTGGTCAAATGAATGGCTCTAGTTCTGTGGGAAAAGATGAATGGATACATTGTTGTAATGATTCTACTCCAGTGCAAATGGTCAAAGTTAAATTCACCTCACATGTTGTTAGAAATGGTGAGAGATCAAAAGCATTTTCTAGCTCATGATGATCAAGATACATGCTATTTTCATTGCATTAAGTATTCTTGTTGCAGAGTATATAGTGGCCTTTGATGGATATTACAAAACAAATACAAGAGAAAAATTTATAACTGCTGCATTAAACGGCTCTGGTGTTGATCATTGGAAAATATTGGCTCGAAATAACCCTGCTAGCGACTTTCCCAGTGATTTTGATGTTGTTTTGGTAACAACCAAGATACATTTAAATATTTAATTTTCAGTATCAGGTTATTTGATTAATCAAGTCCACATTCCCTTTTAAAATGTTATAGTTGGAAGAAACGGAAAAACTGAATGGATTAAACGCACTTAGTGACCACCCATGCATACGAAGGGTTACCCCACAACGTGTTGTTCATCGATCCCTGAAATATGTCAATGTCTCTGAAACCAAGTCGGATTGTGTAGGAAGTGAATGCTCTTATCACATCTGGCAGTCATCGCGTCCTCTCCGGAGATCCAGTTTGGCAATAGTGAGTACATGTGTAAATGACCCAAAAATATATTTTTTTTCTGTAACATATTCATTAACATTAACATATTTTTAATTTTTTTTTATATCGTAGAAAGTTTATAATAAGAAATACAGTCTACTTTAGTAGATGTTCTGAAAAATCATGGTAATAAAAAATGAGGAGTAGAAATTAGAATTTGCATTTGAACCTCTTGCAAATCTGCACTTTTTACAAAATTAAATTTTTACTAAACTAAACTAAACTCTTGCACTTCACTTCCTTTTCCTTTTTTGTAAATTTTTATAAGGGTCTATTCTATTAATGGACAAATAAAAGATAAGTAGGTAATTGTCTTGCTTGCACAGTGGTCTTTTTTAGTATCTGCATAGTAAAATGCAAAGACCTCCAGATTTTCTTTATGACAAAGTTTACATGATTTTCCCAACTCAGCTTGCTGTCATAACTAATATAACTTGATATTTTATTCAATCATCTGCCAATAATGGTACCTTGTAAATAAATTGCCTAACAGGTCATTAACAAATGGGAGGAACAGAAGAGGTTGATGACATTTTGTTGAGGAGTGTCTGAAGAAACCTGTGCCAAAGATGAAAACTGTTGTCCGTCTCGGACTTTTTGTTTCTTATCTCAAAAAAGTTCATCGATCCATGCCACACCTTTGGTACCTATACCTGAATGCAGAAATTTCTAAACCAAGTTGTCATGTAGGATGACATCAAATGCCTTGGCCAAGACTTTTATTACGGCATCAACCCTCCCACCACCATCAGCTTCATTCCCAAATTTGTGCTCTGAAACAATGAGACCATCTGACTCTTAAAAACAAAAAAAATTATCATCAGCCTAAAACCAATCTGAAATAGCCATTCTTGTCTATTATAGTTATCACATGTTCCATTAGCTTACATACAACTGATATAGACTTACCGGTCTATAATGTGCTAAAATGGTTCTGTCATCATACTTAAAATTGGTACATGGTATCTAGATTCCAACCTGCGGCCTCGCTTGAATAGTTCATTGAAGCATAAAATAATCTTCTAGGAAACAATAAAATTGCCTCTTCTCCGAGTTTAATTGTATTGGTTGAAATGACATTGGATCCTCATGACTTTCTATTTTTCATATGTTTTATTCATTTCTGTAATGTATTTACGTCTACATTAAAATGATTTGGTACAGACACCGTTGATGTGTCTTGAGTGTGGTGAGATTTTGATTTGAAAATGGAATTGAAGTAGATGTTAAAGGCCTTTTTCAGTGTTAACGTAATGCTAATGCTATTCTATGCTATGTTTTAAAATATAATGAAAGCTGGAAATGAATTCTAAGAGAAGTTGCTACTTGTGTTTGCTAGTTACTTCTCTCGTTAAGGTAAATGGTAATTATACACAGAGTACAGCATCGTTTATTTACAGAAAATAATTGTTAATATTTCCATTGGACATGTCTCTTACAAAAAATTGACATATAGACAGATCTGTATACTGACCATAAAGTATTTGGCATATATTAACTAAAAATTTTTTGGGGAAATATTTTAGAATAACCAATTCTGGCAATCACCTGGAAGACATACAAGTCGTCGTCTGCTAAGAGCTGCTGTTCCTCGACAAATAACAACTATATTGCAAGCTGATGCATTGTGGAGTATGGGTATTACAGGTGAGTGGGTAACGGTTTTGTTTATTTAATATGAATTGTATTGGGGTGGATGTCGTTATGGCTATCTCGAAATGAAGAATGTAAGATAAAAGTGTACCATGATTGATTAAAGCCTTTTCAGCCTTGTGGCCATCTCCATTATCTCATGTTCAGTTAACCCATTAGCCTCAGCTTTTCCTGCCATTGCACGAGCCTTTCCCTCAGATTTAAATGCCTTGATCTACCTTCTTTCTGCACTTAAATTTAAAAATTATGGAAAGACTAGGAATGAGTTTACCAAATTTCAACACAACGTCATGATACACACCAGAATAAGCCATAAATATGTTACATACCTTTCACCTAGAACCGCATTTTTAGTACTATGTGTCAAGCCAACACACTCTCATCTCTGAGATGCCAAAAGATGGTAAGGCCATTCCCTAACATCTGGGAGATGTCAAAAGATGCGAATGGGTTAAGGCATTGGTGCAACAGTCTAGCCCTATTTAATGCAGGAATATGAATTACTTAATTATGGAATTCTCAAATATTTTTATTTCAGGTACTGGAGTTAAAGTAGCAGTTTTTGATACTGGTCTAGCAAAAACACATCCTCATTTTAAGAAAATCAAAGAAAGAACTAATTGGACAAATGAAAAGACACTTGATGATGGTCTTGGTCATGGGACATTTGTAGCTGGTGTGATTGCTTCGAGCCAAGAGTGTTTGGGATTTGCTCCGGATGCTGAATTACATGTTTTCAGAGTTTTTACCAACAATCAGGTGAATATCCAGATTGAACTTTTTATTCCATTTCAAACAATGCTCATGCTGTGGTCTGATACAGAACTGTGTTCAGGAACAATCGTTTTGGTTTTAAGTTGTAATAAATTTGTTCTGTGAAGATCCAGAAGCATCCTGACTGAAGATTGTCAAATAATTTAAAAATTATTCCTGTCACATGACTAAAAGCGTAATGTATTCCCCAATTTTCCTAAATGATGGGCTTTACTTCTTGGCATATACGGTATAGTAATGATTAGTAATGATTATTTAAAACTGCAAACATCAATGTGGAGATTTTGAAGAAATACAGTTTGGGGTCCCTAATAACAAAAAACGTGTTTTTTTTCCTTTTGTTTTCTTCAAATTGGAGTAGAACACATTTACAGGTACAACATAAGTGAATAAACTGTATACAATATTTTCATGAAAATGGGTGTGCATTGGTCGATCTGGCTGATGTCAATGCCAGTTGGATTTGAAACAACTTTTAGGAATTACTTTATATGAAATTCCAAGTTAATTTTAAAAATTTTCTCAAAAATAGTTTCAAATTTTCCCCTCTCCACACCCATTTGTCAAAGACCACGTAATTTTATTTGTACCAGAGTGTATTATTTACGATTAAAGGAGGGAAATTAAGTGTTCCTCAGTATTGTTATAGCGTAAACCTAATCATTGGTGATCTAATGATATCTGTATTATTTTGATCTAACATTGCCGGTATTCATGAGGCAAATTAATTTAAAAAATGTTAAAATTATGATTGTTTTTTAAATCTAGGCTTTGATTATAAAATACAGTAAACCCATGTAAGCACGAATTTGAAGGGACCAAAATAATTAGTGTTTGAGATCAACATTAGTGTTACCCAATTATTTTGTACTACTCTCTTAAGCGTTTAATCTCCAATTGCTCTAGTGAAAATTGCTTGCTAATAAAGATGGCCACTTTATTAAAGTTATAAATATAAACTAATCTAATTGTGCTAATCATTATGAAATGAAGTGTGTTCTCATCAACATTTTTAATTACTGTAAAAGGCAATATGCAATTTAAACAAGGTGTTTAGGATCATTTGCCACCTCTTGGCAAATATCAAAACACACCTCTCACTGGTCAGTTGTTCTCTCTGTTGAGAAATTTGCTTTTCTTCTTCACTGAATCAAACAAGCAAACTGGATTTGAAGATACAATTCACATCCTTTAGATATTTTACAGCAGGGCCATTTAATGAAAGTGTTAGCAAATTATCTTCAGATTTGTGCAGGCTGCTTGCTCCACGATTCACACAGAAGGGAAGCACGAGTTAGCAAATCTTTAGGAAAGCTGTGAAAGCTATTAATTAAAATAATCTGTTACCTACACTGAAATCAACCCCCTATGACTGTTGGCTATCCGGGAAAAGCTGCGTCGATGTGCTCGTAGCTGATGTTTCAGCCAACATGTTGTCGCCTCCTCAGAGCATACTGCTATCAAATGGCTAGCATGGCTGCCTTATAAGGAGGAGAAGGGGTGACCAGGATTGGTAAAGGTATCGGCCAATAGGATGCAGGCAGATGTTATGGAATTAACGGAGGAAAAACCGAGCTGTAGCGGGAAAGGTGGGCAGGTGGGGGTGTGGGGAGGGTGGCAATAGGAAGAGGGGGAAATTTTGAGGCGGATTAATATGGAAAAGAAGAAAATTGGTTGTATAGAGCCGTCTGAGGGGCAAAGGAGCAACAGCCAATCGGTGGCCGCAAGAAGGGCCCGTCATTGGTCGACCATGAGGGGGTGTCCCTTTGGAGAGGTACCAGATTGGCAGGTTGTGACTGGTACCTCTCCAAGTACCTCTACCGGTCCTCTCCAAGGTCCGGTACCTCTCCAAGGGGACACCCCCTCATGGTCGACCAATGAGGGGCCCTTCTTGCGACCGCCAATTGCCCAATTTGCCTCTCAGGTGGCTCTATACAACCAATTTTCTTCTTTTTCATGTTAATCTGCCTCAAAATTTCCCTCGCCCCCACCTGCCCCCCTTTCCCGCTACAGCTCGTTTTTTCCTCCGCCAATCCCATACCATTTGCCTGCTTCCTATTGGCCGATACCTTGATCAATCCTGGTCACCCCTTTTCCTCCTTGTAAGGCGATCATGCTAGCCATTTGACAGCAGGACGCTCTGAGGAAGGCCACATGTTGGCCGAAACGTCAGCTACAAGCACATCGACACGGCTTTTCCCGGATAGCCAACAGACATACTCCGGCCGTGGAAGCCTATGCAATCAAACCCCCTATGAGATAAATGACTCTGGATGTCACTGTTGGAACTAATCTGACAATATCACAAGAAATGTCACTGCTTTTCAGCTACATATTATAATTGTCCAAAATTGTTTGAGGTGACAGCATAAGTTTAATGTACGAAATGTGCCTGGCTATTGGCTGCTTAGCTAGGTGGCCAGTGAAAGATGGAATATTTACAGGTATCTTGTGGAATACTATTGGTGAATCATGAAAAAATAGCCGATAATTGAGGTGACTGCTAAACACTTGATTCTAAGGACGTATCCAATCCGTATCATTGTTTTACTGCTATGTCCTATGGACATATGTCATATTTTCTTCTGCATTTATCTCCTTTATCAGGCTATAAATGTCTCTCAGATATTCGTAGGCTCCTAGATTATGCTTCTTAATGTTGCTAAGAAAGTCGCCGAACAATTGTCAAAGTGTGATTCTATTTGTTGCAAGTATTTGCAGTTTTTGCTGGAATTAGATATTTGTACTTGCGGTCATTGTCAATTACATTCAGAATCTTCCTTTGTTTGTGTTTGGGCTGTTAGCAACAAATACAGATAGGAGTAATATACAGATATCAAATTCACAGCGCCTCTGAAAATTGGAAATTCGAAAGATTTTGAATAATGGATTGGATCTGAATTCTCGTGACGAGGATGTTTTTCTTCCAGGACTGTGGACTAGAGCAATGAAAATGATAGGAAAGAGAAATAATGGTGTGAACGATTCTATTAGTGAGTTTTTATTTCCTTTAGAATTGTGTGAAATTGATGAACAATCTGAATTACCAGTGTATGAGAAAATCAGTGATATAAAATTTTCTGCAAATGAAGATTCAACTGATGTAGGGTTTTTTTCATTATTTTTTTTGACTATGGTGTACTTCTAAACTAAAAAGCCAGAAATAAATAAGTGTGCAAATTAAACAATTTTAAATTTCAAAAACATATCATAATTACAGTGCACCAGTTTTGCTGTTGGATGAAGTTTACTGCAATTTTTCTCATATTTTGTGACATTGTTTCTTTCTGGTGAAAAGAAAGAAAGAAAGAAAGAAAGAAAGAAAATTGAATTCGTTTCTCACCCCTATCTTATAATCAAATAACAATAAAATACATATAAACTTAGTGGAAAGACAATTCTAGAAGATGTTATTAGTTTCAAACTGATGTGTATCATTATTTTTTAACAAATTTTTGAATAATAGCTACAGTGCCCAAACTCAGGAGTTATCCGCGTAATTTAACCCTCAGGATCGAATGTGTTAACGTAGGCGAGTGCTTAATTGAGGTGATTCCTTAATCGACCTGACTGCTCAAGTGAGGTGACCACTTAATAGAAGTGCATGACTGCATTATTGAGGTGACTGCTTAATCAAGGTGACCATTTTTTGTGGTATCTGCTTACTTGAGGTGCGCATTTAATCAAAGTGACTTAATTGTGAGGGCTGCTTAATTGATGTGGCTGCCTAATAGGGTTACTGACTGCGGACTGCTATTGGAGTGACCAGTTTTTGAGGTATCGGCTTTATCAAAATGACTGTCAATTGAGGTGGCCACCTAATAGGGATCACTGCTTAATGGAGGTGGTCGTTTATTTGAGACGTTTGCTTATTCAAGGCAACCAATTAGATATGGCCGCTTAATAGAAAAAACCCCTTAAAAGTTTTGATGATTGCTTAATGGAGGTGACTTCTTGACTAAGGGAACAGCTTAACAGAGGTGGTTGCTTAATTGAGGTGGCCGGTTATTGGAGATGGCCATGTAATAGAGGTGATCGCTTAATTGAAGTGACTGCTGATTTTGGTGATGTTTTAAATGAAGTGACTGCTTGGGATGACGGCTTAATTGAAGTAGGGGCTTTATCAAAGCAACTGCTTAATTGAGGTGACCACTTAATGGAAGTGATTGCCTATTCGAGGTAGGCGCTTTATTGAAGTGAATGTTTAATTGAAGTGGTCCCTCAATTAAGGTGACTACTTAATACATGTGACTGGTTAATTGAGTTATGTTATTGGCTGTAATGGAATTGGGGGAAAGGAATTTATACAGGTGACAATTTAATTGAGGTAATGCACTGAATTTAAGTGCCCGCTTCAAATAAATGTGACAGCTTAATTGGGGTGGCCGCTTTAGTGATGTCTGCGTAATCAAGATGGCTTAACTGAGGGATTGATGCCACTTTTTCCTTGTGAATTTCTAATCAGGATGACCACTTAATTGAGGTGGCTATTTGACAGGTTTCGCTGTGTATCCCTATTACTAAATTTCCATACTTGGACTCAAATGTCCTTAGTATTATGACAAAAATTTTATGTTAAGTGAGTACTTGATAATGAGGGTTTACTGTATCTAAATGAAATAAATATATACTGTAAAAGTTGATGCTTTTATCAGCTGAAATATATGTGAAATGCGGCTTGTACAGTCTCGAGAAATTTTTGAAATTGTTTTCTTTTATAAATGCAATAGGCTTTCAATTATCAATGTTTTTGCTCTGTTTTGAAATATATTTTTTTTTAAATTTCAGGTGTCTTACACTTCTTGGTTTTTGGATGCTTTTAATTATGCTATTTTGAAGAAAATTGGTGTTTTGAATTTGAGTATTGGGGGACCTGACTTCATGGACCATCCTTTTGTTGATAAAGTGTGGGAATTAACAGCCAATAAAGTAATCATGGTATCAGCTATTGGAAATGACGGACCACTTTATGGGTAAATACTAATTATATTAAGGTATATTATACCCCCAAAATAAAGGAAAATCGCAAAAAATCGTTTTTTGACTTTTAACAGAATTATAATCTTTAATATATTCCCTTTAATATGACGAAGCCCGTTTTATTCTACGATGTTTCGTTTTTCTAATAATTTGGATATATATGAAGCCTTGCGTTGGAGTCACGCTCCCTTCTTTCGAACTGTCAGTCGCGCCAAGCACATGCTGCAAGGTGTGAAAAAATGTGAAATACAAAAAATTAAACAAAGTCAAAAACAGAAAACACCAGAAAATAAGAATAGAAGAAGATATTTAAGAGGAAGAAGAAAAATGAGAGAAGATATGGACGTAGAAAAAGAAGGCATAACTTACAATCCTGGAGCTTTCTAGAGTATTACAAACTTTTAAAGCCATTTTCCCGAAAGTTGACTTTTCGGCTGTCTTTGGAAACTTGAAACATCGTATCTCTAGTTCTATATAAGATAACCCTACGATTTTTTTTTGTTATAATTCAGAAATGTATATCTAGTGCATGAACAAAAACTAAATATTTGAAATAATTTCTTCATGACAACAAAATTTAAAAAAATTAAAGGTACATCTATTATTTTGGTTCAGGCACTAGTTCAAATCATCTATTATCGAGAAAAAAAGAATTGAAATAATAGAGCAAGTAGTTTTAAAATTAAATAGATGCATTCCTTTATATTTTGGTATTCATATATAGTTCTTCAGTTAGTTTTTAGTTTTGATATATTTACCTTAGCATTAAAAGTTAATTTCTTGTACTATTTTTCAGAACATTAAATAACCCAGCAGATCAAATGGATGTTATTGGAGTAGGAGGAATCAATTTCGAAGATCAGATAGCAAAATTTTCTTCCAGAGGTATGACAACATGGGAATTACCGCAAGGGTAAGAATAATATTTCCTTTTGTTTATTTTATTATGTAGAAAATACTTGGAGAAATTAACAATGTGTAGTCTGAATTTAAAATGCATATTTGTGAAAAAAATCTCTTAAGAATGATAATTGATGTGATTTTCAAGGGTGGCAAATAACACAAGTGAGTTGTGGGTCTGATTTGACTTAAGCATCCTCTGATTTGACTTAAGCTTCCTGCCTTTGCTATTCATCATCCCTGCCTGGCGCTGCTACCTGTCCTCACAGCATGTCACCACTTCTCATCCTCCCTGTTGGCAGTGCTACCAGTCCTCCCTGTCCGTTCCCATTATCAGTCCCCACTGTCATCTCTGGCTGTTGTTGCTACCCTTCGTCCTTGGCTGTCCATGCTAATATCATAGTGGCATATTTAAGCATTTTTCTGTGTGTCTCGGCAAAAGATACGCATTCTGATTTTGCAATAACAACACTTACATCCACTTAATATAAAATATTATTAGTGGGTATTCACATTTTTTTCTTCTTTTTTTCAAATTTATTCAGTTATATGTAAATTTTCTGTAATTTTGTAGGTATGGGCGAGTGAAACCTGATATAGTTACATATGGTTCTGCTGTGCGTGGTTCTAGTATCAAGGGTAGCTGTCGAACTTTGTCTGGCACTAGTGTTGCCTCACCTGTTGTTGCTGGAGCAGTAACTCTTCTTGCAAGGTTACAAAAACCATTACCATCTGAATCATAAATATGATTTTAATTTAGAGAATAATACCAGAGTCTTCTGTCATTTTTGGAGAATAAGGTTACCAAATATATCGGTTTATTAATTGGCCTTTGATTTCTAAAATTTTACTGAAATTATGCGTGCATTACTGCCTTCTTAAATTTGAATTATTCTGTAACATGCCCTAAATGATAATGGTTATTTCTTAAAAATATCCGCAAAATATGAATAACAATGATTTAGTACTAAATATTTCACTCAAAATTAGGATGTATCTTACACCCTCACGTTTTTTAAAATTTTTGTTGTATAGTTCTTACTTCATAAAGTAACATGAATTTTTTGAAAATGTATTTCCTATCTTGAGATTTTCACCTCCTCCTACTGCTGTCTCTTCTCTAGCGCGGTATGTTGTTTGTTCCATTTAGAGTTTTAAAATGTGATAAAAGCTTTCAGGTCTGGTACAGTTTTGAAGTAAATGGTCTAACAAAAGATATATAATCTGTCACTTTGCCCTTGAGGCAACTTTAGAACTATAAAAATTATAATTAGAATTAATTTATAATATTTATTTTTGTTTTGCCATTCTTAGTGGTGTATTGCATCGTGGTAATGCAATTAACCCTGCCAGTATGAAGCAAGCTCTTATGGCATCTGCAAGGCGTTTACCTGGAGTCAACATGTTTGAACAAGGTCATGGCAAGTTGGATCTTCTGAAAGCATATCAGATTCTCAATAGTTACAAACCTCAAGCTAGCCTAAGTCCCAGGTAGACTTTATTTATTGCAAGTTTTGAATTATGTCTTTATGTTTGATTTATTACTATATAATAATATTAAAATTATTATATATATTTCTTAAAATTATTTTTATATATTATTGGAATTTCATGACTTTTCAGTTATATTGATTTAACGGAGTGTCAGTATATGTGGCCGTACTGCACACAATCCTTGTATTATGGAGCAATGCCTACCATTGTTAATGTAACAATTTTAAATGGACTTGGAGTGTCAGGGCATATTGTTGGAAAACCCACATGGCATCCTTACACTCCTCAGTTTGGCCAGTATTTGGATGTAGCCCTTACTCATTCAGAACTGCTGTGGCCTTGGTCTGGATGGCTGGCTGTGAGCATTGCTGCTGCTCGGACTGCTGCTTCTTGGGAGGGCATAGCTCAAGGTCATATAGCCCTTACAATTGAATCCCCTCCAGAAGATGGGGAAACAGACCCTCGTCGCTCCTCTGTGAAATTAGCTGTGAAGGCAAAAATTATTCCAACACCTCCCAAACAGTAAGTGAAAACAGCTTTTAAGTATAAGATGATGAAGAAGACAGATTGTTTTGTTGACATGCCCGAATTGTAGGTATCTGGCATTTTTAGGTTCATTGCATTCCGTTATAAAATGTGCTTGTACTGTTCGTTTTGTTTGAACTTTTATTTTATTTGTCAGCCTGTTTTATTGTTTTGGGAAGATTATTGTGATATTTGTAACACTGTACAGTTTCAGCAGTTACGTAGTGGTTGACTACTTATAGATTGTATTGGAAAAAATTTATTTAGGTTGGTTTACCCACTGTACTATAAGGCGAGTGTTACACTCCACTAGACCTACAATATGGTGGCTTTATTTTATTTTCTGTCAGAATAACCAGGTTGTGAAACTATCACCCCAATCAATTCTTCACTTTTATTAGCTTGTTGTCATCCTCTCTTTGTATGGTTGATTGTTCACAATTCATTAATGTGTGCCTCATTTGTTGTTAGAATTAAACAAGATTTTTTTCTGTAAATGAATATTAACTTTAATGAACAATGGTAAATATTAGACATCAACATGTGGCAAATGTGAAATATCTTGACAAGTGTTAATAAAATATAACCCTAATTGACTTGCATTGTATTGCAAAATTCGGAAGCTAGATTCTGAATTTTATCTGTGAACCTGTCAGCCTTAAAAACTTACTGGGGATTGTCAGTCTTGGATTTGTTGTAGCGGAATTACTACTCAGATAATACAATACTAAATACTCAGTGTTTCTACCATTGGACAAACTTAAGAGTCTTTTTATTGCTATCTACTGCTTTGATTCAGGAGTACAATCTACTTTATATTCATCATAGCTGAGGAGGTTATGTCTGGAAATTGCACGCCATGTCAAGAACTCTGTATACTTGATGGCGACAAGAAGTTATTTGATTGTTACAGCTGCAAACTTCATTTTCATGTCATTTGCACTGATCGTGCATCATCTGAAGTTCGACGCCTTGAGTTGAGAAAGTGTGCTCTTAAATTTTTTTGCATTGATTGTCTTGCTATGCCTGCTTAAACTGGTCTCTGACCTGGCCAAATTGTCAGCTAAAGTGGATGAACTTTCATCAAAAGCTGATTGTAATCTTTGTTTTGCTGATTATGTCACCAATAGATTGATTTGCAAAAAATAATTTGTTAATTTTCAATGTGGAAGAATTTACTGCCACTACTGAGCCTTTGCATAGGAATTACGACTTTAACTGTAGCTTAAAAAATTTTAATGATATCTGTAAAATTAATAGAGGTGATATTCATAGAGTTTTGAGATTGGGTAAGTTTTGTTCAGGTAAAAACCGTCCTGTTAAAGTAAATTTTAATAATCTGAATTTGGTTATTTCATTGTTAAAGAGCAGGAATAAATGTGCTGATCCTTTTAACATTAATGGTGACTTAATATTATTTCAAAGAAGTCATCTTAAGAAATAGAGAGAAGAGTTGGATGTTGTTAACAAAAATCGTAGAGTGAAAACAATCAAATACATCAATGCATCAGCCAAAAATTGTTGACCAATTAGCTCCGAGAGGATCAAATTCAAAGATAAAAATATGTAACTCAGGACAATTCGAGAATTTATTACTAAAATGTTAGAGGATTGAGAACCAAAATTTGGAAGATTGAAAAATTTAGCTATATACTAGATAATTATGACTAAAGACCGGAAAAATATATAGTATGAAACGTCAAAATATGTATATAAATGTAATGAAAACAGTGAGAATATGTAATAAATATGTAAAATCATAAAATATGAAACACATTTACATAATACGAAATTACTTTAATGAAAAATGTCCTAAATAAATTTTAAAAATAATACAAACGTCTTAAAAATCATTTGGAGAGTATAAGTTGATGCACACTTTGCACCATATAACTTTCCCATCAGTAGTAAAAGCGTCAGCTGTTGCTATTCAGGACTAGTATGGCTGCCTGACTTGACGCAATAGAAGACCTCGCACAAACTAGCTATATCTACGACCAGCAAACATCACTGCAATCTGAAGCACTCTCATTGAGTGTTCAACTTGGCAGTTGCCAATGTTTCTTCAAAATTAAGGTTAAAAGTCACGATGTCAGTAATACTTTTCATAGCTGAAGGTGAAAATGATCTCAGTCACTTAAGCGCACTTCCAGCCACTGAGATAACTGAAGCAGACGCGCGTGATAACATGAGTCTTCACATGGGCTATCTGAAGGAGACAGCACGCATTAATAATGTACGAAAAAATGCTGCTTTTTTAAAAAATATTTCTTTTCATAAAAAATATATTTAATCAACTACTTTTTTGTAACTTATTGTTAATCAATGGAAGCTTAATGCATGTAAAGTTAAGATATTCTGCCACCAAGTTACGACACTTAATTGCAGAATTATTAATAAATCTAAAAAAGATTTAATAAAATTGAAGAAAAGAAATATAATAAAAATATTTTGTGAAAATACCAAAATATGTAATACAGAACCAAATATTTAAATATATATAACGAAAAAATTGAATATTGTGTTAAACGGGGCTGATCCAATTAAATTTTGTAATTATAAAAACCGGGGTACCAGAGATTTTGAGCTCTGAGTTGCAAGATTTTATAATTTATAGAAATAATTGAAATTGTATTTATGGCACGTTTAATAGAGGTGGTGGTGTTTTCATTGGAGTGAAAAGCGTGTATCACAGCATGTTGATTGAAGGTTCCAATGATGTAGAACACCTTTTTGTTACAGATGTATTGTATCAGATATATTGTTGTTATAGTTTCAAATGTTTATTTTCCTCCTTTATGTAGATGTCTTTTTCTTTATTGGATGAAATATTTTTGTTACATTTTTCTAGAATAGAAACCATGGCTCTGGAGTACCCTAGGGGAATTGAATGATTTTTAGGGATTTCAACCTCCTACACTTGAGATGGTGGGTAATCGACTCTCAAGTTATTCTATTTTTGATGCTAAAGCTACTTTGCACAAAAGAACTTGTGTGACAACTCTGGCTGACACAATTTGCTTCTTCAATCTTTATCGGAATAATTTGACTACAAATCACAAAAATGTAACCTTGTACTTACGTAACTGAAGTACTATATCTTCGAAATCAGTGAAAAGTGTCTTGACGAGTCAGTTGTGTCAGCAGAGGTTTATCACCCACCGCTTTTTATTGATTGTGCGTTCTTAACGCATCCTGCCATTATTGATTGTGAAAGATGGAATTATGACTTTTCAAAGGCAGACTACCATTTGATATTGTTATATTTGGGTAATTTTTTACTCCAAAGTGTAGTCAAATATTTGTGACTTAAATATAGCTGTTTTGTCTTTTTATTCTTATATTTATGTGTGTTTTGATTATTTTTTACCCAAAAGTAGAGTTGTCAGTTCTAAATTCTCGAGTTATCAAGTACTAGATCCATAGTCTAGTATTGGACCAGGTGGATTGGATTTTATCCATTTTCTTACAGAATTATAAATTTATCATCTCAAAAATTTTAAAAGTGATATTTGACTTACCTTTGGTTAAGGGAGCGTTTTGCAGTGAGTAAAAATGTTTTATCTTACCTATTTTTAAGTCGGGTGACAAACACGGGTAACTAACTACAGACCAATATCAATTTTGAGTGTGATACCGAAGCTCTTTGAATCTTTGATTGTTGATAAGATTGCCAAAGTTATTTATCCACCATTGTCTGGGAGACAGTTCAGCTTCATGCCAGGCAGAAATATTGAGTTGAATCTTGTATACTATAGTCTACCTACATTCTCGAAGGGATGGAACATAATTATCAGACAGACTATTTATACTGATTTTAATGAGGCTTTTGAATCCATTAACTGTGTCATTTTGTTACACAAATGCCTGGGGATACGTGGACCATTGTTAAGTTGGCTCTGCAGTTATTTAGCCGATCGCATACAGTTGATCTCATATGGTGGTGTTATCTCTGGCCCTATTGCAGATTCATCAGATGTTCCACAAGGCTCTCCTTTGGGTCCCCTATTGTTTAATATTTTTATTAATTTGTGAGGGTGATCAACGAAGTTGAATACCTGCTCTTCACTGATGATCTTAAGCTTTTTGTGAGAATTCAGTCAGTTAAAGACAGAGTGCTCTTGTGTGATCTTTGAATGCGCTGTTTGATTGGTGTGTTTCAAATGACCACCTTCTCAATGTCAAGAAATTTAAGTCGATAACTTCTATGAGAACGAGATCAGGAGAGGCTTTTTATCACAAACTTAACTCCAATGAGTTAGAGAAGGTCACATCCATGAGAGATCTGGGTATGATATTTGATTCTGGTATGATATTTAAAGAACATATCCAGTGCACTGTAAATAAATCTAACCTGATATTCAGTTTTATAAAGCACACCTGTTATGAATTTCATTCAATTATGATATTAAATTCGCTTTTTCTTATGTTAGTTAAACCCATTTTGATGCTCTCCTCCGTTGTATGGTCTCCCTTTTTTGGCAACCTTATATCGAATATAGCGACAGTGCAACATAAATTTTTCAGAATTGCCGCTCAATGCATGGGGGTACAGGATCCTTTTCATATACCACAGTTATGCCCACATTGCCTCAAGGTTTGACATTCTCTTAAATCCAAATGCTTTGTGAATGATCTTATCTTTTTTGCGCAAGTTGATTGGATGTGATTTGAATGTACGTTTCTTTGTAACATACTTCTCTATAAGTTTCTCTATAACCTTCTTTCAACTCCATAAATAATGATATCTTTGACTTAAAATTTTGTAGGTCATATATAGTGAACAACCCTGTAAGCTGACAAATATTTTATCATTTAACTTGTTTCATGATAATAATGCATCTTTTTTGTCGGATGCAAGGAGTAGAATATTTGGATTTTTGTAGTTTTATATCTATTGGGTAGATGTATGTTGTTGTGAATATTTGTTTACTAATTATTTTCTTTCTTTTTATATTTATATATTTCTTTGATTCAGCGTTACTTGTGCATACTTTTTGTATTTTATTTATAATATTTGTACACTAATGGACAAATTGTCCGTATATTGTGGTAAATAAATAATCTTAATGTGTATAGTGCAATTGTGTGGAGGTTGGCAATGCTTTTGCCAACACAAAATGAAACTAGTAGTAGTATGTCCTTAGTTCGAGCACTACCTCTGGTGATCCTTAATGGATACGCACTGCACTTACAGATTACCTTCTTAAATGTTGCTCCTGGGTCTCCTTACTAAAACCAGTGTTATTGTGCTCCTCCATCTTTGCCTGTCTTCTGTTAATCTTATGATTTCGGACCATTTACAGTCCAATGTTTTTATTATTTCATCAGACCATCGGAATCTTCCTCTGCCATGGCTTTTACTGCCGTCTGTAACCCATAACCTTAAGTCCTTTTCAAGTGAATCTGGACTTGTCATGAGTTGTCCAAAATATTGCAGTTTGTGTTTTGTTGCTATTCTTTCAATAGAGGGGCCTCCAGAACTGATTTGTTGATATGCTTTGCCGTCCATGGAATTTTTAGTAGCCTTCTCCATGTCCACAACTCAAAGGCATCAAGTCTTCTCTAATCTTTTTTGCATAACGTTCAGCTCGTGCAGCCATTCATCACTATCACCATGGTTGTGTCTTCGATGTATCTGAGGTTGTTACTCTTATACCCTCCCGTTCTTATTCCTATTAAAATGAAATTATATTACCGTAAATCGATTAAGAATACATGCTGTCATATAATGGTGATGTTTTTCAAACGTTGTCATGTTAGCTCGTTTTTTTTTAGTTGGCCAGCACAATAAGGCTTGTACCAATTCCACTGGCAATTGTTCTTGCCCTCACGCTTATACGTTTGGGGTGGAGGAAAGAGAACTAATAGTGGTTTGGAACAGCCCCAAATATGCCACAGCTCACAAAGTTATGTCTATGCGTACTGCAGTATTGGTATTTGTGGACTTCACAACTATCTCAATAACCACTAAGCTCACAATTCCCACCTATCTACAATATGCTCTCTCCTATTCTCCTTATCCACAATAACCACTAAACAAAATTTCTAGGTCTCTCAA
The DNA here is from genome assembly GCA_964035755.1 of Teleogryllus oceanicus. Lineage (NCBI taxonomy): Eukaryota > Metazoa > Arthropoda > Insecta > Orthoptera > Gryllidae > Teleogryllus > Teleogryllus oceanicus. The sequence continues at coordinate 137,547,470 of CAXIVR010000003.1, read as the reverse complement.
TTCAGTCAAACCTCAAAGGGAATGTACTTATATCAGAATTAAACACTAAATTAAGTTCATTATGTTACACGTTCAGAATTCTTTCAAATTTTGTCAGGCTTCAGGCAGTTTATTGTGTGTCTTTTGGGATTGTTGCGTGTCCAGACCCTGCCGGAGATATGGCATAATACTGTGGGGAAGCTCATCCTGTAGTACCCAGACCTTTAGATTGCAAAAGATTGAATAATGAAAAAATGCCATCCACGTGATCCCTGCAAGCCTCTTTTCATTGAGCTTGGAATCTTACCATTGCCTTGTCTATTTATTTACGAATGTGTAATATTTATCAAAACTGACTTAACGGTGGGAACATATTTTCATGCAATACTGATGTTTATAATTACGACATACATCAAAGAAATCACGTTTGTCAACAGCTCACTACAAGAAATCAAACAATTCATGTAAGTTACTTTACAATGCATTGCCAGATAACATTAAACAATTAAAGTTGGTACACAAATTTAAGTTAAAAGTAAAATCTTTTCTATTGCATAACTGTTTCTATATAATTAGCCGGCGGCGCTAGCTGAATTCGTTTACTACGCTCCGTGAAATCACGAAGGTTAAGCAAATTCGAGACTTGCGGGTTCCTGGTTGGGTGACCGGCCCGGAAACCCTGCATCTAATGGCATTGATCCCCTGGCCGAAGGGATTAAAGGCACTGACTGACTGCGACTTGATGAGACTTGGCATATATAGTAATTATTCAGTAAAGTAACGGAGGATTACTCCGTGTCATACGCAGTTTCAACTGTTTTTTGACGTAAAATAAATAAAAGAAAGCACTCGACACCCAAGGCTTAAGAGGAGTGTTGCATCAATAGTGATGCAACAAATAAAAAAAATAAAATAAAATAAAAAAAAAAGAGAGAGAGAGAGAGAAAAAGAGAGAGACTATACTGATCATCAAAAAGAAAAATAATGTTTATTTTTACAAAACAATATATAATGAATTAGTTTACATTTGTATTGTATAATTCAAGCAATTGTAGCTTCAATATGCACACATTTTGTTGAGCTCTCCTTTTGATTGTAGTGGGAGGAGTAGACCTGAGGGCGAGTTACTATATTCTTAGCAATGCAGAAAAATCAAATCTGCAGTTTGTTTACCATTGCAAATAGTTTGTCTTTAACTTGGAAACGAAAATGTCTAGTGTTTCAAATGTTTTTTAAATTATTATTATTATTATTATTATTATTATTATTATTATTATTATTATTATTATTATTATTATTATTATTACTCCTACTGCTATTACTATTATTTATTATTGTTTTAACTTTCATTCATCTTTCAACCAATTGTCATTAAAATGTTGGGATGGGATTCTGGTACCCATGAAAACGTGTGCAGATAATCTTCTTCCCTATATGTCATATACAGTTTTTACTGTTTTTTGACCAAACAAACCAAAGTGATTGCTCTAGGGTCTGGCCATTTCCATTAATACACATTAATATTTCTTCCACACATTCAGTCTTGCAGCTCTCTAGAAGCAATTGTAACCTAATCACAGTCTAAATATTGTGTACTGCTGATCACATGGTAGAAGTGCCCTTAGAAGTACATTTGCCCAAAGAAGTGCAGTTCATCTAACAAAAGATTTTTGACATTCAGGCACCATTACTATGAATAGTAAGTACCTTCTCTCATACTATGCCATACTTGACGCAGTTTTTCCTCTCAGCGTTATTCTGTCTCTGTCTCTCTCTTCTCTCTCTCCCTCTCTCTCTCTCTCTCTCTCTCTCCCTCTCTCTCTCTTCTCTCTCTCCTCTCTCTCTCCTCTCTCTCTCCTCCCCTCTCTCTCTCTCTCCTCTCTCTCTCCTCTCTCTCTCTCCTCCCCTCTCTCTCTCTCCCCCTCCTCTTCTCTCTCTCTCCTCTCTCTCTTTCTCTCATTTGAAAAAAGCAGTAGTTTTTGCAAAAGTTCTGCTTGAAATTAAGGAAATGAAATATATACACTAACTACAGGCCACGAGAAAAAATTCTGAATTGAATTGTATTGTCTTCGACATGCCTTTAAAGAATGAGTTACTCTCAAGATGAGATTTGAGTGAAGAGTCAATTTCAGAAGTATATTTCATTAATCCCATGAAAACTCCTTGGTTCTGTGACCCCTCCTCTCTTGTTCATCATGTCCTCTCAGGGCCAGCTCATGAAACCCACAAAACTTCATACAGTTACTGATTTTAGAAACTGTGTCTCTATTTTTTGTTTGCTCTTGCTTTTTGTTTTATGCTCTTGTTTATTGTGGTGATCAACTGACTCTTTATAAGCTTGGCTTAAACATGTCTGCCCATTGACCAAGATTTTGAGAAATTTCATGTTTGTGAAACTTTTCATAAAGTCTTTTTAAATCTGTCACACCTTTCTTGATCCGTGCCATGTTTGCTGTATCATCTTTAATCCCAAATAAAAGGCATGGGAAGTAGAAAAGTGCATTGCTTATCTCACAACCACATAGCCACTCACACTTGTTGTAAATTTGAGGATTGAAACACCTGGTATACTCTTCTCGCCGACTTGATGCATTCTGAGCGATATTCAACAATGGTGTCGGTCTTCCACATACTTTTATTTCACATTTTTCTTGACGTGTTAAGGAGCCGAAACAAACTGATTTTAAATGTTGTACTGAGTTACTCATTTTTCCTTCTCATTCACAACCCAGACTTCAGTGTTAAAATAAAATGTTCTTACTACGACAAATAAACTTAGAAAGCAAAATAACCTCAAGAAGACTGTACTGGTCTGCACTGTGGACTGCACTGGATGCAGTCCCCCAGAGGCAGGCAGTGGCGTGCAGAAACAGCGGCGGAAGAGGAGCAGAGAGGGCAAGTGGAATCGATATTCTTTCCTGGGAGGGTGTCCACAATGCCCTGGCAGTCCACGGGCTTGGAAGCTGCGTTAAGTTCTCGCCAGTCGAATGGTGAGCCTGGAAAGAACGAGATGTAATAGAATGTGAGGCTAGATTAAAATAAATTATTATTTCACTCGTTAATGACAACTGAATAAAATGCCGGGGGGGGGGAGGGCTGTAGTTGTGCAGCCTCCCCCCAAGAGCTGCCACTGCAAGTGAGGATTGAATGCATATAGGCCTGAAGTTATTCACTCCAGACTTATCTCAATTTTTATGTATTGGTGTGATATAAGATAATTTCCAAGTAGATGGACAAAAGCTCTACTCACGTGAATAATCAAAAATGTGTAATGGGTTTACATAATCCTGTAGCACAGTTTTTATAGCACTATATAATATTTATAGCCTATTGCATAATTATAATTTACTACTTCTGTTGTCCAATCATGTTTACTAATTCTGTTGTCTTTTGCAATTTGTATTCTCAGTGTATTGTTGTGTTTCTTTCAAGCAATCCGTAAAGCTTAATTGAAATTTGCACAACAATGCTGCTAAGGATATTTGCAAAGCTTGTTGTTGAACGTCAAGATTGTGGAGGTGATAAGATAAGCACTGTTTTATTTAGTCGAGCATGTGTGTACAAATTAGCTTTTTAGAAATGATTCAAAACCTATTTGATAATCCATATTTTTTGTCCTTGTTATGAAGTATAGAACATTCATATTTTCACTGAATGAAAGGTCACTTATCTAGCATCACTTATCTAGCATATTTCAGCATGTCGCCAGCCATACATTCCATATTATAGACTTTCAAAATTTCAACGAGTATAAAGCTATACAGTAGAACGTCAATTATTCATTGTTTTCTTCTTCTCTTCTTCTCCTCTTCTTCTCTTCTTCTCCTCTTCTTCTTCTCTTCTTCTTCTTCTCTTCTTCTTCTCTTCTTCTTCTTCTTCTTCTCTTCTTCTTCTCTTCTTCTTCTCTTCTTCTTCTCTTCGTCTTCTCTTCGTCTTTTCTTCTTCTTCTTTTTAAAGTTGGATTTGCTTTTTGGGTAAATCTTTTGTGACTTAAAAATTAAATAAGAGTTCCAAACCTTAATGATTTATTTTATATTTTTACATTACACACACTTTTTCTCAACTAAAGAATGACAGTCATTTTACTATTGAAATGGTTATTATATTAGAGGAGTTTGGTTATAGACACTAGTTTATAATAAGTTTTGAAATAAGAACGCATCACATTATTATAAACTTTAAAATTTTATTTTCTGGTGCTTCAGTTGAGGCATTGTCAGTATAAGGTGGTAATAAATTAACTTAATATTACAAATCGTAGAACATTAGTAATTTAATTAGTTTATTAGTAGCAGTGTTAGTTATCAACTGAGTATGATGTACTATGACTAACTCATAAACAAGTTGAAATCTGAATACAGATGGAAATAAGAGTTGATAAGTTTCTGCCAAGAGTTGATAAGAAAATATTCGCCAAACGAATGCCATGTATGCCAAATGAATTGCACATAGTTTTGAGATTGCTGCGCTGGCAACAGTACGTTGCTTGCTTCCATATAATTTGCTGTGAATATTGTAACTGTAATTTATTCCTGTTTATTTAATTTGTAAAAGTAAGAAATTATTGCTGCTCCTGAGTATCGAAATGAATGCAGATATGCATGGCAGGTGCTGTGTTTAAATTGGTTGAATTGGATGTTTTCAAATAATAGCCGAGTTGTCTGAATTCTGTAAAAGTAAATTCATGTGCATCCTATATGATTCCTTGGGCTGTGAACATGGTAATAATTTTTGTGGTTTCTTTTTGCTTTGTTCTGTTGACATTTATATGATATGCTCTGTAAAAACTTGTCTCTAAATCAGAGCATAAATGTGTGTCAAATGTAGAAAACATTCCAAAGTTCAGATGGGTCATGAATTTATTTTAAAAATCTGTTTTTAGAATCTTTTGTTTGCAGTAAACGAATCCTCTGGGATCAGTATCACAATCTGCGATACCCTCCAGGATATTTTCCAAGAGATAATCTTCGAATGAAAAATGATCCTTTAGATTGGAACGGAGATCATATTCACACAAATTTCAAAGTAAGTAAATAAAAAACGATTGGTGTAAGAAATTAAACTAAATTCCAAAAATGCGTACTGGCTTGGGTGGCTCAAGAGACAGATGATGTCACTGCAATGCTTCTGACCAAGAGGTCCTAGGGATTGAGCCCTGACGGTGGCAGGATTTTTGACACTAGCTGGATAGCTCGGTCAAATTCAGCCACTGTCTGGAGGAGAATTCTAGTGGCTAGCTGCTCTGATTGGTAGTTTTCCCATGGTTCCTCCATACTACGGTAGTTGAGGTGCTTGGAAAAACACAATCTATCAATCAATCCTGAAATTCATAAAGTTTCAAATTCATTTTAAGTTTTCCTTATTAACCTTTCTGAATGTGTAAGTAATTCTATTTATCAAAAGTAAGGCAGTCTCATAAGTGAGTCTTCTACATTCTACTCCAATCATTTTACCTTTGACTAATATAAGTCATGTCCAAGAGTGGCGTATGTGCTTTTTTCAGTGGTCCAGTATGTTTGTAATGCAAACCTCTTAGCACAGTCGTGGAAAATAGTTCCTTTTGTATTCTTTTTCAAGTCACGCTATGGTCTCCTCATTCGAAATAAATATTCAAGCACTCTTGAGTAGCTGAAAATTTTTTGACCATAAGAAATTTCAAATGTTTTCTAGGTATCAGAAAAAAATGTTTCCGAAATTCTTTTTTGTGATGAGTCGAGTGAAGTTTCCTGAAGAAAGTCAGAATTGTCCTAATTTGTAAATGCTGCTTATATCGAAGAGTGATAGTGATTAATTGAGCTCGGATTTGTATGCAGTGAAAATGCCTAAAATAAACCGTTTAATATTTCACAACAACTCTTTAAAATATGCAATAAATTTGCAGTATAAAATTCACAAGGAAGTAAATATTTGTTATTAAAATGTAATGCAAAATACTTGGATAAACATTAGAATTGTGTTACAATGGCTCTTTGCCTTCTATGCCTCTTTGAAACATGAACAAAAGAATCATCAGTGGAAAAATATGTTTGTTTTGAAAATAATTTGATTTTTTAATTTCACTTAATTAACTGTACATTGGAACAGTGTCATTTGTTTATGTTCTAATATTTGAGAAAGGGAAGGAGATTTAAGAGATTCATAAATTCATTGAACAAATAACATTCCGTATTTATGTCAAAAATTATTAAAATTTATGACAAGATACATTTCTAAATATGTTTCTGAAAAACTAGTTCTTCTGTCAGTTGAGATGTTTTTATATTAATGAATAATCTATATACATTAAATAAAGAACATGGTTCGTATATTTTATGACATGATACATTTTTAAATTTGTTTCTGAAAAACTGGTTCATCTGTCTGTAAAGATAATTTTATTCATTGGACATACCCGTGACCATGCGGTGTCGCTACCTGATATTAGAGATATTTCTTTGGTAGGTCTTACTGACGACTAGCAAGCACATGGGGCATTGAGCACTGACAATGCCCCTCACCTGAAATTAGGTCTTATCTCTGGTCATGCACATAGTACAAGTAAAATATCCTAAATCCACATCTTTTGGACTGGGAGTGGTAGCTCAGTGCATCAACTGATGTCATTGCAGCGCCTCTGACCGGGAGGTCCTAGGTTCGAGTCCTGATGGCGGCAGGATTTTCGACACTAGCTTCTCAGCTAGGTCGAATTCAGTCACTGTCTGGAGGAGAATTCTAGCGGCCGGCTGCTCTGGTTGGTAGTTTTCCATGGTTTCTCCGATCAACATCAGGCGAATGCCGGAGCAGTACCCTACCAAACAGGCCACGGACCGTGCGCGATCTGTCCTTCCTCTTCCTTGTCCTATCCTCTCCCATTACACACACACACTTACATTAACATGCACTCCACTACCACATGTTCCGGGAGGCCGGTTGGGAGCTTAGAGCTTGTCCCGGCTGGGGCGGTGCCCCGCTGGTGGGAGAGTCCAGGTTAGGGGGAAACCCTACTAGCCGACGGTAGGTCAGCGCCGGATCTCGCCATCCAGTGGGGAAAGATCACCGTGCATATCCCGAGAAAAAACATGCTCTACACTAACGGGACTAATGACCAAAGCAGTTGACGTGCCCGGAAACACAAAAAAATCAAATCAAATCACATCTTTTGGCAAAAGTTTTGAGGCTAAAAGGATATACACTTCTTTATGGTGACTGGTGAGCTGCTCCATGAACCACAATTACTATAAATCATAATTCACCAACGTCAAGAAGTTTAATTTTAATAAATTATTACCATTTTCCCCTTTCCAAAAATTACACTAAATATGTAGAAATGTGCAGTAACCATAAAATATTGCAAAATATGCAAAAATATGTGAAATAAAATTCATTAGGAATGTTCTAAATGAGTAGATTCATAAAGCTATGTGGTCATTTTTCAAAAAACAATTACAAGAACAAAAAGTGTATTTGCATACAAATTCGGGCTATAGTAATGAACAAATGTGCACAACTAGTCCTGGTAGGGCATACTCACCCTATTGTTTTAAATAAAGAAAATTCTGTTTCTTCCTCTGTCTTCACCAGTTAACTGGTGTTACTACTGTCTTCAAGAAGGGAAGGAAAAAAAAAAAAAAAGAAAGAAAAAAAAAAAAAAAAAAAGAAAGAAAAAAAAAAGGATGCCAAACAGGTTTTTTTTTGTTTTTTTTTTAAATGGAAAACAATCTTGAAGGTTATTTATTCATTTTGAGTCAAGAGTACTATATGCCTATTTTACTAAGAAATGCCTATTTTGTGTTTAAATTCTAAATGTTACCTTTTCTTGTTTTTGTTGATGCAAAATACAATTATCCTTAATAAAAAAGTTTAAAAACATTGTATGTTTTTTACTTTTATACGGCAGAGTACAGAGAAATCGAATAAACTATCTATGACCCGATTGACTGCCACCACAGACCGGGTATTTCGTATTATAAAACACTTCCAAAATTACTGGTGGTAGTATATTTTTTTTTAATTTGAATTTTTAAACAATTTTTTATTCAAAAATGGCTCCCATTTTGGGCGAACACTCTGTATTTTTGAAAATGGTAAAAAAGTAACATTGCAAAAGTACAATATTGAATAAAGACGTTTTTGTCTTAAATGGAATCTGTGCTAAAAAATAAAATCTTTAAAAGAGATTATGTATAATTCATTTAAAAAACAAATTTTTTTTCCGGAAATTTTTGCTTGAAATTAATGCAAATTTTTAAAATAATTCTCAAAAAATCACTACAAACTTTTTCTACGTTTATTTCCATGGATAGAACAAGAGATGCTTAAGGGGATGCAATACTGAAAATTCGAAATCTGTTACTTTTTGACACATCAACTTCAATTTTTTAGTACATTATAGTTATATTATGCAGATATCAACTGCCAAATTTGGAATTGCTGATTTTAATAGATTGTAAAAAAATTATTGTTTATTACTTTTTTATTTATATCATGAACAAATGCTCCTCTTGTTGTAATTTAATTAATTTTAAAATGAATTTTTTTTACATTATGAGAAAAGAATAACAAAGATATTAGCGTTTTGGTTTTGAATTTCATTCATTACTTTGCCAGAAAAAAAATTTGTATGTTACACCTCACTATTCACATAGCAAAAAATTTTCACAATTTTAACATTTTTTATTTAGAGAAGTATTTGCATCACTAAGTAATTACAACACAAGTTTTTAATACAGCATTTTTTAATATATCCTGAATTTTTCAAAAAGATTCCATGAAAATTACATCATGTGGAGCATTTGCAATAAGCAAAAATGTCAAAAAATTACTATTGGAGAAAATGACATTTAAAATTTGAACTTTCTAAAAAAAGTATTTAGTGGTCATACTTTGCTTCAGAACTCTCCTGCTCCATATGTTTGACCTTCTTCTTCTTTCTTTTTAGCTTCTTTGTACTTTTTTGTCATTTTCAGTTTCTTTCTTGCAGTTTTCCTCTCCTGCTGCATAGCTCGTTCACTATTCTGCAAGCGACGCTTGTCCCTGGCTGCACAAATTTTGTGACTTGTGGGTGTGAGATTTACTCCAGTCACACTTTCTCTTATTCTCTCACTGGCCTCACATCCCATGTTAAATTCAGAAATTGCTGACACCACAGCAATTTCTAAATTTTTCTTCGACACAAATATTTCTTTTGGACATTTGCTCCAAATGACATTATGCAAAGATTCATTTGCATTATGTGTCTTCTCAGAAGTTCATTTGATGCCAATCTCTGGTAAACAGGTATGATTTTACACACCACATCTTGATCTCTTCTTCTGAGTATTATCTTTAGGCATTCTGTTCATTTTGCCTTTCCATAACAAGGTACAACACAATGTTAATAGTTCTGTACTTTTAACATTATGAACGAAACTAACCTATGTGCTAACCTAACCTACACACTATTTGACAAAATACCAATAATAAACAAATAACTTAAAAATCTAGCTAATATGATGAACACGATCAGAGAAAAACTCGTTGTTGTCACACGAACCAAAACACAAACGTCTAAACGTACAACACACAATTCTACTGAGAACACCAGGAACACACGCTGAAATCACGTTGTTTACACGTTGACAGTACTGCATCTTCACGCCCAGATGTTCCACAGAGAATACACTTTAAAGTGGCAAAAATATTTACCGCGATATTCAAAAATATCCAGCCAAAACATTGTTTCCAGGTTGCATGCAAAGGAAAGGGGGCGTAACCGGGCAACGCGCCTGGGCATTTAATTCCACGTGGCGGCCATTTAAATCGTGGTACATGAAAAATTCTTACGACTGGCAATTCTAGAGACTTGGCACTTTCAAATACGTTAAAAATATAAAAATCGATATTTTTCAGAAATTTCAGTAAATTTCAGTATTGCATCCCCTTAAAAGAATGGCACAGGGTCTCGTTTTCATTGAACTATCTGAATTTTTGAAAATTGCAAATTTTGAAATATTGTTTCCAATATAATGTGAGAAAGTATGTGCTCTTGAACATCACTAGTTACAATATTTGTATTATGTATGATGATTAAAACAAATCGTACAGTATTTTCAACTATGTTTAAATTAAATGTGAGGAAAAACATTCTGTGCAGCATTAGAGTAGCATTTAATGTAAAGAAAAGTTAGCTTCTGCGTTTCAGCCTTTTTTTGTCTGAATTGCCCTACAATGAAAGTAAGAATTTCTACAAGGATTTGTCAGAAAAACAATAAAAGCAAACATTCCATGAAGATAATTATATTTTGTTTACTTCAGAAACTTTTCCCACAAGTACATAAACAAGGATAAGAAACATGCACCTTTTTAAATGCCTCTTTTACATTTTTAACTGTTAACAGTTAATAAGTGTTAACAAGTAAATAAAGCTTTGTAGATCATCTGTATAATAAATCATTATGAAGCAGCTCAATCTCATCTTCATAGTTTATACTCGTAGCAAAGAGTAATGGTTGCAAAGTAGATCCAGAGGAACTCCAGAAGAAGGGGAGAAAAGACTGAATCCAGCATAACTTACAACATAAATAAGATTACATTATAAGAAAAACCCAATAATAGCTAGTTAATTCCAAAAGCTTCAACTTTTGCATAATAAACATTGTGATTTAGTATGTGAAAGACCTTGGAGAAATCCTTTTATATTATATGTACTTGAATGTATTCAGTAAGAAAAGTGGAAATTAACTGTGTCAGAAGATTAGTAATAGTTAATCTTGTTTTAATACATCCATGTTGAGTATCGGAGATAACTGGTTGTGTAGTTGAGTAGATGACTTACTTTAGACTCTCCAAGATATTTGAAAAGTGGGATAGGATTGAAAAAAGTCAGTAAGTTTTGATGTACTCCAGCTTGCCCTTTTTGAATTCTGAAACAATTTTTGCTCATTTCCATACATCTGGAAAGGTACCTGATTGAATTATTCTGTTGAAAATAATTTGTAAGGTCATTTTGTTGTCCACATTCTTTAATTTACATTTATTAAATTCTCTATTTATATGTAAAACTTCATTCATTTATGTAATATTGACACATCATGTCAAAACAGAGCCCCTCGTGCAGAGTTTGTTAATATGTTTCTAAAATTCTCTTTCTGTTAAACAAAATATTGCTACTATAACATCTGGATTCCTTTGGTATGAATTGTTAAATTTACTCCTTCTCAAAAAATGCACGTGGAAGAGCAGATGTATAGGAAATAAAAGTAATTGCTACCTTGTGCCCATCAATGTATCATGGAACCAGTGGGTAATTGAATCAAAATCTGACAACTGGTTTCCTGTTGAAATTTTTATACCCCTTTGTCAGATTGCAGAATTAAGAACTTATTTATGAAATGTCAACTACTCAGGCTTAATGGGAAATACTACTTAAGAATAGGATGTGAGCAATTTGTGTTAGTTGTTTTGACTAGGATAATAAATTGAGTTTCCCAAAAAATATTACGATTTGATGCAGGCGGAGAGATGGTCCTCTTATCTATTTGCCTCCTCTCCCTGATTTGTAACAGGCTACTCAGAAGGACTGATCATGCACACACTGGTTCTTCATAAACAACCTTGCATATATTATCTACAATTAGAATATTTCATATAAAACTTGTATTTGATGGTGCTGACTAGTGTCTAATAACTTCTGTAAATATAGAATGTTTGTTCAGCTGCTCTGAATCCATCTAAAGGTCTGATTGGCCAAGTTTTCTTTTCCAAAAATGGTGATAAGGAGCAATTGAAAAAAGTTAATGCATTTATTTTATATTTTTTCTTCAATGTTTTTGAAAAAATTAGTACATACATAGTATGTACATATTTTTCTTTTTTTATTACAATTAATTCTTTTCCCTATCTATGAGTAACAGAGGTTGTGTTTTACAGGATATGTACCAACATTTAAGAAACAGTGGATATTATTTGGAAGTTCTTGGCTCCCCGTTCACTTGCTTTGATGCATCACAGTATGGGACTATTTTACTTGTTGATGCAGAAGAAGAATATTTTCCTGAGGAAGTTGCCAAATTGAAGAGAGATGTTGACAATGGCCTTTCATTGATTGTTTTTGCTGATTGGTATAATGTAACTGTGATGAAGAAAGTAAAGTTTTACGATGAAAATACCAGGTACATAGACTTTTTTTAGACCTATTTTTTAAGCGTTGTTTTGAATTGCTAATATGTTTATTAAAGATTTGTCACTCAGTAAAATGTAGAAGATCATTAAAAATTTGCATTTAAAAACAAATTTACAAAAGTCTACAAAATTCGTATATTACACAAAACTTAAAATTGATGCATTATAATTTTAATGTTATGATCTCCTGTGTTCATATAGTTTCAACTAAAAATTTTACAAATGTGTTTAGTTTTAGAAGATATTGGTTAAAGTTTAAAAATGTATCAGTGAGGATTTCTGTTCCTTAAAGGTGCTCAAATTATAATTGATTTTGTCAGCTAAGATTAGCTTAGAGCCAGCATTGGCTTTGTCTCTGCAATAACTCTGACATGCCATAGGGTTCAAGTCTCAATGGTGGCAGATTAGCAATTTACCAGCGGTATAGTTAGGTTGAGTTCAGTCGCTCTCTGAAGGAGAATTCTATTGACTGAGTACTCTGCTCTGTAGTTTTCCTTGGTTTCTCCAATCATTACCAGGCAAACGTTGGAGCAGTACCCTAACAAACTGACTGCAGAACACATACATCATTCCTTCCTCATCCTTGTCCTATGGTGTGCCCTTACACATGCACAACACTACCACACATATTGGGAGTCCAGTTGGGAACATAGATTTGGTCCTGGCTGAGGCAGGGTCCCACTGGGGAAGGTACCTAGAGAAGGAAATTCCCCACAAGTCAGAACGAAGGTCGTCACTAGATCTCACCATCCAGCGAGGGAGGAACACCACCTCTTCCCACGATAAAACATCCATTACACTAATGGTGCATAGCAGTTAGCATGCCCAGAAACATTACTCAATCAATGCAATTGACTTCTTGTCATCACCTTAAAATGTATGTTAAATTAATTAATTTTCTTAATATTTTGTTAGACAATGGTGGATGCCTGACACTGGGGGAGCGAATGTTCCTGCATTAAATGACTTACTGTCATCATGGGGCATTGCTCTTGGAGACCGAGTATTTGAAGGTGATTTCACGCTAGGGGATCACGATATGTATTTTGCCTCTGGTACTAGCATATCACGTTTCCCAGAAGGTGGCTTGATCATTTCTCAAACTCTGAAAGATCAGGGTAAGTAATAGGAATTATTTAGCAGTATAGTACCAGCAGTATATACACATCTTTACAGTTCAACCTGCTATTGCCACATACTACCATGCACATGGCAGACTATATACATGCCAAACGGATGAAATCTCCGAAACATTAACACTTACCTGGTGATGACATATTTGATGTCATGTTCATTGTTTCTACTGCAGCCACTCAAAAACTTCATTGTCACTTGAAACTAAGTATTGAAAACTGATGTTGCTGAGGGCTGATATCTTCACCCTTCTTGTTTGAGTCAAATGAATGGCAAAGGTGAACCACGGTTGTGGCAAAGTAAACGAATCCTTGAAAGTTTGTTGCTTATGAGCAGGTCACATTATGTATCACAGCGGCTGGCAAGAGAACTGGTAGAGATGCTGGTAGTGTAGTAGGATGTATATACGTTTCTTGTACCTAATTTGTGAATAGTGATAAAGTGTACTTTAGACACATTCATTCTCTTATATTTCAAAACATTTTCAATTTGGAACATATTTTTAGGACAAGAAGTGCTGGGCCAAGACTCGGTTACCGTTGAAAATGTTCCAATACTTGGATTGTTGCAAAGCAAAGCGCAGGAAAAAAGTGGTCGGATTGTTGTTTATGGTGATTCAAACTGTTTAGATAACAGTCATCTCCAAAAAGGTAAGAAAGATTGGGCATGAGTAAATGTGCAGGTGTGCTCATCACACAAGTTGCAATGATTATCATATACTGGACAATGCATCATGCATAAGAAACTTTTATAAAATATATAATGTTATAATGCATAAATTGGAGTACTCCAAATGTTTGTCAAATTAAGTAATCTTGAGATTATAATGAGAAATGTATCCTTTATTTTGGAATCGTGTACATGTTTTTAATTAGAAAATCTTTATTTATTTATTCATTTAAACTAGTCATTAAAATATATTTTGCAATAAGGTTTATATTTTGTACAATATGTGTTGCCCCTGGAGGCGCTGAAAAAGACAATTAAATATAAAAATTATAAAACTAGATTGAAAAAAAATTACATTGTAATCTTACAATATCATAAACAGATAGGCATTTTTAAACCCTTATAAAAATACAGTAGAAAATTACTTATAATCACCAAATTATACAATAGGTCTTAATAATTATTTATTTGACATAATACGAGTCCCGCAAGAAACCCTAATTACAGCACTATATACAATGTAAGTCCAACAACATCAAGGCATACACGAATATAGAAATACAATTAAATGGAGAAAACAGTACAAAGCACAAATCTCAGAGAACACAACATAATAATAACATAATTTAATTTGTAGATCTGTATTTCAGTTTTTCTATGGGTGGCCGATATAGAAAAATTGAAGTATAGGGCTTATTAAATCAAGGTAAATTAAAGAAGCCAGAGAATAATTCAATAAACGTTCTCAATTTAACCTTAACTTTAGAAAGGCTCAAGTGACTGTCCGTTCACGTTTTCCTTAATTAGTACTTTCATTAAGGTCATGTGTATTTTTTTTGCAAATTTTAGTAGTGTGTGTGGAATATTGAGTGAAATACATGCAATATTAAAAAGTATCAAAAACAATTTCTCAACCTGTGCTTTGTTCTGTTTTCTCCATATTCAGATCTGTTGTATAATTTGAGGTTTATTGTTAATTTTCTGTTAGTGAGAGTTTATAAATTCATTATAATCTGTCTGTTATAGCACCTGAGGATACAATCTACCAGATTTCAAAATGTTTGAATGACAAATTCCAATGAATGAATAAATAAATATATATGTAAATACATACATAAATAATTACATATATGTGCAGGGACATGCATAAATAAATACATTTATAAATAACATCAAGTACACGTCTAATTAAAAACTTGATTGTCATTAAAAATAAGAGATACCTTTCTCAATGTAATCTGATTTGTAAATTGGTAGCTCAATGGTCAGAGCATCTGGTAGTAAAACAGAAGGCCTAGATTTGCATTCTGGCCAGGGTGTCTATTGTTTGAACACTTATTTAAATTCTTAAATCCAATTACTACATTTACATGGTCACAATATGGAAAATATTTATAATGTGAAATGTATTTCCAGTGTAATTGCATGTCTAATGAAGTGTCAGGATGGTGACAACCAGTCAACTGTTTCGTTTCACATTTCAGAATATTTACTGTCATGTTTCCTATATATCTATTTATTTATATATATCCTTACAACCCCTTCCTGAAATTATACAAATAAACAAACCCATTCATAATAATTAATTATCTTTCTAAATGTGGGTTGCGAAGCACCATTCAACGAACTTTTTTAAGGTCGTGAGCATGCACACTGATCCTATACAGAAAATCGAAATAAAAAATTTTACTGCTTCAGGAAGAGGTATAAAATTTAATTACTCCGTATTTGCTAGGATATTACCATCTAAAATAATAACCCCATAAAATTTCTATTATGAAACTGAATAAATTTAGTTGGATTTATTCCTTATTCTTTCATATGTTGGCAAAATTTTCTTCGCAAGTCATAACCTCAACTATACGTATTAAACAAAACAACAAATACATATATCTTTGATCCTGGTGAATAAGCTGATAAGTCATAAACACTTAATTTTACATGAGAGCCAAAAACAGCGTTTAAATGAATTAAATTAGGGATTAATGATATTCAAACGAATTTGATATTCAAACAAAACTATTTTTGTGTAGGTTTTGTTTAAATATCATTAATCCCTTATTTATAGCATTAGTTTACAGTTGTTTTTTACTCTCCTGTAAAATTAAGTTTTTTGACTTATCAGCTTATTCACCGGGGTCAAAGATAACCATACCTTATTATTAACATTTACAACACATACTTCCTTCTACATTCATACAATTATATTTTCTTTACATCCATACGAGTGCACTTTACCACTTTGATTAAAAGCAATTAAATATATTATGAATAAATGTATGCATGGCCATGTCTTTCTAATATCTTAAAAATTAGAACATTCTTGGCCTTGTTAATTTTGAATAATTGAAAATGAATAAAATGTTTTTCGGAACTTCCCTTTCTGTTGCTCAGTAATTCTGCAATCACTGCAATTCATGTTCAATATTCCACACAAAACATAAAAATACATCATCCCATCACTTCAAATATTTCAACATTTCGAATCATAAACACTTTCAGTTCTTAGTGACATGACGTATCTCGCAGTGTGTCTCTATCCCCTTGAGAGGTTCCCTTCGATTTTTAGACCGCGTTGTTGGAAGACAAAAGACGACTTTCCACTATGTTGTTACTTTATTTTCGCTTTCTTCTTATGTTAATTTCTTATAATACCTTGTAGACCTTGTAGCATGGCCATGATTCCCAAAAACTGTTCCGAAATATTTGCACCGTTTGTAATCCCCTTTTAAACACTAGTTTCCTTTATTTTAATAAATATCAGCAGTTTTTCGTCACTTTTCGAGAACATCTAATTCTTCTTTTAATATAGAAATGTTTTTCTACCATTATGAACTTTATTTAATTTTGAACGGTATGATTTTACCACATGTTATCTTTATTAGAATATGCCCTATTTTTATTTGTTGATATTCCCATAGTCCATTTTGAGCCTCGCTCTTGAGAATGCAATTAAATTAACAAAAATAAAAGCACTACTTCACTAATGCACTTTCGCATGCACACGTTTGTCCATGCTTCCATAAGAAAATTAAGCATCCTTTTTCTAATTAATGTCTAAATATTGGCCGCATCTGAATAGACCATCACATTACCGATTTGTTTCATACTTCAAATGTGTGCTTCTTGTGGTCTCTGACGCCACAGAATGGAGTAAAGGCTTCCATTAATGATGAGGAACTTTTTGTCTTACATAGAGTAATAAATGTATTTCAAAACATGACAAAATTTATTTTGAAGTGAGTTCATTTGTGCCTGGTATATATTTATAATAATTTCATTACGTTGTAAGTAAGTTTCACCAAAATCTTAACGTTAGAAAATTTAACATTGTTTTTTTGTCTTAAAGCTGACTGATATTATTTACTTATTAATTTATTTTCGGGATTATTGCTTACAAACTAAGGTTGTTGTTAGTAATATAAATCAGAATCAATGAAAAATTATGCATCGTGTGATACGATCTCATGATCTAAAATACAAAAGGATTTAATGAATATCAAATAGATGAAGTACAAATAGGCTTAAAAAACAAAAAACCATAAACAAATATCTCTGTTGAAACAGTAATGAAGTGTTTACACACAACTATGTCATGAAACATAAAGAGAATATTTTTGCAGCAGAAAACAAGGAATATCAAATAATGTTCTGATATATGTTTAAGGAAATTTTAAGTTATAATAGTTTCTGTTTGTTTTAAATTTAGAGAACTTGTGAAGAAGAATAAAAGAAATCCTAAAATTTTAAGATGAAAAACTTCATAATTTAATAGAACATTTTTTTTACTCATTTATTGATTTTAATGGAATCACCCAAAATTGCATAATTAGAATAACTTTCAGAAATTAAACAAAATCAGTGTGAGAATAATCAGGTGTTAAACTGGGGACTTCAACGATAATCTCGATGCCTTTGTTGCAGAAATTTGGATTGACTCAAATGTTTTTGTAAATATCAAAGTAAGTGTCATACAACATGATAGGTCTCACCACAGATGGTTTCTGCTTAATGTGTTTCTGATGTCAATTTGTTTAATAAAAAATGACTAAAATAATTCTGGACAAAAATCTAAAAGTAAAAAGTTATGTGAATTGTGCTGTTGCATGGTGGTTTTTAAAATGTTCTCTTTTTCTCAGATTGCTTTTGGATGCTAGATGCATTACTTGAATATACTTCTTCTGGTCACCTTCCCTCAATTTTTAAATATCATCAGTCTGAATTTAGTCAAAAAATTATCGATTTACCTCAGAGGATGGAAGGAAATCATCTTTACAGGTACTGAACATTGGTTTGAATAGCGATGTATTGAATAATAATTTTAAGGTTTTTATATTTTTAATTTATCAGTAGAAATTAATTTTGAGTTATATGTTCAAGATATTCGAAGGTACTGGAGAATCATATGGGTAGTCTCCAAACTAGACCATTACCTCAGTGCCCTCATCTTGTGTGGACACATCCTATTCCTCTTAACAAGTCTGCACCAACGTACGTAAGTCTCTCATTAGTATTTTTCTTTATGTCCTTTCATTGTGGTGTTTTCTTGAAAGTTTAAAACAAGAATTTTGTAGGCAATGAATATTATATAAGTATTGAAGATAATTGTATAACTGTGTGTGAATATATGTCGTTCCACCAACTGTAGACACTAGCGATAAATTCTATATGGTTTCACAAAGTTGATATGCAGTTTTCACTCAGCCATGCTGAATTATGAGTTTTTAAATGGAACAATAGTTTTACTCCTGGTATAGTGTAACTCACCAAAAGAGTGCAATTGTAAATTTGTTAATGTTTGAAGAGTTATTTAATATAAAAATAAGTTTAAAAAATTCAATCATATTGTCAGTAAGTGGCATTAAGCATTAAGGAAATTATATGACTAGTGCTGCTATAGAATGGCATAGACTTTCTCACAGTCGTTAGTTTTCTAATCTTTAGTGTGGGCTAGTTTTTGGTATTGCCCCACCCTCTTCCCATCTGCAACCTAATGGCCTATAAAGGCCTCTCAATTTTTCGGTCCTCTAATAGTAGAAATAAATTAAGACTAGGATTATTACAGAAAAGTAAAACATGGTCATATATGCAAATTTTCGTTGTAATATTTTGATATCATTCTTGAGAAAATTGTTCTTTGAACATTTAAGAAAAAGCGCAATTTTCAGCTCAATTTCACACAGAACATATGTGTTTTTGAGAAATATCATTCTAATTCATTTACAGCATTTGCAGTCACAAATGCAAAAACTTATAAAAGTCACATGTAACATAACTATGTGAGTGATATAAAAAATACTTTTGTGTAATTTTTTCATTATCAAAAAAGCACATCAAAATGGTGTGTATGTATTCAGTGCATTAACACTGTCTTCAACATTAGGGACAATACAAATTTTTGAGCCATTTGTGAGGAAATATTGTTTTCGCATTTCTGAAAATGCTGAATTTTGAGCTCGTGTCCACAGAAAAATTTTGAGTTTTTGAGAAACTTCATAAGAAATCATGTGAAGCATTTGAACTTAAATGTAATTATGTACAAAAATGTCTGTAATATAAATATTGATGACTTGAAATTACATTATGTAATGTTTGAAAAATCAAAAGAATACATTAAAATGACATTTATTCTGTGCATTTGCCACTATCTGCACAAAATGTTTAAAGAAAAAATTAGGAACCATTCTTGACAACATTATGTTTTTAAAGTTGCCTTTCCTTTGTGCAAAGTTTCACGAAAACTACTCATACTTTGAAGAAATTGTACATGACTACATTTAAGCATCTAATTTTGAAGAGGAGATTTCATTCAGAAGAAAAATCTCAACCTTAAACTGTAGTTATAGGAAAATGCCCAAAAAAATGTAAGTTTTGTGATTTTCAAAAATTCAGAGAATTCAATAAAAATTAAACTTGAGCCATATTTGTAGGCATACTTTACTTTATTTGCAAAAAAGGTTTATCCAAAAAATTTGGAGTTATTTTTGAGAAAAATTTGAAAATATCCTTGAAATTTCATGTAAAGTTCCCCCCAAAATTAAAATATGTTTCAAATTCAAGGGGCACATCAGCCAGATCTATAGGAAAATATAAATTTTGATGAAAATCCTGCTTCAGGTTTTGCGACTAGTGTTGTTCACAGACGGACAGGCAGACAGACGATTTGCTGAAACCAATTTTTCAGTATCGTGGACCACAAAATGTGAATAATGAATACAGAACACGTTCAAGGAAGTAATTTACTACATCAATAAGTAAAAATACTTCTTGGCCTTTCAGGGACCTACAATATGAATTTTTCAGCTAAAAAATTGCTGTTTTGCACCACAGCATTATACTTCTATTTATTTAGAGCTGCACTACATTAATAAGCTGTTACGGTGTTATCCAATTGGGAGCTTATACATTACTATTGTGACGTCACTATCGTGACGTTCAACCTCCCAATTGGATGACACTGTAACTGCTGATTTATGTCAAATGCAGCTCTGAGTATACATAACTTTCTTTATACTATGTATGTAGTATGCAAAAATTTAAAAATGAGATTACGGCTGGGTTGTGCTTCTAATAACAATCACAATGGTCTGACTCGTGAAGACTGGGACAATACCAATGCCACCTGCCCTATTACTATTGCTATTAGGTGACAACGACAAGCAGCAAGGACTTAAATAATTTTATCACTTGATAGAATCGAAAGATTTATAATATTACCTTTAAATATGGGCAAACGGAACATTATTTGACTCTCCTTTTTAAGAGTCATTCGGTGCCATTGATAAAAATGTAGAGAGAGGCCAAAAGTCACTACCTATTAACCTAACCAATTAATTATCTTAAGGTTTATGGCATTTGGCCCAACCTCGATATTTCCTTTTCACAAATCAAAGATAATACAATTTCTCCCATTATAAAAAAGATTACAAATAGTATCTTTATGCTACATTACTTGTCCTATAATTCAGCCTACAAGGTGAGTGAAAACTACATTATGATATTGTGAACTGTTCAAAAGTTATTGGTTGTGTTCATAGTTGATGAGATCCCCTGAATGAATGTTTGCAATATTAATGCATTCTTGACTTAATGTCTCTTTCAGAAATCTGTATCAGTCCCAGAAACTTCTCTCGTTCGCAATTGATGGTCAATTTCCTGTTTGGAAGATAGGGCCCCCACCCAAAGGGGGCTCCGGGAATCCCAACGATGGGTTGCCAGGAGATCTTTGGGGTTGGCGCACAGAAGGATCAAATCCCGGCTACTACGATGACGACAGTTTGAGTCTAGGTCCAGCTTTGATCTTGACAGTTCTTTCATTTCTTGTGGTATGTTTAGCGTATCGTTGTTATCACCAGAGGACTCGACCACGAAGAAAACGTCCACCTCGGCTTCGAAGATCGATGGCAGCATTGAATGCTGGCCGTGTCCCTGCAGTGTGATGTCTTCCATAAGGTTAGGATGTTTTTTACTGCTATTTAATGTGTATTGTAACTATTGTTATAGAGAACTGATTTTAATTTTAATTATGTGGTGGATATATATGTATGAGAGAATTTGTTGAACAAGGTTTTAAATTTGAATGTTTGGTCTGTGTATTTGGAGACTTTGTGTGAAACGAATAATATTTATTATAGTAGCTGTTTGAAGATTTATGCTCGAATTAATTTTCCTGGAAGTTTAAAATTCTTACATTGATTTACGGAAATTTATTAGTAGATACTCCCCTTAAATTTTATTTTTTGAACATATGTTATTGGCCATTTTTGCACATGTTTACTCTTTTTTTTTTTAATCTAAGGTATGATGCTTTGAAATTACATTTGTATGTTTTTAGTGAAACTATTTGGCAAATCTGATAGAAGATAGTGAAACTGAAAGTTCAAGCAAATAATCTAGGATATAAACTAGAAGTCTTCATTTTTTCGATCTATGAATCAGAATAGTTCTATTTGATAATAAACTTTGCTGCTGTGGCTTGAATTCATACATTCATTGGTTTTCATTTATATGACTATGATTAGTGATCATTATTTATGCATTGATGTAATGAATGTATTTTACTAAATCTGACGAAAACTAATAGCACTCAAAATTTCTTCATACATCTCAAATTATTGTTTAAAATCGTTGATACAGTTTCATCAGATTAGTTCCAATTTACAGTATGGTTAGTCATTGGCATAACTAAAGACAATACTAGGGGCTAGCAATGTCTTTCAAAATATATCAGACCCAATAACAAATCTATGTGATTATTTGTAGACAGGTTCAGTCCCCTCCCCCTTTTGACTTTGTCTTATTATGCTAACGTGTTTAGAAATTAACCATATGATCTAATCTTTGAGTTTAACTGATATTTGACCTTGCTTAAGCAATCTTGTGTAGCAAGAAGAAAAATATATCTTAATGTGTGCCTCCTTGATCAATAGATATATACAGTGGTGCTGGAATTAAATTTTAAATAGGAAGCAGGGGGAGAAACAGTGGCTTAAATATGACTCCTTTATTTTCAACAGTAGTTTTATTGTTGACCTTATTACAATTATTCCATTTTTTAAGAGAATTTAATTTTTATGGCTGTGTCAAAACCACTTACTAAGTCATTTCCTGACTACCACTGACTGTCACTTATGCTTTACTTAATTGTGATCATTTGAACTGGATTGCATTAATGATCAAGTACAAAGTGTAGTCATGCTGTCTTAGTAATAAAACATCACATGCAATACTACATTATAGTAATAACATTATGATTTAAAATATTGTAATTTGTTTATGATCAAACAGTTATGTTTCAACATGAAGCAACAGCAAACTATCATTAAAAATCAAAGAATATTATCTTAAATTAAATAATATACTATAAATATTTTATTAATGTTAGAAATAAAGATTTTATAATTTTACTTTTACCATAGCTTATTTTCTATGCTTTTAAAATACTTCAGTTCTGAATTAATAGATTCTCGTTTTTCATAATTAATATAAAGTTGTTTGTAAAGTTTTTGAGATGTCTAAAATAAATTTCATAAAATGTGATGTTGAAATTGTGTATCAGGTCCATCTGCAAAAATATAGGGGATGGAGGGGCATCAATCCTTCTGTTCTCCTTCCAGTTCCAGCACCACTGTATATAAACTGTAAATCTTTGAGTTTCTTTTATGTTAAAAAATATTAAGCATTTCTATAAATGAGGAAAGTCATCCGTATAAGGCCGTAAACATTCTCCATTAAAAGGAGTTTTGAGAATGCATTTGATTTTGTGCTTATTTGTTACCATATTCTTGATATACATCAATTAGAAGAAAAGAAATCATAAAACAAACATGGTGTATAGTGGAATATCAATTTTAATGTGTCCAAACAAAAACACTGTATTATTTCCTAAAACATGTAATGATTTTATTGTGTAAAATCTTGTGTCAATTATTAAATCACAATTCACGTTTTTCTCTTGCAGCAAGAATGGCAAATCCAACAATTCTCACCTAGTCATATTTCAGTAATTTTATATCCTGATACTTTGAAGTTTGCTTTTGTAATAAATTGTAAAAACATAAATGCAGAAAGAAAAGAAATGTTAAGTGAAGTTTTTATTTTTTTTCCTTCTACTATGCCTCATTGATTTGCCATCATTGTTCTTGAGACTTACAATTTAAGACAGCTTGATATTTTCTTGATACCATGCTTTATCTTAATATATTTTGTTGCTTTATGTATATCAATACATTCTATGCATTCCTAAGCTGTTACACGAGAATGGTTTTACTTTGTAGGTAAAAGGTACTGAAGTAATACTCGATATTTGTGGAATATTTTCATTAAATGAGTATTGTAAAACAAGCATAAATTAATTTTGGTATTTTGAAAAGTTAGCGGGCTGCTTAGTGGAATTATGTAATTATGCAAAATTATTCTATCTGCAAATCCACTCAATAATTACTTTTTGCAACAAATAAATGAAAATTCTGTACTTTTGTAATGCAGCTATATGAAATACTTCTGTTGTGCGGTGTGTTTGTCAGATTGATAATTCATCCAAAGAACAATGTGTATGATGTGTTGTGACCGTCTTAAAACAAAAAATCTCAACATTGTAAATATTTTGTGTGTGCATGGTATGAGATATATTTCATAAAATTAATTTAAATCTAGTCTGTATTTAATTTCATCATACTGTTGTTGGATTGTGCATTTCAATTTAGTTTTAATATTCCAGAAATGTTTTATATTTAAACCCTTTTGCACTAAAGAGATAAATTTGATCATAATTTTACTGTTGGAATTTCCTATTGTGAATTATTATGTGAAATTATACTACATTAGGAACACAATAGGTTATTTGATGTCAACTAAGTTGTGGTATTGTTAATCAGTTAACATTGTAAAGGTTGTTTATAAGAAAAGAATGTATTTACTGAATATATATTTTAAATAGTGTTTTTACCTAGAAAATATTTTTATGTTGGTGCATTGACAATTCTTTTTCCTTCTGTTAACTCTCTAAAACATTTTAATTTCATGTAAGGAGTTGTAGACAGTTATAGATGTAGCATTTTTAAGACTGTGATATGACATAATTGACAAAGAATGTAATTCAAGATTTCTTAGGGTTAATAGCCATGTGCTATCACATGTACCGTACTTATTATTATTTTTATATTCTGCAAATTCTGCTATTATCTGAAACTAGAGGAAGTGATAATTGCCAGAAAATAAAAAGTTCAGTTAATTTTGAATTTTTATTTTGCTCCATTTAGTTGTTTTAGTTACCAAAAAAAGGGAAAAAAAATTGGATTTACACAATTTTATATTCTTATTTATCAAATTTATAAAAATCCTTCATTGAGAACTTCAGAAAATTACAGAAATTATTAGGATTTCTGATTTGTTATTCTTCAAACATGATTATATCTTCTCCCCTAATTTTTTCTTATAATTGTGTCTTGTAAAGTCAATCACCTAACTTGGATCTAATTGGTGTATAAATGGCTCAGTTATATTCTTGAATGCAGGATATTGCACGTACCCTTGGTATATGTACATTAAAATTTGATTCTATTGAAGACTGAACACACAACATAAAGCAGCAATATTTCTTTGAAGTTTGGGAAATTTCTCTGAATAATGCAATCTCTTTCAACGTGTTAAATATTTCACATAAGGCACACACAGACTTTAATTTACCTTAATGTAATTTTTGTAAACTAAAATGTTATAAACATTACTGAACGGAAATATCTCTTGTTTTGATACGAAACTAATTAAACATTTGCTTTATTCATTAAATCTCTTTCTCAATGAAGGATGCTCGTAAGCATTCCAGATAACTCAAATCTGAAATTGAATCTTTCAGATGGTCTGTCTCTGAAAAAGATTTAAAAACCTTGGAAGTTGTATACACGAAGTTTTACATTAATTTTCCAAAAATTATATGATTTTTGTTGTAATAAATATTGCTAACGAATTGTGACTGAAAACAACATACAGAATAAAACTATATGAAAAGGCAGTTGAAATTTGTGGGAGAAAAGTATGGAAAAAAGTAGACTTATTCTGATCTCATTTTATATTTTCCATTTGTATAATTTGTTTACAAACCTTATGTAACCTAAAAAAAGGCTTTTCTAGAATGCTTACTTAGAATGTCTGAAGTACAAATTTACTCAGAACCAAAGTTATTTAAAATATCGTCAAAAGGAATATCTCAACCAAACTTCTTTACAAACTTCGTCAAAAATATATCAGGTAACAAAACTGCCTTTTTTGTAATCTCAGATTATGAAATAAAGAGATGTTTTTAGAGTTTCAGTAATACCTCATAAAAAATTCGAGTATTAGGACAATAATGTGAAAACTTGTGTTACCATAGTTTTCTCTTTGTTTTATTCACTTCTTTAATCAGTTCTTCGAAGTGTAAATTTGATCTCATTAAACCCATGTAAATGCTTAGTAACTGAATATTAGAAAACAATAGTTGTAACAAACTCTGACAAAGCATTATTGTAAAGAAGAAAGAAAATTTTGATTATCAGGTACATCAGTGACTTTACCTCTGGTGAATCCACACACCTCCTCCATAACTTTTATTATTTTTACTTTTTTTAAAATATTGGTGTTTTGTACCATCTTTTTTGGTAATTATTTTAACCATGAGGATTAATACATGTTAAAAATGTTACATCCAAAACAATGTAAAACAAATAAAATTTTAATTTTTTAAATTTTTTAAAAATAAAGGAAAACAATGGTTGACAAACGTCACAACTGATTTTGTGATTATTGTTCTGAGGTTTGGTTCTTCTCTTTGTCAAATTTGATTTATGGTGTAGCTAATTTCAATTACACTGTTTATCAAACAGGCCTATACTTGATAAATTAAAATGTAAGCTGCAGTCTTTGCCCAAAGTATAGGTATTTTATAATTTTGAATTTGTATTTGGTAATGTATGTCCAGAAATAGGTTTCACATTAGAAATGAATACTTTTGTACCTTGATTCTCATACAGTTCCATTCTGTGGATGTTACGAGTATTACTCCTTAGATTCTTCATTGTTCCCTCAATTTCACCCATTTTATCTTTTATATTGCAATCTATTTCTTTTGGATATCGCTCATCACCTAAGAAATTAAAATATATTATTATTATTACCAAATGAAATTGAGATAAAAGCAAATACTCACGTCTTTTATTCATAAATCTGAAGCAATTGAAAACTCGAGAACGAAGTAATAACTAATTTTTATTCATAACACTCTATATGGTATAATTAAACTCATTGCTTACGGTACCTGGTAGAAAGCAAATAATTCCATCTTTAGCCTTCTTTTGAACAGGCATCCATCTTTCACACCCATGTTTGCTTCTCTGTACAGCAAAGTTGTTCAACTGTTCAATGGTTTGATATGTCACTATTCTTGACATTTCATAATACTGAGGAGGTGGTAACCAGACTGAATCTTGAATATTACCTTCAAGTAATTCATGTGGTTGGCACCACTTTGTTTTAAGTCATGGAAATGGAGAAAAATGTACATCATCATATTGCAAAATAATAGTTACCAGAATGTTACATTTGTTATATTCACCTTCATGTCATCCATTTCCAAATCGTTCATGAAGGAAGGTGGAAGCTGGTCAATAGTAGTCAGGAAGAAAGCAGTATCAAAGCGAATAGGATTATTTGTTGGTGTCAACCAATTACTCCAGAGGTGTAATGACCATATATCAGGAAAACATTTAAATTCCTTGCAGAGGTTGAGAAATTCATAAGCATTATTTTGGACAATCTTTTGCCATTCTTGTAACTGGTGTCCTGACAGATATGTTGCCCAATTTGATGGAGTGGAGTCTTTCTGACTTTTACAAAGCAGAATTCCACTCTCCTCAAACGTTTCTCGAATCGCTGTTATTCTTAAGCTTATAGATTTATGCAACGGTTTACTATTATCCGAAAATAGGGGAACGGTTGGTGAATTAGACGTTAGGGCTGTCAAGTGCTCTGGTTTGAAACCGAGAGATTCATATATGTTCAGCCACTCTTTACAACTGTCCTCATTCGCTGTGGCACCTCCTGGAAAAACATATCCTCCAGGAAAGAAACGGCTACTTTTTCCACGTTTCAAAACAAGTATTTTATAATCGGGCGAAATTTTTCCGTTTATCTTACTATCGGTGATTTTACTGCATTTGAATACATTTGTTCGACCAGCAATAATAATGCTCGCCGCCTCTCTCCACAATTTGCTCATGGTTGTAAATTTCACGAATATTATAACTTTTTGATAATCAACTGCTAAACGACCTTCGGAATAATGTATCACTGATCTTCGCATCAACAAGATGTGTTGCTTTCTCGATGACGGAATAAGCCCTATCTTTTTTGTTCCGTATTATATTTTTTTAAAATGTCACATGATTATGAAATATACGATCATGAATAAATAGTTCAATGCGTTTTTTGGGGAAAGGTTAGTTCTGTAGATTATAGTTTGGTCATTTGGTTTTTCTCAGCTCAGATCAGATTCATTGACAGTCGTCAGCTGTTACCCCACCAATGAGAGCAGAGGAAGTGTTCCTTTACTATCCAATCATATAACGCCAAATATTTTAGGACAGAAGTCCTCACGTCGCAGTTGCATAAATTCGTGGTTTTCCTCCTCAAATCGTTTGTTGTCATTTGAAGTGTATTGTGATTATAATGATTTGTGACTAAACTTTGGCGTATTAAGTTTGGATTTCATGTAAGTATTTGAAACTAAATTGAACAAGTGCTTGTTATCAATACTCTGCTTATCAACATTGAAAAGATGCGTTGGATGTCACTTCGTATGACGAATATATATGCAGTCAGTTACTGTTCAGTATTCTCTTGAGAATGATAGCAGGACATCTGTTCTTGTGATATATGTTTTTAGTTGTCGATGCAGTAGTCATCCTCTTTGGAAATGGGTCGTCCAATGTAGGTACTCATTTTCCTATTCAGATGTTTCTTCATTTGACCAAGTAAGCGGGTTTAGTTTCTCTGCGCGGAGCAAAAAAGGATTCTTTTTCGGGAGACTTGTGTTTTTTTTCCGATTGGCGGTACCGATTCGTGAAGTGTAAATGTTGACCTTGGGTGTGTGGTGGGGGTGGGACAGAATCGGCTTATTGTCACTTCTCCACTTACGACAATTTTGTCTTGGTAAATTTAGTTAAGACAGGCAACGAAACATTCGTGTTTTGCACCATAGATATGATAATTATTTTAAATTATCTCTTTTGTAGATTATAAGCTATTTAGAAGACATTGTTGAGTGGTATGGACATGATTGACATGTCTGTTACATTAATTGTGAAGGCACCTAATCAGCAAATTGAGGACCAAACAATTAAATGCGAACCGACGTGGACAATAAAGAAGCTAAAAGGATATTTGTCAGAAGTTTATCCCAGTAAACCGGTATGTAATGTATTTTTTAACCAAAAATATTCCATAATGTAGAAACATGTACTCCATTGGTTTTACATTTAGTTTCCATTTACCTTCTGTATATTTTAGATATTAAGTCTTTATGTTAATAAGAACAGTATTATATGTTGTGTCTGTTTACAGCGCACAGAGGATCAAAAACTAATCTATTCTGGACAACTTTTATCTGATAGTGTTATTTTGAGAGACATTCTGAGATGGTATGAGGGCCAAGAAGCTCATACAGTCCATCTGGTGTGCACTCCCCCGAGAGACTGTAATAGACGAGGAAGTCCCAGGCCACCAGCCAGAATGAGTGAGAGGAGAAATTCTAACACCACAGGTATTTTACGTTTAATTTGGTCGCAAATGAGAAGTTTTTGCATTTCTTTTAGCTGTACTTCTAGTGATAAAAACTAGGTTTGTCATTTTGGAGTCCATTATGTATGATGTTTCAAATCTTAAGATGAGGGCTATGATAACAGTAAAAACGATGAAATATACGTATATTTATTTTAGTAACTTTGGCATTAATGCAGTTGAAAACTGAAAACACAGGAAATAGTCTAACAGGGTATAAAGGTAATCAGCAAGATACAGAAAACATACAAATTGTTAGCTTAAAGCAAAACCTGTTAAGTCATGATCTTAATTGTTAAGAAAACTACTCGTTTCTTTGAAAAATAATTTGAGAAGCATTTAATGTTAATTCCTAAAAATAAAGATTTTGTAATAAAAACATGATTTCTTCTTATTTCCAATAACATTTTCTGCCAAGGGAGGGTGAATATCTAGAAAAAATATACACATGAAGTCCAAATATGTGAAAATAAGTACTTATATTATTATATTAAGAAATATGCAAAATAGAAATAGCTTAAATTCTTTTTCAATTTGTTGTGTAAAGGCTGGGTAGACGGAAATATTATTCGAACAATTTGCATAAACAGATTTAAACCACTTTTGAAACGTTAAAACAAGGAAGTACATTAATTTAAATGTGAAACTATGAATACTAAGAACAAGGAAAGACAAGTTGGACTCTGGTTGGAAACTTGAAACAACATCCTGTGTATTTTGAGAGCTATAGCATGTGTGTCGAAAGTTAACGGTTTTATTAATTTATTTCTAGCAAGTTTATTAGTAATGTGAATAATACAGGAGTTCCATTAATAGGACAACTTTAAAGAATTGTAATTTAGTTGGTGATAAAGATAGTTCTCCAGAGAGCCAGTGATATTAAAATTTTGCATTTTTGACCATTTGCTCTGCGAATCTTCGCAAAGTTGTTTATTTATCTGCTGTTGATAGTGGATATGCAGTAAATTTGCTTTCATTATATTGACATTGAATATTACATTTACAATTTACTTTCAGAGGACAACAGCAATAATAGTAGTGGCACAAGTAGTATGGAAGGCATTTCATCTGATGGATTGAGACAACGATTGTCTTCTGGTGAGTCATCAGTGCCCCAACCTGCAGGAGGAGGAGGATCCCTTCCAGACAGTCATCTTCCCCCTCCGGATTCAGGCGCTACGTGGGCAGCTGCTATGGCTCAACCGTATGGGACCATGTATGATCCCAACAACATGATGCAACAGATGGCACTAATGCATCAAGTTTATGCTCAGTATATGACACAGTACATGCAAATGTAAGATATTGTTTTCTTCAGTCTTGTTTTCTGTTCTCTAAATTGTTTGAGGGGTTGAATAATTTTGTAACCCTTTTATTAAAATTTTTTTTTTATAATTAAGGGTTTTAGTAGTAGTTAAAATTTTAAACCTTTATAACCTTTTTTTTCAATTGATAATTATGTGGTAATCGTTTATCAGTATAATCCTACTATTTGTGTTACATTGATTAGATGTATAAAAAAGTTCTTAAATTATATTTTTAAGGGCTCATCTCTATATTGTCCTATACCTCATTTTCGATGAAAATAAGATACTCACCATATTGACTTATCACTTTTTGTGTGAGAATTGTAGTGCTGATGTAACAAAGTTTTCTCTATTTGGAGACATTTCTGCTTTGCTGTGTGACAAGGAATGTTAAATGAAACATTTGGATCTTTTCCGTTATACGTATACCAGTTCACTAGACAAGAGATTCAGTTCCTTTGGCATGAGAAATTTCGTTCACCCTAAAGGAATTGGTTCCCTACAATGAAAACTTTGAACAGATGAAGGTTGTGATACATGTCAACATTTACACAGTACATTTAAACATTAGTTTTACATAACATTTCACTTTGAAGAGAACACTCAGAAAAATTTTAAGAATTCCTTAATAAATAAGTAAATAGATATTTAGAAAAATAACTCTCCTATTGCTTTGCATTATATATTTTTGTGATGTGTTGTAGAAATTGTTCATCTTGGTAGACAGTACACACCAATTAAAAGTCTTACAATGCAGAAAAAACACGCAATTCCACCTTTCACTTAACATTTGATAATACACTAATTTCAGCTAACAACACGAGAACAACTCAAAAAAATTCACCGTGCAAGCGTAGAAAAATGACGAAAATAAATCAAAGAATGTAATATTCTTTTTTCCTAAAGAAATCTATTGCTTCTTCCTCCGTTTTGAACTTCTCAGAAAGTTGAAGGAAATTCATATTGGCTCTTCGTAATAAGAAATTACAATTATTCAATTGTTTCATAAACAAATCAAACA
Organism: Teleogryllus oceanicus; assembly: GCA_964035755.1. NCBI lineage: Eukaryota > Metazoa > Arthropoda > Insecta > Orthoptera > Gryllidae > Teleogryllus > Teleogryllus oceanicus. The sequence continues at coordinate 137,515,910 of CAXIVR010000003.1, read as the reverse complement.
TTTCATGATACATTTTTCTCATTGTGTCAGCGTGAAATTGCGTGTTTTTGGTGGGGAATTCGTGTGTTTCTTTTGCCCTGTAAGTCTATTAAATTAGTTTGTATTGTCTACCAAGATGAACAATTACTACAATACATCGCAAAAATATAAAATGCGAATCAATAGGTGCATTACTTTTTATCTATCTATTTACTACACCCTTTAAAAGAAATTCTCTTAAAAGTGAGTGTGGTTTATAAAACAGCGCTACGCCGAAGCAAGAGCGGAGGTGCAAATCAGGTCTCGAGGGTGAGAGCCAGTAGATCCTTGCGAATGTAGCACATTGGATCCGTCGGGTAGCAACGTGCGTCGCACGTCGCAGACCGCTTGGTGTCAAAATACGTTGGCTATAAAATTCAGCTGGCAATAAAATTAGATATCTAGTGTGAAAAATACGAATAATCACTTCGCTAGATCAAAGGAAGTGTGTCCACCATAAACTTCCGATTTACCAACTAGTGATATAAAATTAGTCTTATTGTGCATTTGTGGGGGGTTTCAGAGCGGCAGCAGCCAATAGAGAACTAATAAATTAGTAATATAGTAATAGAATTAATATTAAATTGTAATAATTCTATGTGTTTTGTGTAAAACTAAAGTTTAAATGTACCGCGTAAATGTTGATTGACTGGTATCACAACATTCATCTGTTCACATTGCACAGAATAAATTGCTTTAGGGTGAACAAAATTTCTCGTGTTAAAGGAACTGAATCTCTCACCTACTGAACCATTATATGTATAACGGAAAAGGTCCAAACATTTATACTATTCCTTATTTGTCAAAATGAAGTAGACATGACTTAGGAGTATCTAGTGCCAAGCCCTTCATTTCATAGTTTTTTTTCACTTCTTTCTTTTTGTTGTTCCTGGGTTCCAAATGAGAGAACTTTGATTCTGAACGCATTTGAAGTTATTTTCTCTTGTTCTGTTTTAGGATGGCAGCAGGAGGTACCTTACCCCCTATGTCTCCTCCTGCACAGCCTGTTGCTTCTGGGACACCTGTAGCAGAACAACCTGCGGTGCCTGTTAACAATCAAGAGCCTGTAGAGGCAGCAAATGATATTAATGTTGTTGGTATGTGTGCTTTTATTCAAATTCAATTATTAACACATATATATAGTAATGTTTTATAGTATCAGTTCTCAGCTGGTCATAATTCTCCCATTTATGATGTCAACTATGTATGAATTACATAGATAAAATCATTAAAGTTTTTAACACCCATTTTGTACTCGCAGTGTGGTCTACAATTGCAAGTTTATTTAGCCATGTAACCAATTTTTTTGATGCTCCATTCTGCCAAATCAAAATTGGTGTGGTCATTGTGTAAGACATTGAATCATTCACTTCCATTTTGCAGTCATAAGAAACCTTGAACTGGGGTCTGTGGTATTTCCACGTTGTGTCATTGATGTGAATCTTAGAGAGTATCAATATAAAAATAATTTATATTGCTGTGTTGAAAGAAGAATTCTCTTCAAAATTCCCTTAAAAACCGTTATTTGCTTGGCAAATTCTTTGATTGAAAGTTGTCTATTGTGGTTGACAACATGATTAAAATTAACTACAGGCTCTTCGAAATTTTTAGATAATGGACTGTCCGTTTTCCTTCGACATGTGTACTGCTTTTATTTCTCTATCTGAGAATTTGTTTTTGATATTCATATGCTTTTCATCATGACTTGTTTAAATTCTTCCAATATTTTGTTTAATTGACTATATCTAAATAAATTGAACTCTTTTCTGGGAAAATGTTTCTGAAAACCCTGATGAAAACAATTTCAAGCTTCTAACTGGACTCTCTGATTCCACACTTTAAGACATCACCTAGTACTTCAGCTGGTGCTGAAAGAAAGAATTTATGGAGTTTTAGTTGATACATAACTTGAAGAACCTTCAAAAAATCTTCCACTGTCCTAAAAGGACTATATATAGAGGGTGGCAAAGTTTAAAAGAACTCCCTGTGTAAATTGCAACCTTGTTTTCTATCTTCTTTCAGCCTTTTGTTGAAATTTTCCCAAACGGTCCCAAAATTTTCCTGAATTATTCAAGGCCGCAATCAAGTTACTTAACTTTTCAGACTTGTAATGACTAAGGACCGGATTTTTAGGTGATGCACCTACAGACAGAGCCCAATAAGAACTTTCATTTTGTATTTCTAACGTGTTATGGAATTCAACTAAAAGCATTTGAGAAACTTGATTTGCATCTAATTTGTTCCTAAATCACCCCCTGCACCTAAATAGACCCTCTGCCCCTATTACTCCCCATTTTCTAATGAACACTTATTATGAATGTGCACGTTTCATATGTGCGTTGGTCGGTCTGTCCATCCGTCGGTGTGTCGTATGTGAACAAATGTAGTACCTATACGACATATACATTCTTTTTCAGATTGAAGAAACCCCTGTCCATCTGGCTGTAGTTGAAGCTCAGAAATTTTGAAAAACAGTCTTTAAAATTTGGGGGTACGTTACATGAAACCCCCGGACATTTTCAAAATTTTCTCAAAAATGGCTCCAAATATCGTCTTTAAATTTCTTGTAAGAATAGAGTAAAATATAGTTATAAAGGTGGCGTAGGTCCCATTTTCATGGTTCTCTGAATTTTTAAAAATTGCAAAAGTTTGAATTTTTTGGGGGTCTTCCTACAACTATAAAATTTTAAAATGTTTCAATGAATAGTGCTAATAGCACTTTTTTAAAGTTAATTTTGTGTATTCTTTTGTTTTTTAAAAAATTAACAAATGTAATTTTTTGAAATATCTCTCATGCTGTTAATATGCACAATTCCATCGATTTGATACATTATTACATTTGTGAGTGGAAGTTCTTCAAATGACTTCAAATGAAGTTTTTCGAAAACTCAATAGATTACTGTGAAAAGGGCTTCCAATTTCGCATTTACAGTAATGCTTAGTCGCCATTTTCTTAAAAACTGCTTCAAAATGTTCAAAGAATATTTCTTTTTAGGAAGAGATTTTCCTTTTTACTATTCTTGAAGTCGTATTTCGATTCTACTATAAGTTACCGAAAAGTTAAGAAAACGTCAAGAAAATGTACTTTCGGTGACGATAGATTGCAGCTGGCCAGAAAATGGAGGAAGACGTTAAAGCCAACCCACGCCAAGAAAACTTGAAAAAATTGCTATGAGAAAGTCTGTGCCATTCTGAAGCACCTAAATTGTATTTGTATTTGAGAAATCTTACTATCATACCTTGTAATAAACGAATAAATGTTGTTTCTATATTTAGAAAATTATTTGCCCTGTAATCAGATTCCTTTTTTCTTGTGTTCTTCATACAGAAAAATTGATTTGCAGCTTTGCTTCAGTTACTTTGTTTTTTCGGGGGGTTCATTACATCTATTTTTTCCTGGTTACCTTGTACTAAATGAAGTTTTATATACAGGTTTTAGGATTATTGGAACTAAAACCTGTCAATTTTATATCACCTAAAAGCGTGTTTCAACATTAATGCCTATTTCTGTCTATTTTACTTTTAAATAACTAAAATGAGACTAATTTGTCTAATTTCTTTTGCGTGTAGCTATGTTTAAAATTTTCTTTGGTGTCGGCACAATAGACAAGGATGATATTAATTTCAAGTTGTGTTAATCTGTAAGATTGCGAGAAATGAATGTACAAGACCAGGATCTTGTGATCAAAGTTGCCATACCACTACTTCCTGACTTTGTGGAAAAGCATTCCTCTGCTTCTAAGATAAAGTGATTGAATATTGTGGATGAAATAATTGATGTAATCTTTCTCAACATGAAATTATGTTTAGAACTAACTTTGAGACATTTTCGTGATGACGGTTAGTCTGCCAAAAGCCTCAAAATAAATTCAAGGTGACAAAGGCTACATTATTATTTCATCTATGAATACTGCTAACTCACAACATCATCATCCCCACATTGAATTGTGTTTATTTTGTGTCCACAGATGGGGATGATGACAACCGTATGAATCGTGATTGGCTGGATTGGTTTTATTTTATGAGTAGACTCATGGTTTTATTCAGTATTGTTTATTTCTACTCTTCTCCAACAAGATTTGTCATAGTGTCAGCTTTGGCAATCATGATGTACCTGTAAGTTCCTCCCATTTTTGTTTCAAAGATAGTTTATCACGGATATTTTTTGTTAATGAGAAATAAAGAAACTACTTTAGAATTCCTTAGTATTAAATTTATGGTAGAGCTGGGAAATGAAATGGTCACACTTGTACCTTCATTGCGTATGGCACATGAAATTAGTATTTTGTTTTATTTAGCAGATAACACCTGCTCATAAGAGTACAGATATCATTTGTTCATAACAGTATAGATATGTGTACATATCTGCAGATAATGGAAATTGTCTCATTCCACACAGTATTAAAAATTGCCATTGAATTTTGTTTACAGTATAAACTTTTTGATCTTTTCATTTCATTTCGGCTTGAAATCAGTAACATACCATAAAACATTTCAGGAATTGTGGAAACATTTGCACATTTAAGATATGCCTGTACTCTAATTTGCTAGAAATTAAGGTTTCTCTTATTTTATTCAAATATTGTTTATTTAAAGCTTCTATTTATATTGTTTGAAGTTCACAGTAAAGTAGTGTAGTTGTCAAATTTGTTCTATTTTATTTCTATTTTTAGCTACCAAGTTGGTTTCTTCAGAATTCAACAACAGCAGCTACAAGTGGCACGAGTTGCTGCAGAGAATAACAATGTCCCAGTGGATGCCAGACCTGTTGACAATAACAATGTGGAGGCCAATGAAGGAGAGGATGTGCCAAGAGGGAACCAGGAAGCGGTCAGTGAAGCTGGGGAGCCTGCTCAAGAGCCTGATCGGCCATCCCTCCTTGCTGTCACTTGGACTTTCTTCACTAGCTTTTTTGCTTCCCTCATTCCTGAACAACCAGGTGCAATCTGAACAATTCTTCCAAGTAAGTTTTTACTCCTGGTTTATGGTATGACAAGGGTAGCAAATCAGTTTCATGCTGTGCCACCAAATCCTTCTGCTCTCTTGTGCAAGCTATGTTTGGCAATAGAAGTTGTGGGTTTGTGTATGATGGTTATACTGCAGTTACATGTTACTGGCAGTTACTGAACTGGTTCTTCTTTCCAGTGTATTTTGAAATGTTTCTTTAAAAAGCTCAAAGTGGTATGTGCATCCAGGATGTGGTCAACACTGTTACTGAATATGGCTTAAATGAGAGCTGCCCCTATCTGTAATGAGCATAAATATGTGATTTGATATTAGATTTCACAATTTCTTGTTCTATATGTGCAGAGTTTGAGGTAGATTTGACCATTGCTGGTCGAACTTTAAAAGCTGCACATAAAAATTTGTTATTTTGCTACTCATCAAGTCTTAACAGATTCAGTTGAATTACTTGTAAACTGGTGTTGTATAAAATGTTTGCCTCAGAGTGAGAGTGTACATCAGATTGAAATTTATATTTTGTCCTTTGTGCAGTTTACATTATAAACAAGCATGAATCTTATGGATAGTAGTTCTACTAGTCCTCAAATACATGTCCATTGAATGTATGTGAAGAACAGACTTTTCAACAAACTAGAAAAACTTGAGATGGAACTTGTAATCTTCAGTACAAGGAAGTTTTGTTTGTAACTTGTCAAAAGACATTTTCATGTTGACTGATTCAGCAATCGGTGCTTATTATAGTGATTTGGAGCTGGTGGATGAGAAGTCTTTATAAAGAAGAAAGCAAATTTATATCAAGAAGCTTGCCATAGTTTCATGAAACAAATGGCATGTGTTGTTGTAAACACAAAGTACTCTTATATTATTATCTTCCAGAGATTTCTTTTTTGGAATGACTGGAAGGTATTAGTGATGGAAAGATTATCCCCAGATATCTTACTGAAGACAAAGTGTGTTCATAAGAATTATTTATAAAATTGTTCTTTCATTTTCCTCTTATGTACCTGTTTAACTTTGTGAAGATAGCTTTCATTATTTGTGTTAAAAAAAAACTTCATCAAATTCCTTGATTTTTATTTATTGAACCCATACACAAGTACTGATTAAAGTAGAATTAATTGAGACTAGAGTGATTTATAGAAGTAATTGTTTTGACAGCAACTGAATATGCTCTCAAGTGTATGGAATTGGTATCAAAGTATTAGATATCCTTTGAGTATAAACCACCAAAGATACCATTAAGTAGCACAATGAGGTAAAAAGCATACTATGTGGATTGTTTTAAGTAAATACTTTATATATTCAGTGTGCAATTGTGTTGGGATTCCTTATCAACCCCAGTTTATTTCTTTGAGAATGTATATTTCATGTACATTTTTTAAGTTTTATTCTTGATTTTGTATTTATTTCTGAATTATTTTTTCCTTTCTTTATGACACTGCTGTATAAGTTTTTCTGTGAACGAAAACATGCTCATAGCATACTCAAGATTTTGCTCTGTTCATACTTGGTATCTCTTGATAGAGAAACTCATTCAAGTGTGTGGATGGGCAAAACTCTGTTAGTGGGTGCTGTTCAGACTTACAATAACTATTTATTAGGAACCCAACTGTTACCCAAGTCGTTATGAAAGTGATTCAGTGTACTGGTGTATTTCATATATAAGAATGTTAAGAAAAGAATCAACATTGTTTATTAGGTTGCACAATTTTTATTTGCAGAGGACATTCAATAATTTCCTTTATAAATGTATATTAACTGAAAATTTTCTCAGATGAAATATATAAATAATTGTATATACTGTACATTTATTACCAGAATAAAACATTAAGATGTTAAATAAGGGCTTTATTTTCAATTAAATGGTAAAAGTAAACCTTTGTTGTGCTGCTGTTCTTTGGAAAGGAAACCTTAACAAAGTGCAGTGTTGGAAAAGTTACTGTGAAGACTTTAGAAATAACATGTGTATCTGTAATAGTTAATTACATTCATGCATGTATTCGAGGCATCCATGAAGTATTAGTTGGGGAATTCACTCCATTATTTTTGAATGAGTTAGTAAAAGGATAATCTCAAAAGAATGGCATTGTATGAAGTGTAACCCAACGTGAAAGTGAATTAAAATAGATGCCAAGATTTTGTAATAAATAAAACACTACAGGGCCAATGAAATTAAAGGTTTAATAGTACGATTAGTAAATACAATTTATTATTACAATACGGTTGCTTTGAAAAATGCCTGCAAGAGCCTCAAAGAGATTTATTTATTTATTTCCCCTCTTCCTCTTCCCAAATGGGCAAGTTTCCCACTTTGTCGGGTTAAACAAAAGAAAATGAGGGATTGGCCATACATACGAGAACAAGCAGTACTGACATTTTATTTTTTAATAACATTCTCTCCAGTGATTTCCAATAATTTATTTTTGTCATTTCAGTAAAATAAATGGTTCATTAAAAGAGGTAACGTGCCTCTAAAGAAAAGTTTTTAACGCAAATGCTTTTACAGATTTATGAATACTGTAAATTAAGAGCTTAACAATTGTAGCAGAAGGGTACAAAAGTGATCACAAAGTTAGTTGATTCTGTGAATATTCTGTTCTTTTCTTCCTAACGCATGTGTCAGAAGCTGTATTTCCAAAACTGCCATGATTTCACTAAATTCGTCGCGTCCCGATCGGTAAATGTTACTATAATATTAAGCTATAATAATTTTAAGAACTTGATTGTGATGAAATTCAACTTGTTCTGTGTATCACAAGCATTTTAACTACCGGTTGAATGACAGCCCCAGAGGCATGGTGGAAATAACCACAATGATCAGAGTATTGGAATAAGGTTAGGAAGTAGGGATCAGTAGGAATGCAACATCGATGTCGATGTTTTTGTTAGCATTGCTTCTTGTGCGTTCGAAGGGTCTCTTTGGCCTGACGATAGAAAAATAAAAATAAATACAGTTAGCATGAACTCGCTTAAAAGGAATTTCGCGTTAACACGAACAAAACTTTGGTCCCGACAGGGGATTGCAGTAATGTGGTCATTTATAATAATCGGATAAAACAATTTTTTATAACACGAACTCCGATTATTTGGTCCTATGGAATTCGTTTTAACGAGAGTTAACTGTATATAATTGATTTTTCGTCAATAAAGAAGCCTATATTATTGTTGAATTAACGCATCAGATAATCAAAGTTTTGTACTAATTACTCTGATAGGTTTCTGACTTAGTTTTGTCAGATCAATTAAATTTTAAAGGAGAGTACTTTCAAATTAAATCCCCCCACGCAAACTTCAATGGTTACTTATCCTTATCCTGTTTTAAAAACGTCGATGTCTTAATTTTGAGTACCGACTAGGCAGTAGGGATGGGCGATTTAATCGCGATTAGTACAACAATCGATTATTTTATACGATTAATCAAAAGATTTAAATCGATTGTTTTACTCCGATTAATGTACACATCGATTAATTTGTCCGATTTTAGCTCAATTATTTTAATTCAAATATTAATTTTCAAGAACAAATTAAAAAAATTTTGCAATGGAATTCCTATATTCATTTAAAGATCGTTTTGAGTTTATATTTATGTGAATGATTTTGTAAAATTTTTTTTTTTTTATCTACGGAAGAAAATAAAAGAATTGAGATTTGTTCGATTAAGTAGTTGCATTTTATTTGTGCAAAAACAGTGTGTATTACATTCTTCTGTATTTAATTTAAAAACGTTACGTTATTTTATTGATGAACATGCTTTTTGATTTCTTAAAAAAATTTAAATAACAATTCGATATTTGAGAATGATTCGCATTATCTTGATAGACTTCTTAAAGTATGTTAAGTTACTAATCGATTCATTAATTTACGAATTAAAAAAAGCATTTTACGCATTATTTAAAATAGGTGAAAAATTAATCGATTAATTAGGAACGATTAATCGTTGTATATTAATCTAATAAAATAATCATCGATTATTCTTTAATAGAGATTTTGTGCTCGCCATAGCCGGGAGCACTATCTATCTTCTGCGCACGCGCACATTCACCAGAGAGATGCGAAATTTGAATTACGCATGCGGATAAGATCGATAGTGCTTTAACGTTGGAGTGCGCACAAGCTCTCTAATAATCGGCCGTCCCTACTAGGCAGAGCGCTTGCGGCGCGGGGACTGTGGCGGGGCGAGCCATCCTTGGCGCGCCGCGACCTGCCAGTCAGCCGGCGCCGCCGGGTGCTGTCCGGCGCGGCCGCGGCGCCGCAGGGGGCAGAACTCGAGGTCGGCTTGGCCGGGCCGCAGGCGCAAGGGGGCAGCTCCGCGCGCAGGGCCGGGTCTCCCAGCGCCCAGCGCAGCGACGCGGCGTCGCGCAGCAGCCCTCCACGCCACGTTGCGGCGCTCGCCGCCGCGCCCAGCCACGCGCCCAGCGCGCGCACGCGCGACCCGAAGCGCGCCAGCGTCACCTGCGCACGCACGCGATGCGCGCTGCTTAGCTTCATGGAGCGAGAGGATCGTGTGGGTTACGGGCCGGGAGAAGCAATGCGCCATTTAATGTCTTATCAGTATGGCATTGCGCCTATTTGTCAAAATGGACCACGGAGCCCTGAAAACGTACCTATGGACATAAGCATACGTATACTGATGGCCTAGTGACAAATTGGACATCTTTGAATCAGTATAGCAGCTACTTAGGGACGCCAAAACGGTTCGGCAGGCCTGCACAGCATTTTGTACTTTCGCTGACCTCGAGAACCGCGCGCGAGGCACTCGCCTGCAAATCCAGGAATCTAAGAAGGATGGGGATGAGACCCATTCTAAGAGTGGGGGCCACCGATGAGAGTGCGCAATTCGATCCGTAGCGCATACAGAGAAAACGCAATCGGCGAGAACATGACAGTTACAGCTCAAGTAATATTGCCTTTTATATTATATCGGAAATATTTGTTGTCTAGATTATAATGTGAAATGTGAACCTAAAACGAATTAGACACACCTGCGAATTTGGTTTGGACTCCTAGTATTATAATTGCTTGAAGGGCTGATAATGAAATTGACTTTGCTACGATGTAATCACAAACATAAAATTAAATATAAAATAAACATTAAATAGTAATATTGAACGGTTTTTATTTGACGATAACAGTAATCAACAATTTTTAATAATTGACTAAGTTAAATCAAAGAAAAAAATCATGATTAGTTTCTTCTCTAAAGTTTGACAAGAGTACATTATGTGCTTCTAATAGAAAATCAACGAACACTATTCATTCTTAATCGTTTATGACGTTTATATGTTTAAAATATATCAACTGAATTTTATGAGTATAATCTTGCCCATACACTTTAATTCATCTTCACTGGCGTAAACTTAAATATTTATAAATATTTTTTACATTAGAATTGAACGATATACAGCACATCGGACGTTTTCGTTATGTATACTCACATAATTGACTTCGTTTTGCTATCATTTGGAGATTATAACTTTCGTGGCGAAAAATCAACTATTAAATTGTCAATGAATGGTAGTTAGTATTAAATAATATAATTTTTTTAAATTCCACTGCTTAAAAATATTGTTTAAGTCACAATGAGCATATTCTAAAAACAAAAAAGGAAAATATGTCGATACATAGCAGTGCAAAGAAGAGCATAAACAGTGAATTATGTTCCTTACAGCTACAAATACGGGACATTACCTATTTAAATAAGAGGGCAAATCATTTCACAGCATGAATCTTTGCATTAGAAGCCCAGGCATTCAGACTACGCGCTGAGCCGTTCCCACTGTGCAATAGCCAGCTGCTCCCCTCCTCACAACTCTCCCCTACCACCTGCACTTGCACCGCTCTAGCGGGCCGAGCTCCGGCTCTTGAGTGCAGAGGCCCACCGGAGCAGGCGTTGAGCAGACCTGCGGTACAGCATGGTCGTAATCGGCAATGGAAAATATTTTTCTACTACTAGACCAAAATGTTGGCTTTGAACTCGTAATCCAAGAGGGCATGAAAAACACATTTGAGACGCCACATCGGTATGGCATACAACTCCCTCACACTTTGGCTATCTAACGAACAATATACAAAAAGAGTTAGCTGTGTACTTATTACCCAAGGGCATCGTTTTTTTTTTTTTTTTTTTGCAAAAAATTGTGCTGCGCAACGTCGACACCTACAGGCCGTCATACTTGCGTTTCTCTATTCATAACACTGGTAAATTTCTCAAAACGTTTTAGCTTTGAGTTTATCATACATGCTTTTTCTTGCTGGCTCCCGCCGTTTTACGAGGGATATATGAAATGACGCTACGTACATGTACGTAAGGGAAATATTAAAAAATAAACCAAGTGAAGTTAATATTAGCAATATTAGTCAATACGTAAATATGAATCAGTAAAATTGGGTAAAAAGAGAAATATTGTTTGTACCACGGGCGTTAACTGGTTTGGCGACAAACAGAACTCGCTTCAAAGGTTCTCGGTCTGTTCGTCACCTTACAAAAATCATAAACACCGTTACAACGCAATTGGTGCATAAATAACTACGTCATAGAGATAATCACCGTATGGCTTTGGAGAGTACAACCTTAAAACCTATTTAAAAAAAAATTAAAAATATTACTTTTAAAAAAGGAAAGCCATTTTGTTCTTTCAGAATTTTACTTCTTTATCTGATTGTGCTATGAAGTATTTCTGGAATTTGATTTTTTATTATGAAGTACCCTTGTAAAAAAACATTCAAATACATTTTTTAATGCTCATTGGTTACGCTCACTGCTCATTGTAATAGTTTTTGTTCAAAAATATTCCAGTGCGATTTTCAAAATTATCCTCACTACTTTTTTCACTTTTCGAGGACTACGTCACCCCTTTACTACAGATAAAACACATAATCCTAATTTCATCTCCGCAACATATCCTAAATTAATGAAAATCTGAGAGCGACACTTTACTTTTGAGTGAAGAGCAGTTAGCGTCGTAATCACCAACTGCTCCTCACTCACTCTAGGCCTGCCGTCTACTCTTACATCGAACGTAATTGGACATATTGATATTTCCGGGCGTGTCAGCGGGTATTTTTGTAGGTGTAGTGCATGTTTTATTGTGGGAGTCGGCGATGATCTTCCCCTGCCGGATGGCGTGATCAATGGCCCGTTTGTTAGGGTACTTCTACGGCATGCACCTGGTGTTAATCGGAGAAACGACGAGAAAACTACCGATCAGAGCGGCCGGCCGCTAGAATGCTCATCTAGACAGCGACTGAATTCGTCGTAGTGTGAAAATCCTGGCACCGGGGTTCGATTCCCAGACAATCTCATGTGGAATTTGTTTCATCAAAACGTGTTTAGCTGCATCACAAGGTCTAGTCCAACCCCTGTGAAGTGTCCTAAACCTTACCCCTATCCTAAGTCCTTCCTAATTCTGGCCGCTGGGTAGTGACGCAGGAGCGTGCAAGAGAGAGCGCGTAGGCGGAGAGGCTGCCTGCGGCCCTCTTGATGACTCACGGACTATGCAACGGAGGATTTCTCCCAATGATGACTATTAAAAAAAGTAACGGAGGATTACTCCTACTAAGCGCTCAACGCTCAATGGGGGTTATGAGATGCGCTGCGTCATTGCGAAGGCTTTATAATAAGTTTTAAAAAAAGTGGTTAAGGGAGGTTATGAGGGTTATGAGAGGCGTTGCGTCATTACGAAGGCACAACAAATTTTTAAAAAAAACCCTCGAACCCCACGGCGCGAGGCAGTGCAGAGCGCCGGGCGTTGGCTGACCGCGGCGCCGGCGCCGGACGGGCACCGCGCAGGGGGCGCGCAGTCCCGCGCTCGCGAACAGGCCCGCGGCCCGTAGCTCGTTGTGCGACAAGTTCACGTCCTCCAGCGAAGGGCTGTCTGCACAAGTCACGAGCACGATGGAGTTGTGGGTTTTAATGCACAAGAACCAAGTACACAGAATGTCTCCGAATACATGCTAGAAACATTTATGGGAGCGAAAAAATTATCATTTTTTGCTTATGAATAGATATGGGAGATTTCATAAAAACGACTAACACATGCATCATTGGCTGATCGTCAGACAATCCCATTTTCATAAGCTTTTATTAGTTAATTAAATTGTTTCAAGAACGGTATTACGGTACATAATCAAGCTCCGCGAAGATAGACTTGTGTTTATGTTCCAGAGGTGACTTTCAAATGTTTGGGCATATATTTTTTATCTCACTCCGATCGAAGTCGTCGGTTCTTTAATGTAGAAACAATCTAGTTCTACTCTACACGTATTACCGTCACCGAGAGTATTATTTAAAGACAAGACTTTTATGAACATCATTAAAGGTTCGTTTGCTCTGAATTATTTCGTAAAAAACAACTGAAGGCGGAGCTTGTCCTTCCTCACCCCTCAGGGTGGCTTTTATGGACCAGTGAGTAATACATTTTTTCGTTATTTAATTCAATTGTGAAGGCCGGTATACAGGGTACAGTTTTCGTACAGAAAAGTGCAGTCCAGACTGCACGATTTCTGCATGAAAACTTTTGAGCACATTCGTAATTTTTTCATGTATAAAGCTTACAGTTTGACTCAAGCGCCTCTTGCGGGAGAATCGTTCAGTAATCCGATACCATGGCAATCGGCCATGTCGATTTTGTTGTTAGGTGTGTCAAGGTGCATTTGTATGACGTGAAATTATGATTAAACTACCTCCTTCCCTATTGCTGGCTTCCTTTTTTCTTCACTATGCTCCTCATGGTTAATAAATACTTAATAAAGATCATATAGCCTAACTCACGCACAAAACTACCGCCACTGAAAATACTCGGACGGCGCAATTCAGTTACTACCCGGTAGACCCGTTAGCGGCTTCTTGTGGTGATTGATACAGAATTCATGCAGAAAACATACAGACCATGTATACGCGACTTTTGACTTTTATACTTCAGTTTGGAATCTGGAAGTTTCTGTACAGAAACTCTAGAGAAATGCTCGAAAACTCTACCGTGTATACCGGGCTTTTATACTATTTTTGTTCAGCTTACGTGTTTGAAAATGTATATTAATGGTGTGTGTGGAGGTTGGAGGAGGGGTTGAATGAATTTCTATCTCTCCCTCAAATGCTTTCTGGATACATCCCTACATCTGGGATTGCAATCGTCACCGCGGTCAACGGGATGGGATTATCATCTTGTGTAGGGCATGCTCCGTGTTTGTTGTTATTGTTTATTTATATATTATTTTCTTTACGTGTTAAGTAAACATTGTCTCCGGATGAACTTACTCAGTGAATTGCAACAAATAAGGTGTCGTTTGAAATCCTGAACTTCCCGATGTCTGTCCGTGTAGTTTACATTTTAGTGTAAATTATGTAAACATTATTATAAAAACAACTTTTTTGAATGACATCACGCACAACCTAGCGGTAAGGCGGGTAGTATCGGAGTCAGGGAAGGCAGCACAGGGCGAAGACCGTGGCAAGGAGTGGGATGGGTTTGAGCAGGCCCTGCCAGACCAGACTAGGGAGAGGGTACACTACAGACAGGATACATTCCTTTTCTTATCTGAATAAAGAATAAGGTAAATAAATATCCATACAAGTATATTAGTAAAATAAGTATGTTTTAAATTTTCCGTGCGATTCAGCCGCACGGTTGTCCACACACACACACGCGCACACGCACACACGCACGCACACACACACATACGATCGTCCATTTTTATAGATTAAGACTTAAGGGCTTATAATGCGTTTTTTCGGGTATTTATTTACTCCCCGCCCCGACTTGCTTTTGCCTGGCAACAATGCGATGACCTAGATGTAACCAAATTTGGGATAACATTTTTTTTATTAATCTCCGTGTATTTTTAACATATTCAAAATTGTTTACGAGATCAATTGCTACTGTAGTTCTAAAAATCGAAAGTTAAGGACTCTCACCCTCCACCCATTCACGAACTTAACACATATTCATTGTTAGTTGATTATCCGGTGTTGCCTAGGCAATTTCTTATCACAGTCTACCAATCGACCCCGACCTCCCGGCCTGATGCGCTTTTCCTAGTCGTCCGCCCCGACCAACCTACCCGCGCCGATCTGTCCCACCTCTTCTCTCTCGGAAGCGCATGGCAGCAGTACCGCCGCCTCAATGCATTGCGGGGTACATTGGACCAGCAAAGCCAATTTTAGGATGCAACCAAATTTAGGGTAACATTTTGGGATAGTGAACTACTCATGTAAGTTTTTCTCGGCTGCTCAAACGTATTTGACCAAATTTCAGAGAAATCACTTCACTGATTCAAATTGTTTTTGGAACACACATGCACACACAGTACGTTTACGAAATAAATGCGAATATTTTTTACGTGTTACAATCCACGCCCCCAATTTGGTTTGGCATCGATTGATGTTTTCGGGCGCGTCATCTGCTATAATCGTTAGTCCCGTGTGTGTAGTGAATGTTGTATCCCGGGAGGTTGCGGTGCCACCCTCGCCGCTGAATGGGGAGATCTGTTGCCGACCTAAAGGCTTGCAAAGGGTTTCGTTCCCAAGGTATCTCCTTCAACAGGTCACTGCCCCTCCCAAGACAGGTTCTAAGCTCCCGGCGTGTGGGGTAATGTGGTTTACATATGTGTGTGTGAGAGTAGGACAAGGAAGAGGAAAGAAAGATCGCGGGCGGTCCAAGGCCCATTTGTTAGGGTACTTTTCCGGCATGGGCCTGGTATTGAGTGGAAAAGACACGGAAAACTCGATCAGAGCAGTCGGACACTAGAATTCTCCTCCATATAGTGACTGAATTCGACCTAGAGCAATAGAACTAGTGTCGAAAATGCGCGGGCGTCCGGACTGGAACCCTGGGTGAAACGCTTCCCGGTCAAAGTCGCTGCAGGGCCAGCGGTCACGCTAAAGCAGCCGGTGGTTTGGCGGAGAGCGCCTACCTGCGAAGGTGTCCGCGGGGATGCGCGCGAGTCGGTTGCGCGCCAGCGAGACCCCGGGGCGGCGCGCAGAGCCGCAGCTGCGCCAGGCCGCGGAACGTCCCGTCCTCCAGGCGCTGCAGGCCGGCGCGAGTGAGGTCGAGCACGCGCAGGCTGCTCAACCCCGCGAACGCGCCGCCCGGCAAGTTCGTCAGCTCATTGTCGGCCAGCTCCAGACGTTCAAGCTCCCTGCGGGCAGGGACGGCGAGTAAAAATACAATGAAACCTGCTAAAACGGCCACCTCGACTCTTCTATGGGCCGTTTTTACTTGGAATCGATTGCTTTCTATATAAGGCAGTAAATATTCCCTCTTTTAAGCGGCCACCAAGCCGCGTTACCAGCGTCCAGGCACATTTCGAAAATGAACTTACGGTAGACGGGGATAACGTCCTAACTGAATGCCGATTTTGAAACGTAACACTGTAGGCGTGGGAAGAGTACCACACATTACTGCTCATTTAATATCTTCCTGCGACAGGACGCATTAGCATTGCTTATATCGCAAGGGATTGATTTCTGTTTCAAAAGAATAGATTCTCTACGAGTGGGATGAAATAAACGGTGGTCTATTGAATTGCGCACGTGCAAAAAAATCTTACTAATTAAACTGTAAATAAAATGGTTTGTACTTTACACAATTGTACTTTACATAATTGTTAATAGCCAAAATTAGGTCTGATATTTCCTGTCTATGTACTTAAAACCTTCATTTAGCGACCACCTGTATTTAGAGCAAATTTTTGCCGGGACACCGCTTAAAACGGGTGTCACTGTTCGTATTGTAAGGAAAAAGACATAAGAGAACATCTATAAAATCGTTTAGATTTATCAACCGTCTTTGATTTTAAACTAATACTAAAGAATGACTAATAAGATTTAAAATCTAAAAATATTCTAAATAGCATTGGGAACAATCCTTTAATTGTTGTATTCTCAACCAAAATCGTAACCAAATCACACCGACACTAAAATTATACTTTATATTGCAGTTTTCGTACGCATTATGGCCACGCCATGAACAAGACCATGAAACTGAAGGAAAAAATCACTAATTGATATAATTCTTCTGTGTCCACACTGAAACGCCGTTCACAAAACGTTTATTTCCAGACTAATAAGTACTTTTCAAGACAAATCACATCAAGCCAATGTTTCTGAGGTGTGAGGAGGAATTTCAAGAGAAGTTGATTGCCACTTACTAATATTCAAATGATCAGAAAACCACGTAAACGCATCAATTCCGATGAATTGTACTGTACATGAACTGTACGTCAATGTTACAGTGCTGAATTTTCAAAAACTACAAAAACTAAACCTCATTGCTTAAGCAACGTATATGAAAAAGATGAAGAGTATATGATGCGAGATTTATTTAGCAGGGGTGCCCAGAAAAGAATAGGGGTCTGGGGCAGTTGATCCATGGGGCCTCTTATTTTAAAAAAAAATGAATAAAAACAACCCTCCTCTTATTCATGAACATAATTCATTTCTCCATGAATCATAAACAGAAGTATAACCTTTAATTTGATTTAGAGAGATATTTTTTATTTACATTGATTGAAAAAAGTTTCGGAGACCTAATTAGGTCGGGGCCTCGGGCAAGTTGACTCAGCTGCCCCCCCCCCTTGTGGGCGCCCCCGTCATATAGCA